>OY728155.1:1490873711-1492073711 GCA_963277665.1 Viscum album | reverse complement strand
AACCTGCTATGGAAATAAAATGTTTTCCTATTACCATCATTTCTGGTGATATCAACACACTTTTAATGCATATTAGATTTAAGTTTTTTATGCCCTAAACATTCCATTCATAATTCACTTTTTTGTGATCATTCAACAAAATCACTCCCAATAAAAATTTATGCCTTTTCTCCATGTGAATATCTTCACTTTCCATAGTTGATCTCCTATATAGAAACTAGGATATGTGTTATGCTGAATGAACTTTTTACATTATATTATCTGTTATTAAGGGTATAAATTATTAACTCTTTTATAATGTGGGTTTCTCAAAAATTGTATTTTTAAATGTCAACCCTAGTATTTCCACAATTATGTTTAAATTTCAAGGATGTAATTTATTTAAGATGGGGAGAATGTAGCACACTGAAAAGTTTAAAAGAATAATATTTTACTCAATAGAATGAATGAAACACAACACCAAGAATTTATAAGAATATAACATCTATTTAATTTATGATATATTTACAATATTAAATAAATTAAATCTATTTTATATCATTGAATTCTCACAATTGTGAGTTAGCTTGTATCGCATGGAATTAAGAGTTTCTTCGATAGTTTGCGATACACGGAAGAACATGTTATGCATAATAATAATAAATTTAATATCTAAAATAAAAATTATATCATAAATGAAAATATAGTTTTGAGGTCATTGGTTAGAAATTAATTACAAAATAATACAAAAAAAATGTTTTTTTATAAAAAAACAAATTTTTTGTTCCAATGGAATCTTATCTTAATAAACTAAATTAATTGCTATTATTGTATAGTATTGGTAATATTTATATATTATATATTAAATAAAATTATTTTAAATTAATCTAATATATTTTATAGGTATAATAAAAATTAAAAATGTAATTTTACTCATAAAAAGTAGTATTTTTCTAAAGTCAACTTTGACCTCTTTTAATGAAGAATTTTATCAAAACTAAATTATGACACATTGATAAATTTTATTTTATAAAATAAACCTATTTTTAAAATATTAATGTAAAAATTATTTTATGGTGATTTGTTTTCTATTTTTCTCAGAAATTTAATTTTATTGTTGAATAGTAAAAAATACTGAATTATAATTGAGAAGAATTTTCATTTAAATAAATAATAAATATAAATAATTTTTTTAATTTTTTTAAAGTAAATTTTTAAAACTTTATACATATATTAATCAAATTTAGGCCATTTTAATCATTTTCATATTGAATTTGGAAATAACAAATTATATAATTCTGAACATTTTTCCTTTAATAACCCACTTTCTCATCACATCTCTAGGATTAATTTTCTACTTTTTTTCAATTATGTAAATTTAATTATTAAATATGTTTTAATAATTTTTAATAAAAATAATTTATATGATTATAATAAGTCTATATTAATATTATACCAAATTGATTCATGAAATCCATTAAAATAAGTAACAACAATTAAAAGAAATACTTGTTTAAGAGGAGACTATATCTTAAACATAAGTTGAAAATGACATAGAAACATTTATAAAACACATTTTATGGAAATATATTGACCTTATATCTTATATTATCTATTTTAGTGAATTATTTGAGCCAGATTACAAGGAATTTTTTTTGGTGAAATCCATGCTTTAAAAAATTTACAAGTATTCCACCCACCCCAGTTGTAAATGGATCCTTATCTCCCCCTTATTCACACCAATAAATTCTATTTGATTATATAAATACATGATATAAAATCATAACCTCCCTTCCTCTCGTCCTATAAACATTAATTTTGGCAGATAGAAAACCATTCAATGTTTCCGTGAAAAGCTAAGGAGGAAACCCGAAGAGAAGGTAATGTTCTTCTAAAATAATATTTATTTTATTTCCATCCCCAACTCTTTAAATTATTCTCATATAATTTTTTTATAATAACCTAAATATCATAATTATATTTATATAATTTCATGTTTTGTTTTTGACAAAAAATGTCACACATATCCATTAAATGGGAAACAAAATCCTCGCTCCTTTGTATGATGGACAACCACCTCAAGAACAATTATCATTCATTATTCCATTATCACATTTAATGGTTGGTAATTATTATTTACGTATAGATTAAATATGATATAAAATATAATTACTTTTTTATTATGATTCTAAAACTGTTATATTACATATGCTTTTATGATTTCCTTTTTGGGGAATATGATAACTTTGTTTGTGTGTACGATATACAACTGTCTCGAGATGTGATTTGATTCCATCATGCCTTTCAAAGAAATGTATTAAGGATGGGTTTAATAAGTATATTTTATAAATATGAATTAAAATTTACCCTTTAAAGATAATATATATTTAATTTACTTTTATTTCATTCAAAATGATAAAAACATGGAACAACATTCAAACGTACATACGACCTACCGTCTCTATTAATGGTGCATTTCATTTCATATTAACAAATTTTATGGATTACTGTAATTCGATATATAATTAATGTAAATTATATTTATATCATGGTTTACATTCTTGAGAGGACTAAATCAGGATCCATGTAAGTGGAACAAAAAACATCCCTGAATAAGATACTAAAAAATAATACAATTAACACATAAAATAATTAAAATAATAAACAATTATTAAAAAATAGATGAAAAGTTGTTATAAAATAATGATATGTGATATAATAAATATTGAAAGAGTTATTTTAAAATTAAATATAATGTTTAAAATTGCAATATAGGAGGTTAAATCTAGTATGACCAAAAGGGATTTGTGATGTAAGGAATTTCGACTCGATTTCAATTCATTAGGGCATATTTTAATGTTATGCACCAAATAAATTTTATATGACACATATATTAACCCTTGAAATTTCATATCATGAATATGTCTTTATTCATGTAATTTTATTTTTTAATTTATATTATTTTATTTATGATGATTTTAAATAAAATTTACCAAGTGGTAAAAAAATTCATAAGTATTTTTTTCATTGGGTTAATTGCTTCCTAATTGAGGAAAATATTATATGATAATGATTCTAATTAATTTTGAATTTTTTTTATTTTCACATTTTTTATGTGTATTTACATTTTATAGAAATTATTGATTCATTTATTATTCTCACTTTAACATTATAATCATTTTTGGGTTTATTTCATAATCTCACTCTATTCGAAATTGTCTATTCTAGAACTTCCATTAAAGGAAATTATATGTAATTGTTTAATAAAACCTTTAATTTTATTCTCTAGTGGTTATTAGTTAAAATTTTCTTATAATTGTACAATTATCAATATATTTGGTACTTAAAAGGTGTTATCATATGTTTCCAAAAAAATTCGATTTCATTTATCTCTTCAGTCAGAAAATTGTTTTCTTCCAAAAACATGCTTTATTAAAATATTCAAAAATGTTTTAACATTTCAATAATTAATTATTAATTTAATTTTCACTCATTTTTAATTATAATTTTTTTGAACGATTCATTTTTGTCTTTTTTAAATCATTTTTCATTTGGGAATCATTGAAAAAGTGAAAGAAAAAACTATTTTAATATGTATAACCTGAATGTAATTTAAAACCTTCATGAACTGTCAAATGTTTTCAAGAAACATTTATAAGGTTTAATGGTTATTTTATTATAAAAGTATTTTAAAAACACTTTCTGAAATTTTATAATTTAGAGGTATTTTCAATGTTATTTATTTTCGAAATGCTTTTTAAAATGAAAGGGATATTATCCAAATAAATTTCTAATATATTTTTATGATATTTAAATTCCTCAATGGAAAAAACCCTTTATTATTACCCCAACTGGTATATATTATATTGATACTATCCATAATCTTCAACTAGGTGGTTTGTGCTCACTTTTCAAAATGATTGTATCAATACTCACTTCTTTTATTCATTTTTGTTATCGTTAATTTTACTATGAATTATTATCTTTATAGTGGACATTAAATGTCCCCTAATTGTTACAATTTTTAATATTGGTTAATTTATTTCCCAAACCATGAACCATTCCTAAATGTGTTATTTTATTTGATAGTTATTGATTAATGGGGGAAATATTGGTAAATAGATTACCTTTTCTCAATATTAATATTTGATAAGATATATTTTTTATGAATTAAATAGTTTATTAAATATATAGGGAATGATTTTGACTAGTATCACCTACATTCATGATCATTTAATGTGTGACCTTTGATTCTTTGGCAATCTCATGGGATGATGTTATTTGGAAACAAAGCAATCACATTTCTAACCGTGTAATTTAAATTTTATTGTGAACGGTCTTGACAGTAGTATGTTTTAATTTGTCTTTTAAAAGGTATTGACATTAATGGTTTCATGTACCAGGGAAACATGATGAAAAATAATTAAACATTTCTATTATTAATAGTTAATTATTTTTATCCATTATATTTTCACTATAATACAATATAATGATGCATTTCATTCTCAGTTTATTGAATAAATTTCATGTTTTGTAGTTATTAATACATCAATATTGATTATTTCTTATTCAGTTATTATAGTCATATTTTTTGCTAAATGGTGCATGTTTTCAGTCATTTAGCTTGACATGTATTTTACACAATTCCTTATCATTTTATTGATTATATGACATTCATTTTTAGTTATTTACATTTCTATATTGATTATTCTCATTTAATTAGTAATGATTCTATTGAAAATAACCCAAACCCATCATTTGAGATCACCCCTAATTTTATATCCTTTTCATAGGATACCATGATGTTTACTATGATAGATATGTAAGGATATGTTAGATGGAATAAATTTATTCTCAAAAAAAAAAAGTTGTATTTTTTGAATTGTAAGACTCATGTATGTTTCTAGTATAGCAATACTACTAAACTATCAAATCCATCAAGATGTGTTTCCTTTTATGTTATTATAATATAATAGTAGAAGGAACCAGATCTAGGATTCTAAGGTTAGGGTCACTACTATTTTCATGCTTTTGTCATGTTTATTCCACCATGATCTACTACCGCTGGCATTAGTTCCTTTGGAACTACTTCTACTAGCATAATAATTTTTTCCTCTAGCCTCTGACTATTTAAATTATTGTTTTCATAAATGATATAACCACTTATAATTCCACCATCACTCTATAAATGGTCACTGCCACTACCACCTACACTATATGGTTGTGATACTACTACATTCTACCACTACATATTCCTCTATATAATGATTCCTCAAACCTCATAGTTCCACCATTTGTCATCACTATATTAATACTTACACCATTTCTACCTTCATCCTCTTCCTCCTCTCTAGACATGATCCAGCCGTACTGAAACTATTCTCCTCCATTCTTAATGATTCCTCCATGGATTCTAAGACTAATAAAAATAGAAAATATCAATGACATGGTTCAAATTATTTATTCAGAAGTATTCTTTTTACTTCTATATTCAATTTTTTATTTTAAATCAAAAACTCTCTTTTCAAATGAATACATATATTTTACATACATTAAGGTTTTTTTTACTTCTCTTCATTATGATTTTTCATAATACTATGATAATAATAATACCAATAATTTTTGTTATATTACATGATTATAATTATGACCCAAGATATGATCTACACCATACTCACTGAATACAATTTATTTAAGAGATATTGATTAAGATTTCCATCATAAAAATCATTCAATATTGGACTGACCAGATAAATTGTATTAATTATCTTAAAGAATTCATCGTACTCATTTGTAGTTCACATCTATATTTAGTTTCAAGAGGTAAATTATTATTGGACCCGTTTTGTCATATCCAAACACAAATATCATATCAAATGGAAAACCGTTTCTTTAATACAATGTCATGTATTCTATTTCAATTTTATTATCAAACGATGTCATTTTTTTAGTTACAAGATGACTGTTGGAGTGCTAGGTGTAAAATTAACTGTGTATTTTCAAGATAAATTCTAAAGGTTGGAATCCAAGATGACACTTGGGATTAATTTCTATATATAACATGACATTTTAATGGTCTTATAATTTTTTTGATGAGTTTGAGACATCCTGCGAGAGGTTTGTCAAATATATGCTTCATGGGAAAGACTCTGAAGTCATGTTTCGAACTGCTCATTCTATATACTGGTGACATTCAAAATTTTGGCTTTACCTAGTGTGAAATTTATCATTCTTGATTAAGATTGAAGTATTTCATGGATAGTAAGACATATGTTCCGATCTGTTACAGCTTGAGGGATTTGAAGGCTAGGAAGGCAGAGACGTTGATCACCTTCTTGATTGAGGGCATGTATGGAGAGAATGACATAAGCCAGTCATCATATTAAAGTATTACCCTGGTGTGGGTATGACTGACATGATTGAAAGTATAAATGTAGGGACCTTTATACATGTTTATTGGATACATTTATCTTTATGATAAAATAATTGCATTCTTTTACATTTCCACTATATTGTAATATAACGTGAATTATTTTATATATTCATTTTTCGATAGATTATTTTTTTATCGTAGATAATATTATTATGATATTGTTGTAATATACTATGATTGTGATATTTTTAGTTACAATTCTAGTGATTATGATATTTTTAATTACTCAATACGATTTATCATGATTTATTATTGAACAGTTCTATTGTTTTACTCTAATCATTGCAACCATTGTGATTACGATCATTTACATGATTACTCTATCTAAAAAATTTCAACTGTGAAGATGATTAATTTCATTTATGACTAATGGATTAAATTATAATATTATTGTTTATAAATATTCGATACACTAACATGTACTAGGGAAAACTATATTTTGTATTTTTCTAATGATAGAAGGACTTAATGTCGGATTAATTCAAAATATCATTCCTAAATGACCCGTATTTTTTAATGAAAACAATTATGAATACTGTAGATACATAATTAAGAATTTTTTTAATAAAAACTGGTGTTAACAACTTTTCTATGAAGAATATTGAATATAAAATTTCTGACAATGAAGTTATAATTTTTACCAATCTAGTGAAGCAAGAGTATCAACTGAATTACAATGTAAAAAATATATTACTGTGTTCAATGAATAGAAATATACCTAGCCATATTTCATCTTTAAAATCATCCAATTGTATTTGGAAGCAGCTATAAATTACACATTTCTGTGCATCGAAATTTGTTGAGACTTGAAGATCAATGCTAAGAGCATTCTATCATTATTTTTAATTCTCTTCTGGGGAACCTATTGTTATGGTACAATATATATTTATAAAAATTGTTAATAGTTTACAATCTATGGGAGGTAAAGGACTAGATGATGAAAAACATGTTGATAATATCATAAAAATCACACCCAATGAGTGGGAATTAAAAATTAACTGATGTTGTTTAATAAATAAAGGTTTCAAGTTTTATTCTGAATGAGTTGATTGGAAATATTTTGAAACAAACAAAATCACTGAAAATAGATGCTATAAAATCTATGAAATTGAATAAAGGGGTTTCTTTTAATAATACATCAAATCATATCAAATCCACGACTCTAGAGAACATTATTAAGTCTACAATGAAATGTAAATTTGTAGTTTATTGAGACTTAAGTTAATCAATAAATTTAGAGAGTGAGTTATCCGATATTTCTAGAAGTATGAATATAATTTTTGGAAATAATGTCTCTTAGTATAGATATAAAAAAAGTAACAAGATGATAATGATAAAAAAAGATTTAGAAGTTACTAGTTTTGAATGAAGGAAACCTAGAAACATAAGATATAAATTTCAAAATATGAAAAGGAAAGATATAAAAGAAATACATTCTCAAAGGAATCATAAAAAGTTATATAAATCAAAAATGAATAAATTATTAAAGGAAAATGACTCATAGAGTGTCAGTGGTAACGATTTTTCAGATGAATCCATAAAAATGGAAACTCTAAACTGATGAATATTTTTTTATTTCAAATGTACATGTCAAAAATAAATGTTTCATAGTAAAGGTACACACTATTGAAACATTGATTAATATTCATTTATGTGAAATTTAACATGATGAGAATGGTTATATTTCTTCTAAAGAAGAAAATTTCTCTGTAGAAGATAATTCTTTACCTTTACTTGAAGTGGTTTCTATATTTCCAAAATTACTAGAAAATAATAATTGAAAGGTACTAAGAAAAATTAAATTGGAAATTCTAGTATAAATGTTTTAAAAATTCATGTATTAGATATTACTAATTATCTTGATAAAAATTATTTTGAAATTTATTATATTTATAAAAACCATGAGGAGTACAATTTAGTAATGGATATTATTTCAAAAGGTTTTGAAATTTTTTTTCGAAGTAAAATGTTTTAGATTCAAAAAACACATTAGAATCTAATACTAGTGTGGATGATAATTTATTTTTAAAACTAATTTATGAAATATTTTCATTAAAGACACTTTTGTCAAACACTTCCACTAGTAAAGAAGGTTTTCAAAAAATTTATAACAAAATTTACTTTCGTGGAAATTGGTCAGGAATGAGATACACTCATTCAAAACCATTTTTTAGTAATAATTACTTTATTTCTAAAAAGACCACCTTTTGAAAAAACTTTCAATATGGAGGAAAATGGAAAAAAAATTTCCTTAAATAAAATTAGATCTATAGGATTTTACAAATCCCATTTTTCAAAACAATGTGTGTTACCAATATTTTTCATTCTAACAATTATGGATCAAAAAAAATTTTGATTTCAAAAACTTAATTGTTTTATTTTTAGGAAATCAATTTAAGAACCAAAAACAAGAATATATGGTACATGAGCAGTGTATGTTCCGGGTATATGACTGGTAACAAATACTTCCTTGAAAATATTATTGAAATGAAATGTGGAAGAGTTACCTTCATAGTCAATTCTCTAGGAAAGATTTTTTCTATGGGTAATATGGTACTTCTTATAAAATCAATGATTTCAGACTTTTTTATGTGTAAAAAATTTCTTGAAAAGCAAAAAAAGCAAAAGAAAATTTCATGATGAATGTTACCTTGTAAATTTTAGGAATGATATAGGTGTATTGCAAAATTAAAAGGATGAATTTATTCTTTATACCCACTTGTATGAGAATTTCGACACTCACACCCTAGAAGACCTTAGGAGAAAATACTTAACGTGCCTTAGTGAAATGAAAGATCAAGATTGGTTGTTGTATTGTATGTTTGGACATTGTATCCTTCGAAACATATATAAATTGTATAATAACTGAATTTTTAAGGAATTAATAGAAATAATATTGTATTCTTAAAAATTTTGTGACCCTTTCCAATATAGAAAGAAATATAAGTCAAGCATAAAATAAATCAGTGAAGTTTCAACTTCAGATGATTTATAGTTAGTTCTAATAGAATTATTTGGTCCTCCACAAATGGAAAATATTTGAGGAAGGTATTATGTTTTTTTCAAAGTTGATGAATACCCTATATGTACATGGGTCTATTTCTAGAAAAGAAATATGAAGCCTATTGTTATTATAATGCTTTTGTAGACAATTTTAAAAATTATAAAAACATTCAATTGATAACTATTCATGGTGATCATGTTGTATAATTTTTAAATTTAGATTTTGAGACTTTTTATAGTAAGAAATTTATTAAACATAACCTTTTTCCTCAAAATAAAACTTCAAAAAAATGGTTTTTTTGAAGAATAAATCATATTCTTCAATAGATAACATGAACCATGTTTAGTGAATATTCTATTACAAATTATTTTTGGTCTGAATCATTAAGTACGACTTTTTATACTATAAATATTGTTTTAATTAGACCATTTCTTGAAAAAACACCTTATGAGTTATAGAAATGCATATATTTTTTACATTGATATTTTTATGATAAGAGATATCATTATTCAATTTATCAGAATACAAGAACACCTTGTTGATAGTTTTAAAAAACCATTACCGTATGACAGATTTGAATACGTTAAATAGAATTTTGGAATAATAATTGTAGAGTAATCCCTAACATACACTTCTTTTTTAAATAATCTCCCTAATTTATGTTAATACTTTTCAAAGGTGGAGTAAATATCTTTGATAGAAAAGAAAAACTTTGTAACAATTTTTTTCATACTAAATTTATTCATAATGAAAATAAATTTACTAACAATATTTGAACCTAGAATTTTCAGACACAGAATTTTCATTCTCAGGATTTTCATACTCAAAGTTTTTCATTTGTAAATTTTTATAAAAAAATTATTTCATCTTTGAAGAATAATACATCAAAACCAACTATTCCATCTTGAGTTTGATAAAGGTATAATTTACTACCCTACAATATTTCAAGACATTTATTTTTATTGGTATTTCATATTTGTTCTGAAACATTATCATATTCACTAGGAAGATGATAAATTTTTAAAAAAAGTTATTAAAAAACATAAATAGTTCATTTCAACTGTTAGATCAAATCGATCAAATCGGAGTAGTAGAATTTCAATAGCTATTTTATTCCTTCACATATATAAAGGTAACCCCTACCTTGTCCCACATAAACTATCTCTACTCTATGTTGATGATATAATTCTCCTTGAATAGTCAAAACCAACATTATATATCTACATAAAAACTTATTTTATTCATGTTAAAGTCCACAACATCCTCTCAAAAATAAATTCCTTCAAAAAAGATGACTACAAATGGTTTTTCTTAAATATATTTCTGAAGACAATTTGTAGTTGAAAAAAAAATTTATGACAAATACGATTCTTTTTTAAAACGAATTTTTATGTTTGAAGGATGGGAGTCAGTTTTTCTTAAAAAACCCAAAACCGATCAAGATCTTGTTTATGTGGATGAAGTTTTATATTTTTAGAAGACTTTAAAAATTGATTATGAATTGACGATTTCATTTTCTATGTGTAAAAATGAATTCACAGTATATAAAAAAAGAAGCAAGAATTGTTTGAATACCTTATGAGGGATAAACTTTATGTCCTTTCCATAATCTCCTAAATGTAGAAATGATTTTAAATATGAAAATATCAAAGGAATATCTTTTTGAGATTCATGAGGATAAAGTATAATTTTTTCATCTATACTCGGTAAAACATCGTATAGTTCTTTAGATTCATGGGTTTGAAGTTCCAATTAAGGGTTATATGGAAAATATCAAGGTTTCTGATATTTTTGAACTCAATTATTTGTTCAATATGAGAAAATTCAATCTGATGGAATTCAAGCATTTGAAAACCTTGAAATTGAAGTCTGGTGTGATAAAATATCAATTAATTATGTTTCCTTGAATTTAAATAATGTTTCTTGTTGAATTGTAGAAGTTATGTAATGTGGAACTAATGTTGATAAAAATAAATTTAAAAGATAATTTCATAAGAGAAAATAAAATTAGAAATTTCAGATAACATTTAAATTTATAAAAAAAATGTTTTAAAAAGATGTTGATGCTGAACAATCTAATGAATTTTTGAAGATAGTAAATAGTTTTAAAAAAAATCGGTGCTGATTATTTCTAAGTTGAACATAAAAGAACAATCTGAATCCCCTAAAACATAAAAAAAATAAAAAATTAGTTATAGATGAATTTTCAGCTATGATTAGGAATAAAAAAGCAAAAAAGAAAGAGGGTGACCCCAATTGGTATTGAAACAACTTAGTCTCCTGTCAAAAAAATTAATACCCATTAAATACTAAAGAATGAAGTGATGAAAAATAGAATGAAGGAGGTTCAGATAGAATTGATTTATATTAATATGTTGTTAAATAGAGTGGGAAATTCAATTCTGGTATTTCTTTAAAACAAAATGTTGAAAGAATACCATATTTTTCATCCAGAAGATAGAAAGGGAATGGAAAAATGTTGGAGAAGAATCCAAAACGCCAATTCAAGATCAAATGGAAACTCCAAAAGAAGTTAAATATAGTGATCTAAGAAAAATTGATAAATATGTTGAATAAGATGAAGAGAAAGGTGAAAAAGATAAGAAGGGCATAAAAGTATGAATAAAGAGAGGAAGAGAATGAAATTCAAGAGGAAGCTATCTGTAGTGAAACTTATCATTTAAAGAAAATTCCCATGGAATCATATGATGGAACAACTCTTGAATTTTAATATCTAATAATTCAATCATTAAAACAATTAGTGAAGAAAATCATACATTAGAAATTGATCCATATTTTTGATAAGTAAGAGGAAACTGAGTCTGATAAAAATCAAAACCAATCCCTCTGGGATGTTGTAGTTGGATCTAATTATGATGAGCATTCTGATCTTGATAAGGATACAGATTCTCATAGAACAACATTAATCGAAGGAGTCCAATACATTGATAATTAATTGAGAAGGCTAGAAAATAGAATTTCTTATTTTCCAAAACATGATGAAAATATAGATATGATTTCTGAAAGTCATAATGATAGATTGGATTCTGTCAAAGTTGTGAAATATAGGTTGATAATTCTTGAAGATGATATCAATATTCTTAAAGACTGGTTTCTTGAAAACAAAATAATATTTTAAAAATTTGTCAAATGGGCTTTTAATTTTGATTAATGTGTCAATACGTAAGATAATATGATTACAGATTGAAGGAAACTGGTAAATTAACTCTTAACATCCCCCAAGAAGGTGACAAATGAAACTCCTATAAAAGGTAATTTTTAACAAATATTTTGATCTCTAGAAGATTCTCATCCTTGAGAGGTCAAGGATTTATTTGGTAAGATCAACTACCAATCATTGTAAATTACAAGGCTCAAAGAACTCAAGGATGAAATGTTTTATTTTAAGAATCAAAATGTGTTATTGTGAAACATAGTTGAAATACTAGAAAAGATAACTCGAGAATAGACAGAAAAGTATCAGGATTAAGAAGAAAAGATTCTATATTTGGAGGAAAAGCATTTGAAACTAGAAGAAAATATTTTTAATCAAGATCAATTGTTTTAATATCAATAAAATATGTTCTATTCTCAACATGAGACTCTTGATAAGCTGATAGAGGTTAGGAAAGAATTCAAAAAGATGAAGACAACGGTTTTAGATCTCATGAAGATGGATAAGGAGAAGTAGAATAAAGAGTGAATATTTTTTAACACCATTTTTATTTTTTAAATTAAATTAAATTCTTTAATATCCAAATATCTTTTCATTGAATGTATTCCATATTTTTTTGATGAACATTCATTCAATTTTTTAGATGATCAAATTCATTTTTTTGCTTCTTTAAAACATTTTCATGTTATGTAAAATCATCCTTATTCATTTTTCAAAATCACAATTGGGGGAGAATGTATTTTTTTATGAAAGGTAGTGCCTCAGTCAAATACCAAGACACAATTTCTTCAGTACATGGAAATAAATTACATAATTCCAAAGGAAGAGATTTTATAACAATATTTTTTCATAAAGTGGGAGAAGATATACCAGAAGATCATCCATCCATGTAATGGCCTAGTTGATTCCCTTATTTGCAATACCATCAAAAAACATGCACACTTCAGGGAAGGCATGAGTGGTAATGTATCAGATCTCCCGAAGCAAAGCAAGGCAGCTCATCCAGCGGTAAGTAAGGGTCCATGCAAGGTGCACCATACCATTCCAGATAACATGGAAAATAGTGGTAGAGTCACTTTAAATCCAAATGTTGTTCCATCCCTTTTGTTTGAAAAATATGACTTCAATAATCACATCCTTATTTTCTAATTCTAAAGCAGTGGTGAGACAACAACTGCCAAATAAACATCCTTGACAATGGACAAGGAAGTCTCTGAAGACTGCACCACAACCAGCAGGTCCCGGGTTGCCTTTGGAAGCACCGTTGTGATGACCCAGACTCTCTTGGTCCTTCCCTTTGCCAAAATCTGGGTTCTAAAGGAGTGGCATCTCGGTGAGACCGATCGGCGAGACCGATCGGTGAGCCCAATCGGTGAGACCGATCGGTGAGACTGATAGGTGAGACCGATCGGCAAGACAGATCGGTGAGACCGATTGGCAAGACAGATCAGTGAGACCGATCGGTGAGACTGATCGGCATCACCCAGCCTTGTCAAGTTGTTTCCAGTAGCGCTCCTTTGCGTAAATAGGGGATTAAACCCTATTCTGACTCGTTTAACAGTGTTTTAAGACCCGAAACGCCCATAAGAGTTTTAATTAAATGATTCATAAATTCATGAGTCGGCTTAAACCCGTCGAACCTTTTTGTGACGAGTGGAGCCACGTGATCAACCCACAACCCCCGCGCCTTACGCGGATTCGCGTTTTCACCTCAACCGTCCCCGACTCCTATAAACTAAGGGATTGCCATGGTTTCTCCTTTCCTCCATCGTGAATTTTACAAACAGCTTCTGGTGCATCGGACCGGCCACATTGTTATCCATAAAGTTCCACGCCCCGACCTAAACGTCGATCATATATCAATAAGTAGAGAATTTCTTCTTTTCCTCTCTCTTTGTGTATCATGCGGGGTGGGTGTGCTTTTGTTTCTGTAGAATTAGATAAACCAAACCTAATTAAAGATAACGAATGAATTCTATAAAGAAAGAAGGGGGGGGGGGGCTGTGATCGTTGATACTGTCTTATGTTTTGGTGTTGTTTCTCTTATGACCATCTTGTTGAGTTGTGATGGCTTATGCCTCCTGAAAATTGAGGCCGTTGGTGGTCGTTTTTTGTACACTAATTAACCCCTGCTAATGTTTTAAATAGCTTGTTTTGGTTGTAAACTACTGATGTGAAAAGTGAATTGGTTAATCACGTATATCCGGCCAAATAAATTGAGGCACCATGATCTTTCTTTTTGTGATAACCCCCTATTAAAACACACGGAATTTGAATCATGGAGTGTGTTAAGTCGTTTAAATATGAAAATACATGCAAGGCCCTCCTTGTGTTGGTGGTGGTAGTTGGTTGTTTTCCCTTCGGGATGATTGCTAGAGAAGTGGGAGGGGATGGGATCCCTTGTTCTTTTATACTCTCGGTGGTCGTGCGATTTTCATTTGGGGGATGGGATCTCTTGTTGGTGTTGATTTGGTGGTTGTGAGTTTTAAATCCGGGTGGTTACCTGTTCATATCACAAATTGGGGTGGAATCCTCTGTTGTTGAGAACCAGGTGTGGACGTTTTGGTTGATGTTTGACTGTTTACTTTTCTGGACTTATGCCTATGCCTAATAGATGCCCAGTTGTGCTTAACTCAAATATTATCACTAAACATGAAACAAGAATGGGATGACAGGTTGTTAGCATGAGTCGTGACTCGGGCTTGAGTGTTGTTGTGATCTATAGGATGTCTGAAGAAAAAAACCTGGCTTTGGGTGAGTGCTTGTTACCTATATCTATACTTTTAGTTTTGTGTTTCTTATTCGCACCCCACCCAAGTTGAAAACCTAGTGCCGAAAACCCCCATTTCATGGGGGAGGGTGTTTTCCCCAACACTATTCTTAGTGGCTGGTTATTAGCTCCTTTTCTGCTCCCTTTCTCGGATAGCCCAAGTATCTATGGGTAGGCTGTGATGGCCTGAAGTCCATTATTAGCCCAAGAACCTTCGGGTTGGGTAGTGTGGTGGTTGGCTAGGTGTGTGCGGCAGGTGGTTTCCCAAGTGTCTTCGGGATGAGGCCCAGGTGTCTTCAGGCGTGGTGGTGGTTGTTCTGGCCTAGGTGTTTGCAGGAATGGTTACATGTCACAGTTGTGGCCTAGGTGTGTGCGGGTGGGTTTAAGCAGTGGGACAGCGTGCAGTTGTGGCCCAGGTGTGTGTGGGCGGGTTTCAGCAGTGGGACTGTATGCGGTTGAGGCCCAGGTGTGTGAGGGCGGGTTTCGGCAGTGGGACTGCGTGTGGTTGTGGCCCAGGTGTGGGCGGGCGGGTGTGGCAGTGGGACTGCGGAGAGAATGGCGGGATTGGTCTGATGCATAGGATGTCTCAATAACTAGTGGGAAAGTGGCGCAGGGTACCCAAACATCGATGTGCTCTTATTATATAAATTACTTGACTTGCGTTATTTGGGGAGTGTGCCTTGGTGAGGCCTGGGGTGGATAGTTTACCTTGATAGGTGTTTAGTTTACTCTTTTCTCATGGGACTTTAGCACGTTCCCCCACTTGTTCACAAGAGTCTTTGGTTTTACCTACTGAGTGTATTTGTATGCTCACCCTACGTATATAAAACTGTTTTCAGGTTTCCAGGAGGTCTTTGGGGATTATGCAGGACCTTACTAGCTTGGACTTTTGGAGCAGTTGTAGTTGTTGTTTTCCTTTTTGGTACTTACCTTGTAGTCACCTTTTTTGACCTTGTGGATTTTACTTTTGACACATGCATGTGGGAATGGTTTATTTTTTGCTATAATTTTCTCTCTACCTTGTTGTTGTTGGGTTTTCTTATCCTTATCTCTCGATCCTATAAAATAAAAAGTGTAATGCCTTCCATTTGTGAGAATTTTCTATACCCTTGGTTCTAGTTGCCACTCTGGGACCTATTGAAGGCAGGTTTTGGGGGTCATTATCTCTCCTTCATCTTAAATAAGGAAGGGCATGGCAATCAGCAGACCCTTCCCTCCTTTTGGTGAAGGCGGGTCGTGACAGAATGGTATCAGAGGGAGATGGTTGAGAGATAGGACGGAGTCTGGAGTTAGGCACAGTGAGGATTACATGGTATGGTAAGGGAACAGTGTTGGGTGACCTTGGAGTGTGAATTAGGCTAGGGAAGACCAGCTAGGACACGGGATTTTAAGGCCCCCCGTGATCCGATGCAAGGACTCTGGACCTACCGAACGACCAAGTGAGGCCACACTGATTGTAGGGTAGAGACCCTAGGAAAGGTACTTGCATCATAATGAATTGTGTTCTTATGTTTCTGGGATGTCTTGGGAATTAAGAATAAATTTAAATCTTAAGAAGTTTTAAGAACGATATTCTGCACTACTTGGGCTTAGGTATTCCTTGTTTACCTTGAAGCTATGGCACCTGGAAGGCGACCACGTGTGGTACATGCGATCGAGTCCCCTGAGACAACTTTGGCCAATCGGCAGAGAGATAATCGAGAGGAAGAGGACGACCAGTGGCAGAAGACTCTTCCCGCCTTCCAGTGACAGGCCCTCGAGAAGTATGAGGGACTCACCTCCAATATGAAGGCGGAAGGCTGGCTAGAGGAGCTAGTTATAGCCTTCGGCCAGATTCGGGCACCAAACGAGTACGGGGTTCCCCTGGCCGTTAGCCAGATGCGGGGAGCAGCACGTCAGTGGTGGATGCTTTACCTGGGGGAGAGGAGAGAGTCTGAGGTGGCTTGGGTGGATTTCGAGAAAGAGTTTCGGGCAGAGTTCCTCTCCTCGACGATGAAAGAAGAAAAGAGGCAGGAACTACTCTCCCTCCAGCAGGGGAGTATGTCTGTGAGGGAGCTAGGGATCAAGTTCAAGGACCTCCTACGTTTTTCTCCGGACCTCTTTCCCGACGAGGAGTCTCGGGCAAGACGTTTGGAGGAGGCACTCCGACCCTCCCTCCAGTATGCTGTTACCCCCTTTACCCTGCTGACGTACTTGGAGGTCCAGAAGAAGGCCGAAGTGGTGGAGCGGATGCATGCTCTAGGGGGAGTGTCGTGAGAGGGGACCCAGCTGGGACCATCAAAGGGGAAAGCCGTCAGCACCAGGCCTCTGGCGTCAGGACCCTCTAGGTTCTGACCCGCAGGGAGCAGGATGCAGTAGTTTCAGTTTCGATCCCCCGACCCTCTCCCTTTTCCTACGGGCCCGGGACCACGGTGCTTCATCTGTGGGTTCCCTGGGCATCTCCGGAGTTAGTGCCCAGACCGGGTGCAGTACAGCAGTGGAAGTCAGCCCCATCACCCGCCCCAGTAGCAGCTTCCAGCCAGACCTTTCCAGCAGTAGCAGCAGGGACAGCGAGCTCTCGCTCCTCCGAGGGCAGACGTAGAAGGAGGCCAATCTCAGGGCACTCCACAGGGACCTCGACCAGGGCATGGTTGGGGGGTGTCCGACAGCCGAGGGGCAGGGGAGCTGGGAGTGGATAGTTTCACGCTTTATAGGCAGTAGTCCTAGAAGGTCCAGAGGTTGTTCGAGGTACGATCAGTATGTTTAGCACTCTTTCTTATGCTTTGTTCAATACCGGAGCTTCGCACTACTTCGTTTCACCCATTCTAGCCTGTGCCTTGGGTCTAGATGTCGAGAGACTTCCAGTTCCCCTGGTATTGAGCACACCAGTTGGAGGTCAGACCGACTTGTTGTTCGTTTGTCGGGGATGTAGACTGATGATAGGGCCACATCAGTCGGTTCAGGATCTTCTTCTGCTACAGATTCAACCATATGATGTCATCCTAGGCATCGACTGTATGTTTTCTGTGTGCGCCGTCATCGACTATTTTTGAAGAAGGGTGGTGTTCTCAGACTTGGATAGCCGACGTGTTACCTTCACCAGCGAGCGGAGCAGTCCGAAGGGAAACAGGAGAGAGGAACCTCTCCTCTCCTTGTTAACCAAGCTGACGGTAGAATCAGTAGATGCGGAAATGGTGTAAGTGCCTGTGATCATCCGTGAGTTTATGGACATCTTTCCTGAAGAGGTGAAGACTCTACCCCCTCGACGTGATATCGAGTTCAGGATAGACCTACAGCCCGGCGCTCGTCCAATCTCGATGGCCCCTTATCAGATGGCACCTTCGGAGCTACGGGAGTTGCGGATACAGATTGATGACCTGATGAAGAGGGGTTATGTTCATCCGAGTGCGTCACCGTGGGGTGCTCTGTTCTTGTTTTCAAAGAAGGCAGATGGAGGTCTTAGGCTGTGCATAGACTACATGAGGTTGAATCAGGTGACGATCAAGAATCGCTACCCTCTCCCAAGGATAGATGATCTTTTTATCCAGCTGAAAGGGGCAGGATGGTTCTCAAAGATCGATCTGCGGTCTGGGTACAACCAGCTGAGGGTGAAAGAGATTGACATCCCGAAGACAACATTCAGGTGCAGGTAGGAACACTTCGAGTTCGTAGTCATTCCCTTTCGGTGTTACGAACGCCCCGGCTGTGTTCATGGGGCTTATAAACTCCATCTTCTGGGAGTACCTGGATCGGTTCATGGTTGTGTTCATCAATGACATCCTGGACTACTCTAGATCAGAGGAGGACCATGTAGAGCACCTGAGGACAGTTTTGGAGGTCCTACAACAGCACCAGCTATATGGGAAGTTGTCAAAATGCACGTTCTGGACACGAGAAGTGCACTTCCGTGGGCACGTAGTGTCGGAACAGGGGATATCGGTCGACCCATCAAAGGTTGAAGCAGTTGTTTCTTAGGCAGCACCCAAGAATGTGGCAGAAGTCCGAAGCTTCCTCAGGTTGGCAGGTTACTACCGGAGATTCGTACCGAATTTCTCCCGAGTAGCAGCCCCTTTGACCGCTCTGACCAAGAAGGACCAGACTTTCGTATGGAGTAAGCAGTGCCAGTCAGCCTTCAGATATCTGAAAGAGAAGTTGGTCAGTGCCCCAGTGCTGAGATTACTAGAATAAGGGGAGGCCTTTGAGGTATTCTACGATACTTCAGGACAGGGCCTAGGATGCGTGTTGATGCAGCGACAAGGGGTGATCTCTTACGGGTCCAGGAAGCTGTGTTCCCATGAGTGTAATTACGCCACCCACGACCTAGAGCTTGCAGCGGTCGTTTTTGCGCTAAAGTTATGATGGCACTACCTCATCGGGGAACGCTTTGTGGTCATTACAGATCACAAAAGCTTGAGGTATATCTTCTCCCAGCGGGACTTAAACTTGCGACAGCGGAGATGGGTGGAGTTCCACCAGGATTACGACTTCGAGATCTCTTATACTGAGGGCAAGGGAAATGTGGTGGCCGATTCTTTGAGCAGGAGGACGCAGAAGGATGCGGTCCGAGAGTCGGCAGACACCTGGAAGGCAATGGAAGAGTTTGCTGCCTTACACCTGGATGCAAAGATGGATAGCGGCAGAGGCTGCCTATATCAGATGACAGTGCGGTCATCCCTGTTTCAGTAGGTGGAAGAGTCTTAGTGGGGAGACCTAGAGTGCGAAGTGATGCGTGACCAAGTTGACCAGGGCAATGCTCTGGAAGGATGGACCTGGGATGCTCAGAACCAGATGCTTTTCCAAGGGCGGTTGTTTGTGCCAGAGGCGATGCATGGCAGGGTTCTCGGTGAGTTCCACAACTCACCCCTGGCGGTACACCCTGGAGTTTCCAAGATGTACCAGGGTTTGAAGAGATAGTTTTGGTGGCCCAGAGTTAAGCGAGCAGTGGTGGAGTTTGTGGCCAAGTGCCTAGTGTGTCAGCAGGTGAAGGCTGAACACCGAGTTCCAGGAAACCTTATACAGCCCCTAGGTGTCCCCGAGTGGAATTGAGATGACATCTCAATGGATTTAGTCATGGGACTACACAAGGCCCAAGGAGGGTATGATGCCATCTGGGTGGTAGTGGACAGGTTGACGAAATCGGCTCACTTTCTGGCGATCAGGGAGTCTAGTGTCGTGGATGATTTGGCACGAAAGTACATGGATGAGGTGGTGTGGTTGCATGGAGTTACGAGGTCTATAGTCTCGAATAGGGATGCACGGTTTACTTCGCGGGTCTGGAGAGGATTGCAGCATGCGTTAGGCACCCAGTTACGCCTTAGCCCTACTTTTCATCCCCAGACAGATGGTAAAACAGAGCACACCATCCTGACCTTGGAGGATATGCTGCGAGCCTGTGTTCTGGACTCAGGAGGGTCATGGGTGCAATACATGCCTCTGGTAGAGTTTTCCTACAATAATAGCTACCACTCTACCATCGGCATGGCCCCGTTTGTGGCTTTGTATGGGAGGCCATGTCGTTCGCCTGTGTGTTGGACCGAAGTAGGATAGGCAGTCATCCTTGGTCCGGAGGTGGTGCATAACACGACGGAGAAGTTTCAGCTCATACGGGAAAGGATGAAGGCAGCCCAGGACCGACAGAAGTCGTATGCTGATACCAGGAAGAGGCCCTTGGAGTTTGAGGTTGGGGACCACGTGTCCTTGAAGGTCTCCCCTAGGCGTGGGCAGCAGTGGTTCGACAAGGGGAGTAAGCTTTCCCCTAGGTTTATCGGACCCTTCCAAGTGTTGCGGCGGGTCGGCGAAGTGGCTTACCAGCTAGCGTTGCCACCGCTGCTACTAAGGATACATGATGTCTTTCTTATGTCCCAGCTCCGTCGGTATCTGCACGATGATTCGCACGTCCTTGATTGGGGCGAGCTGGACATCGAGGACGACGTGACCTTTGTGGAGAGACCAGTGATGATCGAGGATCGCGAGGAGAAGGTGCTTCGTGGGAGAACTATTCCCTTGATTCGCGTGTTGTGGAGACATGGTGGGCTTGAGGTTAGTACGTGGGAAAGGGAATCACAGATGTGTACCCAGTACCCAGAGTTGTTTTGAGTTTTGTTCCTTGTTGTACCTGTTGTGGTAGAACTTTTTGTCCTTTGGCTATGTAATGTACTGGTTTCTTTCCTCTGCTTGTGTGTGAAAACCCCCGGCTAGAGGGAAGGAGAGAACCCGACCCCTAATCAAGACGCATTAAGGTGGATGCGATTAAACCCATGCGGGCGAGTCAGTGCCGCCCAAAGCGGATAATATCTCGACATGGTGGAAGAGACTCCCCAACCCACGTACCCAGGCAGTGTGGCATGGTATGTTGCTTGGTTCGTGATAAGAAGATGTTCTTAGTTATCAATGAGGTTCGCTCTTGAGAGGTATCTTCTAGTGTGGTTGTTCGGACCCGCCCTTCCCTTCTGGGTTATCTAAATTCTCGGGGACAAGAATTGATTTAGAGGTATCTGATGTGATGACCCAGAATCTCTTGGTCCTTCCCTTTGCCAAAATCCGGGTTCTAAAGGAGTGGCGTCTCGGTGAGACCGATCGGCGAGACCGATCGGTGAGACCGATCAGTGAGACCGGCCTTGTCAAGTTGTTTCCAATAGAGCTCCTTTGCGTAAATAGGGTTTTAAACCCTATTCTGAATCGTTTAACCGTGTTTTAAGACCCTTAACGCCCATACAAGTTTTAATTAAATGCTTCATCAATTCATGAGTCGGCTTAAATCACCCGACCCTTTTTGTGATGAGTGGAGCCGCGTGATCAACCCACGACCCCCGCTCCTTACGTGGATTCGCGTTTTCACCTCAACTGTCCCCAACTCCTATAAACTAAGGGATAGTCGTGGTTTCTCCTTTCCTCCATCGTGACTTTTACAAACAGCTTTTGCTGTGTCGGACCGGCCACATCGTTAACCGTAATGTTCTGCGCCCCCGGCCTAAATGTCGATCATCTATCAACAAGTAGAGAATTTCTCCTTTTTCCTCTCTCTTTGTGTATCATTCGGGGAGGGCGTGATTTTGTTTCTGAAGAATTGGATAAACTAGACCTAATTAAAGATAACGAACGAATTCTATAAAGAAAGAAGGGGGGGATGTGATCATTGATACTGTCTTCTGTTTTGGTGTTGTTTCTCTTATGACCATCTTGTTGAGTTGTGCTGGCTTATGCCTCCTGAAAATCGAGGCTGTTGGTGGTCGTTGGTTGTGAACAAATGAACCCCTGCAAATGTTTTAAATAGCTTGTTGTGGTTGTAAACTCTTGCTGTGAAAAGTGAATTGGTTAATCACGTATATCTGACCAAATAAATTGAGGCACCATGATCTTTTCTTTTGTGATAACCCCTGGTTAAAACACACTGAATTTGAATCATGGAGTGTGTTAAGTCTTTTAAATCTGAAAATACATGCAAGGCCCTGCTTGTGTTGGTGGTGGTAGTTGGTTGTTTTCCCTTCGGGCCGATTGCTGGAGATGTGGGAGGGGATGGGATCCCCTGTTTTTTATACTCTCAGTGGTCGTGTGATTTTCTTTTGGGGGATGGGATCTCCTATTGGTGTGGATTCGGTGGTTTTGAGTTTTAAATATGGGTGGTTACTAGTTCATATCACAAATTTGGGTGGAATACTCTGTTGTTGAGAACCAGGTGTGGAAATTTTGGTTTATGTTTGACTGTTTACTTTTCTGGACTTATGCCTATGCCTACTAGATGCCCGGTAGTGCCTAAATCAAATATTATCACTAAAAATGAAACAATAATGGGATGACGTGTTGTTAGCATGAGTCGTGACTCAGGCTTGAGTGTTGTTGTGATCTATAGGCTGTCTGAAGAAAAAAACCTAGCTTTGGGTGAGTGCTTATTACATATATCTATACTTGTAGTTTTGTGTTTCTTATTCGCGCCCCACCCATGTTGAGAACCTAGTGCCGAACACCCCCATTTCATGGGGGAGGGTGTTTTTCCCAACACTATTCTTAGTGGCTAGTTATTAGCTCCTTTTCTGCTCCCTTTCCCGGATAGCCCAAGTATCTTCGGGCAGGCTATGATGGCCTAAAGTCCATTATTAGCCCAAGAACCTTCAGGCTGGGTAGTGTGGTGGTTGGCCAGGTGTGTGCAGCAGGTGGTTTCCAAAGTGTCTTAGGGATGAGGCCCAGGTGTCTTCGGGCATGGTGGTGGTTGTTCTGGCCTAGGTGTTTGTAGGCATGGTAACGTGTGACAGTTGTGTCCTAGGTGTGTGCGGGCGGGTTTCAGCAGTGGGACTGC
This sequence comes from Viscum album, assembly GCA_963277665.1. Taxonomy (NCBI): domain Eukaryota; kingdom Viridiplantae; phylum Streptophyta; class Magnoliopsida; order Santalales; family Viscaceae; genus Viscum; species Viscum album. The sequence goes on along the minus strand of OY728155.1, from coordinate 1,492,050,078 downwards.
ATGTGGTTGTGGCCCAGGTGTGTGCGGGCGGGTTTCAGCAGTGGGACTGCGTGCGGTTGAGGCCCAGGTGTGTGTGGGGGGTTTCGGCAGTGGGACTGCATGTGGTTGTGGCCCAGGTGTGTGTGGGTAGGTGTGGCAGTGGGACTGCGGAGAGAATGGCGGGATTGGTCTGATGCGTAGGATGTCTCAATAACCAGTGGGAAAGTGGTGCGGGGTACCCAAACATCGATTTTCTCTTATTATATAAATTACGTGACTTGCGTTATTTGGGGAATGTGCCTTGGTGAGGCCTGGGGTGGATAGTTTACCTTGATAGGTGTTTAGTTTACTCTTTTCTCACAAGACTTTAGCACGTTCCCCCACTTGTGCATGAGAGTCTTTGGTTTTACATACTGAGTGTACTTGTATGCTCACCCTACGTATATAAAACTGCTTTCAGGTTTCCAGGAGGACTTCGGGGATTACACAGGACCTTACTAGCTCGGACTTTTGGAGCAGTTGCAGTTGTTGTTTTCCTTTTTGGTATATACCTTGTAGTTACCTTTTTTCACCTTGTGGCTTTTACTTTTGACACATGCATGTGGGAATGGTTTATTTTTTGATTTACTATTCTCTCTACCTTGGTGTTGTTGGGTTTTCTTCTCCCTATCTCTCGATCCTATAAAATAAAAAGGGTAATGCCTTCCATTTGTGAGAATTTTCTATACCCTTGGTGCTAGTCACCACTCCAGGACCTATAGAAGGCGGGTTTCAGGGTTCATTATCTCTCCTTCAACTTAAAGAAGTAAGGGCCTGGCAATCAGCTGACCCTTCCCTCCTTTTGGTGAAGGCGGGTCGTGACAACCGTAAACATTAATTTTGATCTATCATGTGAGTGAAGCTTTCCAAAACAACTCAATGGTGTGACTTAGTTGTCTATAGAGACCATCAGTCCTAAGTCTATGAATGACCACATAGTCTCCAACATTATAGTCACAATAGGATTTTGGAATCGAGGCCGCATCTCTAATGGTGATGACAATCCTCATCCGACTAGTATTAATATTGAATGAGTATTTTTTGTGAAAAATATCATTTCAATCATACTATATCACGTGAAGGAGCTCAAAAACGGATGCTAAAATGAGGTTCTGGATTTTCTCTGAAGTTTCAATCTCCACATAATGTTTTAATTTGAGAAAATAGAGTCAAGTAATAACTTCCTTCAATCAAACATGTCAATAATATAAATACAGTGAGCTGAAGCCGTAACACAAGAGAAATTTTTTTTTTAGTATCCTCTCTATGTTGGTGAAAGAAGTGTCACTTAGAGAAGAGTTGGATACCTAGAGACTGAAGACAAACATCAGAAGTAATATGGTTGTGAGATATGCGCCAAACAAGACTGAGTATTTAGTGATAAATTCAGGGTTTATCAAATGGTTTAAACAAACCAAAGATACAGTCTGGATTTGTGAATTTGTGGTTGTAAAAACATTTTGAGTCAAGAAAACTATTGTGTACAAGCTTCCAAATAAGAAAATTTACAATATTAGAGAAAGGGTAATTATCAACAATATGTGTGATGATTTCAGAAAAATTGAAATTACGAGACTGAATCACATCCTTTATAGTGAAATTGCTTTTTATCGGATGGGAATTGGGTGGAATCATGGATAAAAGGGGGCTCCAGTTAAGTTATCCATCCAAAAATTCGTCGAAGAATCCAATATAAACATCCATCTAGAGCTATTCATAATATTAGAAAAATATTTTCTAATGGATGTCCTGATCAAAGAGTTTACATAGCTCCAATTTCCCTTCTTGAGCTTCATGAGGAATCTAATTTTGAGAAAATAAATGTAATCAGATTTATTTAAAATACAATCTCTAAGTGAGTCTAGCATGAATATCTTTCTTAATGAGCTTGAGAGTTTTAATTCCAAGACCACCCTTATTAAGAGGTTTGCAATAGGTAGACCATGGAATGGTAAAAAGAGTCTATTCAACAATGATTCTAGTCCAAACTTTTTTTTTGATGTATACATTAATTTTCATAAGAAGACTGGTAAGCCAGTTATAGACCCTCAATGTGTAGACCAATATGAAGACATTTGTAGACTTCAAAAACCCAATCCTGCCATCCATGGAGAGGGATTTACCATTACAGAATGATAGTTGATTAATAACTTTGTCAATAGTAGTACTAAACTACATGGAGTTTGGTCTTCCTCAAAAGAATGGAACTCCCAGATAAGTGAAGGGGAGGGATCCTCCTTTGATTCCTAAGACATTGATGATGCTAAATTCCCTACTGAGAAGAAATATTTTCCCGAAGAAAACAAAAGTTTTTTTCAAGCTAATAGTTTTACTAGAAATCCCTTCATAATGAGACAATGTATTTTTTAAATTTTGATGATTTTTTTTGTCACCATTTAAGAAAATAGTTATGTCATCTGCAAATGGAAGATGCAGAGAAACATTAAGATTTCTTGCCACCAGAATGGGTTTGAGTTTGTTTTGATCAACATGGTGAGTGAGAAATCTGAAAATATATTCCTCTACAACAGAAAATAGAATGGCTGATAAGGGATCACCTTGTCTAATGACTTTGTAGCATTTAAAGTATCCCTTTAGAGATCTATTAACAAGGGTGGAAATAAAGGCAAAATTAAATAAAGAGTTTATCCAACATATAAATGTATCATTGAAACCACAACTCTAAAGAACATTGAAAATGAAGCCCCAATCAATGGTATCAATGTATTTCCTGATATCATGTTTAGCATCAATGTTTCCTCCTCTGGAAACTTTATTTATGGAATTGGTGCATTCCAAGGCAATAAAAATGCATTCTTGTATGGATCGACCTTTGATAAAAGCAAATTGATTCCAAGATATAATTTTATTACATATGGGATCATGTCTGTTGGCAATAAGCATAGTAGTAATTTTGTAAAGAGTGTTAATGAGCGTGATATGTCTGAAGAATATGATAATGGGTATGAAGAATGGTCTGGAACCAGTAATGGTGAAGGCGTCGGTCAGGAAGAGTCGCCCAAAAGAAGAGCCAATAGTTGTGTTGGGAAACCGCTTAGAATGTCTGGATGTTCAAGAACCAAAACTGGATCAAGAGGAAGAGGATTCAGGTGATGACAGTTATAGCCAATTATTTGTTGACTATTTGGAAAAAATTCAAAGGAATGGTCTTCATAGTTCTAGAAGGAAGAAAGGGAAAAAAAGGAAATAGAGACTTAGGGAAATGTATAGTGGTAAAGGGGAAAAACCAAAGGGTCGTAAGGATTATTCAAACGTGCCTAAACCAATAGAAACTATCTCGGCTAAGACAGGTGGAAACAAGGAAATCAAGACCTCTCAGAATGGGGATGGTGGAGAACAAAGAGGGAGAATAAGAATAGCCGAGGAAGAATATAGGGAGTGCTTGAAGCTCATATTACATTCCATGGAAGAAATGATAGAAATAGAGGTCAGGGTAAATTCTCCAAAAACAAGAGATTGAAAGAATTTATGAAAGAAGGCTTTTAGTTGAATCCAAGGAGGTGCAAGAGGCGTGGTTAGGCAAACAAGACCGAATCCTGGCTCGTGGCTTCAACCAAGGTAAAATAAACTCGGAGGAATTCATATTGATAGTGGAAATAATTGCTACTCACCTTGAAGAGCTCATCAGTGTGGATCCAGACACTCAGGTTAGTACACTTCATGAGGAATTATATAGACTGTATAATTCTATAAATCTTAGTATCATGTTTAATAAGTTTGTAAGCTCTTTCAGCACATAGCAGTACCCCTGTTTTGTGAACCTTGGTGTCCCAGTTTTTTCTTTAAAGTGGAATAATAAAAATTTATATTCATGTGATATGTCTGAAGAGAGTAATTTCATAGGCATTAGTGACATTCGGGATTTGGGAATGAAATTGAGCAGTAAGACCATGATGGAGAAAAAAATTAGAAAAACAAGGATTTGACAAGTTTAAAACATTAGTTTAGATAGACTTTCAGTATTGATGAAAGAAACCATTGTTGAAACCATCAGGGCTCAGAGAACTATCAGGGTTGAGACTAAAAATTGTGCATTTTATTTCACAATCAAGAGGGATGCTCAAAAGTATGAGATATTCATCAGCATGAACCATAACTGGAATGACCTCAGGGAGGAGGTCTTTATTAACATTTGGCCCATTGACTGTATTTCTAATGTAAGAGACCACATGATTAACAATGTCCACCTAAGAATCAATGAAAACGTTAGTGTAACAAAGGATAAAGAGTGGTCTACAATAATTTTCGAATTATTTTATGGGAATTGCAGAAGTTAGTGTTTCTGTCACCATCTGAAAGTCACTTAGTTTTGAAATATTTTTTAAGAATATTTTCCTTAAGAACATCAATAGAATTATGTTTGAGAGAGATGTTGATTTAATTTTGAGGATCAAAAGAGAAATTAGAGTCAATGTTGATATTTTGAATTTGATTAAGTTCATTCTCATGGTTGGAGATATCCTTGTCCATTTGTTTTGATTTCCTCTGACACTAATCTTTAAGACACTGTTTAAGATGTTTTAGATTATTGGGACTAGAAAATCATATGAGTAGTGATTCATAGACTCCCATCATTTTTTATGAGATTTGAACATTCCATGTTAGAAAACCAAGCGTGTTTGAACCTAAAAGGAAGAATGGGATTGTAATTTTTGGAAAACAGACTAACAAGGATGGGGTGATGGTCCAAGTTTAGTTTAGTTAATGTCATGATATAGATAGTGTCCCAATTATCCAGAGTTGGGATATTCATGAAGGCCCTATCAGGTTTGCTCGATACGACCCTATTGTAGTGTCTTCTATACCAAGTAAATTTAGCAACCATGAGATTAATTTCAATAAGTTTACAATAATCAAAAGAAGCTCTAAATTCTCTTGAGGAAATATGAGAGTGTGAAGGACCAATTTTTTCACTAGGAGAAAAAATATCATTAATGTTCCTATCACAAATAGGGGTCATGGATGGTGAAAGATAATTCAAAATGGCCATGATAGAGAGGTCTTCAACCTTAATATATATTTTTTTCATACACCATTGTACAAAAACTATGTAATATATCAATAGAAATATCACAAGTAAACATATGATTAGATAATTTCAAAACATTAACATATTGTAAAGAACCATGATAAAATATCCAGAGGGAATAAATAATAGTACCATTTTTTCCAGAACCTAGAATTCTATAACCATAATCACAATGATTCATAAAATTTCAATAAAATATGGTTTTTGGTTCGACAATAGAAAATATTTTTGGTTTATGGGTAAAAATATGTCTTTTAAGCATAGTGACTGTGTCAGGGTTCGCAATGCCCTGGAATTTCCAAAATAGAAGATCCATTAAAACTTTTATTTCGAGAAATAGCCACCTTTTTATTTTAGGATCTGCTTGAACCGTTCTTCTTCATTGATATTCTATAATTTTCAGAGCTGTTTGGACTAGACATCATATCGTGTTTACTCATTACAGAAGTAGAATAAATGTTAGCAGAACCAGTATTAGGTACATACTAAGTAATAACAAGTGGTTTTATAGTAATGGGGGTAGTCATAAGACCATACATTCGGTCATTTGGTGCATCCAATAACTGAGTAAAAATGGGAAATATAGGGGAGAACTGGGTGTCAAGTGATCCTGTAAACTCAATGGGTATTTTACTTTCCATACACAAGTTTTTGTTCTGGGAAATCAGCCTAGTGGTAGTGGATGAGACTGTTGTTCACATTTCCATGGGGGTCTCAATAATTGAAACTATATCATTAGGAGGATTCATACCTGAATTTTATAGGAGGATACAAGCATCATGATTCATTCCAGGCTGTCCAGTTTCATCGATGACTTCATTTTGAGTTTGGGCTGTATGGGGTACTACTATCTTTCTATCATCATCCGAGTGATCTAGAGAATTAGTCTCATCCAGCTCTAGTGGCAGTGAGTTATCTACATTATTATTTCTATTTGGATTTATATAAGAGTTCACTGATGTTTCAAGAACCACCAATAGCTTCTTAGTGGTGGTGTCTTCGTTTGCCACCAATTTTGGAGAATGATTTCCACTTGGTGTCAGATGGGGCTGTCCAACTTCAATAGAGGCAAGAAACCTTGGCTCATCAGAGAAAATAGGCATATCCTCTTTATAAGAATCGAAAACCATATGCTCAATTTCATCCAGGATGAAAAGATCAAAATTGGCATTTTCCTCTTCTTCAACCAGTTTAGCCCAGGTGATACATTAACTTTCCCCTAGAAAATTTGATTTCATAACCCATGTTTCAGATCTATTTGTAGTTGGTTTTGGATTTTTAGAAACAGAAACCTTATCTTTCTTGTTCCTTATAATATTATTCCACCCTTCATCCTTCGGTTGAGAAAATTGGCTCTTTAAAACTCCAGATTTCATCTACCAATGTCCACTGATTTTGCAGAGTACGAAATTTGGTGGCATTCTTTCACATTCCACTCGAATATCTATTTTGATGTCATAAAAATTAATAACAATTACCTCTGGTAATTTGGAAGCAATGTAAACTTCTATCCTCACCCTTTCATACAATCCAATATTAGTGTTAAGTGTTTGTTGATCGATTTTGAGTGGGGTTAATTATGTAGGATGAAATGTCATTTATGTTCTACGAATGACATAAAAACCAGCTGAACCCATTCAGACATACCTAGATCTAGTCAATGGTATTCCTTGATGTATGTGGATTGAATGATAGGTCTCATTTATATTTTCAAAGAACTCTAGGTTTTAGCTAATGGTTTCCTAACTTCTAGACCCGATCAAATACGTCTTGGGATCTATGCAACATATGAAAGTAACCCTTTCCTAATGGAACTAGTTTCCAGTCGGAGAAACCTCATACATGATAAATCCTCATTTTGAGATCATAATTTGACCAGGTTTTGTCCCCTTTGATATATGAAATATGACCCATAATCGAAAACTTATATAAAAGTGATCAATGCTGAAGTTCCTTAGAGCCGTCTTCAACCGCATATCTTCCGTCATCATGCTTCCTACAGAGAGACGCCTTCGTCGTATAGAATTTACTCAGGTCAGAACCCTTGAGTTCTTTAAGAAAATAGATTCCTCTCAATCTCTCCCTTAGATGTGTTACGCCATTATGAATTTTTATTTCATGATCCTTGAAAACTACTTCCCATTCTGGAACATACACCACCATGGGAAGAAAACTAGGTATGTCAAGATAGGGAAAGCATTATGAGAAATGCAATGAAACCCTAGGGTTTGCAGAATCACCATTGATAGTTCCATCATCTCCTTTTTCATAGTTCGAGAAACCACCCAGGTTATAATGTATTTGATTGGGGGAGAATGGGAGAATGACAATTAAATGAAGAATTTCTTTAGTAGGGGGCATTTTTTATAGAATATTGTCCTTGGAGATTCTGATATCCTAAGGGAGATGATAGTCATATTCAAATTATATTAAGATGAGTTTTATATAATTAATGGGATATTAGTATAAATATTATCTTATGTATAAAAATTTCATTTACTTTTTTAATCCTTAATATTTTTTAACTCATGGTTTGTGACATCCATAAAGGTGGAGATTTTTTAGTTTGAAGTCATCTTTTGATTTCTCTATTAGTTTTTGTCTTGTTAATCACAAAATTTCTTTCCAAATGAATACATCTATTTTAGTTACATTCATGTTTTTTGATTTAGTTTTCTTCATTTCAATTGTTCATATGATTATGATAATAATTGAACCAATAAATTTTAATGTATTACCTGATTATCATTTTGACCACAGTTACGATATACATCATACTCACATAATACAATTTTTATTAGACATACATATTATGATCTCATTCATAAACACCATTCTGCATGTCACTGATAATAACAATCGTATCCACTATCTTAAAAAATAACCATACTAATTTACTTATAATATTTATATTTTATCAGAAGAGAAAAATTCTTTTTGGACCCATTCTATCATATCCCGAAAGTGTATCATTTCAAATGGATACCCATTTTTTCAAAATGATTTCATGTATTCTGTTTTAATATATATTCTGAAACTATGTCGTTGTTTCAGTTAGAAGATGACCATTAGTGTTCTAGGAGTCCAATAACCTCTGCATTTTCAGGTGATAATCCAATCGATGGATTCCATGATAATCGTTGGGACATTAGAGTATCAATACTGGGACATTTGAATTAGCTCATAATTGTTTTTACGAATTCGATGTATTCTACGAGAGAGCTATCAAATCTAAGATTCATGAAATAGAATTTGAATTCATGTTGTGAATTACTAGTTCTACATAATTGTAAATTTGAAGAGTTTTTATTTTCCTTGTGTGATACTGATCATTTGTGATTATGATCAAGGGATACCATGGATAAAAAGAGATATGTTCTTATATTTTGTTGGTCAAGGGATTCTGAGTCTAGGAAGATATAGGCACTGATCAATTTTTTGATTGAGGGATTAAGGGTATAGCAAGATAGAAGTTGATCATCATATCTAGTGCATACTATGGTGTGGGTAAGACAGTCTTTCATAAATTCATAAATCAACAGACCTTTATCCAATTTTATTGGGTACCATTCTCTTTGGGTTTAATTAATTTCATTATTTATGTTTCTAATGCATTCTAATAGAAAGTGAATTGTTTTATTTATTCAATTTTTTTATTTTTTATTTTCTGTATCATAACCAATAAAATTATGGTATTTTTGTAATATACTGTGATTAATTTCTTTTTAATTATTATTCTACTGATTATGATCATTTCAATTACTCAATATGATTCATTATTCTTTATGATTGAATTATGGTATTATATTACTCTAATAATCATAACCATTGGGATTATGATCTTTTACACGCTTACTCTCTTTTATTAATTTCAGCTGTGAATATGATTAATTTCATTTATGACCTATGTAATAAATTATCACAATTTTCCTTGTTACGATATTTTTATAACCAAACATAGGGAATTGTATAATTAATGATTTAATACATTAACATGTATTTTTAATTGAAATAGTTTAAATTATTTTAAACTAAATACCTATATAGATAAAAATGAATGTCTTTAAACCTACAATTCAACCCCTCTTGAATTTTTCCATATGCATAAACAATAGGATCCAGCATTCATCTTGGATTAAATTCATGAATGTAATATGAGGATAAAATGGGAGTTTTTATGTCGTGGATGAATTTAAGAAAACATTTATTGGAAGATGTTTAATCTAGGATATTCCCATTGTGATGACAAAAATTTTTGTAAATGTTTGTGATGAGAAACCCACTCTCAGTCTCATGATATCATATCATCCTTTTGGAAAATTCAGCGGAGGATCACTTGTTGGATCGTGGGAAAATTATAGTGGTTCAAAAATAGTGATTATGAGGAACTACAACTAATTTTTCATATATAATTGCATAGTTATCTTTGGTAGAATGTATCATAATTTAAAAGGAGATCTTTAGGGGGATTTTTAATTCAAATCATTGACCAAATTCAAAGAAAAGAAACATTTAGGAATTTAAAGAGGGGATTTAGAATATTAAAATAGTCTAGACATTAGTCTACCAATGCCTATAAATACAGGGAATATTATATTATGAGGGTATGACTACTTGACTATAAAATCTTATTTCTACTCCAGTTGTTTTTATTTATTTTATAATTTTTTGTTTTATATTTTTTCATATAACTAATGAGGATATTTTTGTCATAGTATTCTTTATTTCACTTATCTCTCTCGCTCTTGTTGTCTCCACCATAACCTCACGTACTCATGATGATGATTATCCAACCTGTGAAATATTTTGTGGGATTAATACTACATTAAACCCATTTCCATGTTTTATTTATGATTTAAGAAATTATATGGATGATCTACACTGGGTGTAATCCTCATAATGGTTATATAATGATTGTATTCATATTCTACAACCATTCTATATAAATTTATGAGGTGGCTATATAGTGTACTTTTATTTTTTATAGTATACTAGATATTCTATATAGTGGTATCTGAAAGTGTTCATATATACGATTGATTGTTTTTAGTAATTAAAAATTGAATAGGACAATGAATGTTCTCCATGGATGAATCTCTCAGAAAAACATCATTTATTTTCAAACTAAATTCTTTCTTTCTACATATGTATCATCATATCTAGATTTAGTTTTTCCTTCACATTCTATCTTATATTTTTTTTCATAAAATAATAAAATACCAAAAAGATTATAATTGAGTTTGTAATAGTCTGAGATCGACTATAAATTACCTCAAATGTGATTACCATGGTTAGCTAATGTGTTGTACTAGGAAATAAATTATATCTTTTTAACCTCCTAATTATAGGAAAATAAAAACATGGGATTATTTTAAGTATATAAACATTTCTTATCTATCTATTTCTAATCACATGTTCTTAACCGTTTCCATTGTTTTCTAAAATAATATCTTAATTTTTTTCCATGATGTATTCAATATGTCATTATTCTATATGGATTGATTACTCGTAGGTTTAAGGAAAAGTGGTTTACAATGATATATATGCACTCTTATAGGGATTGATGTTCTCAATTTTTTATGGAAATATATGTTTTTTGTTCATGTTATTGGTATATCAATTTAAGAACTTATGATATTTCTTGATCAAGTCAAAACTAATTATTAATGACTAAAGGCTAAGGTGGAAGGTCCATTAGATGTGGAATCCCAACCACATCCTAAAAAATAATCAATACTAGAGGTTGAATGTGTGACCCCATTATTATTTCCAATAGAAGATCCCAAGGAGGCCACAAAAGAGATTCATTAAGAGCCTTTCCACCGATTTCATCCATTATTAGAGGGGATTCATGAATAGTAATTTCTAACTAATGTGATAATTGGTAATAAAAAATATTTGGATGAATTATATAATTAATATTGAATAAAAAATGATCTCCCTATCATTTATGCAGAATCATCAGCACCTTTATATTTTCTCTAGGTTTGGATGAAGAAACACCCAGGTGGAGGAGTTGAAATAAACAAAGGAGGATATCAAATACCTACCTCAAACGAATACCACTCAACCCCGAGTTTAACATTCCACATATAAATAAATTATATCCAAACCAACAAAAGTGGAAGATATTATCTAAAAAATATTATCATCTATCATTAGTGAAATATAATTTAGTAGAACCTCCAATTGTTTTTAATATAAAAATTCATAAAATAATTGTTTTTTCCATGGGGGAAGACTATGAAAAAAATTAAACTGATGAGGATAATTTAGAAATCCATTAAAATATTGAATATTTTTTAGAGGGATTGAATAAGGTGATATAAGTGGACATTATTGAAGAAAATGAGACAAAATATACTAACAAAAAAGGGTATGATATTGATATTTATTCGTTATGTTTTAATTTTTTTCAAATATAATAACACTCAAAATTTACTTTTTATTGTTCAATTACTACATCTTACTTTGCGAAAACAATGGAAAATAGAGAAGAGGTTGTAAAAGTATAACCCTAAAAGTAGAAGAATAAATATTTTATCCTAGAATTACCATGTATGTTTTATCTTGTTTCATGGGGTTGTTTTAGTGAACTATATCCATGTATTCAAAAAAAAATGAAATAAAGTTGTAATAATGAAGTGTTGGTGGTTCAAAACAATGAAACTCTAACCACAATCAAATTTATGATTACAAATTGTACTACCTTTCTAGAGTTAGTCAAAAATCAATTCCCACATGGTTGTTTAAACAATTATTTATCCTTATTTTGTTTTGTTTTGTTTTTTCTATCTAGGTTTATAGTATTAAATTTCATTTAATGTAACGAGTTTTAGAAATATACTAGGTTGGAGTGAAACTCCCTTTTCTTCTGTAGCTTACATTGACATGGTACTTATACATTCATTATATGTCTATTTGTAAGACAATGATGATGATGGGACAAGGAAACCCATTAGAATGGTAAAAGATAAGGAAGATGAATGAATATTTATTAAAATGTGAGTTCAACAATACATTCTTTATTAATTAAATACCTATATTTTTTAAAATATATTTTCATCAATAAAAGTAGAATTTTATTTCAAACACTTATAATGTATGCTTTACTTGATTGATCGAAGAGACATTAGTTTCACAGTAATTCAATTATACCATGTTTGAGATCTCAGGAATAATTATTTTGAATAATAAAATTGTGGAATCGAGTGATTAGAGGAAGGAATAAGATATAACTTGATGAATTATGACTTGATGGGATTTGTTTATTTATGTAAATGAAATTTCACTACCATTCATAATGCTTTGAATTTATGAAATTATTATGGATTGATTTGATGTTATTATTTCCTTGCATGGTTGATTGTTATTTTTATTCTTTTGAGCCTGTGAAAGCATTAGGGTAAAAAAATACCTTCTCATTCATTGCTCCAAATTCCAACATTCCAAAGGCAGGTGGCCACCACGTCCTACGATGATGATATCATCTCCTTCACCAGAATAAGATGATAGGATATAAGTTACTCCTTATATTTTTTTATCCTTGCATTGTGTTTCCTAGTTAGGGTCTCTTTTATATATTTGATTCATGTTCATCATGATTATTATTGGTTCCATATTGAATTTGGATAATTGTTAACTACATTACTTCTTTTGTGGTAGGGGTGAAATCCATGGTAGAAGATGATGGTAATGTTGGACCTGTCTGGTCATTGGTGGATGTTTGGTGTGATTGGAACCTATATAGTATTTCTATTTCAAAGTAGAGTGAATCTCATATTTGAAGAATATTAGGTGTAAACCTAAGGAATCACATGTCTGTCATGGGGTAACATTCACCAGAGGCATACATAATTTGAGGACTTTTAAATCATACATCCCATGATCGACACATGAGGTAGATATTCTGATACATTTGGAGAGGTCACAGTTATAGGTTCATTTGGCTATTGGATCAGATGTTTAGATTAATTTGAGGAATCTTTCATTGCTTTAAATTTTTGAGCAGACATGGTTATAGGTTTAGAGTATTGTGGGCGAAACAATTATTGGTTTAGAGTCTTGTGGGGATATTTCTCATTTACATTATTCATATATTGGGATAGATTAGGTTAAACTCACAAGGTGATTAAAAGTTCCAATGAGGATCTCAAGTGTTAGTAGTGAGGTTTAGTGTGTTCCCATGGGAAATGATCACACTTAGGAATAGTAACATCTTTGGGGGAAATTGTACTATAAGTGTATCGGGAATAAACCTCAGGGATGTGTCCAATAAATTTTGGGATTGTACCATAGGGAGGAATCCTACACACCCTATTAAGAAATAGATATCAAACCCCATATAGCTTGAGTGAAAATTTTAATGCCATATGATAAGAATATTTGATATAGTTTAATGTTTTTATATAAATATTATGATGTCATATAAGGGACTAAAATAAAAGATTGTGTGGGGTTTATTCATAGAAGATTCCAATGAGGTGTGATGTAATCCCTTTTGATTTAAACACGGGGAATTCCATATGAATCTCATAGGGTAAGGCTATATTTTAACATCATGTGATAAGGAAATTGTTTTGTAGTGTAATGTTCTAAAACTAGGAATCTAGTTAATGTATTTTATAGTATTAAAAACTCAAAATTCATGTGTAATATTCTTAGAGAGATCATTTCTAGGTAGGGTGGATGGATACAACATTATTCCTCTACACATGGAAAGTTGGGTTGTTTCCCTTGATGATTCCACCTATTTGGAGGCTTATTGGTGAATAATTTTAATGTGCCTATGCTTATGAGATATAGGTAATAAAACTATCTTGGGTACTCTTGAAGAAATGGGGATGGACGTGAGGTTTGATTATACAAGTCATGGAGAAGTTAGGAGCATGGGTAAACCATTTTTGAAAGGGCATATGTCCCTCAGGCACTCAACATTCACAATGGAATGTTCAATGAAAGGGGGATTCATGAAGGGGACCGTGAGTTGGGTTTCATAAAGGACGAGAGTATCATTAAAATTCATGTGTTCATAAATAAATATTATTTACAAAAAAGAGGGTGTCCTTACCTCAGAGTAATATCTAGGTTCCTGTAGTCATGTTTTCGCAAAGGACATGTAGCTTGTGAATCCTTATGAATCACAATGAGTTTTCCCCTAAATATAAGGTGTTGGAACATATGAAAAGTATTCTATTCCTTGGTTTTAGAGTCTCAAGTATTCTGGGGATTCCTTTCATGAAATTTGTCATCCTATAGGAACCTATCTTCTCTTTGGATCCCGATGTATGTTGTTTCATGAATTTAGAGAACCTAGTTGAAGTACAAAGGTCGATTCCCCTTATATTTTGACTTGAGAGTGGTATTTATAGGCTCTATTGATGTAGAGAGATATATTTAACAAAATTTTCCATATTCACATATTTTAAAATTTCATATAGGTTTTATGACCTTCACAAGAACGAATACATTATGTGATGGTTACCATCATAGATTGAGATGAGCTTTCACGATTCCCAAAAATATTCACGATGGCCTCCCCTTTCACAATGTATTTCACATTCAAAAATTCCAAATATTATATGGATTTTTAACCCATTTAATCATAGATATTACTTGAAAAATCCATCCATTATTTTATATCTCTCGTACCATGTTTTTGTTTTTTCAACAAAAAATTCCTCACCTCAGAGTGGGAGATGACATGGGAATGGAGGGTAGGACTCTGAGATAAAATCTCCATAAAATGTAATTTGGGTATCCTTCTCATGAAACATAGTTCCACCTCAGGCCTCAAAATAGCAGCATGGGTCTCATGGGGGATTATGATCTTTTTTTATATCTTTTGAACATCGCCTTTTTTTAAAGTCACAAATTTCATGAGTTTTACATGTCTCTAATCCTTGGATATAAAGAATACTAAAACCTATACAACCAATTAATTCATGAGAAATGTTTCTTGATACCTAGAACATTCATGAACCACAAATTCATGAACAAGTATTTGGAAAACAAAAATTAAAACATATTGTATGTCCTTGTGATGGTCATTATTGGTGTTAATTCTACATCTGTTGGTCAAAAGGAGATAACTGGGAACATTATGATAAAGGAGGGATTTATTATTTTTTTTATAAAAAATCCTCTTTGAGCTACTGTATGAGGAAAAAAGGGAATATCCTCTATTCGATAGGATGCATTTATTTGGATTTGGACATATAGATGATGTCTTAATCCCAATCTCCAGTTGATATTCTCCCTCCTACTACTCTAGGTGTTTTTGGGGCTATACTGGTGGTATATTGTTTTGGTTTGTTAGTGAATGAAGAACCTCACATCAATCACCACAAACTCGATATAATACCATATGAAGAAAATTAATGGAGAAGAGGTTATTATGGAGATGTCCCGTTCATATTACGATATTATATTCTAGAAGGGATTGGGGGACCATCTCCAAGTATAGTTATAAGTGTGGTCTCTAAGCTAGAGTGAAAATTTCATAGGTTAGTAGGCTAGGTACTACTTGGTTTTGCACTATTTTAATGAATTTTATCTATCCTATATTTGAAAATGATCCAATAAAACATTATCTTGCATTATCTATATACGGAGAAAATAAGTTTATTTCTCAAATAAGCAATCATAGTACATAGCTAGTTATTTTGGTAAATTATAACTTAATAGTGTGTTTATACACAAAATGATAATACACTATGTTATCTGTGCTTATATCAGGTCAAAAACAACAAGGTACTGATATTGATGTTTATTAGGATCTGTTGATTGATGATTGGAAATTATTGTTGGATTTTTCAGTTATGTTGTATGATAATTATAGAAATAAATATTCCATGTTGAGATCCATGTATCTTGGGATCAAAAACTAATTTTCTTCTTATGAAAATGTTTTAGGATATGGGATTAATGGATATCAACTGTGTCCCATTTGTAAAAAACTTCCATAGTTAGTTCTTTTGATACACTCATCTAATACAACGTTTATAAGAAATGAAATATTTACACCCTGATTTAATAAGTACCAACTTTGGAAGACATTATTATATAGGAGTTCAGAAGAATATAAAAGACCATCTCTACTAATAGGTGATCAACTGTTTGAGAAAATAAAAGTTATAGACATTGCTTATGGTAAACCTTCTTCAAAAAACCTATGAAAACTAGTTTAAAAAATATATCAGGGTTTTTTAATTCCAAAACTAGAATATTATTTAAATAAGACATTTTCTTGATTTTATGCTTGTTAATAATTAATGTGATAGTGTTGTTGGAACATTACTAAATTCACTTGAAAAAAATGACGAAATTTAGGCTAGGATAGACATGATTGGCATGGGAATATGCGAAGAGTTAGAACCATAGAAGGGTGAAGACCATATTTTTTATCCTAAATATGCTTACACTCTTTCAAGGATAGATGGATATCATTTTTCAACTTCTTGAATGACATAAAGGTTATAGAGGTATATTCATCAAATGTTTAGAATATTATTTCAATGACTAATTTAAAGATGAAGGGTTTGAAATCACATGACTATAATTTTTTTTTATAAAAGATCAAAATATTGTAGTTTTATGTTTAATTTTACCTAATAATTGAAATCATAAATTAACCAATATATATTTCTTTTTCTAGGATATATTCATGAATGATATATATATGACAAAATTTGTAACTATGAAAAATAAACTTTCTACCATATTATGTGAATTAGAAATTCTCTTATAGCTAGAATTCCTTGAAATGACAGTTCACATAATATTTTAATTGCTCAAGAAGATTTGAATATGTTATCTTGTATATTATATATGTATTCACCCCATTGAATTTATATGATGATTTTGATTGGGTATATCAAAAATAGAATTCGACTAGAGGGTTGTATTGTAGAGTGATATATTATTGAGGAAGAAGTTGAATTATGTATTGACTAAATATTAAATGTAGAAAGCATGGTTCAAAAAAAATATCATCACATTGGGTGGCTTGTGGGTGAAGTAATTTCTAGAATAGATGTTTTCATAATAAATTTTATAGATTGAAAGCATACCCACCATTTTGGTACTCATAATATTTTAGAGGTTCCCATATATTAAAACCCAAAATGATTATTAGGTATTGGAATATATCAAGGGACGAAATATTTATATCAAATACACATAATTAATAGTTTTTTGGATGGTTTTGAAACCATATTTTTAAGGAGTCATATGAGAATATGGATTCAATTTCAGAATGCCTTTGATGGACAAACATAAAACCATGTGTAATGTATTACTTATAATGGTTTTGTAATTAATGGTTATATGTTCTATAAAAATGAACATAATTAAATAAGTAACATGAAAAATAGTAAAGATACCATTGTGGATGAAACGATGAATGTTTCTAGTATATAGTAAAATATTTATTTATGGGAATATTTCATACATTGGAATAATCAAATAAATATGATGGTTGGATTATATAACATTCCAAGTGTCGATTTTTTCAATGAAAATAGGTTGATTCCTGGAGTGTTGTTAAAATAGATGAATTGAGATTTTTAAAATAGTATTTTAGTAAGGTAGGGTACAAAAAACTATTTAAAATAAATCACATGCCGTTTAATTATTTTATGTTCTAGATCCCAAAAACCAAAAGTATCCAATTATTCTATTATCAACCAAAACCACTGAAGTGTCCGATGAAAATTAAATATAATTGGACTATTTCATTGGGGTGTCACAATCATTTTGTAGAAATCTCAATATAGATGGGGTTTTTTATGTTATTGGAAACCACAATGAAGGTATTTGGATACTTGAGTGAGGGTTAAAATCCATTCAATAAAAAAATAGAGTTCAATAATCAGCACATATATATTTTTGCAATATACATTGTGTTACTTCACGTTATTATATGTTTTTTATTTAATTTATATAATCTAAATTAAATATTAAACCACATATGTAAATAATAACTTCCACACGTGTTGATTCTACCAATCCTAATGAACAATAGGTTTCTCAACCAGTTTATACTCATAACACCGAGGAATAACGACCTTCTACAAATATTGATGCTACCAAACCAAAGAAACAACAAGTTTCTCAACCAGTTTTCACTCTTAATGTAGAGGAATAATGATCTTCTATACATGATGTTGTGACTAATCCATATGAACAACATATTGATGATGTTGAATCGAAGCAAATAGTAGATGATGAAGAACTGATGTTTTATAAAAATATAATCATCATATAGTGATGATATTAGACACAATTATTGAGTAGAAAATAAAAGACATAAAACCTGAGGTAAGATAGAAGGCACATGACCATCTCATTAACACCAATAAAGCTATTTCAAATAGTTTCATTGGTATCATCACTTATAATCACATGTCGATGGATTTAGATTCATGGAACCGTGTTATGAACATACTTAAGACACTGATTTGGGAAGATATAATAGTAACATTATGATATCCTATATTTAGTTTAATAATGAATAATGTAATTAAACATTTACTTACTATTAATCATCCCTTTTATAGTATATTTATAGTAGATGAATCATAAAATAAATTTATATTAATCCTTGATGTAATGTTTCCGAAATACTTTCAGAAAATTCTAATGAGCTTTCTTTTTAATGACGCTGATGGGAAAATATATCTCACCCACGGCTTATATATGCACACCGGATAATCCAGGCATCATGGGATGCTTTTACTGGCCTTCATGATAAGATATTTTTTCATGTGCATTGTTGGTTGTAATGCATTGTTTTAAAATACATGTATTAATAACAATTATTGATAATTTTTTAATAATGATAAATCAAATGAGCACTAAAAATTAGGAATGGGCATCCAAACCAACATACCCATACCACAATTCATGGATGGGGTTTTCTTCACTTTGGAAAAAATTAGAACATATTTTAAATCAATATAAAAACTCTTATGGGATATGAAATAACCACATATTTATGTTATTATATTTATATACATATTGATGAATCCAAATCCAAAGCCACATCCATCCTAGATCATGTGTTATGAAAGTAGGCACATGTAAATATATATGGGAATATAATAGAAGAAAACAAACAATATGTGTGAGAAACATGTGTAAGTATGACGTAAAAAAGAAACATTAAATTCTTATTACATGATAATGATTAATTATTACCCAATAATTTATATCTTACATGGACATAGGAATCATCAATACCTATATAGAATGAAAAACTACTATCGGTGGAATTGAAGTAGCCCGAACTGTATGGTCACATCAGAGGTTTTGGTTTTGGGGTGGCACATCAAACATATTTTGAGAAAGGAAAACAATGAGAGGATGATAATAAAGAAATGAAAGATATAAAAGTAATATTATTTTCCCTTGATGAAAAATTTCATTGGCAGTTAGTGTTTATAAAAAATGTTATGGGGGATGAAAAGAGAAGAAAAAACTCATGATTCCATAAACAATAGCATCCCCAAAGAGTTATTTTTGAAGATTGTTATGTATCACATTAAAATATTTATTAATCCTTTGTTTATTTATATTTTTTCAGTAATAAAATTACAGTAAAAAATCCTAGTATTCACCAGATAAAATAGATTTGTTTATTTTTAAGGGGAAGCATACTTGATGGAAGAATGTAAATATATATCAGGATGATGTGACATCATACATCTTATTTAGTTGATTTTCCCATCATTTTATCAAAATTATTTAGTTAATTTCTTCACCATTTCTATCTAATACTCATTTAGTTAATTTTCATAGAGATCATAATGAAATTACCTCATACGAAAATAGACATCACGGTTGGAACTGAAATAATGAAAATAATGAAATGGGTCAATATTGTATACAACCATCATGAATTGGTGAATTCATACCTCCTTTAAAATAATTAAATAGTTTCCAATTTGAAGGTTAAATATGTTTTTATTTTACTATGTTTTTCCCCATACTAATATTTTTTCTCCACTACGTTAACATAATCTAAATTAAATGTTCGAATAATCATGAATATAATGTCTTCTTAAGATGATTATGTTTCAAAACTCACTAAAGAATAGACTATAATGAAGTAAACAATTTGGGAATATGTAAAGTTAATGTTACAATATATATTCTCTATTTTACCAAAATATTATAAAATATAATGTTGATTTAAATTTCATTATTACTCATAGATTTAAATTATTTTAGAATATTTCGTTCCTTATTTTACTCATTTCTTCACCAAAAATTCCATATACATATTCTCCATCAAAACCTTTTTACTCCTATAGATTTAGAATTTATCACTTTGCTTCATGTTCCTTCCACAACCATTATTGTAAGAGAAACAATTCCACATTTATTAATTCATAGAGGAAATCATTTTGTTTTCATAGTAAACTCATTGACTATAGATGTATTTTATTATTTCATATTGATGTTTAATTTATCGGATTTTAGTATTACTCATGTAATAATTTTTTTCTTATATAGGTGGATTATAATTTTTTGAGATGGTGTGTTTTGTTATATTCTACTCATGCTCATGAGATATTTTACATCAAGGTTACAAATGAGATAATGACCACAGTGAAATGGGACACAAATGTATACAACGATTTTCTAAAGGATAATTCCTAGTACTTCTTTAACAAAAATTATTATATTTTTATCTACTAGTTTTAAGTTAATTTCATTATAAATTTTTTCTATTACTTTTCTATTTTTTTCATATATATTTTGGAAAGTCATATTTTTCTTTTCAACTATCCACAATAAGACACATAATATATAACATGTTCATTTCTATCAATTCTTCCACACATTCCTTTACCATTATTTTTCACACATCTAACACTACATATGAATTAATTTTTTTTACCAAAACACATTTCTTGTAATTGAAAACAAGATGAGTAGTGAATGTTTTTTGGCTAAGAACATCATCTCAACATGAAGTGTTTTTAGTTCAACATGGAAATATAATGGGAAGCATTGTAAAATGTTAGTTCAAATTGTTTTCACACATTACATCCACGATCCATATGTCATTTGGGAAATATAGTAATCATTTTCCCCTGAATATGATGCACGGTGTGAACAGTAAGACAATAGCCATGTCATTATATTTTATAGTGACATTAATTTTAGTAAAAAATATAACTGACACACTCAAAACCTAGAAAACACCCTTGGATTATTTTTATACTTTATGAAAATTTTTCAAAAGTAATTTGTGACATGTTGGAATCAACTTCGCCTCAATACGATGCATTATTTGACTAATATGTCTTTAATTGTGTATTTTAATTTAAAATAAAAAAAACTTACTAAAAAGAGCAAGTGACATACTCATATATGATAAATAAGATAAAAACTATTTTGATACTTTAGGGAAAAGATCCATAAGTCATCTGGGATGTGTAAGAATCAACCTCATAAAATATGAAGCATGGTGTAACAAATATGACACTGAGTGTGTGTTTTTTTATTTAAAGATGAGTTTGATTTTAGTAAAAAGAACAAGTGACATACTAAAAACTCAAAAAATTCATTAGTATTGTTTTAATACATTATTACAATTTTCCATAACTAATTTTTGGTGAGTAGTAATAAATATCTCCTCAATATGACACATAGTATGACCAGTTTGACAAAAAAAATGCCCGTTATCAGTTTAAAATTCCCATTTTAGTTCAAAAAAGGTTTTAGTCACTAAAAACTGGCCAAAAGGGGTATGATTTTTTTGATGTTTTAGTAAAATGAATCATAAGTCAGTCTGGATGAGTCGAAAATAATCTCACAACAAACAAACACACGATCTGACCGATATGACTCAAAATTTGGGTTTCCAGTTTTAAATGACATTTGAGTAAAAAAGAGAGATAATGAAAACAATGTAAAAACGTTATTATTTTATATATAATTTAGAAATAAGATCAATAATTAATTTATTATAATTATAAACCAACCCCACCTTAATATGACGCATGGTGTGATATATATATCCCAGAGTGTGTATTTTTATTTATAATTGACATTTATTTTAGTGTAATAAAAACATAACATACAACAGAACAAGAAAAAAATTCCAATTATTTTGATACATTATTACAATGATCCATTAGTCATTTTTGATTTTCATGAATCAACTACACCTTAATCTGATGCATGGTATGAAAATTATGACTCAAAATTTCATTTATCAGTTAAAAATTGACATTTTAGTTCAAAATGTGTAACATGCTGGAAACGAAGAAGAAATTATTTTAATGTCTTAATAATTTATTAAAATGATTCATAAGATAACTATGACATGATGGAATTATTATCACTAAAAACTGACACATGATTTGACCGGTATGACTCAAATTCCATATTTCTAGTTTCTAATGAGATTTTCAAATAAAACACAGTTGACATATTCAAAACTGAGAAAACACTTTTAGATTGTTTTAATACTCTTGGATAACAACCCATAAGTTATTTGTGATCAGTATTAATCTTATGAACATCAATATAATTCCTGGTGTGGCATGTATAATTCAAAGTTTGTCTATTAATTTAAAAGTGAAAATAATTTTAGTAAAAAGAATAAGTGACATACTGAAACCCAAGAAAACACATTAGGATTATTTGATAATTTAGGAAAATGATCCATGAGTCATTTTTTAAGTTTATGATTCAACTTCAGTTCAATATGATTCATGGTGTGACCTATAAGACACCATGTGTGTCGTTTTATTTAAAATTGAAATTAATTTTAGTATCATTAAAAAGTAACATATTGAAAACCTATAAAATGTATTCTGATATTTTTTATACATTAAAACAATGTCACGTAAGTCATTTTTGATATATATGAATCCATCATAACTTAATCTGAAAAACTGTGTGACTTATATGACTCTAAGTGTGTGTTTTTATTTAAAATTTGTATTAATTTTATTAAAATAAATTGACATACTCAAAATCTTGAAACAAATTTGGATTGTTTTGATACTTTAGTAAAACAATAAAAAATCCAGTTTTTGTTTTGTAGGAGTCATCTAAACATCAATAAAATTCATCATGTGACCAATATGACTCCTACTATGTATTTTTATTTAAAATTTACATTAATTTTAGTAGAAAAGAAGAAGTGACATGATGACAACCAAGAGAACACATTCATATTATTTTGATTCTTTAGGAAAATGATCCATCAGACATTTTACATGAGTAAGAATCAATTGTGCTTCAATCTGACTCATGGTGTGACTGATATGAATCATAATGTTCATTATCAATTTAAAATTGTCATTTTAGTTCAAAACAATTGTCACATAGAAAAACTATCCAATCACACTCTTATTGTCTTAATAATTTAGTAAAATCATTCAATAGTCAATTTTGATTTATTGGAAGTAGCCTCAAATCAAACTGACACATGATGTGACCAGTATGACACAAGGTGACTATTTTTAGTTTCAAAGGAAATGTTAGTAAAAAGAAAAAGTGACATTATAAATACCAAGAAAATACATTCGGATTATTTTGTTAATTTAGGAAGAATATCCATAATCCATTTTTTGAAATGTATAAATCAACCCCACCTCAATATGATGCATGTTGTGACCGTTATAACTCTAAGTGAGCCTTTTTATTTAAAATTGGCATTAATTTTATTAAAAACAACATGTTCCATAATGAAAGCTGAGAAAAAAAATTCTTAATATTTTTATAATTTCAGAAAACTATCCATAAGTCAATTTTGATGTGTCGGAACCAACCAAAACTAAATCTAACTCATGGTGTGACTGACATGGCTCAAAATATCTGTAAATTGGTATAAAATTGGCATTTTAGTTCAACACGTGTCACTCACTGAAGACGAAGAAAACATGAACCTTTTTTCTTGATAATTTAATAAAGTGATTTATATGTGACTTGTGATATATACGAATCCATTTCAAATCAAAATGACACACAATATGACTATTGTGACTTTAAGTGTGTGTCTCTGGTTTCAAATGACATTTTAATAAAAAACCGAAGTGAGATACTAAAAAAAATTGATTTTTTTATGATTTTTAAAAATAATCCATATATCATGTGTGAGATGATGGTGTTTGAAACACCTCAAATCAACGCACTGTGTGCTCAGTACAATTCAATGCGCGTCTATATATTTAAAATTGATATTTATTTTTGAAAAATGAATATGTGACATAATGAATACCAAGAAAATGAATTCATATTTTCTTCATACTTTTGAAAAATGATCCATTCCTCAATTGCGACATTAAATAATCAACCAAACCTCAATTTAATGCATGGTGTGACTGGTATAACTCCAAGTGTGTCTTTTTTATTTAAAAGTGACATTAATTTTAATAAAAAGAACAATTGACATATTGAAAATGAAGAAAAAATATTTGTATTATTATGATAATTTACTAAAACAATCCATAACTCATTTTAATGATTAGGAATCAAACATACATCAATGAAATGCATGGTGGTCTGATATGACAGCAACTGTGTCATTTTATTTAAAAATGACATCCGATTTAGTAAAAAGAACAAGTGACATACTAAAACCCAAGAAAACATATTCTGAATATTTTGATACATTAGAAAAAATATATATATATTTCATTTTTATGTGTAGTAATCAACAACACCTAAATCCAATGCATAGTTTTCCTAGTAGGACTCAATGAGTATATTATCAGTTTAAAAGTTACATTTTAGTTCAAAACATGTTCCACTCTTTGAAAAAAAATGCTCTAATAATCTCGATAATTTATTTAAAAAATCATATTCCAATTTTGAAATGTAGGAAGTATTCTAAAATAAAATACATACATGATTTGGCTGGTATGACTCAAATTTCATGTTTCTAGTTTGAAATTGAATTTTAGTAAAAAAAATATAACATAATCAAAACTAAGAAAACATATTCTTATTTTTTTACATAATAGGAAAAGGATCAATAATTAATTGGTGACTGGTAGGAATCATATTCACCTCAATCCGAAGCATGTAGTGACCAATATCACTTCAAATGAATCTTTTTATATAAAATTTAAATTATGTTTACTAAAAAAAACTAGTGACATACTCAAAATTGAGAAAATACATTCAGATTGTTTCGATACTTCAAAAACAATATCCATAAAGAAATATTTGATGTTTAGAAATCAACCACACCTTAATATGATCCATGGTGTGGCCTGTATAACTCCAAGTGTGTCTTTTTTTTTAAAAAAAAGTTGAAATTTTTCTAATGTATTATTTCATAAAATGTTTAATTTATTTATTTATAATATTACTTACATAAGAATTGTATTCTTATACCGTTGAATTATTTTTCTCAGGTTAAAGCTATTTGTTTAAAAATAGATATCATGTGAGGTATTTTTTGAGAGGGGGTCATGAGTACCAAAGACGAAAAAACATTGATATTTTTAAATTTTTGTTGATAATAAATATAAATTTAATTATAAAAAAAAATGTTTTAAATGTATGTAGTTGTATTTTTTTTGTATTTATAATGTAAACTTCCTTTAAATTAAAATTTTGATTATCATATAGGTTATAGTTATTTTATGCAATGTGTTGTTATTAAAATAGCATAGTGAAATAGGTTTAACCCATATGAGCAATACTTCTAACACTAATAAAGTAGGTTCTTAATGGATTCCAATTAAATCTTGATAAAGATGATTCTATATTAACACTAAACTAGCACTGATAAAGTGTGTCCTTTTTCAGTTTTTTTAGAAATAATTAATGGGACCCCCCTAATTTCCCTGAGGAAAAAAAGTCTTTTCCATTATTGTAAAAAACCTTCTTACATGCTGTTAAAGGGTGTATCTATATTAGTGGTAGCATCAATTCCCAGTTCAATTTAATTTTATGATTAAATTATGGATGATATGCATAGTTAATGTGTTGGGGTATTTTATGTATACAACTTTTACATATTAATTCTAATTTAAAATAACAATTCTAATACATTTTTCACAATTATTTCATTAATTTAATAATTTAAGGCTATTACAGTTTTTAAATAACATTTTTAGAAAGAAATATATTTTTTTAAAAATAATATTGTTTATTTTAATTTAATTTTATTTTCATAAAAAATTTGACTAAGTTCATTTTCATTATATAGGATAAATGAAGCTTTTACCCCACAAGAAAAAGAAGCGAGATCCCAATAGATCTAAATGAAAATTTTTTAATGGATTGGGTTGGCACACAACATCACAAAGTGGTCTATAGATCACATTCATAGGGTGGGTGAAAATCCACTGGACTAGTTCATGTTGGAATAGCCCGCATGAGGCATAATTGTATAATTGAGGTCATCCTTATAGAAATTATCTATGGAAAGGAAGAAGAGACCACATACTTATAAAAGGAAGTGGCATAACAAATAGATAAAATATTTGGGAAGTCATTTTTGTGTGAACTAGGTATCACATATCTAAGTAATTTCGTCTTTCTTCAGTTTCATGTACACTTTATGAAAAAGGCCTCCTCTATGATTCCATGCTCAACACTACCCACCCTCTGGTTCCATCCCAAAAATTTTACATTGTAGCTAAAACTTGAGCTCGAGCCCACCATATATGGACATTGATGAATCACTATACCACCATATAAATAATCATGGAAAGATCGAACAATTATCTTAAAAGGAATAAGAATGAAACCCCAATAAGAAATAAATACAACATGGTTTGAGAGGCTCTGATACTACCAGTTCATAGGATACCTTTCGGTACTACCCCTAGTGATGATATCTGAGCCTTACTATGAAAAATATATAACTCTAATTGATTCCATCAGCCTCCTACACTACAACCATTAGAGAACCATTACCATCTTATTCATTTTTTATGATATTTTTTGTGCCAATCCAAATTAGGGGAGATGTAAGATGTTGAAATTTATTATTAGCAACAACCATTGTGTAAGTATCCTTTAGTGGGAATCTAATATAGAGGAAATTAGTTGGGATTATAATAATCCCTAATAAAGTTCTTTTTCTAGAAATAAAAGTTTCACATTAGGATACATGTGTTGATTGATTCAGGGGAAAACAACACAGAGTCTCATATCGTGGTTATTTAGCATCCAATAAAAGTTATTGTTTTATATTTGATTCACCCTGATATATTCCTTATGATCAATATGTTAACAGGAGGAGTTATATATTTTTTACCTTCGAATATGATCATTCTAGAGGTGTTTGGTCCGTTTCTTTTGAAACTAATGATTGATTGTAAGATGTTTCCAAGTAGTTTAATGTGAAGTCAAAAGGAGAAACAGACAGATGGTTAAAGTGTGTGAAGGAATACAATGGAGTAGAGTGTCGTGGTCCATTTTAGGATAATTTTAGGAAATTCTACATCCGACTATAAAAATAAGTACCAAATATACCTTATCATAACAGTGTTGTAGAAAGGATGATTTTTTTGTGGGAGTCTGGTGTGTGTTGTCAAATGAAAAGTTTTCAAACACCTTTTGTTGGGAGGAAATGAGGAATGCAGTTGATATTACAATCAATTCTTAATTAGTTTCACTAAATTATGAAATTCTATTAATGGTTTTAATAGGTAAATATGTTTCACAAAAACACATTAGTGTATTTGGTTTTTTGTCATTTGTTCATATCCCAAAATATGAGCGAGCGATGTTGGATGAAAAAGTAAAGAAGTGTTTAATTTTGGGATATGCTTGTGATGATTTATGGTAAAAATATAGGATAATATCTATAGGAATATTCTTTTAAGAGTATATGTGGTTGATCTTGACAATCATTTGATTGATGATTTGGAGAAGCCATAAAATGAAGAGAATATGCATTCTGAGTAATTTCTTGCCAATTATAAACCATTCTCCCCATGACCAGTTCTGTCTAGTGTGCGAGAGATATGTGAAATTGATAATACATCACTAACAGATAATATATCTCCATGTGGTTTTATTTATCTATCATATGATATTTTAGAACAGATTCCCCTAAAATAATAGTTGGGGAGATCCACTAGAGCATGAAAATTGAGTCATAGATACTCACCACATGAATATGTGATAATCACTAATATGGGAGATCTATATAGTAATGATGATACAATTAGGATTAATCAAAATATGGAATGTAAGTGGTTTATGAAAGAGGATATTATATAATTTAATAAAAGACAAGTATTTTATTTGGTAGAGTTACCACATGGAAAGAAGGAAATCGATAAAAAGTGTGTGTAAATAATCAAAGGAGAAGATAGTAGCTGACAACCACTCTATAGAGCCATAATGGTTGTGTAGGGATTGGTTCAGATGAATGGTATTGAATTGAATGAATATTTTTCTCATATGGTAAATATTTATTCTAATAGACTTGTTCTTGGATTGGCAGCTATTCTAAACATTGAGGTTCAATAACTAGATGTAAATACCTCATTTTTACATAGTGATCTTGATGAAGAGATATACATAGAGTAGTCGAAGGGATTTTAGGTGAATCCTAAAGATAAACAAGTATGTAAACATAAGAAAAGATTATATGGTTTGAAATAGGAAGCAAGGAAATGGTATAGGAAATTCGACTCATCCATGTAGAAAAATGTGTATGGGAGGATGATTATTGATAAATTTGTTTTCATAGAAAAATTTTATAATGGTGATTTAATTACTAGTTTCTTTATGTTGCTTATATTTTGATTATTGGAAGAGGTATCTCCAAGATTGACATGTTAGGGAAGGATTTGAATAATTCTTTTAAATTGAATAACATGGGAAATGCTATTCAGATTATTAGTATGGTGATTACTCGTGATAGGGGGAATCATAATATTTTTCTATCTCAGGAGTAATAAATTGATAATGTCCATAAAAGATTCATCATGAGAAAGGTGAATCCAATTATCACTATAATTGAGAGTCATTTCAGTATCAAGACTTGTCAATTTACATTGACTGAATTGAATAATGTAGATATAGAAAAATATCCTTATCAATTAGCTTCTGGATGTCCTATGTATGTCCTGGTGTGCACCATACAAAATATTTCTCACATTGTTGGAATTTTGAGAATATTTTTATCAAATCTAGTTAAGGGTCATTGGAAATTGGTCAAATGGATATTAATTTATCTTTGAGTTTTGTCCATAATTTTTTTATATTTTGGATGTGATAAACCCATTTTAGAAGAATACAAAGATTTAGATATGGGTTGAGATATAGGCAAGAGAGAATCCATAACTAGGTACCTGATATCATTTTTGGGGGAGCAGTGTCATGGTAATCATAACTTTAAAAGTCTGTCTCCTTTTCCACCATAGAATTATATATTATCACGGATAAAGAAGGTTGCAAGGAGATGCTATGTAAGAATATTTTTTTACAGGATATTCGACTGAGTATGGAGAATTAAAATCCCTATTGTGATAGACATAGAACTATTCACCTCAGCAAGAGCATAGAATTTCATTCTAAGACCAATCACATCGCCATGCAATATAACTGGATCGAAAATGTGTGTGAAATATGACTTTTTAAATATGACAAAATCCACACCAATGATAATGGGGAGGACATGTTAATGTAGGTTCCACCGAATGAGAATTTAGAAGCATGCAAATATAATAAAGGGCTTTATTCTACTGCAAATTTGTCATGGGGGGAGGGAGATTTTTGATTGACACTCTCAATTATGGGATAGATGTGGGGAGGAGATTTATTTCCGTCAACAACCCTGGTGTGGGTTTCTTTTAGTGGGAAACTAATGCAGTTGAAAATAGCTAGTGATAGGATATTCTTCATGGTTTGATGAACCATCCCATTACATCATTGGATCCATTCATCTATATAATGAGATTCAATACCATAAATTTGAAATAAAAAATATTAACTTTGTAATCCTCCAATTCTTTATCTAGAGTGAAATAATACAATCCCCCCATTCTCCCATTGATGTAGGTATCCTTTGAAGAACCACTTAAATCACGAATGGTATTTTCATTTCTTATTATATTTGTTTATT
Organism: Viscum album; assembly: GCA_963277665.1. Lineage (NCBI taxonomy): Eukaryota > Viridiplantae > Streptophyta > Magnoliopsida > Santalales > Viscaceae > Viscum > Viscum album. The sequence goes on along the minus strand of OY728155.1, from coordinate 1,492,019,947 downwards.
TTTTATCCACATGAACCTGCACTGGCCTAACATATGATTCCAGGTGCCGCCAAAACATGATTATGCCGCCATCTTCCCCATCACTTGAATGCCTACTACTATCACCAAGCTATTCTCCTATCATGGTGGTTCATCTGAAGGCATGATACCATTAAAATTATTCCACCACCATTGCCTCTTACCATTTCCATGATTTAGTTCTGTCTCTAAATTTGATCTTTAATAATATTGGCAGTTCAACCATTGCTACTGCATCCACTACCATCAAAACTAATTTGTCCATCCATTGATAGTTTCCATTATTTCATTTGGTTGTGCTACTGCCACAACCGGTTTCATCATTCCTATTCTATCAGTCATTTATGCTACCTAGGTGACCATTTGGTTGTGCTACAACCACATACTACAGCTACCACTACCTCCATAACATGTCACCTCCTCCACCAGGACACCACTATTTCTCTTCAAGATCACAAAAAATCCAGAGGTGCTTCCTCTATCATCTTCCAACTCTATAATAATGTTCCATCGAACACACATTTGTGTTCCTCCATATTCAATGATGCCTCTATAGATGTGAAATATAATAACAATCAACATTATGAACAATTAATTCCTCATCATGGTTAAAGAATGTATGCATGTAATATACCGATGGAATGGATTTGTTATACTGTGGATATATTTAATAGTCTATTTGAAGGTAAGAGGATCCATCAACGGTAATAAAACAGAGATGATAAACACTGATATAAATGTTTTGGGAGTGAAACCCACTACCATGAATGAGACATTGAATTAGGATTTTTAAAAATTCAAAGAAGGAAGACATATGGGATTATACAAAAATTGAGGGCGTCAAAAAATTAAGATAACGAGGAGATAAAATCAATTTTGAATATATAAAGACATGGATATTTAAAATCATCATTCTCTCCATCAATGATAGAAATAATTATAACTAAATTGATATTTTTGTGGATTTAAAGCTAAAATATTTGACCAAATTCAATGAAATGAAATGTGTGGGGATATTTGGAGGAGATTTTGGAGATTCAAAATGGTTCGAACTTAGTATCCAAATTCCTATAAATATTTGGATTGTGCTTATGTGAAGGGATCAACCACAACTACCATTGAAATAGTTTTCTTTTCCTCATAAGTTTTTAGTTTTATTATTTTTCATAAAATTTATTTACATATTTTAATCAAATTGTTCCTCATTCAACTATATCTCTCTCCCCCACTGTGATCTCTTATAATCACAATGATGAGTAATTTATTGTTATCAACATCATAAGGGAGTAATGTAACGTTGAACCCAATCCCATGTCCGATTTTTTACATTATGTTAATATAAGGATGATCTATAGTGGGTGTAATACTCACTGTGGTTATATATGGGTTCATGTCATATTCTACAAACATTATCCCTTGATTGAGGAGGTGAATATGAAGTGTACTTGTTGATCATTGGGTGCAATATATATTCACAACTGGGTTAGAATAATGTGTTCACATATTCAATAGAGTGTTCTCATTAAGAAATTATTGAACCAAACTACAAATGTTGTCTCTGGATGGATTTATTAGAAGAAATTACTTTCTTTAACAATTTTATTTATTCATCCTATATCTAGACATGCATATGTAGTATTTGTTTTTAAATCACATTATATTTTCCAATTTGTTTTCTTTTATAAAATAGTAAGACAAAAATGGATAATAAGTGAAATGGGAATAGTGTGAGTTCGACTGAAAATATCCTAAAGTGAAATTACAGTGGTTATCTATAATGATAGACTACGAAATAATCACTAGATTTTTCCCACCATACAATTGTTGTTTCATGGGATACTTCGGATTACTAAGAATAATGTGTAATCAGAAAACAATTTTAAAGATAGAATTGAAACAAACCCAATGTTCATAATGGAAGATAAAACATAGAAAATGAAATAAATAGAACTATATAAAACTAATGAAAATGGTAATGCTCGATAGAAATGAAGAGAAACTAATCACACTCCTCCCCTCTAAAATAAAGGTCATTGTATAGGTTCTAAATAAATGAAAACAAATAATGAATAATTTTGACAACCCATCACTAAAGTCATAAATGAATATGAAATTAATAAAACCATTACTTTACTAAAAACATATCATAAACCACTACCCTCTCATAAAGTCCATTAGAGTGAGAAAATATAATAAAAAATATATAAAATAACTAAATACCTATAGTATCAACCTAAATATGGAGGACCAAGAAGAGTTAGGTAATTTAATGATCTGAACTACTTATGGAACCCTCCTTTATTAGAATCAATTCCTCAAGATATATTGATTATATCTAAACAATCTATCTTATTTAATGGATAAAATATCAATCATATATTTAAACCTTTATATTGTCCTGAAACTCCTCTTATCGGGTATTATATACATTTTTTGTAATTTTTTAATGCGTCTAGATTAGTTTTTTTAATGTACTATCATATCGGTGGTAGTGATGATACCGCCTTATTGGTTTATTGAAAGGAAGCACACCCACTACAACCATTTCTCTGGATCAATGAAATGGAAAAGGATTGTAGTGGCTCGACCACTTTTCACCCAAAATAAAGTGAAAGGTGGTTTGGGATTTCGGCCTTACACCTATGGTAAGGGAGAAAGGCGGCACCACCATGCTACCATTATCATAAGACCCTATAAAAGGGACCCCCAAAAGTAGCCACTTATAAATATTCTCTACTCTCTATATTTCTTACAAAATCTCTCTAAAAGTAGCCTTCCTTTTGTATAATGGTTTCAATGGCCTAAAAGAATTCCCAATTTTATATGAAGATTCATTTTGAGATATTTTTTCTTATATAATTTAAATTTATTTATTTAATTGAATTGATTATAGTTAGTTTTAAACATGTCATTTTTAAGTATTTTAATGATTTATATATAGTTTATAAATAATAGTTATTATTTTTAATGATTAAGTATAGATTAACTAATGAATAATATAGGATAAAAAATGATTACATATAATTATTACCTAATAATAGTTAACTAATGAATAATATATGATTAAATAATTATTAATGCGTAATTAATTATTGATTATTTAATGTTTAACAATGAATTTAGTAAGGATTAAGTATTGATTAAATTTTTATTTACTAATTACAATGTAATGATTAATGATTTATTAACAAATAACTAAAAAATGATTTAGTAAATATTATTTAATGATTAACAAATGAATAAGTAATGATTAACTAATTATTAAATCATTTTTAAGAAATGAATAAATAATGATTAACTAATTATCAAGTAATTGTTAATGAATGAATAAAGAATGATTAAATAAATATTAAAAAAAGAATTTATTAATGATTAATTATTGATTAAATATTGATTATGTAATTATTAGGTATTGAAGAAAGAATGATTAATTAATGATTAAATAATGACTAATGAATTATTAACTAATTATTTAGTAATGAATAAAAAGTCATTAAATAATGATTGACCGCTGAATATGTAATGAATAATGAATAATTAAGTAATGATTAATGAATAATTAGGCAATGATTAAATACAGATTAAGGAATGATTAAATAATAATTATGTGATGATAAAAGAATGATAAAATAATGATTAAGTAATGATTAAATAAATATTAAATAATTATTTACTAATTATTAACTAATGGTTAGCTAATGATTAACTACTTGTTCAATAATGATGAACTAATGATTAAGTATTGACTAACGAATGGTTAAAGGATTATTAAATAATGATTAACTAATGGACGACTACTGATTAAATAATTGTTAACTAACTATTGAATAATTTTAAATAATGATTGAGTAATGATTAATTAATGAATAAAGAATCATTAACTAGTGGATAACCTTTGATTAGTTAATGAATAAATTTTAATTATGTAAAGAATAACTAATGATTAAGGAATGATTAAATAATGATTAATTAAGGACTAAAAAATTCTTAAGGAATGATTACGGAATGATAAATGAATGATTAACTAATGATTATCAACTGGTTAACTAATAGTTAACTAATGATTAACTAATGGTTAAAAAATGGTAAACTAATGATTAACTAATGACTAATGAATGGTTAACCAAAAATTCATCAGTGATTTGAAAATGATTAAATAATGATTAACTACAGATTAAATTTGGATTAACATGGAACAAAAATATGATGTAAGATGGTAAACTAGATGAAAAAAATGTCAACTGCACATATGATTTGTTACTCTCCTGATATAGATGATTGATCCCTTATTACATGCTTTTTTTGTTAATGTCGACTGATATGTTTTAGATGATTTAAATTATTATATAAATCACTGAACATATCTTTATGAGTGTTAAAAATAATACTACCAAATATTAGTTTCATATTTTATGATGTAAGAAAATGTTCTAAAATGCCAGTAGAATAAAGATTATATGGTTATCTGAAAAATCAAATATCTATCTGGATACTAAAAGTGTTTATAGATCTGAAACAGATGTACCTATGAGTAAAAACTCCAACATGGTGCGTTTGGCCTCACTCGACAAAAACTAGTGAATGATAATGGTCCTTGCTGCACACATGGTTTGGCACTCATGGAGGTTATTATTGGGATAATTCATATTTTCTTTATAATCTACTAAAATAACTTTAGAAAGATTAAAAAATGTACTATGAAACATTATTTTTACATTTTAGGATATAAGGAGATGTTCCAAAATTTTTGTATTATAAATATTATATGATCAACCATCATTATCAATAGTATTCCTAGAATTTTTTTGAAACTGGTGTAAAAAGACGAGAAAACACAAAATTAGTATATTTATAAATGGTAAAATAAAATTATGATCTTCTAATGTGAAATGGACAAGAGAAAACATATTAAATAACGCATAAATGATTTTAAACATACAGTTAATATCTAAAAAAATAAACAGAATGATGTTTGGATGAGATGTGTCTAACATCAGATGTGAAGCTAAATCCATATTATTTTCAAGTGGATCTTCATGAAATATTCCCAAGAGATGTACATAACCATTGAATTTTAAAAAAAGTTTTCAACCTTCAAATTAAATCAATGCTAAAATCTAGGATATGTTATTATATGGCCGAAATAATTTGAAAATTCAATGTTAAGTACATCTCTTTGGAAGATGATAGTAAGATATCACTTGAAATGAACATCGATTTTACATCACATCTAAAGTCGGGAATATCTCATCCAAACTCTATTATCTTGAAAAAAATTAAGGTATTATTGTATATGGAAAATAATTTCTTGTGTTATGTAAGGTGTTTTTTCTTATCCTATTCACTTTATATTGTCATAATTTACATTTTATCATGGATAAATAAACTAATTTGATGTTGTCAACTTTTTTCCTTGGTTTCCAATATATTCTATGACTTTTTTCTCATTAAATATTATATAATGAAACATTAGTATAAATTTTTTGAATATTAAAATATGTTCTAAAATTTTAAAATCATAATGAATATATATAGAGAAACCTCATTGTAAATATTATTTAAACAATCATAATCTTGATCAAAAAAACATTTTTACAAAGATAGTCATGTTTTCATGTGTCTATTGTTATAGACTATTTCTTAAAATAAATCAAGGAGATTCTTAGAGAACACAACCAAAAAATGGTTATGAAAACTTATTTTGTATTTATAAGTGAACTATAGGGAATTAATATTAGTTACTGTTGTTTATGACGTAATCAGGAGATCATTTTTATTAGCTTCAGTAATTTTAAATTTTGATCTACATTATGGAATCTATCTTTTCATTGGTCACTGATGGGAAGTGGTTTCGAGAAATTAATTAATTTTAGCACCCATCATATGGTAATATGATGGAATTATATGTTGATGTTTATATTGTACAACAAAAAAAATCTAATTATACAAATATGATGAATTACAAGAGTGGTTAATGATAGTCTGCCCCATGATGTTGATCCTCCTTCTAATGACGTGGATGATAAATACCAGGATGATCTCCTAGATGTACATGTAAATAAGAATTCCAATGAGTATAGTGAGACAATATTGAAGATTATGAGGGAGAAACAAGAGTATGGGAGGTTGTTTCTACAAATACAGTAGTTTTACAGTAGCCTCAACCCATAATAAATCATCAACCACTCTTCACATCATGGTTAAATGAAATAGAAGGTTTTTCAGAATTCTACTAAAATGTTCTCACACCTGAGGCTTTGTTTTCTAGGATTTTAGTGGATATGTTTAGTGAGATGAACCAAAATTTATATGTTTCTATGGGTTTTCCTAGAATATATTCATTCATAAACACGCAAAAAAAATTATACGGAGAAGGATTGTATATATTTAGTTCAGTAATTTTGACTTAAAAAATACCTCATATGGTGTAACAAGTATGGGGAAGATTTTAGATTCTTCATGAGGGTGATTCCATACATTTCATTTGGATGTTGGGGATTTTCTAATATTGGGGAAACTCATTCTTGCATTAAACTAAACCCGATACATGTTCATACTTCATAAGATGCTGGATTTGTGTCATGTTTTATTGTCGAAATGATTAAGACATGGAATGATGATCCTATATCCCGAGTCAATGAAAGGATATAAAAATAAGTATTTTATAATATTTCCAATAATTAGGAATTTATCGAGAAAAAGAAGGCAAGTGTGATGGTCTATGGTGATTGGGAAGACTCGTATTATGTGTTTCCACAATTTATATCCATACTAAGACCTAATGACCATGTTTTCTTCTATATTCATTCAAACAAACATGTGTCTCAGGATAAATATATTAGTCAATATTTTATTCAATTTCATCATTTTTCTAGGAATTAATCCCCTATATTTTAACATTTCGTTTCAAATAATAGTTCATATATATTAATGAGACATTTTTATATTAAAAATACAAGAGAATATTATTGATTGTGAAAACCCAAGATATAAACAATCATCCTCTCCCACTTGAATTTTCCATTATTGAGAAGGAATACTATAAATCATGGAGTTTATTTTTGTCACTTATCAGCAACCATTTCACTGGCATTTTGGGTGTCTTTTTGATATCTGATTTGTATTAGAAAATCAATGAGGCAATAAATGTGTACCCTAATACATGGAGACCCAAAAATTCATATCATTGGTACTACATGATAAACATTTATATCAACATGTGGAAGACATTCCAAAAACAATTCTATGAAGAATTTAATCATAAGGATTGGTATGAAATATATTTGATATTTTTTTACTATTTAAACATAAAGATGAAATCAATTTTTTTTGGAAATATGGTCACTTCTGGGTAGAATATGAAATGGACCAATGGAATTTTGAATAAAATTTATTAAAAATATGAAAGGCTAATCAAGAAAAGTGTGATTATATTATGTGGATTCTAAAAGAAAAATATTCATTGATGAATGAAGGGGGAAGAAGTATAGACACGGGACCACAAAAATTGTGTAGTACATAAATGGTGTCATCAAGGAGATTTACAAGTTACCTAAAACTTCCATAGTTCAGTATAAATTTTATCATTGTGGGAAGTACATTGTTGATTTCAAAAACTAGACTCTAATTTGATTAAATAGGGGATAAGGTACGGAAGATACATTTAACAAGTGATTTGAAGGAACATTGGAGAATCTTTAGGTTTTCAAGGGTGCATTTTCATTTGAGAAGACTGTCAATATGAAGTTCAAGTGTGTACAGAACCCATCATAAGTCATAGTTGTCAAAAAAGGGTGCTATTACTGGACACAAGGAAATTAAATTTTGGAATGATATAGGAATTAAAGTTTCCTTGTGCACACAGAATCATAGCATGTGCCTCCATGAACATATCATACGAAACATATGTTGATCCAATGTACTAGTTGTACACTGCTTTTTACTATTATACCACACCATGTCCACCAATTGAGGAGTTAAAATATTCGATAATTCCTAAGGTCCGACTAATAGTGATACCTAACACCAATAGGCTGTGTAAACGAGGGATACCGAAGTCTAGAAGGATAAGAAATCAGATGGACTGGCCTCAAGAACAAGAGAAACATTTTAGATGTAGCATATGGCATCAATAAGGTCATAACCTGAAATGATTCCCAAATATTTCTAGATTAATTTCACAGTCTCATTTAAAATGATGGATTATCTCCAATGTGAACATCTCATATATTAAATTATATGGTGCTAATATAATAACCTTTATTTTGTTGAATTTTTTGATATTTCTGAATACCTTTACTATTAAATAACAATTAATCATTCATATTCAAATTAAAAGGAATATGACAAGTGCATGTGAGGTGACATGAAATCATAATCAATCTAGCCATTTATAAACCATAAAAAAGAATGTGAGAAAATAATCATCATACATACCATCATGTGATAAATCTTACTTAAATTAGGAATCACATCATTTTGTAATAAATTTTTAGATAAACAAGAATATATATATATAACTATATCTTACAAAACAAACTTTACTAGGTAAAATGATATCTCAAAAACACTTTATAAACATGAAAAATTTTCCTTTCTTTCAGTTAAAAAATTCATAAAACAATGGTAATAAACATGTCATGTCTTAAATTCTACCATTCATAACATTCGGCTGACCGTAAAATTTTATTTACATTTCACACTTATGAATTAATTAATTTATTACATAATAAATGAGGACACTATACTGCTCATAGAGCAGACTATGCATGTTTTCTATGCCATGATAGAGGGTCATCTAGTTTGACGAATCAGGGTGCACTGTGCACACCATCATCATTACATATTGCCTTCATCCGCCATTATACCAGGCCTACGTTGTCCTGGCTTCTACGACATTGTGGTATCCCATTTCACATTTTTTTCATAACATTCTTGAAACCATCCATGAGAGGTGGATACCAGAGGCACTCACATTCCACAAACCTAAGGGAGACACTACTACACATATTACATTTAACAGTACACAAATTGGCTTTTAACTATTATAAAAAACTGTTGTTAATCACAATGATGATATAGCGGGCCCCATTTATCATCACTAAAAAGGCGATGATAAAGGGGTCCTTTATAGATGCTAAAAAAGGACTTATAAAGGACCCCCATTATCAAAAAAAAAATTGTGTTGATAATGGTACCCCTTTATTAGTTCTGTTTTTAACAGTAACAAAATCCTAGCCACCTAAAATATGTTGTTAATATAACAACACACCTAGAAGAGAAAACATGAAATTTAAAATGCTATATACAACCTGTAATTTCAAACAGTGGTATAATTTAAAAAAATTCTATATAAATTTAATTGACATCATGAATAAAAAAATTTCAACCATAGGTATAAACATAAAAACAATACTATTTACTTTTGAAACAAAAAAAATTAATTAATTATATTTATAATTATCCAACAAACATTATAAAAAATTAATAATTCATATTTTGGCATTCGTGATCCCCTATAAAAAATGTCCCCCAATGGTATCATATTATGAACAAATCATCTCATCCCAAGAATAAATTCTACCTATTTAAGAAAAAGAAGTATTATTTTAGTAATACTATAAAGAAAAAAATTGAACATTAATATAAAAGAATACATTAATAAAAACTGAATATTTAATAAAAATGGATCATTTGGAGTTTTACTGGTCTCATGGAGAATCCTATTGAGGTGGAGTTGATTCCTACACATCAGAATTGAGTTATAGACCATTTTCATAAAATATAAAAACAAATATAATGTTTTTCTTAGGTTTTTAGAGTGTCACTTTTAAATAATAAAAAAATTGGAGTTATTCCATTAACACTATGCATTTTATTGAGTTAAAGTTGATTCCTACCTATCATAAATAAATCATGGATCATTTTCCTAAAGTATGAAACCAATCCAAATGTTTTTTCTTGGTTTTAGGTACGGTTTTTTTATTTGTTAATAAAATGTCATTTCAAATTGTAAAAATATATTATAATTCATATCAGTCACATCATGCATCATTTTTTTGTGATACTACTTCATAAATTTCAAAAATAACTTATGAATAGTTTTCCTAAATTATCAAGATAATCAGAGCATGTCTTGTTGTTTTTTAGTGAGTGACACATTTTGAACTAAAATGTCAATTTTAAACAGATAGTGGAGACTCATTCCCATAATGGACAAACTATGCATCATATTGAGGTTTGTTTGACTCATACACAAAATAAATAACACAATTATTGTTTTCCTAATGTATCAAAACAATATGAATGCATTTTCATGGTTTTTAGTAAATCACATGTTCTTTTTTACTTAAATTAATGTCAATTTTTTATAAAAATAGACACTATGTGTTATGTCGGCCACACCACGAATTATATTGATGCTATTATGATTGCTAAATGTAATAAATGGCTAATAGATCATTTCTACAAAATATCAAAACAATATGAATGTGTTTTCTTGTTTTTCGTTATGTCACTTTTTTTTACATAAAATATTGGCACTTTTAAAAAAAGTGACACTTTGAGTTACATAGGCCACTATGTGCGTTGTATTTATGTATGTTTGATTCATAGACATCAAACATTACATATAAATCATTTTACAAAAATATAAAAACAATCTAAAAGTGTTTAATCAATTTTTGGTATGTCACATATTTTTTTACTTAAATTAATGTCAATTTTAAATAAAAAGAGATAATTTGAGTTATACTAGCCACAATGTGTGTCGTATTGAGATGTGACTAATTCCTACATATTGGAAATGAGTAATAGATCATTTTCCTAAAATATCAACACAATAAAAATGTTTTTGTTCAGTTTTCAGTATGTCACATGTTGTTTTTATTTAAATTAATGTCAATTAGAAATAAAAAGATATAGTTTGAGTTATACTGGATACACCGTAAATTGTATTAAGGTGTGGATAATTCTTACCCATAAAAAATGACTAATATATAATTTTTATAAAATATCAAAAAAAATTAGAATGTGTTTTCTCCGTTTTCAGTATGCCAGTTGTGGTTTTTTACAAAAATGTCATTCCAAACTGGAATAACATATTCTGAGTCATATCGGTAGCATAGTGCATCTAATTTATGTTAAATAGACTTTTATATGTAAAAAATGATTTATGTATCATGGTCTAAATATATTAAAACAATTTGAATGTGTTTTATCAACTTTGAGTATGTCAGTTGTTCTTTTACTAAAATTAATGTCAATTTTAAATAATCCCCCATTTGGGGAAATAACAGACACACTGTGTGTCAGTTTGAGGTGAAGATGATTTCTACCTATCAAAAATTACTGATGGATCATTTTCAGAATGTATGAAAACAATCCAAAAGTGTATTTTTAGTTTTAAGTATGTTATTTGTGTTTTCTTATAAAAATTTCATTTCAAATTGGAAACACGCATTATGAGTCATACAGGTCACATCATGTATTGTTTTGATATGAGATTGATTCATAAATGTCCTAAATGACTTGTGAATAATTGTAGAATACTATAAAGAAAACAATATTGTGTTTTCCTGTTTTTTAGTTAGTGATACATTTTGAACTAAAATGTCAATTTTAAACTGATAGTAGACCCTTTTAGTTATACTGGTCACATCGTGCATCAGATTGAGGTGTGGTTAATTCCTACAGGTCTCAAATGACCCATGGATCGTTTTCCTAAAATATTAAAACAATATGAATGTATTTTATCGGTATTTAGTATGTAAATTGTCCTTCTTTACTTTAATTAAAATCAGTTTTAAATAAAAATAGAATCTTTGGGTATACCCGCCACACTGTGCATCATATTTAGTTATGGAAAACTTGTACATGTAATACTGATGTATATATAATTTTTCTGAAAAATAAAAATACTATGAATTCATTTTCTTAGTTTTTAGTATGTTAAATGTTTTTTACTTAAAATGATGTCAATTTTAATTGAAAATAATAACTTTTAATTATACCGACCACATCATGCATCGTATTATGGTGTGAATGTTTCCAACGTCTCACACATGACTCACATAAGATTTTCAAAAAGTATGAATATAATCTATAGGTGTTTTATTAGTTTTTTGTTTTTCACATTTTCTTCTTACTAAATGTAATTCCAATTTGTAATAATAAAGATACAATTTGAGTGATATCGATCACTTGTAATTTTTTTCGGTATTGAGTGGGTCACTTGCTCTGATAAAAACTATATTGACCTGGACATTTGAAATATAGTGATCACTTCTTAGTAAATTAATATTCCTTACATTACATAATGAACCATGATAGAATAGTTTAGTTCTAGTGATTATGGAAACATGAAAACACAATGAAGTAGTTCATAAGAGTCTCTCAATAAGTTATCCTTTACTAGAATCCTTCTCAAGAATAAAATTTATCAAAACATTATTAATAACCTAAGGATATTAAACACAATAAGGGGTGATCATATATGTTATATAAGTGTATGCAAGGGATGTTTAATGATCATATATGAAAATTAACTTACAAGTAGTAGAAATAATTATGACAAAATTAATTAACTACATAAAAGAAAGACATTGAGTCACACCAGCCACATCTTGTGTTACATTGCTTTTAATTTTCTTTCATTGTTGAAATGGAAACACTAAGTTGTTGACATTTATCCTGTTCCTTCTTGTTACCTTCACTTCCATTGAAGGAAAGTGATAAATAATGACAATGTAGAGGTGAAGAGGTTTTAAGGGAGTGTAAGTGTGTGTAATTAATTGTTTTTTATGAATAGTAAAACATTTAATTTAGAATTTTTTAATGTAGTGTAGAACATAAAATATTATTTCGAAGTACATTTTATATTAAAAAAATTACCTTGTCTATGAATTCTGAGTTACAGCTTCAAAATCCAATCTCTCACAAGCATGATCTGTTTCGAACAAACTGCCCCAACTCGAAAAACGAAACCCACCTTTATGTGAAAACTATTCTTATATGATTAATAATAAGAAGAATTAAATTAAAATTAAATATGAAAAAATCCACTACTTCTATAGAAGTAAAATATTTAAGCTATTTGTGTACATTCTTCCATCAGGTATACATCCCATTCATTTCTGAGAATGTATATATCATCTTGTGAATATGATATTGTTCAATAGTCATGGTAGTACTGAAAAAATATAAATACAAAAATTATTACAAAATATTTTAAATTAAATGGTATTTGTTTTTTAAAATAACTCTTTAGGAATGCTAGTTTTTTATGGAATATGATCCCTCTCATAAATTTACAAACATAATAATTATATTTTTTCCATTGGTTTGTTTAGGAAACTGAGGAAACAGTGAGTAGAAAAAGTTTTTTTGTTTTGATATGGGTTTTTTAGAGAAATAATATTATATATACCTTGATACATATCTAGTCATAGAACGTTTTTTCAACTTTTAACTTATCCCCTATCCCCATTCTTTGTTTTTCACTATAGTGATACACCACCCTAATATAACAGAATACTCATTAAAATATAAGATATTTTATATAAAATTATGTTTAGTTCTAAAAAATTGGATTTTGTGTATTTAAAATTGACAAATTCCATCATTTGGGGATGTTTTTTTGGATATCCATGCATTGAGTGCAAGAAATAAATCTTTAAAATATCGAAATTTACCGTAATGAGAATCCAATACTGCCAAAATAACACACACAAAAATATGTAATGATAAAATGAAATAATATATTATATGATTAAATTGTAGAGTTTTACCCCTAAGTCATTGGTATTAAATATAATCTTCCATATAAATGTTTTCATTCAAATGATTTGATCAGAACTTCAGCCATTTCAATATTTTTTTCTATATATTTCTGTTTTTTCTGTAGAGGCTATGTGAGGAATAACGATTCCGATTTTTTTTGAATGAGAAAATCCATTGAATTGTTTTCCATATATACATCAGAAAAAAAGATGAAATGAATTTAGTCATCATTAATAATTTATATAATCTTTTGGAAAATCTAATAATGAAAACATACCTCATGTATACATTTACAACTGAACCGCTTATCCATTCATATTAAATAATTTCACATAAACTCTCTACACCATTGAAGTCTTGATATTTATCTCTATATATATTTTATTGTAAATAAACTATGTTATTACGATTATCTATTTATTTTTTATCCACATGAACCTTAAATGATAGTAAATGAAAATATACAACTCAAAGGGTAATAGTGCTTTTGGTAGAACAATTCGATCCATTGGCCGATCCTTTATATTTTTTTGAGGCCATCATTCATTTCATCCAATTATATATATCCATCTTTAATAATATTCAGCAGTTCAATTTTTTTTTCATTACTTGTTAGAGGTTTAACATAAAAAGTAAATTTCAAATAAATACCTCCATATCAACATGTTTTTTTACAAGAAGTGATGGCCATGCGATGAAGGTTCTATCATATTTTTTACCAAATGAAAATATTCATTATCAATTAGATTAGGTATCTCAACACTTGGATCATACTATATGCAAATCAATACTCATGATATTTTGGGTGTTCTCTATTGTGTATCAAGTCGTTTTGAATGATGAACACCATAGACCTCACTAAAAGGAAATGGGTGGGTGTTTCCTGATATAAATCACTTTCATCATCACTATATAGAATATCAGTACTGTAAATGTATCAATCTTTGTAAAATTCATATTTCATAGAAAATTTTATTATGAAATATATTACGATGCAAATACATCTATTTTAGGTGAATGGCAAGCCTCATAGCTACTGGGGGTGGGCAGGATCCCCATATAATGGGGTTTCTTGTTAATCATCTTATCATTGCCTCCCCCTTAATGTTTTCATCATCTCTCTATGACATAAGAATCATTATTTAATGGTAGATAGCCTTTCTCTCATTTGTTTTATTAATTCATTTTGATCCTCCTCTTATTTTCTTCCAAAAATTTTTATCAGGGTATCACACTAAAACCAATTCATATGACGTGGATATACTATTCTGAATTCTTTAAGGCCACAAATATTATTTTTTCATCTACTAGTGGTGTTATCGATTTCCTTCACTATTTCAAATATAAAATATTGGAAAACAAGTTATCATTGTTATATAGTATGGGTTTAAAGAGAAAACCAATTTTTATTATTCAATACCTACACATGTTTCCCACACTTTTTTATGTGTTCTCATATATTAGTATCCCATTTTTTGTACAAATGCCTCCATCCATAGCACATGGAATGGGATGGTAGTGGTTTTTGATTTGGATTCATCAATATTCATATAAATAGAGGAAAATAATTATGGTGTTGTATCATGTCAAATAAAATTATTATAATATATTAAAATTATGTTCCAATTTTTTTCAACTGAAGCATACCCCATCATTACTTTGCAGTTGGGGTACACTGGTTTTTTTCTCATTCCTTACTTTCAGCACTCAGTTATTATTTCATAAATAAATTTTTTTTAATCAAATTGATTAATAAACGTATCACGGAATAATGTATTACTAGACACAATGTACCCAAAAAGACACATCTTCTTGACTTCTAGAAAATGCATCCCACACTTATTGGGTTATCATGTGTGCATAATTATGTTCTGTGTGAGGGTTTATTTTTCGTTCAGTATCTTTACGATGATCCCTTGTTATAATTGTGAAAAATTATATGTGAATCCTTCCTACAAAAATAAATACATATTTTTTGTGGGAGTTATCTACAATACATACACTCTAAAATGGATGATGATGAGTAACTAAGTGACTAATAATTTTTTTAAGAAATTTTTAAATGATATTACAATGTTACTGTAATATCTTCCCACATCAGTTTCATAAGCATAGACCCAACATGGTTCCATGAATCTATATCAGTTGGCACACATTTCTGATTGATGATTTGAATATAATTTTTGAACATGGAATTGTTGTGGTTAACATGTTGCCCTTGTGAATTCCATCTAACATCAAATTTGATGCCTTTGACTTTTGTCCTTGATGATTTTTTCTAACAACATCAAACTACATTGATCTTATTTTTTCTACAGATGTGTTCTTTCATCACATACCATTTCCCTAGAATCAAAATCAAAAATATCTTCCTCTAGAGTGGTAGCATTCGGATGTGCAGATAGTCATTGTACCTCTACATTGTGAGCAATAACAGGTTGAGAAACCTGTATTTACTCTGGGATGGGATCACCATCACATGCATAAGGTTACTCCTTTGTACTGTGAGCAACAGTAGGTTGAGAGACCAATTTTTCCATAGGATAGAGAGGAATGACACATACATACTTTATTATCTACAGAACTGGTTTAACATTTAATTTAGAGTTCATAAATGTAGTAGCAAATGGTTGATAACTTCAGGTAACATGATTTATATTACAAAAAAGAAACCTGATTATTGAAATCACTTTTTTTAAATGTTGAATGGATTTTACCCCTCTATAAATGATACAAATCCCTTCATTATGATCTCCACTAACATAAAAAATGTCATCATCATTAGGACTACTAAGAAATTATTACACCATCCCAATAAAAGGGTCATCCTCAGTTGAATTTTCTTCTGACCCTTTAGTGGGTTTGGATGATAAGAAAATAATTGATCACTTTCGGTTTGGTGGATCTAGAACATTAAATACTTATACTGTATGTGATGAAATTATAAAGAGTTCAACTTTGTACCCATCCTTACTGAAATCAATTTTCATGAATCCCAATTCATCGATTTTAACATCACTTATTTCATCAACCAACATTCATTAAAAAAATAATCAATACGAATGTATTATAATCCAACTCCCATATATGTTTGATGATGCCAATTTATAAAATATTTTTTTCAATTGTATTTTTTTCTTTAGTACTAGAAACATGCATTACTTCAGCCACGAATGTAACCCCACTATTTTACATGGTACTATCGTCATCATGCTCATTTTTATATAAAAAATAACTGTTAATTACATAAGCATTGTAAGATAATACATACACACTTGGTCCTCCTTCTAGTAATTGAAATCGCTCTAAAATTGAATCTGTGTTTTCATATAACTCCGTTAAAATATGGTCCCAAAACCATCCTATAAACTATTGATTATGTGTATTTTATATCCATACTTCAGACCTTAATGAAATAAAATGCCTAAGAATTTCATTGAGGGTTTCAACATATTAGGAAAACCTCTAAACTATTATGAAAAATGAAAAGGTGTATCGACTCCACAATAGTAATATTGATTATGAAAATATCTCTTCTATAAATTCCTTCATCTACAATCTTCCCATTGTGATAAGATTTTTTTAGACAAATTGTTTCCACACTAGACATGTATTCTGTATAAAATTCAATGACTTCCTTAACAATATATCACTAAACAATACAACCCTCTGGTCGAATTTTATTTTTAGAATACTAATTTAGGATATTCATATATTGTTCAATGGGTTAAATCAATTTATTGTTTATAGAAAAACCTCATTTAATCTCTCTCCCCAAGTGACCCATGAAATGAACCATCGTATCAATGAATATTTCTAGGAAGAAAAATTTGAATACACATAATATGACAGAAATTTTCATTTCTATAGGCGTCAATTTAGTTGGGTCAATAACTTTGTTGCATATAGCTTTGAAAAAGAAACAGATCTTCGTTATCGTTTGACATACATTCTTTAGGAAAATGAAACATAAAGCTATATGAATTATATATTACCTCAAAACATGACAGTCATGTGATTTCATACCCATTTAATTTAAATCGTTCATTGAAAAGATGTTCCTGATATTTGATTAATACCCTCATGGAACCTTTACTTCATTCAAGAAGTTTCAAAATTGATATCTCTCTTTCCTAGAAAGAGAATAAGCATAGAGAACGAAAAGATTGTTTTTTCACCCTTCATTGGAACCAACTCTTCTTGTATTCCAATGTAAACCATGTCCAACCTAGCCTTAATTCCTTCCTCTTTTCTGGTGCATTTAGAAATAGCCTAATGACATTATCACATTTTTTTAAATGATAAAAATAATTAAAATTCATAATGTGCGGATAATTATAGAACGAATATTAAAAAACTATTCCCTATTTCTGACTGATTTTCATAATGGTTTTAAGGACATTTTATAAAACAAATGTCCATATATTTTACATTCTAGAATAGTTGATCACCTGCTAGTGGATATGGTGTTTTAGGTTATTCTAAACTTGCATCGAATGATGTCATACAAAAATAGTACTTATGTCATTGGGGTAGAAATCTTTGATGGCCTAGAAACGAGATTTTCAATGAATATTTAAACATAATAGATTGTATACCTTATTCATAGATGAGAGAACTTTGAGTTTCAATAATTATATATCCTAAAACAATTTCATAAGCAAGAATGTCATTTATCATCCCATACAAAGTGACTCTCAATGTGAAATCTCTATATCAATAATCATAAAACATTGTAACACATTAATCCAAAAATAATTTCAAATCCACATTCAATGCATCCAAATGAACATCAATATCATTACCCATTTTTTGGTCCTATAATTGGAATAGATTACATGATATATTTTCATTTCATGAATAATAATAGGGGAAAGTTATAATTTACAATCTTATCCTACCATGTACTGTGAGCGCTGGTTGGAAAACCAATAGGCTTCACTCCATCTATAGATAGTGCAATACGAATTTTTCTTAGGTCATTTCTAAATTCTAGATACTCGTGATGAATTTTCTTCCACCGAGAAAAGTCTGATGAGTGATGTAGTTTTCCATCTCTAATTCTTGTGTCTTTGTGCCATGTTAATTTCTGTAAAGTCTGCTCACTTCCAAATAGGCACCTAAACCATAGAATGAATTAAAAGTACTATAAAAATTTCATAGGACCAGATTTTTTTATAATATTTAGACGAACCACACTAAATAAATTATATAATTTATTATTGGTCCTTGCGAATAAGTATACATTCCTTTGAACAGGCATGTATTCTTTTAAAGATTATACCGAGATATAGTAGAATTAATTTGGCATCGTATGTTTGGCCCAAGATCTCTTTATCTTATAGGTGCATGTCATTACATAGAGAAATTAATTCCATAAAATAGTAGTCATTACATCCATCGGACAATTTCAGATTATATAGCTTCAGTACAACTAACTATGTTTTATATTTAGTGAAACCACCAAACAATGACATTATTTCACAACCCTTTAACATATCGAATAATTTTGGGAAATCCTGAAGTTAATCTTCAATTGTCCTTTTAATTTACCCAATAAACGATTTATCATCATTTACCACTATAATGACATCCTAAATATAATATTCTTCATTGTCCACACTTGTAATCATGTCAGATGATCCATAAAATGTAGTGTCATCCCAGCAAATAGCTCTATTCACTTTTCCACATGTTTATTCCATCATTTTTAACTTTGATATATTCTGTTATAGATCAAGTGTTATTCCAACTCCTTTGGACTCAGTTTTCATGACTAAAAATAACATAAACCCGAAAAAAGGATTTGGGAAGGTTTATATGCATGATAATTTGCAAACCGGATGAACCCATTCATCCTATCTTTATACTCTTTTATCATATGATTGGAATCCATCCATTATTTATTAATATATATCCTATTTGATTCAATAATATTAATATATAAAAAAAATAAACACAATAAATTTTAATATAAAAATTATCCAAGTATACAAAAAGTTATTGACTTTATGTCTCCTTTAATATTTATCCCCAATATCCAATTTCTGGAGTCAAGGTCATTTATTTGGGATCTTCTAAGAAAATAAATATTCTGCTCTTCTGATATTTCCTTCCTTTGTCCAACAAAGAGAAATAAAATGAAAAACACCCATTATAATACACCTTTATAATGTAGAAATTATTTACATTACACTCCATGAAGATTAATTCTTCGATGGTAGAATTGGAATTCCATCTACACTGTCTTGGTGCCTACATAATCCCAAAAAAACTCCATTTGAGATTGGAACCGAACCTTATATCAATTTTAGCATGAAACCTTCTAATTGATCTATATAGTAGTATTCCTATGAATCTCCATGATAGAATATAATCATGACATCCATTTGATCTAGATATAAAACATCAATGGAAACCAAGTCGAGAACCATCTGAATTATTATATGCCTTACCAAAGGAGAGAAAATTTAACTAAAATCTTATCCATATAACTATTGAAATAAATTTTCTATTTCAATGGTTTTATTGTCGATCTACTTGTCTTCTCTATATAATCTAATGGATTACATAATTCTAAAAAAATTTAAACATAAATTAATATATAACACTATATTTCATATTTCCTTTGAAAACTATTCATAAAATTAAGGTTGTCATCCTATTAAAAAAACCAATAATTTTCGGAAATTCATCTTTAAAATAAGATACCCTTTTTAAACTAAACCATTAATTTCCAAACACTCTTAAAAAAAACCAATTCTATTTTTTAAAGCATTCAAGGAAACATCATGTCCCAAAAATATTATTCATTTAAAATGAGTGAAAACACCCTATATTTTAATAAAATTTATTTAAAACATCACAAAACCCTTTTTTAAAATGAAAACAACATTAAATATGCTTTAAAAAAATTAACATCTCATTATGAAAACCAATTAAGTGAGTTGAAAAACACATGGCATGCATCCTAAGTCCACGCCAAATGTTTAAAGCATTTTAAATCAATTCATAACCAAAAAGGGTACGTTGAACACTTATAATTATATAAGAAATATTTCAAAACACTTGAATCATTTTAAAGGACACAATTACGAATTTTCACAAAGGAATAAATCCCATGAGACACACATTATAAAAGAAACATGAATAAAAAAACCCACATAATATAAAATATAAATCTATAAAATTATTATCATGTCTCTCATGAATAAATAGTATTAATCTTATATTATACTCCCATAATAGTACTGAGGAGTGAATAAGTGATATATAAAGATATAAGTTTCACTTGGCCATGATACTTTTGAATATAAATTCACATATCTTAAAATTGGGAATCCATATTCCACTTGATTCTTGAATCTTGTCCAATATAAGACTTATACTATTAATATGGTACATTATAAATAAATTCTCCCCTTCTTTAGGGTATACATTAGGTCATTGTTAAAGTAATATAGGCACTCAAACCTTCTTTGATATCAATGGATTATTTCACATTGTGATCAAATATATTTCAAACACATTTTTTAGTGTCTTCCCAAAATATATCCCCATAACGATAATACCAATAACACCTCATGGAAGGAAAAACTATTTCTAGATATAGAAAAGTATTTGGGTCATTTATATTATGTTTCCTTAACATTCTGGATCCATAAGAAACCACATGGCCCTGATGGACTAAAAAAGTTCAAATATTGACTCATTATACCTCACAATATAATCCTTACTCAGTACCCAGCTCATTTATGGTTAAAATTTTTGTTTTAATCAATCTCATTTTAAGAACATAGTGGAATATCTCATGAACATCTATATAAAGGAATTTCCATGACCCTATCACCACAATGTGTACCCCTCCTGAGCCGGCAGTGGGAGAATTGAGATAGTGACCCCCTGAGTCCCACCTCTAGTAAGTCATAGGTCGGTGACTAGAACTTGATGTATAATAAACATGAAGATAGAAGGCAATACCCTGTAATATAAAAATATTCATAAGAGAGAGATAAGATATAAATCAAACAAATCCTACTCAGACTACAATTTATAAGAAACCCTAGTACACAAATGTATTGTCATGAAATACCTATTAAAACTAAAAGGAAAAAAAAGTACCGAAAGAAAGGTAAATATAACAATGACCACGAATCTCAAAGAGATCCTACAACCCACAAGATAGTAGTGACCAACATGATCTACAACATTCTCCTAATAACCAAAATAATAGTTTATATATATGTCGGGTGACTGCAATAGTATACTCAAAAGGATCCTCACTAGAGCCTCTCGTGAAAAAAGTAAAGAAAGAATTCTAAAGCACAGTCAACAATATGTAAAACTAAATAATATCCTAAATAGGTATAAATGTTCCTAGCCTTACCATGGATACTGTCAAAAAATGTTTCATGCAAGAGAATATTATATAATAAATAATATCATGGTTACCCCACTACCACTTCCCCACTGGTTTTTCACTTTGCACCAATGCTGCATGTCCTGAGAATCTCTATCCATGAATGCTAGCCGAAAAATTCCTAGGTGAAGAACCATAACATGCACCTCATAAAACACACCACCATGTCCACATACCCACAAAGTATCCAGGATTCTTTTAGGATCCACCACATCTCATACAACATATATCAAATGTCGGGTATTATACCTCAAGCTATCACATCCCATACACTGAGTTGGGATCCTCAAGACATCACAACCCATACACATTGTACCAATAGTATCTCTTAGGAAATAATATATACAATATATTTTTGTGAAATAACCACAGTCCATCATTTCTCTCTACACACATATATTGGAAAAACAAACATTCATGTATACTAGAAAAAATAATTACCAAGAGAAGAGAGTGGGGACAAAGGAGGTATCAAGTCATCCATCCTCCCACCAGGATGATGGAAAAAACACTCCCCCAAGGCTCATAATCCCCAGGGTGTTAGTTTCCATAAACGATAGGGTTGAGTAGCATATAGAAACACAACAATTATAGGATATAGTACAGTTCACAACCACTCTATGGGAATATTATAGTCTTAGAATCAACTACAGTTAGTTCCTCGTAGAATTATGGCTACCATTACTATGACTATATATCCTACAAGCACACAACCATTTAAAGAGCTATATTATGTTATTTTATAACAATTTATCATTTTAACATTACATTAAATAATTTTTTATCTATTAATTAACCATTATTTTTTCAACATTACATTTCATTTTCATCACAATAAAGTTATAATTCCTCCAGGCATAACCTCACTGATTCCATGATTTCATAGTAATATAATCTCATTATTTCATCACAGAAAGCTCCAATCCCATGAGTGAATCAGTTATTCATTAATATTTTTACATTACCACTTTTCATATTTATATATTTCCAGGTATTCTCTGAATAAATTCTATTCTACCCCATAGATGGGGCTTAACATTTTGTGTAGATGAACTACCTGTTGAGAATTTTCAACATACCTGTTGAGTATTTTCAACATATAGAAGAAGGGTAGACCCATCAAACTAGGAGAAACTAAAAATAGAATGTATTTGGAATACCACATGAATCATCAACTCCCTTAGGAAAACAGTAATCCAAACCATCTACCTCAAGATGCAGGGAATGTAATGTAGATAAAAAATAGCAGATTCAATAAGTGTCCATCTTTCATATTAAAGAGTATGCCCAAATTCAACTCATTCCATAATCTCTAGTGTCCTCCCCGACACTAAATCCATAAAACAATGCATCTAGCTATGCTAGGTATCAACTACTACCACGGAAAATTGGAATCCGTACCCTAGATACCACAAAAGCCTTCCTGGCTTAACTACCCTATGCTCATGTCACATCGAGGCCTCCCTGCACCCAAATACCTCATGTATCATAACCAAATCACATCATAAGTTGCAGGATCAACAATAAAAATAGTATCTATACTCTAAATTAATGCATTCCTCCTTTACAAACAATTAGATCTCATGGCTCGAAAACATTAAAAATATGGAATTTATGAGAAATCAGGCAACTAAATCCTTACAAGGCATTATCTTTATCACATACTCAGTTCTTATTCCGTATTGAATTAACCAATTCATTATTCATAGGATCCATCTATAGGTAATGAAAAAAAATTATAACAAGTTATCACAAACTAGTTAACCAATTAATTTAACATGCCTTTAATTCCTTTATAAAAATGATTCATGTTCTTTAATTAATTACATTAAACATGATTATCTACTTCAATTTGATTAACATCAAATTATAACAATAATTCGATTTATTAGAACTGTCTATTTAACTAGTTAGCCAATAAATTATCCATTTATTATGGATTTATTTTCTTTACCAATTTCCATCAAGAACAACATGCTAAATCAATGAAAGCATAGATATCACACTATATAGAAAATGAAGAGACAAACCATTATCCTAGCATAAAGAAACATCTTCTCTATATGATTCATACAAATTTCTTAATCCATTTTAAGAATTTATATAGTTAAATTCGATAGTGATCCAATGGATAAATCATGATATCTCTACAAATTCATGTAAATAAAAAGTGAAGTCAAGAATCCCCTAACTCAAAAGGTGGTAGGCATTATTAACATGAGAATAGATTATAGAAACAGATCATGATTACTGCTCTCACAACAATTGAATCCACCGGTGGATGCTATGGCACTAAAATACCCACCACACACTAAGAAAACACCATTATAAACATGGATATCACACTTAATCACCTAGAAAAGATAAAAAAGAGGAAATAGATTGAATAAACCACAATAACAAAGGTAGATCACACCCCAGATTGATGACAGATCATTACAAACTAAATAAGGGAGATAGGGATTGATCATTGTCGATGGAATCCCCAAAATGATGAAGAGAGGGTCTTCGGGTCGCCTAGGGTCTAGGGAGAGCCACTATAGCCATAGGTTTTGAAAAAAATAGAGCGGTTAGAAAAAACATAATGTATATTGCGTCAGTGTATTACATGGTGTGAAAGCCCCTATCATGTCATTTAACTCTCATGGTATAGGTTTTGTTGAGAAACGCATTGTCTCATTATTTTATTTTATTTTTTAGATTCTAAAGTATTTCATGATGTAAATCCCTCTTTCATAATGTGTAAAATTATACCCATCGTGAAGCATTCTTGGACAACCCATGAAATAGGATTTCATGTCGTTTAATATAGTTACATGAAGTGTAATCCATCCATTCTATATTTTACTTAACCAAAAAACTCAAAACTTCTTATGAGCCACTTACAAGTACTTTGATTGTGAAAAACATGAAAAGGGATGATCCACATAGATATGGTCTATTACATCATGTTCTTATATTAAATTTCTCATCCTTAAGAATCCAAAACCAACATAGGGAGGAATTGGAAAGGGGTCATCTGAACATCCACTCCATGAGATACATATCAAATCATTCGTAACCACTTGATCTCACCACCGCACTAGGGGAATGAGCGCACCACCAAAACAAACCCACAAAAAACTCTTAAACACTCTCCTAGGGGAGATACCTCTTAGAAGAGAGCAAGCCACAACAACAAACAAGAGAAATGAATCTCATAAACAGAAAGGGTCTACAACCACTAAATTAATGAAATTACAGGGGAAGAGATAAAAATCAAATAGATCAGGGTACTGAGAATGTATCTGTGACTCATGTTACCTGGTAATCTCATTCCACAACACTATGTTTCCAAAAGACACTAACCAATGGGATAAGACACACACATAACACCTTCTCCTAGAAATCGTGGATCTCTATATGCTGATCCTCGATGTTTGCATCATCATAAGCATTGATCTCACCTCAATAAATGTTGTAAGGGTCATCATGAAGATAACAACGTAGCTATAACACATGAAAAACATCATGTATTCAGGACATCTATGGGGTAAGTTCTACCCGATACGCCACATATTAAACATGATCCAACACCTCAAAAGGCCCAACAAACTGGGAGAAAACATACTCCCATGAACAAACCTTTTCTTCCCTAAAATGGGAGTAACCTTTAGAAAAAAAATGATCCCCAATTCCAAACACCGGATGTCTCCTTCTATGATTGGAACAAGATTTTTGATGAACATTCACTAAATTCATCCTCTCGTGAATCACCTAAACCATATCTTTCACATTTTATACAAATTATGTCATGAGAATTGATGAATCTACGACACTAGTACTACTCAATAGAGAACGGAATTTTTAGACACACAAGGATTCAAATGGATCCATGCTGATGGTGGAGTGAAAAATATTATTGTAATCACACTCTACCAAGGGAAGGTTCCTCATCCATGAACCTCCAAAACCATGGACATATGTGTAGAACATGTATTCAAGAGTATCAATCGTATTCTCTATCTAAGAATTTTAATGTGAATGGAATTTAGTGATAAGGCATAGAAAATAACCAAGAGCATGCTGGATACCTCCTCAAACTCTATAGGTAAAATTTGGATCTCGACCTATAAAGACAATCCTTGGGGCACTGTGGAGTCTCAGCACCTCCTCCAGATACTGCCATAAAACCACCAATGTGCCTGACTCCTTAATCTTTATAAAGTGGGATGAAGTTTTCTAATGGTCCACTACCACCTATATATAGTAATAACCTTCCTGATCTTGAGGAAATATTCTATCAAATCCCATCGTGATGTCCTCTGACTTATACTTTTGAACATTTAACAGGTGGATAAAACCACCATGAATATAGTGCTCAACCTTCACTTTCTGGAAGTCCAAACATCAATACACAAATTCCAAAACTGCATGCTTCAACCCATTACTCCAATACCAGCCTCTCAAGGCTATGTACACCTTCTTCACTCTCGGATATACTGTTAAGGGAGAACTATGGAAGAATTTGAGAAAAATATCACACATTTCTAAATGAATGAATGTCCATCCCCAAAACAAGACTTGGTGTTGTTAATCTTCAAACCAACCATCAGGGTCCTCACCAAAAACAACTTGGTCTTTCCAGAACTCCACCTCAAGATCCAGCAACTAGGACTCTTCCACCTACCACACCATAGATGACTGCACCATCATCAAAAAAATACAACATCTTCCCCCAACTTCTCCCTTATCTAGATGTAGTACTATAATCTCTTCTATTTCTCTCTAGCAATCACATGATTTGACCATTGCATCACTGTGTGACTTCCTGCTCAACGCATCATGAAAAAAATTCCACTAATAGGCGTATATGAATTCACTAATTAAGAATCTTTGAAGAACTTCATCCACCAATACTGCTGAAATTTAAATTCATGATTAGAAAAAATGTTCCTCAATCTTCAATGATCGATGAAGACCACAAAGTGCTCACCAATGAGGTAATGTCTCCACAAATTCAGGGAAAACACTACTGTTGTGAGCTCGAGAAAATTGGTGTCATTGTTACTATCATTGGGATGTAACTACTAATACCCATATGAAATGGTCGATCTCTAATACATCATATCAAAACCAAACACGTAATGTGATGCATCCCAGAAAGCCACAAACAGAACTCTATTTTTTGGAAATAAATGAACTAGAGCACTATCCAACTTCTATTTAAGATACTCAAAAGTCACCTGACACTTATCAGTCCATAAGAACACCAGACCGTTTTTGGTCAATGCCATTGGAGGAGTCACAACCCAAGAAACATTGGCCACGTACCTCCAAAAATATAATGTAATTCCATCAAAACATGACACCTCTGATACTATATTAGGGTTTCCCAATACAAAACTACTTCTATATTTTATGAATCCACAAATACTCCATGATGGGGTATAACATGCCCTATGAAACGAACTTCATGAGCCCAAAAACCAAAATTTTGTAACTTCCAAAACAACAAATCTAGGAGAAGAACTCCCAAAACAGAAGTCATATTCTCTACATGTTATCCCACATATGTTAATTAGATAAGGATGTTATTGATTAAAACCAAGATGAACTTATCCAAGAACCCATGGAACTAAACATTCATTAACACCATGAAAACAACTAGAGAATTCATTACACTGAACGACATAACATTAAACTCGTGATTCCCAAGCTGAAAATGGACATCAGTCTTCCGAATATCATCATCCATTACATGCATATGATGATATCCTAACCAAAAATTGATATATTATAACCAAATTTAATCCTTCAGTTGATCTAATAATTCTTCAATCTATATATGAGGCTATAAGTTCTTCGTTGTCACTAGGTTCATGCGACGATAATCTATACACAACCGCAAACTATCTTAGTCATCTTCACAATCAAAACTAGTGCACCACACAGTGACACACTTGGCCAAACAAAACCACATCAAAAATACCATCAACATGTATACGCATCTCTCACAAATTAAAATACATAATCCTATATGGATACTTCAAGATAGAAGACACTCCTTGATGTATCTTGATCATAAACTCAATATCTCCTCTAGGGGGTAATGCTAAAACCCCCTCTGAAAAATCATCAGGGTAATCTTATATGAACCAAGGAAACACCAACTATTAAACCTATGAGAAACTAAAAATATGCTCAACTATGAAAGATTATAAGAAAGAAACATGCCTCTATCCCAACTGAGGGTCTCGGTCACAAAAAAACACTGATGGATATCCATCAACATTGAAGAACATGACATGTCTCCTAAAGAAATCCATAATATCATGAACTGAATACAACCAATCCAAGCCATGGTTGATATCATATGGTTGTATCTTTAAACAGATGAAATCTCCCCATGATCAATGTTCCTCCAACAGTAACTCGTTGTCTCTACATAATTCAAACGAGTCAGATCGACCTAAAACTAGCGTTGTTAATGCTAAGTGAAACAAAATTCTCTCTACCTAAACTCCTAGAGCATCGATAAGGGTGGGTGATATAAAGGAGGAAATTGATCATGAATCAAAAAATTTATGAACCCATGTAGGAAACAAAAAGGAGTACCTCGAACAGCATCTAGCTCGACTAGAACTGGATATGCTAAAGCATGAAGCTGACCATGACATACACCATGACCTCCCTGACCAGGCTGATGACTACCTCTAGGGTCTCACTCTACTATTTGAGGATAGGAAGCATCTTGAGGTTGTCCTCATTCTGTCGCATCTACTCTATACTAATCCAAAAATGTAGCAACCTACTGCTACTACCTTAGATGGAACTACCTCAACAAAGGAACCTGAAGTAGAACAAATGGTGCACCCTAACTTCTCCGAATTTTTGAGCACTCTCGATGCTAGTGACCTCATCCTCTATAAGAGAAACATGAATCTTCTACCTTGGAAGATGTTGAAGAGAGACTACACTCAAAGAAATGTGACACTGAGGATGGGAACTACCCCCAGCTAATTAGAATCTATTTTTTCTTTACAACTGGGAACCCGATACCACAACTCTACTTTGTGAGGAATCTGGATAACTTCTCTCTCATGACGATCTAGTTCTAGATAACGACCTCTGATAACCTCTTCTCAGCCTGGATCCTTGAGAAACGTCTTCAACATAAACTGTGAGACTTGACGCTGGACCTGGAACACCAATATTCCTATTAATTCCTTTCTCGGGCCTCCAAATCTGAAAACATGTCAAAGAATATCGTAGAAGGTTCCTGAAATGGATTCCAAAATCTCGCACACAAGATCTCCCCTGCCGAAGGGTATTTTCTCATGGTGACTAGCTGACTTCACATTTGAAGAAAGTAACTTTCCTTTGAACTTGTCTCAGAACTCATCCCATGAGAATTTTGACTCCTCATGATCCCTGAGGAACAAGAACCAACTCTTACTCCCTAACCCATGTAGCATCGTCAAAGGCGACAACACCCAATTCTCTTTCTGAGCACAGATAGAACTGCAAGCTATCTCAACCTCCTCCATCTAGACATCTATGACAACATCTGATATGGATACATCATGCCTCTACATACTCTGGTAAAGAAAATCTTTGTGTATCCTCCTCCATGTGGTATATTAGTCAACATCTACTCTACCACAATCTTCTAGGGCAACTTGCGAAACATATTCCACATGAAATTGATGAAAAAATCTACCTAGAGTCATTCCTTATAAATGAAAAAATAGATAGATATCCTAAAACTAGAATATTGAAGACATCGACACTAATTATGTGTTTTCATTGATCCATTTTGGTTAACCTATCCCAAGGACTACACATTAAAACACAAGAACAATGATAAATGAATCATGATCCTTTCTATGGTATCTTCCCTACAACCAGTATCACTTCGTTTATTAGCCACTATAAGATTAATGGTCAGTGCATCAGGTCATAGGGGGACCTAAATACCCATGTCTTAGTCATTCTTCAATATCTAAAACACATTATAAACTTATCTAACATCATTTCCCTTCCAACCCATGTAACCTCACCTATTTTGAACCCTAAACTCCATCATATCCCTCAACCAGACCTATAATACCACTCTATCATGAATACCTCGCCACAAAGTGTAGAACTCTTAAGCTGACTATGGGAGAAGGGAGACAGTGACCCCCAAGTCCCACCTCCTATAAGCCTTGGGTTTGTGACTAGCATAGAGGTTATAATAAACATGCAGATGTACGACATTACCCTCTAGTAGAAACACATGGGGAAGTGATAGATAAGATAAAAACCAAACAACTCCTAATCAGAATAAAATATAAGTAAACCCATGTATTCAAATGTAATCTTTTTCAAGAACTCCAAAACTGAAAAAATGTATGTGTTAAATTAATGGTAAAGATAGTAGAGCCCATGAAGCCGAAACTACTTTAGAAACCCACAAGCTAGTAGTAACAAGACTAATCTAAAAACATCTCTAACAGAACTAAACAATAGTATATATATACATAGGGGTAGTATAATAGAATACTAAGTAGGATATTCCCCAATGCCACTCATAAAAAAGTAAATCAATCATGATAAATCGCATTGAACAGCAAGTGAAACTAACTCAACACCTAAACTGGTATTCTATGTTCACAACCTCACCATGGATACTCTCACCAAGTATCACATATAAGATAATATTATATAAAATAATATCAATGGTTCCCCACAATCACTTCCCCACTAGCATTAAACTTTTCCCTAGTATCGAATTTCATGGGCATCTCGCTCCAAAAGGCTATCCTAAAGACACCTGAGAGAAGCACCAAAACATGCACCTCGTGCAACACACAACCATTACGACATCTCCAATGTAACCATGTAGTATCTGAGATCCACCAAAGATTGTATAATGTATATCAAAAATCAGGTATTATAACTCAATCCATAATAGTCCATACACCGAGTAAGTATCCCCAATCCATCACAGAGCATAAATTTTATCCCTATATTATCCCTTAGGAAACTATATTCAGAATTTATGTGTTTGAAATAACCAAAATCCATTACATCCCTCTACACATATATGGTAAAAACGAACCATCATGCAGACAAGAAGAAGTTACTACCAAGAAGAGAGGGCATGGATAAAGGGGGGAGTTAGTCATCCGTCCTCCCATCAAGATGTTGGGAGAAAGAGCACCTCAGGGATCAAAATCACCAGGGTGTTAGTTTCCCAAACTGATAGTGTGGATTAGAATCTAGAAAAAAAATTACAAGATATATTATATCTCGTAACCACACTATGGGAATATCCTAATATTAGAATAAACTAAAGATAAAGTCTCTCAGACTCCCGTCTTCCACTAATAAGACAAGATATCCTTTAAGAACACAACCATTTAAATATCTTCAATAAATTATATTATCCATTATTATTAGTTTCAATTTATGTTAATTAATTCATTAACCATTAATTAACCATCACCATTGCCACATTAAATTTCATTTTCGTCACTGCAATGATCCATGCTATCTAGGAAAAACCAAACTAAGTCCAGGGTTTCTCAGAAATATAACATCATCATTGCATCCAAGAAATATCTAACCCCATTTGTTAAAATTTAATTTCATTATTTAACTACAATACCAGATTTCATATTTTTAAATTTATAGGTATTCTTTGAAGACATTCTATGATACAAAACAGAAGGGGTTCAAAATGGTGAGTAGATAAACTACCCTCACTGTATTTTTTCACCTATATCATGAGTGTAGACCCATCCAACCATGAGAAGTTAAACATGAAAGGAATGTGGAATACCCTGTGTGTATTTTACTCCTTTAGAATGAGAGTAATCAAAACAATATTCCAATGAATTGGGGATGGTAAAGAAGATAAATAAAATGCAGATTCATCAACCCTGAATCTATCACATCATTGAGTAATCCTAACATCAATCCGTTCCATCATCTCTAGTGTCGTCTACCACACCACATGCATAAAATGATGCATCTCTCCACTCTAGGTATCAAATGATACAACAGAAATCTAGAATAACTTCCCCACATACAACAAGATCCTTACAGGCTCAACTATCCCAAACTCAGGTCACATTAGGGCCTCCCTGCCTCACATACCAAATTCCTTGTATCTAGATAACATAAAAAGAAGTAGAAACAAACATAGAAATAAGATCTCAGTCCCCTATAAATAAATTTCACCATTTCACACAATTATCACTCATAGCTATAAAACATAAGACACATGGACTTTATAAGTAATTGAGCCACTCAGGCCCTACAAGCCATTATATTTATCACACAACTAGTTCATATTCCATCTTGAAATATCTGATTCATTATTTATAGGTTCCATCTATGGGCAACCTAAACTATAAAATATCAAAATTAGTTAACCAATTAATTTAACATGATTTTAATTACATTATCAACAGAAATAATCATGCTATAGGTTGATTAACCAATTACAATAATAATGAATATATCCATCAATTTGATTAACATCAAATTATAAACACAACTAGATTAATAAAATATGAATCTTTAACCAATTATCCAATAAATTATCTATTCATTCCGAATTTATGTTTGCTACCAATTTCCATTAAGAACAACTTGATACATCATGTAAGGAATAGATGTCACACTATCTATAAAAACAAGAGGCAAACTGTTATCCTGGTATAAAGCAACAACATCGTTATGTGATTGATACCAATTCCATAATCTTGTTTAAGTATTTAATTTGGTCAATTCCATTACTATACTAGTGATAAATAATTCTAGATCTTTGATTGAACATAAATAAATAGAGAATCCATGAATCCCCTACCTACAAAGATCATTAACGTTCTTCACATGTTAATGGATCCAAGTGAAAGATCACAATCTTCTCTCTCTCAACAACTACATCCACCCAAGGACGTCACAACACAATGGTACCTACCAAACACCCTGAAAATTCCGTTAAAAACATTGAAGTCACAAATCATCACATGGAAAAGAGAAATAACAGGAAATGGAATGTAGGAACCATAATAATGGAGGTAGATAATTTTTTATATTGATGAAGGATCCCTACAAATAACAGGGAGAAAATGATCTAGCCTTGGTGAAGGAATCTCCAAAATTCTGAATAGAGGGTCATTAGGTCACCTGGGGTGAGGGAGAGCGGCTACAGGTGAAGGTTTTGACAATAATTGAGTGGATAAAAAATAGTTTAAACATATAGAATCAAGGTATTACACAGCTTGAAAGACCCTTTCATGTAGTTTAAACCTCAGGTTTTAGGTTTCATTGAAAATGGGTCGCCAAAAAACATTATTTTATTTTTTATACCTCAAAGTATTTAACACCCTAACCACCTCTTTCACACAGTTTATAAGTATACAAATAATTATGCGTTCCGAGATTACTCATGAAATAGGACTTCACATCATGTAATACAATTACATGATGTGTAATCCTCCCATTACCTCTTTTACCTAGCTGAACATCTCCAAACATATTCTAAGCCACCTTCGAGAACTATGATCTTCAAAAACACAAAACAGTAGATCCATGTGGATCTGGGACCTTGCTGGTACCATACAAAAATCATGGTAAAGTTCTTCTTAGCACTTCCAATAAAGAATAATCTTGGTTTACACTTCGGTAATAAATATAAATTCCCATACAGATTGGGATCTCAAAAACATTCTATGGAATCCCTAAATAAACTATAACAACATACTTCTCAGTTTATAGAAATGCGATATCCATTAATAACATTTTAAACATGGAGTGTACATTATAAATCCAAAACATACACTTTGAGAACAAGGAATATATTTTTTCACCATATGTTTTCTCAAAATGATCTATTGATATCGATCATGTTCCTCCCTCATCCGGGAATACATGATGATTTGATTGAAAAATATGGCTAAAAAATTTTCTAAATAAAGATGGAATACCCAATTCACCTCAGCCATGAAAACCACCATTGTATTTTTCAAATTGAATGACATCACTAGATAAACATACAATACAAATGTACTCAAAAATATATTATGTGGTATATCAATATAGATCACAATAAATTGATTATAATTTGATATTGAAGCAATCACATAGAACACTTCAGAACCAAAAAGTTGATCAAATAGTAAACCAATACATATAAGTGGATATGAGTTAATTTCTCTAACATAACATAACCTCTAATAGTCCACAAATATTCTAAAATATCTATTTGCCTTTTTAAAGAAAAAACCAAGTCACCCCAAGGGGACATAATCATTCATATGAACCCCTTCACCTCAAAGTTGTTCAATTGAGCCTTCTTCCCTCACAGCTCTACAAAATCCATCTTATATAGTGGAATAGATATATGCTCTATACATTGTAAGAACACAATCATATACTCAAACTACTACTCGTGTGGTAACCTAAAGAATTCCCTGTGAAATAAATTAAGGAACTTGTCAATGATAGTAGTAATCATTCAAAATTACTCTAAAAAATGTTCTATGATTCTACCCAACTATAGAAATATAGGTCCTACATAACTAGTTTTTATATCCAACTATCTAATATATACATAATCATCACCCTAGTAAAATATAATTCCCCCAATTGATGAAACAAATTGATATTCTAGATACATCACAACATGGGGGATTTTAATAGTTGTCACAGACTAGACTCATAGTTTCATGTCCCTCAATTTTATTATTTATCATATACTATCAATTTTTATTAATAAAATTATATCAATCTAACATTTGGTAATGTAGTTTATCTTCAATGGAAAAAAATCAAACACATATGATGCACTATTCGATAGAAAAAATAAATTTTTGGAAATAAAGATGCAATGTAAAAAAATAAGGAGTCAACAATAAGAAGCCTCATGATTTTAAAAATATATTTATTACAAATTTAATTTAAATAAAATGAACATGTTTGTTTTACCCGATCTATTTGGAGGATTTATAGAGTTGATCCTTGGTATTCTATATTCACACCAAAAACATCGTTTACTGTATACCTATTGCAAGGTATCAAAAACTAATCCTGAATATTCATTGATTATTATCTTACTAGTGAATATAGGTATCTAATACTCCAAGACCCACTTCAATTTGATAATCAATAACAACCCTACACCAAAAATTCATCGAACATGATGATTTTGAGAATACGTATTTTATTCCAAGATGCTCATCAATATCCCTTATGAGAAATAGGAAAGTTACAGTCATGGAATTGATCATGGAAAATTGTACAATGAGAGAATATAATGGAAATACTAAGAGAATCACATGAATACTCATAGTAGTTTCACCTAAGGATATGGGTTTGCAGTTGAGATGGGTTCGTAGAGGTGAAGGGATTGACATCAGAGATGGGTTTCGACAGAAGATGGGGTTTGGCAGAAGAGGTGATGTTCACTACGGAGGAGGAATTCACGGAGGAGGAGGAGTAGTTGGCAGGGGGAGGATGAGGAGAAGGTGGAGCCAGCAACGAAGTAGTAGAAGGAGGAGGAGGAGTTGACAATGACGACAAAGGAGGAGAGGGATGATTTGATAGTGGGGGAGGAGTTGGTGGCCACAATGACAGAGGAGGAGGAGGAGGAGTTAGTATCAGAGGAGTTGGAGAAGGAGTTAGTGGCAGTAGAGGAGGAGGAGGATGATGAGACGATGGTAGGGTTTGGATACCATGAGAGCTTGAGGCATGCTAGGGAAGGGTGAGACTATTACAGTTTATTTAAAAAAGATGGTAACCTTTTATCAGTGCTAGCTAAATTGAGCCAATAAAGGTATGCTTTATAAACACTGAGAAAACAACTCATTATTAGTGCTTTTTTAGCACTCATAATATAATAATGATAATAAATTATTTATATATTTATATATAGTTATACAATTACATGTTTAATAAATAAATATATATTTATTTTTAATAATAAATATAAATAAATAAATATTTCTTTTTAATGAATGAATTTATTATATTTATAATTATATATAATTGATATCTTCATTATAATTTTATAATTATTTAAATATATCTTTATTTATTGAAAATTAACTTAGTAAATATATATCTATTATTTATAATTCTAAAAATAAATATTTGTATTTATTTATAAATATTTTTATACATTTATAAATATATTTATTTAAATTAATATATTTAATTAATTAATACAATTAATATAATCTTATAATTATTTAAATGTAAATATATATTTATTTAAATTATTATTAATTACATATGAAATAAATATATATTTTAATTGGATTCATAAATATAAATAAATTTATATAAATATTAACATACTTATGAAATTAAAATAAATATATTAAATATATATAATTTTTATAAAATAATAATTATTTAAATAAATAAATATATATATATATACATTTAAATAATTATGAAATTAAAAAATTATATATAATTAATATATTTATTTTAGATTCATAAGTATATATATATATCCTTTTATGACTATAAATAAATAAATATTTATTTATAATTACAAATAGAAATATAGTATATATATTTATTAAAATATATTTAATGTAATTTTCAAATTATTTTAATATAAAGTTATATTTATTTAAATATTTATGAGATTAAAAAAAATAATTAATATACTTATTTTAATTTCCTATGTATATATATATATATATTTATATTTATAAAAGTGTATAACCAATATTTTTATTTTTATTTCATATGTATTTAAATATAAATATATTTAATTATTTTTATTTATAACTATAATTGAAATATATATTTATTTATAAATATAAATATAAACATATAAATATATTAATTATAATTTTATAATTATTAACCTATATATATTATTTATAATTGTAAATATAAATATTTGTATATATGTATAATTTTTTGTATACATTTATAAATATATTTCTAAAATTATATATATGTATAAAATTATAAATATTAAAAATATATTTATCACAAGTTTAAGTATTTATGCGGACATAATAGTTTCATGTGAACATGAATTAATCATATACATAGAGTAAAGTAGAGATTATAAAAAAAAGTCAATATATATTTGGACAACGTGAACAGTAATGAGGTGTAATGTATAAATGAAGATTAATGATGTATACAGAACATATAAACGTCAATTATATTCATGCATCAATTGACCAAATTCATTGGAAAAATATATTTATTTAAATATATATATTTGAACTATTAAAAAAAATATATTCATTACAAACATGCATTTATTATTTAATGTATACAAATAAACAATATTTTTGAATATATATATATATATAATAATTTTATATAAATCAATAATATTGTTTTATTGAAAACATTTATCAGCGCTAAAAGTAGCATTGATAAATCTACCGTTTATCATTACTAAAAAAAGTGCTGATAAAAGGTACATCTTTATCAACCCTTTTTTCTAGCATTGATAATGGCCCCCCATTTATCAGTGCTTTCTTCTTAGCACTGATAAAACCAGAAACATCCCTTTCTTGATTCTATGGTAGTGTGGGGATTTGCGTGCTTGGATTACAATTATAGTGCACAATGCACGACATGCCCCTATAATCGCACAGATATAAGAGGATGCATTATCCTTATTCAGATGTGGGCATGAGAGTGCATCCCCTCATTCTTCTCTGGTCTAGATGGTCATCTTCTACCTATAGAGGTGTTGGATGATGCTCCCCATGGACGTTGGTATGATCACTTATCTCCAATGATTTCTAATTGTAGTAGGAGTTATTGAATTTAATTTCATATTATTTATCACTTTCGATGTTTTATTTTACAACTAGATTCATGCACAATGCTTCGTCATCACTCTCAAACACCATTTAGGTGAATACCAGCTCATGTTAGATAGTAACATACCAACCGATATAAGTATATAGAATACACCATTGACTAAAAAATTTCATAATATCATCATTTTCTGTTTTTAGAAAAATAATTTTAGATAAATCTCACATGTCATTTCAAATTCCATGGATCCCTTACGAGGATTTATTTGAATGGATTCCAATATACATTACTCATGGACGTTATGATGTTATGGTTAAAGTGCCACTCATTCACATTCATATTATTGAGTAGAACCATCCAGATATATTCATGCGACGATTTAGCTATGTTCAGTTTATTCCATTACCCCTATGAATTTTACAAGATATTTATGCATTGAAGCTAATGAGGAGGAAGAATGATGATTGGCGTTGACGACATGACCAGTATCTTGACCTATGGGGTAGATGAGGAACACTTCCATCTCTAGGGTGTACCAATGATTCGATTCCATATCTCACACTTGGTTGAGCATGAGTCATGGTATGGACTGAAGTGTATACTGTATCTTAATCGACATGAATAGAGCATGAGGATATGGTTTGTCAATATATTTCCATTAGTTTTTATTATCTTATTTTATAATTCATTTGAATCTCTTTACTGCATACTTAAGAATAAATGTTTTTTTTTCATGAGTGATCCTGAGGGGGAGGTTGCTAGCCTGACAAGGTTCTATGATGCATCACTGGGGTCGATGCCAGCTTGTAATGTTGTTCATGACACCATCTTCGATCATCCACCACAGGGAGATGACGCTCCTACCCAGAGAGTGGATGTTCCTGCCCAGGATCCTCCTCCAGTAGCTACTGATTCTGAGGAGCCATGATGACAATGATTTAAACCGTTTCATGGAGCATGTGAGGCCTCACATGTTCCATAGGAAGAGGTCAGACCTCTGGTAGTCGAGTCCCAAAAAATTAGGGATGTTTGTTAGACGTCACAAGATCGATTTTTTTTGGTAGGATATCCACAGTTTTCTCTATGTGAAGATATTCCGAGATTCTATGTAGGGTCATTTCCCATGCCTCTAGCTTTCATACCAGATCCCTCACAGCCTCTATAGTTTACCCCAACTATGATGGCTTGTCCTTTTAATACCCATGGGGTAGAAGGATCGGGTGCATAAGATGGCATCTTGTTGACACCTCCTCCCTTTTAGACACAATCATAGGATCTGACGATTATTGGTTCCAGTGTTTGTTGAACATCCCTCTCAATGTCATTAGACTCCACCCTAGCACGGAGCTCGACGATCTCGATAAGGACATCACATGCACACAGCACCATGTGGGATTGAAACTCACCATAGACATTGATTCTACTCATTTATTTATATGTTTTTTCTATTAAAATGAAGATATTCTTTTTTAATATCAACTAATTTAAAATGTTTAGCCACTATTTAAATTTTTTAGTTATATTTTAGTCACAATTTATATTTTTTGAGCTTTCAAAGTCGACAAAATAAAACATAGTTTAACTTATTAAATTTCAAGTAGGCCACATTAAAATATTAAAAAATATAAACTGTAAAAACAATCTAAATAAAATTTAAAACATAGCCTATGAATTTAAAAATCTGTTGATAATAAAATGAGTTTCATAAATATAATAAATAATTTAAAATTAAATGAATGTAAAAAAATATATATAAATACTAGTGTAATGGTTTAAAAGAATAATATATTGTGCTACTAAAATTAATTTTCATTAAAATATTGATGATATTAGAACATTATATATTCAAACAAACACGAGATTTTGAACCCCACTAAAATGAATAATTTGTATTATACATACACCTTTTACTAGTATATTATAATTATATAGAAGAGACTAACATACAAATTCCAAAAAGGGATTAATATAAAATAATAATAATCCTGAATAAAATAAAAAAGATTTTAATCTAAGAGCACCACAAGTCCTTTAGAAATAGTGGATGTTGAAAAAATCAACAGTTCACATATCATTCAGTCAAGTTTGTCGTTTCCTTTTTAGGAGTTTCATTGAAACAAATAAATTGAAGGATTGAAAGAAAATAGTATAGTATGTATATAAATATTGATAATGTCTATATTTATAATTTATTTATTTAAAATGAATAAAAATATTGTATTTATGTAATAATGACAAAAGAAGAAATATTTATCTAAATTTATTGTACAATAACACCATGTACATGTGATTTCTGACAAGATACATAGAGAATGAAATATGATACGTAAGAGACAAAACTATTATATTAGATAGACTATCCTATAACGGTACATCTGAGGACTTGAATATAAAACATAATTGAAAAGAAATCATAAATATAATGTGTAAAATTTTAATTACAAGTCACAAAAGTTGTTGTCTAAAAAACATTTCCTATTTTAAATATTAATTAATTATTACTAAAAAATGAAAACAAAAACAATATATATATATATATATCATAATATACAAATATATATATTTATAAATATAATAACATATATAATTAATCTTTTTATTCTCTGAAGGTGGATGGTCCTTTTCTGCCTTTTGACTTAACTGAAATGTGGAAGGTTTCCTATCACATTTTAGACACACATTTCAAAAAAATAACCCATACAAATTAGAAAAAACAATTCAAAAATCACAAAAACCCCCTTTTATCCCTCATGAAATAAAACATCTCACTCCATCAAAATATATATGTATTATCAAACCTGGGAGTAGGAATTTGAATCTAAATATTTTTAGATATGCAATTCAGGGCATAGAGGGCGTCTCATAGAATGAATGAAACCCTCACTCATGCTTCTTATGCATGGGAATGCAGGAAACACAATGTGAAAGGAATGCTGTGGGGAGATGATCACTTCAACTCAACTATATCAACTTGTAAATAAATTCACACATGGAGTGAGGAAATACAATTAGAGTGAATTCATTATTAATCCAAATCTATTATCTCAAACATATTATCTCCAAAACCATATCTGCTTAATTAATTACACCGTGAACATACTCCATTGGAAATTGATTCTATCTGTCCCAACACTAAATTCATTCCCCTTTGTTCATTCAATCTTAAAAGCTACTCCCCTAGCGATTCTATCCCTTACAGAGGTGGTATCGGTATCTCTAGCAGTGACAATGTCTTGTATCTTGTGACCGACGAGTTGTGGATGGGTGTTACACAGTGTGATCGAAAACAAGTTCATGTCCAGTGAACATGATGTGGACATGGCACCATGGACAACATTATTTTAGTGAAAATGAAAAGTTCCATCTCTCTCCACAATTCCCACATAAGAAAATCAAATGAGTTGGTGTTGATTAATATATGTTGGGTGGTATATTTATCTTATGTTCACATTTATTAGGCTGCCACACATGTTTTTCTTCTGTTCATTACATAGATATGTGTGGATACTGATATATATCTGTTGAAGACAATGTTCCCAAAGCATATAATCTCTACATAAATCAAAAATGGAACCAATTCTACTGAAAGATAATTCTAGGGAAACAAATAAAATAAATATCAATGGGGAAATAAAAATTCAAGTGTTACATAAGAATATATTTCCAAATATCCACTTTTCAATAAAACTATTATAACCATTTATGTATGTTTTATACATTAAATTGATGATTATTCTCTAATATTCCATTCACATGTCTGAATTCATTATTAATAATCATTCCACTTTGTGATTTACGTTTCTAAGCATTATTTTCTTTCACCACTAAATGTACATTTGGAAAGAAGATATTATTATATATAAAGTACATCCATCCTAACCATATGCTTGCATTGGATCTCAAATCTCCACCATTTTAAGAAAAAAATCACAATTACTCATGAAGACATCACATTAAGGATCAAATACATAAGGTTGCTAGGTATATGTTTGAAAATATAATGTTCAAAGAAGAGTTTAATCACTAAAACATACTTGACAATGATAAATGAGAAATTATCAATGAAGATTATTTAAAAAATTACATCACCTAACTTCCCAAACTGAAAGTGTACACTCATTCATTAAAAAATGAATATAATGAATGATGCAACCTCTTTTAAATTTTTTTATAAAATTATCTTCTCTATTTTTAAAAAGCATCACGTGGGGAAAATATTATAGTCCTAAACATAACCATATTAGATATCCTAAAAATATAATTTTAAAAGGTATAAAAAGATCAACCAATGTGTGAGAGAGATTTTTGACTCTCCCAAAACTCATCTTACATAATTTTTTCAATTTGTACATATTTTGAACATTTAAAGTGACCAATAAAAAATCATATTTAAATATAATCTATGAACATGACCTTTACCCATTGATAACACCCCCACATCATATCCTCAATAGATAATCCCATTCACCCATGTATAACATCCACTACACTAAATACTCTGGAAATCATGAAAAATAAAAAGAGTATGGTAGGAAAGATATAATCAAATTGTAATGTGGATCTTATAATAAATTCTATTCATGGATTCTAGTGGTTTAAATTTAGGATTAATAAAGTGGTTGGTCTCATGTATAGTGGCTGAAAAAATAAAAATGACATTATAAAATTAAATGATACGTTGTGCAATCCCCTCTTTGAAAAGATACAATTCATGTTCTAGTGAATTAACATTCCCAAGTATATATCATGAAATATATATGATATAGTGGGAAAAGTTTTTTGAACAAT
Organism: Viscum album; assembly: GCA_963277665.1. NCBI lineage: Eukaryota > Viridiplantae > Streptophyta > Magnoliopsida > Santalales > Viscaceae > Viscum > Viscum album. The sequence goes on along the minus strand of OY728155.1, from coordinate 1,491,977,163 downwards.
CATCTTTATATTGAGAACATAAGATATTCATGAAAATCAATCTTGAAATGAATATAAATAATAAACTAATCAACATGGACATTTGAAATTCAAGGAATGGAAACATGAGATGAATTTCATTAACATAAATTATATGGTTTAACTAAATAATAATTAATTAAATTAATACCTCCAAGATTTTTCTAATTATCTACCCCACATCTTACTCATTCAATCTTATTAATAGTGGAATATAAAACATGTAATCATGATATTCCAAAGTAATTGTTCTATCATAGATTAATGTGTAGAAAGAAATCAATGTTTGTATAGATTTTTACTTTAAAACATGAAATCATATTTCAAAAATTTATAAAATATAGGGGTGAAATGATAAAGTGTGAAAATAATACTTATGGAATTCATCCTTTTTATAACATAACTTTTCATTAGACTATATAAAAAGAGGATATTTTAATGTTTAGTTTCTCAGAAAAAATGTACAAAACACATAAAAACATAATAATTTATTCTAATCATCATGAAAGGCTTCATTATAGGTTCATCATAAGTTCACTTACTGTGTCTCATGGCTTGGGGACATAAATTAATGGAAATGGTGAGCATAAGGACCATTTAGGGGAATCAAGGTAAACATATTACATTTTTTCATGAGAAATATTAATAAAATCATTTGAAATATCATAATGGAATGAGAAAAGGAAAAGGGAGAATATCATAAAAAAATCACATGAATATTAACATGGAATAATGGATAAAAAATTATTTTAGACATTCATAATCATATAACCATGGTTATTAACCAAGGTGTTGTAAATGAAAAATTAACAAGGTTATCCACAATGGTATCAAAAATATGTCATCTCTATAGATTAAATTATTTACCCAATGCATTAGAACACTATCAAGGTGAACCCATAATATGTATTAATTTCATGTGAGCCACATATTACATAATAAAACATTTCCTAAGTATACCATTTGAATAAAATAAATGGGTTTCATATCAAAATCAAGGTGTTCCCAAAAGTGATTAAAAACAAGTTCATTTTTGACATTTTCACCCAGTTGAAAAGTAATGGGGGTTTCATGTATGTTAATAATATAATAATATTAATTATTTTAAAATATATGTGAATACCCTTTGAAAAAAGCGTCTTGGGTATTCACATAAAGAAAATTAAATTGAATTTCTTGAGGTGTAGAGGGAAATTTTGAGAATTAAATCCACCACCATTACAAGTATAAAACGTGGTTTTGAAAAAGGGTAAAATGAGAGGGGAAAAGGGTAAACCATTAATGAAACATAATTTTATAGTGATGGTATGAATAAAAAGGAAATACAATAGATTAACCATAACATTTAGAATACATATATGAAAATATTTCCTTGAATCGAGGAGAAAAGAAGGATAATTCCCTTACCAAGAAGTATTGTTTCTAAACCGTGAGGATTGAGAACTTCGGGGATTGATAACACCTCTATAAAACTCATTTGGAGGTAAACCTACCAGGTATTCATAAAGGATGAATTTTTAGTGAATGTAAATGGATAAATATGTTGGTATATATAGAAAAAGTTGATGATTTATTTTTTAATTTCCAAATATATGTTTTGGAAACCTAGATTGTGGAAAAAGAAAAACAATGGTAGGGACCATGGTATTTACCATGGTTTTGTAAACATGGATCATATTTTATGTTGTTTTAATCCAAAAGAGTCGATCATTATTTTTTACTACTTCTATTGGCATGGCAAAATAATGTTTCAATAAAAATAATGTTTTTAATGTTATAGTTTCCAATTTAAACTTTGGAAAGTAAATTATAGGTTTGGAAATTGAATAAAATTGTTTAAATACATTATATTTATAAAATAACATATTTTGGGTTGTTTATTTTGGTTAATTAGTTATGATTTCATTATGAAATAATTATGAAGCCATTAAACAAAATAACAAACCCAAACTATATTTTTAAAATTCACAAAAAAATAAAGTATTTTATAGACTTTTCATAAATTCACCCTAATGTAATTTTGGAATGCTGATTTCAAAAATTATATTCAATTTATCATAATAATTATTTTAATATTATAATTTTAAAATTCTAATATAAAAATTTTTATATATCAAAAATAATAGAGGATTGAAAATGCATAGTAAAATTTATGACAGTTGAAAAAAAGTAAAATTATTTTATCACTTATATTTAAATAAGAGAATTTTTATCATAATATTTCATTACATTAAGTATTATTCATAATATAATAGCTTATTATCAATATTTATATATTTTATTAAAAGAAAAATATCTCTATGAAAAATCTAATTATCAAATTCAATATGAAATTCATTATGAAAACCAATTCATAAAATGGGATTGATGGAATAAAATTTTTATTTTTACTATAAAATTACACATTATATAACCAAGGTCTTGACATATAACCCCTTATAACAGCTGTATAAATCCTAAGGGTATGATGTTAAATGGTGATAGATCCATGGGGTGGCTCGACTAACATTGTCTAGGTGGTAATTACAACTAACACAAACTTCTCTCGTAGGTGATTTTGTTCTAACTTCAATTATTGAAACTGAACATTAATTAGTCCACAAACACACACTATGATTATACCTCCCACCCAAGCTCTGATAAATTGGAATTATATAACATGAATCATTAGGTTGATTTCATTGTTTCTCCTTCATTTATTAATTATTCATTATCATTTCTACATACAAATTATAACATAAAAATTATTTCCAAGTGTATAATTTCCAACCGTCATATTTGACCAATGGTAAAAAAACTTCTGTACCTTGGTGTTCATATTTCTATTTAAACTCACATCATTGATAAATGGATATTTTTTTCATTTATGATACAAAATAACACACATTTTCTTGGGGAAAAAATATAATTTAAAATGTTTGGGTCATTACATTCTTCCCCCCATGTGAAAGTTTATCCCCAAAATTTTCAACTCCTTCTATCGGTTGAGAAATGGTTTGGGTACATCTACCTCACTATCTCCTCTAGTTCCCACTTTTTCTAATTATATTTATGTTTTTTTCACAACACATTGATGATTTGGGTAGTCTTGTTGCATAGAACATTTTTTGTATAAACCTATATATCCAATGACTTCTCCTAAAAAGAGAGTACATGTTCAAATTGCACCACATCAAGATTCATTACATTTGAATGATCCGGTATGTACTTTCACAAGTTTGATACAAATAAATCATCAAGAACATGAGATATATTTTATAGAAGTTATAGGTGATAGATCACTACTACTATGAAATCAGGGATTTCATAGGGGCCAATATACTTAGGGCTAAGATTCCATTTTTTCCCTAACCACATGACTCTCTTACAAGGAGATTTATGAAAGAATTATTTTCCCCAAAAATCAATCTATATGTAACTTAGATAATTGTATGCATAAAACTTCTGCCTACTCTTAGTATCTTTTATAGGTTTTTTTATAGCATGATCCTTTTTTGTTATCTCATACATAATATTGGGCCACAAGAGATTTCTCTCTCCAACTTCATTCCAATATGTTGGAGTTCTACATCACTTACCATATAGAGTTTTATATGGAGCCATTTAAATACTCGAAAGGAAGATATTGTTGTATGTGAACTCAACTAATATGAGAATTTTATTGTAACACACCGAGATTTTATAAGATATATTCATTTTAATTTATTTCATATATTCTGTTGTACGCTACACCAAGATTATCTTGCGCTATACACAACACCATATTATCTTGCAGTATACACAAAACTAATCTTGGATCGTGTTACACACAATTTCAAGTTTGTTTGATATTAGTTATTCTACGCAACATTGAGTGTGTATATATATATATTCAATGTATAAATGGAATATGGTTGTATTTTGTTAAACACAACAACAAAGGATTCTTCCACAACACGCAACCCTAACTTGGCTTGAATTACACGTAATCATGACTTTCCTCGATAACATGTGTTGTACGCAATATCAGGATTCACTAAACAATTATATATGGTTATAATATTATTATGAACAAGCCTTTATGAATAGTATAAACTAAATTTTGAATGTTATAACATTATTATTTCATCTTACTCATTTTGTAGGACATGGTATGTGAACAAAATAAATTTTTCGGGTAAAATAAGTATTTTTTAAAAAATGAAGTTTTGCCACCTTTTAATGGCACACCCACATTAAATCTAGTTTTTGAAATGTTTATAAGTTAAATTTTACAAAATAAACTTCTTCATTTGAATCAGGATATAAAAAATTACATTGGATAAAGTTTTGATATCTGTTCTGATAACTTTCATATTTTAATGAATAGTAAAAACACGCTTTATTTTAATTAAAAAATACTTTTTTCATCCTAATAATTTATATGGTTAAATTATATTATTGAATGGTTTTAAAGTATAAATTGAATATATTTTTACCATCTAATATAATTTATGTCATTAGAAATGATTTTACCTTGAATTCGTAGGTTAAATCAATTTAATCTTTTGCAATGTTCTAACCAAAAACTCATTTTCTTTCGACAACAGGATTAATTTTAATTTAATTTCTGCAACTATTGTGTATTTAATTTGGAAAAATGGATTCAATATTTGGAATCAGTGGGTCCAAATTATGTTAATAATCTACTTTATATTTTTGGGCATTATGAATAGTAACTACGGTAATTTTTATTTACCATAGTTAAAGGTAAATCGGGTAATTAAGGGTAAATATAAGATTATAAAATTACCCTAACACCTGCCAAAATCCTATTGGATGTCTAAAAGTAAACCCATATCACCTAAGGGTCAGATTAGATTCAGTTAATGGACTTTCTTCCATGAAAATAATTAAATTATTATTAAAACCAAAGAAAGTGACAACATGTCACTTTCATAAATCTTATAAGTATAATAATTATAATTTAGTCATAAACAAAATTAAACATAGAACATGAATAATCTACAGAACTCTAATACAGTTATCTACATCATAGAAATTTATTTAGAAATTTTAGGGATTAAATAATTATCATTAAGTATGACAAAATAGTGATGTTGAAATTATTTTATTAATTAAAATATCAAATAAATTATTTTAAAAATATTAAAATAAATAATATATGAACTTTTTAATGTGATCATCTAATTTTCTAGATACATATTCCATTTTATTAATCTATTAAAGCTTTTAGTTCAAACATATCGTCTGTATATATTTTATTTAAATAAATGAATAGTGTCAAAATTGACACAATTGTTATTTTATAACATATTATAAAATTGTTTAAAAATAACAAAAATATTTAAAAATTATAAATAAAAATTTCTATGGTCTACAATGTCATAAATTATCCAATTACGTAAAATTCACAACACATATGTAATTATTTATAATAATTTCAAATTTATGATATTATTACCACAAATACAATTAAATTGATAAATAAGGATAAATCAAGTTGATAATGGTTAAAATAAATTCCTATCATGTCTAATTTTTATTAGTTGATGAGATTAAAACCCTATATCATCTAATATTTGGATATGAGTCATTTTGGAAGTTTTTATGTGGCGTTGGGATTTAATATAAACTAACATTTCTTATATTTCCAAAGGTGCCCCTCTCCTCCCTTATAAAAGGGAACCTCTTCCCTCTCTTCCTCACACCACATTGTGCCTTCATGCTCGGAAAAACCCTGGCAAATTATCTCCTCCACTTCCCTAGAAACATCCTAGAGGTCCTGGTCTTCTTCAAATACCAATTTTAGTACCCTAAGAGGAGGTCTCAAAGAGGCGCTTCAAAGAAGAGGAAATGTCTGTTACCGATTCTTTCAACTTTATTTCTTATTACACTTCATTTTTTAGTTGTTTAATTATGAGGTAAGAAAATCAGTATAACTAATATATTGATATGTTATTATAAGTATGAAACAACCATATTTCACCATCTATCCATCCTACGGAAAATGAAATCACCGTGCGTGCGTACGTACGGAATACTGTCTCCACGCCGTGGTGTAATCTATTTTCCTCCACCACCTTACATGGATTGGTATAATGGTGAATGTAATGAATATTTATATATTTTGTAAAGTGATGTTGATTCAGTAATATTATACATACACTTTATTAAAATTCCACGATCTTGGGAATGATTTCATCACTCGTGCGTACGTACGGACTACCGTCTCCACGATGTGATGAGATTCACTCTCCATGTTAACCATTCAAGAATGATTATAAAGTATATATAATAAGTAATAATGAAATATATGAAATAATATTTCTACTGTATTTATTTTTATATATATATATTTATGTCATCTACTTAATTCCATTCAATTCAATATGGAAACAACAACAGCGTTCATGTGTACATACGGCCTACCGTCTCCATGAACGGTGTATTTAATTCCATTTATCAATATATTATATATATATGTATATTCTGAATATATATTATATATAAATCATGTTTTACATTCTGGATGTAAGTAATCATGATCTAAGTAATCATATGAATAATTACAAGTTAAAACACGAACGACAAATGAAACGCTTTTACCCAAAACGCTACTTTAACATGAATTTACAAAATAATGGATAATATAAAGTCATAAGTGAACCATATATGATATAATAACAATGAATATGATTCTATAATAAGTCAATGACATTATTTAAATCATTATATAGGAGGTTTGGATACGTATGAAGCATATCGGACCTATGGTAAGGGATAAATATTCCAATCTCATTCTTATCTGAGATTGTTTATTCGTAAGTATTTACTGGGGTTATTGTTATTATCCATGTAAATGTTTTATAAGAAGGTTTTCATGTATGTTTAAAGTCATTTCTACCCATTTTTGTCTTTTACTACATGGTATGTAAAGAATCATTCTTTTGATTACGTCACGAGGTACTTTTTTGACTTTTCCAGCAAAAGTACGAGAAGAATGTTTTTTATAACTTATACAGCACAGAGGTATTTGTACAGTTTTATAAATCCTTATTTTTATGAAGTTTCCTCCAAAATATTTCATGAATATTATCAAAAAAATATTTTTCTTTTAAAATTTCATGAAATTTTGTGAAAAGAGAATGATTTTGAAGAAGAAAGGATATTTTCCTCAAGAATTCTTTTTACATGTTTTATCAAAACCATTTTTCATCTAAGATGACATTATTTCATATGTGTATGTTCCAAGTATCATGTCTCAATAATTTACATGGTTTCACTTTTCTTATTATGAAACGATATCCATTTCTTTTGTATGGATTATTTGATGATGGGATGATGTTTATGAACCCCATTTTATTTATTGGGTTATTATGAATGATGTATATTTATTATGTGGAACAAGTAAGAATGATTTCATTATGAGATTGGTGGGAACTATATCTCCCTCCAATGCATTGGGTAAATATTTATATCTCATGAGATAGACATGGCTGGAATGGTAAGTTAATCCAGTTTAGTATTACAGGACTGGAACGAGGAGTGAACTCGATTCAGGAGGGGACTTTGTCCACTAAGATAGTCTTGGAAGCAATGCCTTGGATACTATGGTAATCATTACATGTTCTTAATGGATGCTTCAATTACTTGTTTTATTCCCATTCTATTTTATCATTATTTTTGTTCCATTATTATCTATTCCTTATGTACTTCTATGTTTTATGTCGTTGCTCAAGATTTTGATGTTTAAACATTATGTTCATGTTTTTTAAGTTCAAATGTATATGGTATGTTTTATTTTATCCATGCTTACCCTTACTAAGCAATTGAGGTCACCCTTTTTATGTTTTATTTTCCCCCAGGATTAAAAGAAAGATTTTAGGTTAGGAAACAAAGAGTGGAAGATCTTTATGGGAGATGATGAAGATCATTCACCACGATTAGAAGATTACGTTCCAAGTTTCCAAAGACACTAAACTATTATGGTTCTTGTGTTTCTGTTTTTGTTATGTATTAAGTATTCCGTAAAAGGACTGTAATGTCAATGTACATCAGGATTTGGGTCTCTACAGTTGGTATCAGAGGAAAGGTTTAGTCAACCTTTGGAATCTAGGATGCGAGAACTTTAGTGAGATCCCTAGAGATATTTCTAAGGTATGTCTAGGGATGTCCCTAAGGTAAAGTATAAGTATAGGTTATAGTCCTAGAATTACGGTAATGATCTTATAATTAAACCTAAGATGTTAGATATTGAAGTTACTCCCCCTTTATTATGTTGTTTTCCCTAGCATGATTTTTGCCTCTCACACTATTCTTTTTGGGTTTTAGGTGATGGATGGAACCTGAAGAAACTGTGTTGATCAATGCAATAGACAATGCAATGATTGTCCTCCTGAACAAACAAATGTTATGGGAGATGGAGTGTAAAATCTTATTGCTATACTTACACAAGATATGAATCATTATGGACTTCCAAACGAGCAGAGAAGGGAACAATATTCTATTGAGTCCTCCATGAGGCAACGTACACCTTCTTTTAGTGGGTCTTCTAATTCACTTGTTGCTGAACAATGGATCAGTACCACTGAAAAGATATTTTTAGTTCTTCAATGTTCTGAACATGATAATGTCATCTTAGGAGTATATCGTTTGGAAGGTGAAGCTTATTAGTGGTGGAATCTTATCAAGAATATGAGGCAAAGTGATGAAATTGAGTCCATGGAATGGGACGAGTTCAAGAACTTATTTTTCAATATGTACTTCCCTCGTATTCTTCAAACAAAGATGGAGAAGGAGTTTCTTGAACTAAAGCAAAAGGATGATGAATCTGTTGTTGTATACAAAGAGAATTTTACCAGGCTTGCAAGGTATGCATCTGGCTTTATCATCCAACCTGAAAGTAAATTTGATCGATTCTTTAGGGTCTTAAAACCAAATCATCGAAGGGAATATGCAATAAGAGACTACAGTAGCTATGAAGAAATTTTGTGTTTTTCTATCAAGGTTGAAATATAAGTTGGTGTTACTTATCCATCTCATGGTTTTGACAAGAAATGAAAGATGGATTTCAAGGAGAAATCTCACAATAATGATGAAAAGAAGATGAATGTTTCCTTATGCTCAAAGTGCGGAAAGAAGCCTGGAAGAGATTGTCTTAAAGGGACTGGAAAATGTTTTATGTGTGGAAAAGAAGGTCATCGAGCTGCTGAGTGTAGAACTAATGGAAAAAGGGTTGTTAATGATGTGAATAAAGAAAAGACTGCAGAGAATGCACCACCAACACTTCAATGCCTCAAGTTCAAGGAAATGGGGCATTATGCTAATAAATGCTCTAATCCAAGGGTTAGTGATGATTGACATGAGTAACCACTTAAGGAAAAGGAAAAAATGGAAGTCATATGCGATCACTATTGGTGATGTTGAATATGACAACCATGTGGTGGAATGATTAAGTGTCTATGTAATGGGATTCCAAAATAATGTTGTATATAGTATCGTGGAATAATGGAATATTTATGTATTGGTATATTGTGGTTTTCAATAATTTTATTGTACCGGTAACCATGGAAAGTGATTGAGATATTTTTGGAAAAAAATATGATATGCGCATAATGAAAGGATTAGGAGAAAATGAAATGTTTGACAGTATTCATGAGCTCATTACTGATATAAGTAAATAGTTATATCATGGTTTGAGTATATATAATTTTTTGGTTTTAGTATGTGGAAAGAGTTAACTTTTGACAGCACTGATGTTTTCACTATGATTCAATGGGAATTCATTTTTTTAAAGAGAATACATGATTAAGGCCTTCGAATGTTTGGAATGTGACCAGAAAGACATATCTTATGATATATGGGGATCAAAGATGGAATTAAATTTCTTCTTATATGAAATCTCTGGTAATCGTTTTTACTATAAGATGAGAGTGGACTGCAGTATTATGGATAATCCTAGAGATTGGAATGGATTATGTTGGACATAAGTTAGTATGGTTTAAGGATAGGAGTTTTTTTATAGTATTGATGTGATGTTATAGTAATGTAGTTTCAGAAAAAGGACAACCTACAGGATGGGCGACAACCCATCGCATTGGACAAGGCTGTGGGAATCGAACCCATAACCGAAGTTCGACTGGCCTTTATCGCCTACCACTGGCCTACATGAAGTCCCTGTTTAGTAGAAACTAGTTTTATTATATTAAGCAGTATGATATATGAAGTATAAGTCCATATTAGGAACCATATATGATGAATCTCACTATAGATGGACTTATGTATTTTTGATAACTTTTATAACCTTTTGTTTGAGACAGATGGAATGACCCATCATTCTATCACATGATCTGATAACACTTCATGAATGAAAAATACAACTTCATTTCTTGAAGAGATGAGGTGGAAATTGTCCAAAGAATGACCAACGGTGAGACTGTACCAATATCACGAAATTATTTCTTCTAATTCCAAGTTCATCAACTTTAGGGAAATGATCTTGAAAACCAAAAATGATGTCCTAGTGCCCTTATATCCAATGAATCAAATGGTACCTTAGATCATCACAAATCTATGGATTTGTGATTAATGTTTTTTTCATAGCCATGTTCTTTACCCATCTCCATCAGAACATGATGGTTATATTTTTTTCAATATCCATATTTTCACATATGTCCTCCTATATGGAAACACAGTGATGAGTTTCATTGGGTAATCATTATATTTCATACTTTAGTTTTAAAAATTAGGTTTTTGGCATTCCCTTTTTATGATGTGTGTTTCTACTAAAGAAACATTCATGTATTAGACCATTTATAACCCCGACGAATTTAGAGGGAGAAATTCATTTTAAGGGGGGTAGAATGTAACACCCTGAGATTTTATAAGATATATTCTTTTTAATTTATTTCATATATTCTTTTGTACGCAACACTAAGATTTTCTTTCGCTATACGCAACACCGTATTAGCTTGCAGTATACACAAAACTAATCTTGGGTCGTGTTACACACATTTTCAAGTTTGTTTGATAGTAGTTATTCTACGCAACATTTAGTGTATATATATATATATATATATATATTAAATGTATAAATTAAATATGGTTGGATTTTGTTAAATGCAACAACAAATGAGTCTTGCACAATACGCAACCCTGACTTGGCTTGAATTACAAGAAATCATGACTTTCCTCGATAGTGTGTGTTGTACGCAATATCAGGATTTACTAAACAATGATATATGGTTATAATATTATTATGAACTAGCCGTTATGAATATTATTAACTGAATTTTTAATTTTATAACTGTATTACTTCATCTTACTCATTTTGTAGAACATGGTATGTGAACAAAATAAATTTTTCGGGTAAATTAAGTATTTTTAAAAAAATGCAGTTTTGCGCCTTTTAATGGTGCACCAAAATTAAATCTAGTTTTTGAAATTTTTATAAGTTCAATTTTACAAAATAAACTTATTATTTTTAATCAGGATATAAAAATTTACATTGGATAATGTTTTGATATTTTTTCTGATAACTTTCATGTTTTAATGAATAGTAAAAACACGCTATATTTTAATTAAAAACAACTTTTTCATCGTAATAATTTATATGGTTAAATTATAATATTTAACGGTTTAAAAGTATAAATAGAATATATTGTTACCATTTAATATAATTTATGTCATTAGAATTGATTTTACCTTGAATTCTTAGGTTAAATCAATTCAATCTTTTGTAATGTTCTAACCAAAAACCCGTTTTCTTTGGACAACATGATTAATTTTAATTTAATTTATGAAACTTTTGTGTCTTGAATTTGGAAAAATGGATTCAATATTTGGAATAAGTGGGTCCAAATTATATAAATAAGCTACTTTTTATTTTTGGGCATTATGAATAGTAACTACGGTAAATTTTATTTACCATAGTTAAAGGTAAATCGGGTAATTAAGGGTAAATATAAGATTATAAAATTATCCTAACACCTGAAAAAATCCAATTGGATGACTAAAAGTCGACCCATATCACCTAAGGGTCGTACTAGATTCATTTAATAGTCTTTTTTCCATGAATATAATTTAATTATTATTAAAACCAAAGAAAGTGACAACATGTCACTTTATTAAATCTTATAAGTATAATAATTTTAATTTAGTGATAAACATAATGAAACATCGAACATGAATAGTATCCAGAAAGATAATACATTTATATACATCATAGGAATTTATTTATAAATTTTAGGTATTAAATAATGTTCATTATGTATGACACAATAGTGATGTTGAAATTATTTTTTTAATTAAAATATCAAATAAACGATTTTAAAAATATTAAAATAAATATTATATGAACTATTTAATGTGCTCCACTAATTTTATAGATACATATGACATTTTATTAATCTATTAAAGCTTATATTTCGAACATATCTTCCGTATATATTTTATTTAAATAAATGAATAGTGTCAAAATTGACAATATTGTTATTTTATAACATATTATAAAATTGTTTAAAAATAACAAAAACATTTAAAAATTATAATTTATAATTTATATGGTCTAAAATGACATAAAGTATCAAATTATGGAAAATTCACAACACATATTAAATTATTTATAAAAATTTAAAATTTAAAATATTTTTACCACATATAAAATTAAATTGATAAATAAGGATAAATCATGTTGATAATGTTTAAAATAAAGTCCTAACATGTCTAAATTTTATTGGTTGTTGATAATACAACCCTATCTCATCTAATATTTAGATATGAGTCATGTTGGATGTTTTTATGTGTGGTTGGGATTTAATATAAACTAATATTTCTTATATTTCCAAAGGTACCCCTCTCCTCCATTATAAAAGGGCACCTCCTACCTCTCTGCCTCACACCACTTTGAGCCTTAAAGCTCGGCCAAACCTTGAAAAATTATCTCCTCCACATATCTAGAAACATCCTAGAGGTCATGTTCTTATTCAAAGACCAATTTTAGTGCCCTAAGAGAATGTCTCAAAGAGGCACTTCAAAGAAGAGGTAATGTCCATTACCGATTCATTCAACTTTATTTCTTCTTCCACTTCTTTTTTTATTTGTTTAATTATGAGGTAATAACATCAGTATCACTCATATACTGATATGTTATTATAAGTATGAAACAACCATATTTCACCATCTATCCATGCTATGGAGAATGAAATCATCGCGCGTGCGTACGTACAGAATACCATCTCCACGCCGTGGTGTAATCTATTTTCCACCACCACCTTACTCGGATGGGTATAATAGTGAAAGTAATAAATATATATGATTTCTGTAAGGTGATATTTATTCTTTAATATTATACATACACTTTAATACAATTCCATGATCTTGGGAATGATATCATCGCTCGTGCGTACGTGCGGACTACCGTCTCCACGATGCGATGAGATTCACTCTCCATGTTAACCATTCAAGAATGATTATAAAGTATATATATTAAGTAATCATAAATATATGACATAATAATGCTACTAGATTTATTTATATATTTATTTATTTATTTCATCTACTTAATTCCATTCAATTCAATAAGGAAACGAAAACAACGTTCATGTGTATGTACGGCCTACCGTCTCCATGAACGGTGTATTTCTTTCCATTTATCAATCTATTATATATATGTAAATTCTGAATATATATTATATATAAATCATTTTTACATTTTGGATGTATGTAATCATGATCTAACTAATCATATGAATAATTACATGTTAAAACACGAACGACAAATGAAACGATTTTACCCAAAATGCTACTTTAACATGAATTTACAAATAATCGGGTAATATAAAGTCAGAAGTGAACCATATATGATATAATAACAATGCATATGATTCTGTAATAATTCAGTGACATTATTTAAATAATTATATAGGAGTGTTGGATACATACGAAGCATATCGGACCTAAGTTATGGGATAAATATTCCAATCTCATTCTTATTTGAGACTGTTTATTCGTAAGTATTTACTGTGGTTATTATTATTATCCATGTACATGTTTTATAAAAATGTTTTCATGTATGTTTAATGTCCTTTTTAAACATTTTTTACTTTTACTACATGGTATTTATGGAATCTTTCTTTTGTTTACGTTATGAGGAACTTTTTTGACTTTTCCGACAAAAGTACGTGAAGAATGTTTTTTAACTTATACAGAATGAATGTATTTTTACGGTTTTATAAAGCCTTATTTTCATGAAGATTCCTCCAAAATATTTTAGGACTATTATCAAAAAAATCCTTTTCCTTTAAAATTGTATGAAATTTTGTAAAAAGAGAATGATTTTGAAGAAGAAAGGATATTTTCCTCAAGAATTAATTTCAAGTGTTTTATCAAAACCATTTTTCATCTAAGATGAAATTATTTCATATGTGTATGTTCCAAGTATCATGTCTCTATGACTTCCATGGTTTCACTTTTCTTATTATGAAATTATATCCATTTCTTTTATATGGATTAGTTGATGATGGGATGATATTTATGAAACCCATTTTATTTATCGTGTTATTATGAATGATGTATGTTTATTTTGTGCCACAAGTAAGAATGATTTCATTAAGAGATGGGTGGGACATATATCTCCCTCCAATTCATTGGGTAAATATTTATATCTCATGAGATATACATGGCTGGAATGGTAAGTTAATCCGGTTCAGTATTACCGGACTGGAATGAGGAGTGAAATCGATTCAGAAAGGGACTTTGTCCACTAAGATGGTCTTGGAATTAATGTCTTGGCTACTATGGAAATCATTACATGTGCTTAATGGATTCCACAATTACATGTTTTATTCCCATGCTATTTTATCATTATTTATGTTCCATTATGATCTATACCTTATGTACTTCTATGTTTTATGTCGTTGCTCAATATTTTGATGTTTAAACGTTATGTTCATGTTTTTTATGTTCAAATGAATATGGTATGTTTTATTTTATCCATGATTACCCTTACTGAGCATTTGATCTCCCCGTTTTTATGTTTTATTTTCCCCCAGGATTAAAAGAAAGGTTTTAGGTAAGGAAACAAATAGTGGAAGATCTTTATGGGGGATGTTGAAGATCTTTCACTATGATTAGAATATTACATTCAATGTTTCCATAGACACTATACTATTACGGTCCTTGTGTGTCTATTTTTGTTATGTATTAAGTATTATGCAGAAGTACTATAATGTCCATGTACATCAGGCTTTGGGTCTCTACATTGATCACATAAACCTTTAAATTCATTGATCATGTTCTCATCATGTCCTTGAGTGTTTGAACAGTCCATTCATAGTGGAATTCAGTTTGGTGATAATAGGATACACCAAAATTCAATTATGTATTTAGATCATGTTAATTACTTTTCTATAATTTTTATCTGAACAATTGATCATGACCATAAATGATAGAATGTGGCACCCCATTAAACCTCACCACTTTCTTTACCTAAATTTTTTGGATGTTTGTGAAGATATAAATCTTCCCAAATAGCAATGATATGTGATGTCATGGTTAGACGATCCAATATAATCCATATTTCATTCTTTCCTTTGGTTGTTATCGAACTACAAGAGAAAACGTCAATAGTGATATTGTCCAACTTCCATGTCAGTATGGGTAGTGGTTATAATAGCACTTTAGGAAGCTGTCTCTCTTATTTCACATGTTGAAATACCAAGGATCGTGTAATGTAGTTGAAAATCTCCCATTTCCTGTAATCCAAAAAATAATTATCCTGAAGGTCCCTATACATTTTAGAGATTCCATGATTTTTATATAATTTAGATCAATGTGCTCCATCCATCAAATCCTTCTTTATTTCTATAATATATAGAATATAAAGACTTGATCAAAAAGTCATCACACATTCTTGATCAATATTTAACATAGTAAAATTCCCATTATTCCAAGCCTCTAAATGATTCTATAACAAAGGATCTTCTTGTTAATGTATCATGATCTTAATGAGTAATTATAGTTTACAAATCATTTGCGATAGAGTTGGTGATGTACATTCCCTTACGATTCCCATATCCTATTTTACTTTGTCTTTGATCAAAGGATGTCCATGAATCCTAATAATTGTTATAAAAACAAGGTATTTCCTACTTAATGCATTAGAAACATTGTTTTCCCATCTAGGGTGATAATTAATTGAATAATCATAGTTTTTATGAAGTTATAACCAACTCCTCTATCTCATTTTCAATTAATTTTTCCTTAAAATATACTTTAAATATTTTTGGTTTGTGTATATATTACATTTCTACCAAAAACTTTGGTGCCTATATATTTTTAGTGAAAACATTACCACATCTATCTCCAGGTCATGCATAGGATAATTATAGTCATTCTTTCTGAACTGTTGAGATGAATAAGCAATCTCCTTGTCATTTTACTCGAGGATGCATCGAAGACCTTTTAGGGATGAATTTCTAAAAATAATGTATCCTTATTCAAAGGAGGGTTGAGATAACATAGGTGAAGTAACCAATATCTTATTCATATATTAGAAACATTCTCCACACTCCATTTTCCATAAGAACTTTTCCTCTTTTCAAGTTAACATGTTAGTGGATTAGAATATTGGGAAATGTTGTTCACAAACCTCCTATAATATCATTCTCAAAGAAGGAAACTATTATTATCTCTTACTATTTTAGGATGATGTCACTCTTCCATAATATTTGTCTTGGTAGGTTAAACATATATTCCTTCATTGGTTACAATGTTCCTTAAGAAAGAAACTTATTATAAAAAAAAAATCACATTTTCTAAACATTACAAATTTCACCTCCTCCATCATAGTTTGAAATATAACCCATAGAATATCCACATTCTCTTACGATATTTTGAAATATATCATTATATCGTCAATAAAAACTACTTACAAGTTATCATGGTAGTCCGTAAATATTCTATTAATCAAATCCATAAATACATATTGTGCATTTTTCCAGCTGAAGGGCATAATAACAAACTCATAAATCCTATATCTGGATCCGATGGTTGTTTTTGGAATATCATTTTTATTCAACCTCCATTGATGATAACTATATTGAAGATCAATCATGGTGAATAATTTATCCCTAGTATGATGGTCAAATAAATCTTCAATCATTGAAAGATTGTACTCGTTTATCACTATGATCTCGTTAAGTTCTCAATAATCAACGCATATCCATATTGATCAACACATATTCTTCAAAAAGAAAAAATGTTCTCCAAAATGTGACACACTTCATCGGACAACAACCTTCACCAAAAGATCTTGATGTTTTTTATTTAATTCCACCAAATCTCCATTTTACATTATATATAGTGTTTTTGATATTGTATTGGATCCATGTATACGATCAATGGAGAACTCTACCTCACTTTTTGAGGGTGTTCTAGGTAACTCCTTAGAAAAATCATAAATGTTTTAATGCATGATGGGGACATTTTATATTTATATACTTTCATTTACTTCTTCACCTTCACCGATAATTTCCATAAAGAAGGCTATGGGAGGTTCTTCTAAATAAATCCATGGTTGAGATATCTATCCTTTTAAAGTAACTATAGGTTGTCCATTAAAGATTTCTATGATTTTCTTAATTCTATGGATGATATTTTCAATAAACATTGAGATTTAGTACATCTATAGTATAATGTTAAATTCCTTCTTGGGAGTGACGACTAGATTATTGATGAGATTTTTTTTAAATGAAAATAATAGAGTTTCTATACACTTTTGATGCATTGATATCCCCTCAAGGTATATTTGATTGATAAAGCTACTTCTAAAATTCTAGGGAAAAATTCTATATTCTATTAAAAGATAGATGAAATAAATAAATATTCAAACCAAAATCAAACAATATACTTGTTAGCGTTTAGTGACCACGGAGAGTACCTTCTACCAAATAATTTGGAGTTTCATCATCAAACTTCATGATAGAAAAAACCTACCTTGATATCATGTCCTATCAAGAGGTTGATAGTGATTCTCCTCCATTAACATCTGATTAGGAAAATTTCTAGAAATGTTTCCATGTTTTCCACACTTGAAGAATTAGACTTCATGATGGGAATATACCATCTTCCTTTTATTGTTATTGTTGAGAATTTGAAGCATCACGTTAGTGAAACAGTCTCGAGATGTATATCCATCTCTTCAACACATATTAAATTTCTCACTCCTGAGAATGCATTTATTCTAATGTGTCTTCCCATATATGTTTTATGTTGGATGTTTCACATCCTTTCCTCCTCTTATCTAATCTAAGATACTCCGTAATTTTGTCTCCATTGATCTATTTCATTTGACCTTTGGGACCTCTGTGTCTCTCAGAACTCCAATTCAACCTTTATAACAATCTTCAATGTCTCCTCATAGATATCATAATATTGATGGGATATAATATTCAGTATATGGGGTTTTATTCTACCAAAGAATCAATCATCCCTTCCATTAGTATCCCTGACAAATCTAGAGGTATAATGAGAATTTCTTGTAGAGTTCATCTCATAGATTCCCACATATTTTTTACTTCTAATGTAGCTCTAACAATCCATTCTCCATTTTTTTCTAGTTGAATGGGGGAAATATTTATTGAAAAAGGATCCTCTAAACTCATTAGACTCTTTAACATCAATCTCCCTTATTGGATTTGTTTTTTTAATCAGTGACCACTACTGATCAACATCACCCTCTAAGAGGTACACAGCTAGGGTGACTTTCTATTATTCCAGACAATAGAGTATAGAAGATACCATTTTTATAGATATTATCTATTGATCAGAAATCAGTTGGTCGGTAGATCCACAACAATAACATATTCTTTGATGCATAATGGCCTAAAATAAATGTTTGTCCCTTAGAGGTGCATATATTCTCTTATCTTGATTCATGTTAGGTTTCATAACTCGAGTTATACAATTACAAATTCTCATGATGTTTTCCATTGTGGATTTCATCAGAGGGTCGTTAATGCATGGTCTGTTGTGCTCTCCATTTATATGGTTCAATAAATTTCCTACCATTTTCTAAAATAATAGAATCTTAGTGAGAAACTTGTTTATTTTAATAATGTTATAATTATAAAATGATTTTATGTATTAAAACATCATCCTTAAAAATTTTATTCAATAACAACAATTACATTTTCAATTGATCATTATTAATGGTCTACAAAAAGCATGAGAATAACCAATTATATCCCCATGAGAGTGCCACACTAGGCATGCAGAAAACCTTATTGTCCTGCACCGGTTCTTATTCAAGTATTTCTCAAGGTTGGTTTTTATGGTTTTATCCCTAGATAAATCTGTTCCAAAGCCACATCCACATGTCCATGTTAAGAAAATTATTTTATTTATGAGAAAAGACTTACTAAATACTTCACCAAAATACCAGGTTTCATTCTTATATTTAAATTTTTTTACTTAGGGTTCTTCTTAATATTTACAAATCACAATTTCTAAATACAATTAAACCATAATTTTATTGCAACTATGGAATATAACATTCTTATTATCTAAATTTTCATTACATTGTAAAACATGGGATCTTTTCAAGTTTAGTTTATTAGAAAAAAGGTACAAAATACTCAAAAAATAAAAAATTAGTCTAATACACTAGAAATGCTTCATTATAGGTTCATCAAAAATAAATTTACTAGATCTCATTACCTGGGGAAATACATAAAAGAAAAGGGTGAGCATAAGTCCCAAGAAGGGAGAGCATGAGAAATAGTTTACATTTGGCCACGAGAAATATCAATAAGAACTTGAGGAATATCATGAAGGAATGCGAAAAATAATAAAGGGTCATATCAAAATAAAAATAACATGAATCATGTAATAGAAATGTGGATACAACATTTATTTTATACATTCATAAGAATATCCCCTAGATTATTCACATTTGTTACGTAAATGAAAATTTTTGAGGTTATTCACCAAGGTATTGTAAAAAATAGTATCTTTAAAGATTAAATTGTGTACCAATTTAATTTGAGTGATATAAAAAACACCATTAATATGTCTTAATTTAATGTCATACTCTTCAATTAAAATCAAATATTTCATAAATAACCCATGTAAAATTAAAGTAAGGTGTTTCATATCAAAATCAATTCATTTCCAAAAGTACATTAAGACATGATCATTTTTTTCATTCCATCCAATATGAATGGAATGAGGGTTTAATGTATATTAAAACCCAAATAAATTAATAATTTTAAAATATAGAAGATTACACATGGTAAATAAAGTGTCTTTGATATTCCAAAAAATATATAAAAAGATAATTTCTTATTGAGAATAGGGAAATTTTGATAAGTAAAATAAACAACACACCTTGTATAAAACATGGTTTTGATAAAGGGTTAAATGAGAGGAAAAAAGGATCTTAAATTAATAAAAAATAAATTTTTAGTATGGGTATGAATAAAATGGTAATGGATAAGATTAATCATAACATTTAGAAGGAATATTTGTATAGAGTTTCATGAGTTGAAGACAAAAGAAGGATAATTCCCTTACCATGAAGAGTTGTTCCTAAAACTTGAGGATATCGACCATGGGGGCTTGATCACACCTTGATAGGACTCCTTGTAAGGTAAAGGTCCATATATTTATAGAATATGTATTGTGAGCAAATGGAAATGGATAAATGGGTGGGTATTTATAACAAATGTTGAGGATTTGTTTATTAATTAATAAATATAGAGCTTAGAAAACTAGGTTATTGAAAATGAAGAACCATGGGATTTACCATGGTATTTTCCATGTTTTTGGAAACTTGGGTCATATTTTATGTTATTTAAATCCAAAAAATTCAATTATAATTTTATATTACTTATATTTTCATGGAAAATTAATGTTTCTATAAAACTAATGTATTTAATGTTAAAGTTTCCATTTTTGACTTCGGAAAGTAAATTATAGGATTGGAAATATATTAAAGAATATTAAAATATTTGATATTAATAAAATAATATATTTTATGTCTTTTATTGTGGTTAATTAGTTATTACACCATTATTAAATAATTACAAATACATTGAACATATAGAAAAACACATACTATATTTTTAATAATAATGAAAAAATAATTTATTATAGAAAATTATAAAAAATTCACCATAACCTATGTTTGGAATGATTATTCCAAAAATTATACTAATTTTATTAAACTAATTTTTTAAATTTTATAATTATAACATTTAAATATAAAAACTGTTACTTAAAAAATATAGCAGCGATTTGAAATAGCATAGTAAAATTTCTAACATATGAGAAAAATAAAATAATTTTAAAATTTATATTTAAATAAAAGAGTTTTCAAAATACTAACTCATTTAAATTGATATTATTCATAATATAATAGTTTATTATAAATAATTATATCTTTCTCATAAATTATATGTTCTATCCTAAAAATCAATTTATCAAATTCCATCTAAAATTTATTAAGAAAAACTATTCTTAAAACATAATTTATGGAATAAATCTTTTATTTATAAAATGAAATTACACATTATGTAACTAGTGCCTCGACACATTACCACTTATAATACCAACATATGACCTAAGGGTATGATGTGTGATGGTAATATATTCATGGTGAATCTTGGCTAACATACCTCGAGTGTCAATTTCAACTAACTTGATCTTCTCATGTGGGTGATTTCATTCTAGGTTGACTTGTTGAACCTCATCATGGGATTGGTCAAGAGTGAACCCTAGTGTTTCCACCTCCCTCCAATACTCTGACAATTGTTCTTCATAAGGAATGACTATATTGGTTGTGCCCATCATTTTTCCTTTGTATATTATTTGTAATTTATCATTTATACATATAAATTACAACATAAAAATTATTACCAAGCATATTGTTTCTAATGGTCATATTGACTAAAATAGGAAATGGTCAAATCATGATGGTCACATTTCCATTTATTCTCACTTAATTATTAAAAAGATATGGTTTTTTCTGTGTGGTAATATATAATACACATTTTCTCTAGAATAAAATGACATTTAAAAAATTTGGGTCCTTATAATACCCCATTTTCACAAGAATCTATTCCCCTGGTTCATTTTATTTTGGTCCTTTATAACTATAGAACTGAAAAATAAAACACCCAAGTAAAATTATAAATTCATTGTAAATTTAAGCTTAAATTGATTATGGTGATTGAGAATACATCCTAAAATAAAACCCTAATACAAGTCCTAAATATAATTACAATGTCATAGAATAAAATAAACTAAAAATAGGGTTACATTCTACATGGATATTTTTTACAGACCCTTACCATGACCTTACCTCATTTTCTTATGTTATTTGAGTATAGTATAATGTTACCCATATTATTTTTAACTTATTCTGTATCCTTTGTGAATATGGGTTTTCTATTCCTTATCTATTTATATAATTTAGATTTTTAATTTTTTGAGGATAAAACGATAATGTATAAATCCATGAGTATTAGGATAATAGTTCATGGGTTCTTTAGACTTAGTATTGCTCATTTACATCTTATTCATTTGGTCACATTCCAAAATCATCAAAATTAATTCCAATTTCTATCGCCATTAACACTTTAATCTCATCTTCTTTTAGAACATTTTCATTTTAAGTGATATATTTGATGAAATACTACTCTTCAATATGATTTATCATATTCATCTATATTTCAGAATCCATAACCCAAATTCCTTATAGTTTTCAAATGATACTCATTTAATGGAGTTTTCTTCATCTTTCTCATGTATCTCATCAGTTCTGAAGTTCCTCTCTCGGAGATTTGTAGATTCATCATTATCATTGGATTTCACATGAGATTAAACGATGGTTTTATAACTTCTATCAAATTTTTCATCATGTTTAGGCACAATATTATCTTCCTCCATGTGTGGCTCCTTTAATTCCTTAGCGTCCCAAGGAATACATTCCAAACGTTTCAATACATTATTAAAAATTTCATCCATTATTTTAAGGATATTCTCATTTTACAATGGGTGTGGTTATGGTCCTAATAAATGAATTTGTGTCTCCCATCATTGGATTTGGATCTTCATCTTGAGTATATAAATAAATTGTAATTGATTTTACATTTGAATCACCTTGTGTAAATGATCCTTAATATTCAATATAACCTATAACCACTTCCATAAAAACAAAAAATTAAAAAGAATTAAAAAAAGAAAACCTAAAAAAATTATAAAATACTAAAATATAAGGACTGGACTCGTGTAACTGTTAAATTAAAATGATTCTATGCCTTTTCATGGGAATTAATGATAAAAATTATGAATTTGACACATGTTTCATCACCTCTTAAAGAATTAATCAAGTTATAATTTATAAGTAATGAGACCATAATAACTAAAAATAACAATGAATAGTATCAGAATGAAATCCATAATGTAAAAATGACATAGACAATGGCGAAAAAAATTTAAATGAAAATAATATTCTACGAACTAGAACTAAAAATTAATTTATTCATTCTAAGGTAAAACAAGTAAATAATTATACCAATAATTTTCAACATCATGTTTATGAAATAAAAAAGTAAGAAGCAAATAATGATATTTATAAAGTCATTATAATGAAGTCCTAGAGAATCACTTGGAATTGTTAGACACTCTATATTCTATAAGATCCCCTTTTATCATAGCTTGTTAAAATATATTACCTAAAATAATTGGTAACCAGAAATCATTTCCAAACATTTAATTAAAACTAATATAGTGGCCATGGGGAAATCTACACCCTGGATATCACACTAAAACACTATCTCCCTAACTAAGGACAATGGTTATACTCAATATAAATAAGGAGAGACTACTCACATTCCCTCACTCCTAAAACAATGATCATGAAGAATGAAATATAAAATTAAATGAAAAGAAATAAAAATAGTGAGAACTGATCGTAGGAATAATAAAAGAAAGTTAGTTTAATAAATCCATTCCCTTACATCACAAAATTTTGTACCAAGACTTACCCACTCAAGCTATCCAAGATACATTGAAACTAATATGAAATGAAAATAAATATACCTCATGATATCTAATAGAAAATTGTCTGATATATTACTAAAGAAAACTATAGGAATTTGATTCTTTAAACTATTTCCACTACAAATATTATATACTAGTTTCCATAAAATACCTTCATTATATATCAAGTTTATATCTCATATCTTGACTTATATACCCCCCATGACTTTCACACATTAAGATGGAACTGAATTATCATTATCATTCATGAAATAATGCATCTCAAACCTCAAATATATATATATATATATATATTATCTCACATAAGGGAAGGAAACTGAATTTGAATCTCCTTTATATCTATAGTTTATTGTATGAAGGGTATCTCATGGTTCAAATGAAACCCTTAATAAAAATTTATTTTACATAGGAATGAATGCTACATGATGTGAAAGGTAACTCACAACTATTTCCTCAGTTTAGATCAATATTCTCAACATGTACATGCTTTCTCACATAGTATGAATAGTTAATTACAGAGTGAAAACATTTCAATATTTTAGTTCCTCAAAACCCACTCTAGAAGCTTCCATTATTGAAATGTGAATAAAATACATCAAGAACAGATCAACTCTATCTCTTTACTTCCTTATCCATCCTAACATGAACACACTCATATGATACATGGGATCCTTATAATTTTATCTTAAATAAATTTCCCCTCTTTAGCACTGAAACAATATTCGTACACGGTGAGAAGATTACTCATAGAATTTTATTACACCACCTCACTTTTTTAATCACTTCACACCCAGTCCCTCTTCAATTACATTATGGCGGTTTCCATACATACTTCAATATATTTTTTTTATTTTATATCCAACACAATGATAGATTAAATATATAAAAATATAATCTCATATGAAACTTGGAAAACCATCCTTAACACATATGACATAACCTCAACCATCCTTATTGTGAGGTGAAATGGTTAACTGAATACAATCAGGACACAAAACACCAACAAGAAAAAACTGATGATTTTCTTATTGAGGGTGAAAATAATAGAACCAAATAATAAAAAAACAAAAATTGAAGAATGATTCCAAAAATACAATATGTAACAAGTTTTGGTGATGTGGGGAACAACAGACATGGAAAAAACTCCACCCATAGGCATATTTGTTATTATGTTTGTAGAAATAATATTCTAGAATTTAAAACTTGATACTACCAGAGGAACATGGACAAAAGTGAAAAAGATTTACCCAGATCTAATGAAATGACAATGAATGCAAAAAATTACATTGCTATACTGATTAGCACTCAATTGGTTATGGTGTGTTCACACTAGAAGATTAATGTGATGAAAACCATGAATTATGAACTCCCCATCACCTCTATGCTCCTATAACAATATCCAAGAAATGATTCACTTATTACCATAAGTAAGGACATCGTCACCACCATAAACCAAGATTGAGATGAAGCGAGAGAAAGAAATTGGTTTCAACAAACACTATAACAAATAAAATTGGGATATCGAGCTAGAAGAACCAATAATCTAAAATAGAGAAGGGGGATATAAATGATCAAAATGTCTATGAGACATGGGCTATAAGGGCCATAACTTTCCTGACACCATAGTTCCTAAAAATGAAACAAAAAATCGTAATTTTCAATAAATTCACATGAAACGGAATTCTAGCACATAGATGGAAAACACAGATGAAATGGATAGAAACATAATCAATGACCAATTATCAAATGGTGTCACATACCATTATATTAGCATGGGACAACCAATTTACTGACTGAAGTCTAAGGACCACTAAAGGATGTCCATGAAGAAGTGATAAGGCCTAAGAGGGAGACAGACATAAATAAAGTGTTCTAGAAAGTAAAAATTAGAATAATAAAATAATATTCAAATATATTTTCCTACACATGTCAATAAAAATAAAATTTGAATAATTATTAACATGTAATATTTTCAATATGAAAACATAAAATGGAATTCCATACACTACACCTATGATGTCATAAATGTGGCATGAAAAATTGAAATGTGGCATAAAATTCAACATGTCACATGATTTTTACATCCTCATGGGGGCTTCTCAATAGGTCTCTAATGTTTTGTCTTTTCTCCCATTTTGGATAATGCCTTCATAGAGGTGGTATAATGCTCTATAGTTTTGAAAATGGTAGGTTTTCAATGTTTCATGTGGTGTGTATGTGTAATATGTAGTGCAATAGGTTGTGAATTTATATTTAGAAAAGACAATACAGAGGTAGAACACTAATATATGGTGTTATGGTAAATGTGAGTATTCCTCTATATTCATGTGTCACTCATCATAAGATATCTTTCGATAGAGCTTATTAATAGATATGGGGAACCAAAATTTTTAATTGAACAAAAATGTAGTTGGCTATACATGAGATGCATGACATATTTCTACTTCCTTCCCTATAATAATTTATGCATGTGTACTTCTATATAGTAATAATTAATGTTTTTGTCTTTTTGTATATAGTTTTTAATCCACATTTATAACCTACAATAATAAATTTCTACCCATTAATAAAAATCTATTACAAAATATATATATATAAATATATGTTTTGAAACACCTCATTTTAAATTATACCACCATATATGATGTAAATTTATTAATATTTGGAATGAATTAACAATTAAATTCAGAAATAAATGAAATTAAAATTTAAAAATTTATGCATGAAATATGTATATCATTATGTCATTCTAGGGTCTATGAATTTTATTGCCACTTCCTAATGCACTGTTGGAAGATATCAAGAAGACCTATGGGAGCCACATTTGACAACTACGATGACTATCCCTAATTATATTTGGAGAATGCTGGATATGTTCTTGATGCATGGGGGTGGTGGTAAGGAACTTGTTATAAAGTGATACACCTAATATTGACTTCCAAACATATCATAATGATTTGAAATCATATCTTAGATATGTGTTTTACATTAATGGAGAAGTAGTGAGCAAGAATAGTTCAATGTAACTAGTGACTAACAATTCTATTATAGATTATAGGTATGTAACATCCCTTTTTAAATCTAAGGAAGCTGTTTGGAAACACAACTACTTCTATAAGTTTTAGACCCTTCTTATTAGTACCTATGTTATGAAAATATTTTATGATAATACTATAGAGGTGTTTCTTTTGAAGGATCCAAGGTCACTTAAATGAATAATGAATATAATTCATAACTATGACGTATTGAGGGATTTTCCTAAAGGGATGAGGTTATAGTATATCAAGTATCATAAAAATAGATCATTTTTGACCCCTTGAAAAATGATTTATCTCTGTAGGATCATACATATCCTGTGAGAAATTGTGAACAATATCATTTTAGAAATTGGATCTAATACAGGGGGTATGTTGGAGTCAGTTACCTAAAACCAGCTAAATTTTTTTTACATTAAATAATCATAATACTAAAAAATCCCTTATCAAATGTTGTATTTTTCAGAGAAATATTAAATTGATACTTCACTTATAGTATTTTTGAAATTAAATTGTTATATATCTTTAAAACTACAATGAGAACTTGTAAATTCCATGAAAATATTATTAAATATATTTACTATTATCTTGAGGACATCATCTAACATGAGACGAATGGTGTTTTGATTATCTGGTTATTGATGATAATAAGAGGATGTGGATTATTCTCATGAAGTTTAAACATAGTAATATATAAGATAAATGTTTTCGAGTATTAAATTACCATAATAAATTCCACATGTTATATGTGTCATTAAATATACCAATATTTGGACATGTTTATTGTTTATTAAAATTAATAATATTATTAATATTTATCATGAATATTTTACTTTTACGTGTTGTAAAATAATTTTATTAAATATTTTAATGATAATGTATGATTCACTTAGTCATTCATAAGTGATAAAATATTAATTTAATAAGTCATGAATGGATTTATCCCATTTTATTTAACTAAAAATATATCTTAGGCCCTTTTAATTAAATGTAAAGATTTTATTAAGTCCATGGACATTACATATTATGGGAGATACTATTTTTGGTATTCAATGAAAAATAACTGAAGGACCTAGCTTTAGGAAATAAGTATAAAACCTTGTTGATGAGATATCATTTAAAATGTACTATATCAAACTATAAACATTCATATGAGGTAATTTTTATTATGAAAATATATTTTCTCTGAATTCATGAATTGATGGGGTTATTGATGCTAATATTGGAATTTGGGAATGTTTTTTGATGCCACTAATAACCAGTCCTAGAGGGTCACACAGTAAGTGTATCCAAAATTGCAGTTAAATTCAATATGAATTTAATATTATGAATAAATATTATTATGAGATTATGAAATAATAATTATTCTAGTAAGATCAATCACATAAATTCAATCATTAGTTCTTTTAGAATAGAATATATGTGAGTTGAATATTAAATAAATATTTGTCCACATGTTAATTAATATAATATTTATTTATAAAATCTCTAATATATATATATATATACATAAATAAAAATTTATTACTAATGGATTGACAGAGGTTTTAGGTGGATTAACGGGATTAGTTAAGGGCTCGATGAAAATGTTATATTTTATTTAATATCATTTAAAAAAATATTTCTTTATTTAATAAATTATAATTAAATATATGTGAGTGATCACATGTCATGAAAATTAATAATAATATTATTACTAATATTTGACATTTGGTTTACAGAGAATAAAAAAATTGATATAGCCCTCCATGAAATTAATAAATATTTAACCCTAAATTTGTAACCTGATTTAAATCATTATTTGGGAATCTAAAATATTGTTCACAATGAATTCTACTAAGATATTTTGATAAAATCCCTAGAGAAAACATCTCAAGGGAACACTCATGACTAAAAGGAAATCATCTACCTCCCTCTCAAGAATGTGACTAATAAATATATTTTTTCAACATTGAAAGAAATATTTCAAGGATCAACTCTGAATGATGAAATTTGTTTGGTTTATCCACAATATAACCAAAATTACCGACAACGATTTTCAAAGGGTCATGGCGCACATGTGGATACCAATAGAGGAATTATTGTTTGGATTATATAGAATGTAGATGAAACTATATGAGATTCTAGTATATTGATCAATTCCTATATTAATTATGAAGATGTTTTTAACACCTCAAAAAATTTAAGGGATAGATATATTTTTTAATTTCTTTGATGTTTTGTGTGATACACTACCACAAGAAAAGCTTGTGCTATACGCAACACCAACATATCATGAGGGATACACAACACTATGATTGGCTTGTGTTACACACAATTTCATGTTTTTTGGGCAAGAATCCCTCAAGGTATCATTGAAGAATTTGTGAGGTGATTGTGTTTGTTGACAAAGTGGACATCTGAGTAGTGGTTGTTGACAAAGCAAAACAATGACATACACATTTTTTGACAAAGAGGATTTCATGGTGGAATGTCAAGTTCAAGAGCTGAGGTCAATGATCCATTATTGATTCAAGAACGTCGATAAAAGGAATGGATGATCTGGAGGTGGTACAAAAGAACAGATACAAGGTGGCGTCGTTTTCTAGTGTTTGCCAAATTTTAGGGCCTGAAAATCAGCAAATGAAGAAATGTGTTTTTGGAAAAAGGACTTTCACACCGAGGACTTGGAGTATAGGAAACTTGTGTGCCATATGTTTTTCAAGATCAGAAGATCAAAATATGGCTAAGGAAAAAGGTTAGCGCCAGTTTGGGAGTTGGTCGCGCAAGTGTCTAAAATAACAAGGGACTTGCACGCCGAAACTGGGTCGCGCAGGTGACTTGCGTGCCATCGCGCAGGGTGGTCAGATTGCCTATAAATACTGGACCACCCCTCCTCATTCTCAATGGAGTTCAACATTGTGAGAAATCAGAGCTCCCGTCGTGCAGGTGTGGTGGTAGCGCAAGTGGTGAGTGTGGGTCGCGCAAGTGAATTTGCGGGCCAGTAGTTGAAGTTGTGCGCCAGTGTTAGTAGTTGCACGCCGGTTGGCAGTTGCGCGCCAATAATGGTTTGGGCATAAAAGGAAGAGAATCGTGCAATTTTGGAGTTCAGGAATATTTTGTCGCACAAGTGTTTGAGGTGAACTTGCGCTCCCGTTGTGACTTGCGCTCCGATACTTGCGCACCGAAATTGACTTGCGCTCCAAGTAAGTTTTTGTTCCAGCAGTGATTCTCGGACTACGTGGAAGCTGGTACGTTGCCCGATACCTTCGGTGAAAAGATATATTCATCTACGGGTGAAATTTGTACTTCAACAGAGCATCTACACATAGGGGAAGATTCATTAATTCATGAAAATGAAGAGACCTACAGGTCTATAAACTGTGAGTGGATTCCTTCCAAGAGCTGCGAGCTTAGGAAGAGGAAGAAGGTGATCCTCTCCACTAGCAGTGAGCCAGAGAGAGAGAGAAATAGGGAGTGAACCTTGGGAAAGCAGTGAGCTGACCCTAAACATTGTAAGGGCAGTGAGCCTGTGCTTAGAATTGATCTAGACCGAACCTTGTAATCCACAGCTAGTGAAGATTAGTGGAATTTGGTATGACCAACAACTTGTCGGCGTATGCTCCTTGGATGTAGCCCATTTGCAGTAAACCAAGTAAAATTGCTGTGTCCTATGCATAATTCGCTTTCTATTTACTTTGTGCAAAAGGAAAAAGAGAGAAGAGAGTTTTTCTCAACAGCGAAACAAGATCAGAATGGGCATTAATTTTAAATTAGTCATACCCTGATTCACCCCCCCCCCCCTCTCAGGGTATTCATCCTTGTGGACCTAACAATTGGTATCAGAGGGAAGGTTGAAAGTTTTTCTTCTCTCAATTGAGGTCACCAATCATAAAGGGATTCCAATCTTCGACGGATATAATTTTCAGATATGGAAGAATCAGATGCAACACTAATTCCGATCCTTGGGAATGGATGTGTTTTCAGCAGCTATGCATGGTATCACAGCTGATATTTATAGTGGTACTTTATCATAAGCTGAGCATAGAGAGTTGGATGCTGATTCCAAAGCAATCAATGCCTTAGGGGGAGCCCTTTCCAATCCCATCAACACGATGGTGATTTCATGAAAAACGTCACATGCCATGTGGGAAAAGCATTGGAATATATATGAAGGTGACACAAAAGTCAGAGAGGCAAAGCTGCAGGTGTTGTGGAACAAATATGAAGATCTGAAAATGAACCCGAATGAGTCCGTTGATGCATTCTTTGACAGGGTAAACATTGTTGTGGAAGATATGCGAGGTCTTGGAGAAGTCATTGAAGACATAAAGATTGTATAGCGCATCTTGAGGAAACTTCCACCTCAGTTCAATATGAAAGTTTCAGTACTAGAAGATAATGATCCAAAAGAGCTGACATTGGACAATTTTCACAGTACCTTGGTTGCATATGAAATGAGGAACAATGATAATGAGGTTGTGGAAAAGGGAACGTCTAAAGAGGTGGCATTTAAGGCCATGAAGAAGCTCACCATTGAAGATTCTAATGAAGAAGAAGAGACAGATGAGTTAATGTCATTAATTTCTTCAAATCTACAAAGAGGAAGAGTAAAGTTTAAAGGTAGACTTACACTAGCATGCTTTAGATGTGGAAAGGTTGGTCATCTTGTGGAAAGATGCCCCAGGAAGTTTCAAGATGATGATGATGATGATGATGACGTTGAAATTCCCAAGAAGAATTCTTCTGTTTTTGTGAAAGGGAAGAAGCAATTTAAGAGAAATTTTTTCAAGAAAAAGAATCTTCTTTCACAAGAATATGAATGCTCAGATGAGTCTGAGGATGAAGAATTTGAGGAAATCGAAAATTGCAGTGATTGTGGGGTAAATGCCTTGGTGTAAATTGTTGGTAGTTCTCAAAAGGGAGAAGAAGCTGATGGTAAAGAAGAAGAAGAAATTGAAGGGAGAGTTGATATGGAAGCTGAATTGGAAGCGGCTCTTGAGGAGATAGATATTTGGAGAGCCAAAACGAAGAAAGCCAATAAAGTGGTTCGTGATGCCAAACTCTATATGCAACAACAGGATGAAGAAAATTCTGAGCTGTTAGAATAAATTGAAAGACTAAAATCCTCAAAACCAGAGAGCTCATAAAATATTGTTGAGTATAAGCTTAAAATTGAGGAACAAAAGAAGGAAATTGATTGTTTGACTAACACAGGAAAGGAGAAGGTTAGAAATATCAAAGAGATTGAAGAAGAAGTGGTTAGTCTGCGACAAAAAATTAAGGATCAAGAAAAACTCTTGACCCCCAATGTGATATCAGAAAAGAAGGTCATACAGAAGATAGAGAAGTTGAAAGCGGATCCTAGTAGTTCAGCAGGAAAGAAGCCGCAATTGAGCTCAGAAGTTAAGGCTGATTCATGGATGAATCAGAAACAAAAATCTATGGCAGTTGAATTCATCCCTCAAGCACCCATCCTGAGATTGAAGGTGGATTTGGGCACAAAGAAGAATTCGAATATTCAGAGATCCCAAGGGGAAACTCCTAGTGTTGAAGTAACACGAAGGAATGCACCTTATATCAGGTGTTACTGTTGTGGAAAGATGGGACATTCACAGTATGTATGTTCCATAGCCAAAAGATATCGAAGGGAACAAAAACAAAGATGGAATCCAAACAGAGAATGAATTTCCAGAACATATTTCGAAGGACACTGTTTTTGGTGTAGAGGATTTGGGCATATTGCTAGGTACTGTACTTCGACCATTCAGAAAAATGTGCCAAAGCAGAATCAAAACGTTCTCAAGTAGCAGGTCAATAAACCGATAGGTGAGTTAAAAATGCAGAATAGATTTGTAGCTTTGGAAGATGAGGTTGGTCCATCATACTCTGAGAAAGAACAGAAGTCTCAATCCATGCCGAGTGTTAAAGAAAAAGTATTGACCAGGAAGAAGAAAAATGAGAAGGCAGTTGTGGCAGAGATTTCCCTTAAAGCATCAGATCGATATGGTGTTTGGATCCATGATAGTGGTTGCACATCCCACATGACGAGTAATAAGGATCTTGTTACAAGAATCAAATATGACAAAGAAGGAGTTGTCAAATTTGGAAATGATGAAGGCATGAAGATTGTTGGCTCGGGGAAAGCCAAGTTTGGGGGTAAATAGATGAGACGTGCTGATGTCTTGGTAGTAGAGGGTCTCAGTCATAACTTACTCAGTGTCAGTCAACTATGTGACTCTGGGCACTCTATCCGATTTACCAAGAAGATGTGTGTTGTGAAAGGAAAAGATGGAGCAGCTGTTCTGCAGGGAAAAAGGTCAAAAGGGAATCTCTACCATGTAAGTGGGGAAGAAGATACATGTCTCTAATCCATTGAGGAAGAAAACCAGTTGTGGCAGAAGCGACTTGGTCATCTATGTCAACCATCTATGGAGGATCTTGTAAAGTGTGATGCTGCTAGAGACCTTCCCAAACTATCACGTGATCACACTCATGCGTGTGATGCTTGCCAACAAGGGAAGATCATCAGACAGAAATACAGGCCAAAGGAAAATAAATCAACTAGGGTGCTCGAACTGGTTCATGCTGATGTATGTGGACTTATCTCACCACGAGCTATAAACGAGAAAAGGTACTATGTTCTTTTCATTGATGATTATAGAATAATGGCCTGGGTATTCATCATTACCCAAAAGACAGAGGTGTTCAGTTGTATAAAGCAGTATAGGATGGAATCAGAAAAGATGCTTGGGAAGAAAATCCTGAAATTTCGTACTGATAACGGTATAGAATTTACAAACAGTCAGGTTGAAAACTATCTCGAGAAACATGGGATAAGGCATCAAGTATCATTAGTAACAACTCCCCAATAGAATGGAGTGGTTGAAAGATGAAATCGGATCCTCAAAAACATGGAAAGAACAATGCTTATTGATAAGGACCTACCAGAGAAATTTTGGAAGGAAGCCTTTTTAACATCGGTCTATGTTTCAAACAGGTCTCTGTTGTGTCCGTAGCAAGGGACGAATCCGTATGAACTATGGTACGGAAAGAATCCAACGTTGAAATAATTTCGAATCATTGGAAGTAAGTGTTCATTCTCAACAAAGAAAATCATAGGAAGTTTGAGGAATGAGGAGATGAAGGGATATTCCTTGGATACTCAGGGAAAAGCAAAGCATATAATTTCTTCAACAAGAGGCTGGGAAAAATCGTTGAGAGCAATGATGTCACTATAGTTGAAAATGAACAGAATACTCAACGAACCAGTGAACAGTTCTTGGATGAAATTGATGATGAGGAAAGCAACACAGGGGGAGTAGAAGTTGCAGAGGCTGACTCAGAAGAAGATACTGATGATGAACAAGTAAGTGTAAAGTCTATATCTGCAAGGAAGCCAAAGAGTCGAGCTGAAATTCATAGGCAGAATATCATTGGTGATCAGACAGCACCAGTTCAGACTCAAAGAATGAAGTCATTACAGCAGACATCGTTTTTATCTCAGGTGGAGCCGAAATGTTTTTCTAATGCAGTTGAAGATGAAAACTGGGTTCAAGCTATGAATAAAGAGCTAGATCAGATTGAGAAGAACCAGGTATGGGAGATTGTTTCATGACCAGCAGACAAGAATGTCATTGGGACTAAATGGGTCTATCGCAACTAGAAGAATGAAGATGGAACTGTGATTCGAAACAAATCATGACTAGTGTGCAAGGGGTACTCTCAGATAGAAGGAATAGATGTTGATGAGACATTTGCACCAGTTTCAAGGCTGGAGACAATCAGATTATTCTTGGCCATAGTAGTGCAAAGAATGTTTAAAGTTTTCCAGATGGATGTCAAATCCGCATTCTTGAATGGGGTTCTGGAAGAAGAGGTGTACATTGAGCAGCCAGATGGTTTTATCATTCATGAGGATGAGGACAAAGATTGCAGGCTGGAGAAGTCGTTGTATGGGATGAAACAAGCACCGCGAGCATGGTACTCAAGGCTTGATCAGTATTTGAAGAAGCTTGGTTTTCAGCGTGGAGGAGTTGATTACAATCTCTATATTAGTAATGAATGTAATCAACTGATGATTGTGCTGGTTTATGTTGACGAAATAATATTCAGCGGATCAGATGAAGCTCAATGCAGACAGTTCTACGAATTTCTGAAAAATGAGTTTGAAATGTCAATGATTGGAGAGCTAACATTTTTCCTTGGTTTACAGGTGACACAAGGAAGTAATGGCACTTTTATTTCTCAATCCAAATATGCCAAGGAGGTTCTAAGAAGGTTTGGAATGGATAATTACAAGGAGATGAAGACTCCGGTTGCTACCCGGATGAGATTATCAAAAGATGAGGATGGCAAGGCAGTTAATATCACAGAATATAGGCAAATTATCGGACGTCTGTTGTACATGACCGCGACAAGGCCTGATATTGTTTTCGCCACTTGCCAAGCATCGAGATATCAATGTAATCCCAAGGAAAGTCACATGATCGCTGTGAAAAGTATACTTCGGTATATCAAGGGCACAGTGGAATTCGGGCTGACATATAACGACAAGTCTCAGATAGAATTATTGGGATATACTGATGCAGACTGGGCCGGTTCAACAGATGACAGGAAATCAACATCTGGAGGTGCATTTTATCTTGGGGGACTATGTATTGCTTGGTTGAGCAAGAAGCAGGATTGCATTACATTAAGCACGGTAGAAGCTGAGTATATTGCATCCACTCACGCATGCACACAGTTATTGTGGATGAAGCAGCTGTTTGAAGATATGGGAGTTGAAGTGAAGTCTCCGATCAGAATCCAGTGTGACAACTCAAGTGCAATAAATCTTAGAAAAAATCATGTCCATCTTTCCATGACAATTCACATTGAGATCAAGTATCATTTCATCAAGGAGAAGGTTGAGAAGGGCATCATGAAGTTGGAGTATGTCCCTATAGAGTTACAGGTTGCAGATATTCTGACAAAGGCCTTACCCAAGGAAGCTTTTGAGAGGCATCGACTGGCTCTGGGAGTTCAGCCGATTTCCTGCACTTGAAATAGTGTAGATGTGAAACCCCCCCCCCCCCCACTCTCCCCGAGGTATGATGTGTTTTCTCTAATGTGCTGATATGTGTTCTCTACTATGTTACAGGCTACAAAGGAGAGACCTTTGGGTACGTTGACAAAGGGGGATAAAATAGTGGTTGGTCAAGGGGGAGACAGTGTGGCTATACGAGAAATCATGATTGATAAGGGGAGAAGCTGAGCAGTGGATCGGCCAGATAGGGGGAGAAATGAGAAAGGGGGAGTGTATTAAATCTGACGATACTAGAAGTGATCGATCAAATATTAGATATCACGACAGCTGAGGATCGTGATAAAAGCAGAAGAGTGGTGTTGGAAAGGGATAAGATTATTTCCTAACAAAACATTGGTCTTCCAACAAGCCCATCAACAATTGGTATCGGTTTAGTACAAATTGGTATCAGTTTGGTGTCAATAGTGGATGTCAGAGATAAAGTGATTCATTGATGAAATTTTCATTTACTCTTGTTTCTCACGCCGAGCATTGCTCATGTGGGCTTAGAGTATGTGTTGAGTAAATCCTTGATCTCTATTAGAATCGCAATGAGGCGAATGGAGGCTGAAGAATCAACGATGTATCTTTGTTTTGGAAGAGTTGTCAACAAACCCAAAGGGGGAGATTGTTGGGAAAAAATCCTTCAAGGTATCATTGAAGCATTTTTGAGGTGATTGTGTTTGTTAACATAGTGGACATCTGAGTAGTGGTTGTTGACAAAGCAAAAAAATGACATACAAATTTGTTGACAAAGAGGATTTCATGGTGGAATGTCGAGTTCAAGAGCTGAGGTCAACGATCCATGATTGATTCAAGAACGTCAATAAAAGGAATGGATGATCTGGAGGAGGTACAAAATAACAGATACAAGGTGGCGTCGTTTTCCAGTGTTTGCCAAATTTTAGGGCCTGAAAATCAGCAAATGAAGAAAAGTGTTTTTAGCAAAAGGACTTGCGCACCGAGGACTTGGAGTATAGGAAACTTGCGCGCCATATGTTTTTCAAGATCAGAAGATCAAAATATGTCTATGGAAAAAGGTTTGCGCATGATTGGGAGTTGGTCGGGAAAGTGTCTAAAATGACAGGGGACTTGCGCGCCGAAACTGGGTCGCGCAGGTGACTTGCGCGCCATCACGCAGGGTGGTCAGATTACCTATAAATACTGGACCACCCCTCCTCATTATCAAAGGAGTTGAACACTATGAGAAATCAGAGCTCCCGTCGCGCGAGTGTGGTGGTCGCGCAAGTGTTGAGTGTGGGTCGTGCAGGTGAATTTGCGCGCCAGTAGTTGAAGTTGTGCGCCGATGTTAGAAGTTGTGCGCCGGTTGGCAGTTGCGTGCCAATATTGGTTTGGGCGTAAAAGGAATAGAGTCACGCAAGTTTGGAGTTCAGGAAGATTGTGTCGCGCAATAGTTTTAGGTGAACTTGCGCACCCGTTGTGACTTGCACGCCGATACTTGCACGCCGAAATTGACTTGCTCGACAAGTATGTTTTTGTTCCAGCAGTGATTCTTGGACTGCGTGGAAGCTGGTACGTTGCCTGATACCTTCGGTACAAAGAGATATTAATCTATGGGTAAAAGTTGTACTTCAACAGAGCATCTACACACAGAGGAAGATGCATTCATTCATGCAAATGAGGAGACCTACAGGTCTATAAACTGTGAGTGGATTCCTTCCAAGAGCAGTGAGCTTAGGAAGAGGAATAAGGTGATCCTCTCCACCGGCAGTGAGCCAAAGAGAGAGAGAAATAGGGAGTGACCCTTGGGAAAGCAGTGAGCTGACCCTAAACATTGTAAGGGCAGTGAGCCTGGGATTATAAGTGATCTAGCCCGAACCTTGTAATCCACAGCTAGTGAAGATTAGTTGAATTTCGTACGACCGACAACTTGTCGGCGTATGCTCCTTGGACGTAGCCCTTTGCGGGGAACCAAGTAAAATTGCGGTGTACTGTGCATACTTTACTTTCTATTTACTTTGTGCAACAGGAAAAAGAGAGAAGAGTGTTTTTCTCAACAGCGAAACAAGATCAGAACATGCATTAATTTTAAATTAGTCATACCCTGATTCACCCCCCTCTCAGGGTATTCAGCCTTGTGGACCTAACAAAGTTATTTTGAAAGAATTCATTTCATACAAGACTGAGTCTGAGTGAAAAAATAAATACTATTATGCTACCTTATAACTTAGTCATTATAATGGTGGGTATGAACAATATTAACTTTCTTATAAAACTACATTAAAGAAAATAGGTGAGTTTATAATATAATAAAATCACTCTTGGTAGATTTTATTGATTAAAAATAAGTTTAATATATTTAATATATGGTTTAATATAAATCTTATATGTTTCCTAGACTTTATATAAGAAGAAATTCATTTTTTTGGATTAAAGTAGTAATTTTCCAAAAATGTAGTTTTTCCACCTTTTGAAAGTGAACCCATTTTAAATATTTTTTTTGAAAAATTTATAAGTTCAATTAAAAAAATCAAAATACTAATTTTTAATCGGGTCATAACAGTTTGCTTTGGTTGAGTTTTTGATATATTTCTCATAAGTTATGAGTTTTGATGAATAGTTAAAAAAATACTAAATTTTAATTGAAAACAATTTTTTCATCAAAATAATTTATTTGGATAAATTATATTATTGAATTGTTTTAATGTATAAATATAATATATTTTTATCTATTAATATAATTTTTGTAATATAAATTAATTTTATCATTAATTTTGAGGTAAAAACATTTCAATATTTTGTTATGTTTTAACTTTAGTAAACCATATTTCATTTTGACAGGGTGATTAATTTTAAATTAATTACTAAAAATTATGTGTTTTAAAATTTTAATAAGGGATTCAATATTTGGAATCCGTAGTTCGAAATTATGATAATAGAATTCTTTTATTTTTGGGCATTATGAATAGTAAATTCAGTATTTTTTTAATACAGTAAAAAAGTAAATAACGAAATTAAGGATAAATATAATATTATAAAATTAACATAAAACCATTCTTAACTTGATTGTATGAGTTATTTTCAACATAAACCATCATTTGTTTGAAATTATATCCTCTGTAAGACACATGGATGAGATTAAGACATTTAATATATTTTATTTAAAGAGAAGTTAAACATGTCTTAGTCAAATTTTAACAACCAAATTATTTTTAATATAATGTTCTATGGAAGTTAAATTAGAATATAAATACTAATTTGAAAGATAAAATATTTGTAATTTTAATTGTAATTTTTTTTAATTTTTATGAAATAAATAATTACCGTAATGGTTTATATACTGATGATACAAAAATTATTCAATTTTTTAAAAATCAATAAACTGGTTTTTATTCAAATGGGAATAACCATTAAAAGATAGAAAAACATGAAACATGTTATTTTTCTAGTATATATTGACCATAATCATCCAAGTGTCGATTTATTGAATATTTGAATCCATATGAAAGGAATTATGACACTTATAATATTTTATTTAAAGCAATGTAAAAGTTTTCATCATCATGTTTTAATAAATATAGCATTTTTAATATAGGATTTTCAAGAAGAAATATTCAACCAAAAATATTCATATGAAATAAAGAAGAATAATATTCATAATTGTATTTTATTTTTAATTTTTATTCAAAAATAAGTATATTGAATAATTATTCAATACCGATGTGTTAATTATTTTACTAATTGAAATACCAAATTAATGTTATTAAAAATATTAAAATAAAATAATTTTTGATAATTAATATATCTAAAAAACATTATAGACTCTCTTGACACCATATATATGTAATAAAATATTTTTTTCTAAGATAACATCTTATCTTGATATTATTAAAAATAAATAAATTTAATAGTTTCAAAATTGCCACTATTTATTGTTTATCAATATTTTGTATTATTAAATTATTTAAAAATCATAAAACATTTTTTAAAAATATAAAATAATTTTTATATTATATAAAATGTTTTATATTATCCATTTTTGGATCAATTAACATCAAATAATTTAAAATTACACTATTTCATTATTGAACAATTAGTTACCATAGTTAAATTTAAAATAGAATAAGTAAGGGTGAATCGAAATCATAAAGTTTAAAATGAAATAAAAAATATTCTAAATTTTTTGGGTTGATGATATTATAACCTTTTATCATCAAATGTTCTGAACTAAGAAGTTTTAGAGGTTTTTTTATGGCCTTTTATTTTATTATAAATTAATATTTCTGGAGATTCCAAACGTTCCCCTCTCATCAATTATAAAAGGGACCATCCTCCCTCAATTCTTGACATCAAATTTATTATTCAATCTCAGAAAATATCATTAAAGGTTCCCTTCCAATCATCCCTAGTTACTTTATAGTGGTTTTGGACTTCCCAAAAGGCCATCTCTAGTGCCTTTAAGGTGAGATTTAGAGAGAGCACGTTGAAGAAGAGATAATCTCATCTATTGATTCTTTCAAATTATTTCATCTTCTAGTTACTCTTCATGAGTTGTTTCTGATGTAATGTTAGAAACTAGTATAATTTATAATCTTATATGATATTATGGTTACGGAAAAACCATATTCAACCTTTTATCCATCCTTTGAAAAAAAAAACCATGTGTGCGTACGTATGTCTTATGGTATTTAGGTTGTAATGTAAGCGATTTTTTACCACCTTACATGGATGGATATAATGAAATAAATAAATAATGTATATGATTATGATAACATGATTTGTAATCTAAAACAACATATATACCATCCACTTCCATACCATTTCATGATTATCGAAATGATGTCGTCGCTCGTACATATGTATGACCTAAT
Source organism: Viscum album (assembly GCA_963277665.1). Taxonomy (NCBI): domain Eukaryota; kingdom Viridiplantae; phylum Streptophyta; class Magnoliopsida; order Santalales; family Viscaceae; genus Viscum; species Viscum album. Next base: position 1,491,936,187 of record OY728155.1, on the reverse strand, counting down.
GTTACACGATGCGATGTGATTCATTCTACATGATATACACTAAAATATGATTAAATAAATTTATACAGTTAATAAATATAGTACATATTATTTTAATACAATTTTTAATGACATAAAAATGACCTTGGGATGGAAACTAAAACTTATTTTACAAAACATGAATAAGAACTTAAAGCAGTTAACACCTAAATAATGTGGAACAATGAAATATTACTCACAAAGGGAAGACGATATTATCATATATGATATCATAAAAATGACGATGATTCTGGAATAATTCAATGAAAATATTTAAATAATTATACATGATTTTAAGATACATACAATAGATATCAGACCTAAGGTAAGGAATTATTTTGTCTCACTTCTATTTCGATGGGACATATGCCTTCTATACCACTTATTTATTTTATATAGATTTTATGCTTCTCATGAATGTTTTTATGTTGTTTATTATGAAGGATATGATATTTTTATATGCATATAATTTTCATTATTTTATGAGTTATACGATTTGACTAATTATATATTGGTAAAGGATAATTTTGAGATCTTATTATTATCTAAGAATGTTTATCCATAAGTATTTAATGGGGATTATTTATTATCCATGCGCACGTTTAAAAAAATTCTTCCATAAAATGTTTTCCCATTCTCATGTGGATGTATAATGTTCTTTTCTAATAATATTTGAATTTTTACTACATGGATTGAATGGAATCTTTCTTTCATCTTCCATAACATGTACTTTATAACATTTATAGAAAAATTAAAAGAATTTTTTTAACTTATATAAAATGAATGGGTTTTTATGCTTTTATAACACAATATTTCCATGAAAAATATCTTAATTTTTTTTGAATTTTATTTTAAAGAAATTATTTTCCTTCAAACATTCTCAATGTTTTAATAAAATAAATCATTTTTGATGAAGAAAGGATATTTTCCTCGAAAATTAATTTCAAATGTTTTATCTAAATTATTTTCTATTTATGATTAAGGATATTTTTCATGTATATTGTACCTATTATTATAATGTTTTCTTAAGTTTGTGATTGAATTATATTTATGAAATCCATTTATTTTATATGGATTATGTTATGACGGAATGATGTTTAAGCAACCCATTTTATTCAATGGGTTATACTATGATGAATGATTTATGTATTATTTGTGGAACATGAAAGAATGATTTCATTATGATATGAGAGGGACATATATCAACCTACAATGAATTGATTAATGATTTATATCTCATGAGGCTAAAATGACTGGAATAATAAGTAAATATAGTATATTAATACAGGTTTAGAATGACTAGTAAATAGGGTTCAATAATATAGGGTTGGGACAACAAGTAAACTTGGTTCAGTAATGGAATTTGTCTAATATGATATTCTTGGAAGTGATACTTAGCTAATATGGAATTAATTTTCTATTCTTATGTGTTTTACACAATTCCATGTTTTATGTCTAAGTTATTTACTTAGGGAAGATGTTCCTTTATGATTTATTTCTTTTGAACTGTAAAAATTTATTTCATGACTCTTTATATTGATATATGTTATACATGATATTATTTTCAAAAGGTATGTTCTTGTTTTTAATTTTTTAAGTTCTTTTTTTGATTTATATTTTCCAATTTTATCTTTACTGAGCATTTGAGATCACCCTTTTTATATGCTTTTTCCCTAGTATTAAAAAAAATTAGGTAGGAAAACTAAAGGGGGAGATCATTATGGGAGATGTTGATGATCTTTCACCTATGAGAATAATTTATTCCATGTTTCCAAAGGAACTAAAACAATATAGTTTCTGGGCATCTGTTTGTATAATGTATTAAGTATACCACAAAAATGATGTAATTTTTTTATATGTTAAGCTTGGGCCTTTATATTTGTTACTAGTGCGAAGGCTTAGTTATCTTTTGGAAACAAGTATGTGAAAACTGTAGTAAGTTAACTAGATATATTTATAAGGATATATTTTTTGATATACTATGGATACGTATAACTATAGGACATAATCCTATAATTATGATAATTATCATGAATAAACTAGGATTAATCCTTTGATGTTAATGAACGAATGTAATTTTCCTTGATTATATGGTTTTCCCGTATGATTATTGTTGGTGAAAAATTTCTTTTGGGGTTTTTAAAAATGTCTGGAAATTAGAGTATTCATATTAATAGAGAGTATAATGGACAGTGGAATAATATTTCTTATGAGAAACCAAATGTAATGGGAGCTGGAAGGAGAAACATAATTATTATGCATAATCCTCAATCTCATAATATTTTCAATAATACCATCTTTGTTGAGATTAATTACTCATTTAATAAGATAAATATATATTGTCATAGTGACTATATGGGAATAAATGTTCAATTTTCCTCTTGTTAATCATGTGGGAAGAGGAATCAAGAACAATGTTTAAAGGAATTGGAAGATGTTTTGTGTGTATAAAAGAAGGGAACAAAGATAGTAATTTCAAAGGGATGGATCTATTTTCATAATGTATAAGGATAATGATATTTTTTAGACATTAATGATGGTTAAATCTCTTAAATGTGGAATGCATGGGAAATATGAAAATCAATTCAGCAGGGGAAAATATCATGAAGAGAATATGAATTTTTATATGTGTAATATTTATGTTTCGGATGATAAAGATACTATGAACGATATATGAGATGAAAGAAGTGTTAATGAATAGAATGATGAATCTTGTTAAATGGGTTAATATAGTGGAATGATTGCATGTTTAGCAAGAATAATGTTTTATAAGAAATTTTATGGTATTATAGAATAAAAAAACTCTAATTATTACCAAATTATTGTTTTCCCTTATGTATTTGAATGTATATTCTGAATGGTGATGGTAACCAGGAAATGTTATTGGGGGAAATAAGTATAAAAATACATGATTAAGGGAATGGTAATCCTTAATACGAGAATGATGGAAAGTTAATGATATCTTGGTTACGAATAAGTAAATTGTATGGTAATGATTTCCTTACAACTAATTATGTATTTGAGGTTTATGCTGTCATGGATGAGGTTTACAGCTTGTTGGAATTAATAATAAGGAAACATGAATGTTTTCAATAAGGATATATGGTAATTTATGGTATTATAAAGATAATACATGATAAAGGTGTTAAAGAATTTGGAATGTGACCAACAAGAGATACCTTATGATATATGTGTGATAAATGGTATGCAATTTAGTTCACCTCTAATAAAAGTTTTTTATTTTTAGCTTTCAGAAGGATTTTAGGGATATACATTTATGGAAATGTTATGTTAAAATTCATATTATGTTAGTTTGATTAATTTATTATCTCAATATATGTGGATTTATTCATATCTGATAACTTGTGAGAACCTAGTTTTAAGATAATGACAGATGGAATGCACTATCATTCAATTTATTGATATCATGATCGACAAATTCTTCATGAATGACAAATTCAAAATCATTTCATGGAATATGATATGAATTGGAAATTGATCAAGGCACAAGGAAAGGATGATATTACACTTAGTCAATTATGTATTTAAAATCATTATTCAAATCTAGGGAAATGTTCTAATTTTTTTTACCCAAGTACCTTCATTTTCTATGAATCAAATAATCCCATAAATCATTGCAGATTTATGATTTTCAGATTGTTAACATTATCCTAACCTTTTTCTATATCACTATCAATATAAACATGATAGTTATATTTCTCCTCCATATCCATGTTTTAAATTTCCACCTATGTTATCAAATCTAGAAACCCAATTATGAGTTACTTTGGGTGACTGTTACTTTTCTCACATTCCATTGTAAATTGAACTTATAATATCTGTTTTTCAATGAGGTTATATATAAAAGAACCTGTAATGTATAATCCATTTTATAGCCCCTAAAAATTTTGAAGGATGAATTTATTTTATGGGGGGGGTCAAATGTAAAAAACGAATATTTTTATGAGATATATATTTTTTTATTTCATTGATGTCTTATGATGTAAGCTACCCCAAGTTAAGTTTGTGTTATACACAACAGAAACATAGCTTGTGGTATATGAAAAACTATTCTTGTCTTGTTTTACACATAATTTCAAGTTATTTTCATAAATTTTTTTTCATTAATGCCGAGTTTAAGGAAAATAATAAATATTATAATGTTTCCTTATAACATTGTCATTATAATGGTGGGTATGAACAATATTAACTTTCATCTGAAAACCACTTTAAATGATAATAAGTGAGTTTATAAAGTAACATAATAACTCTTGGTATATTTTATTAATAAAATATATTTTTAATATAGTAAAAATAATCTTTAAAATTAATTTTTATGTCTTTTAGACATGAATTGAGACAAAATTCATTTTTTGTATAAAAGAAGTAATTTAAAAAAATGCAGTTTTCCACCTTTTTGTGGGTCAAGCAATTTTAAAAATAATTTTTTTTTTCACTTTTATAAGTTTTATATTACAAAAGAATATAATTATTTTGATGTGGGATATAAAATTTTATATTAATTTATTTTTTGATGTTTTTCTGATAATTTTTGACTTTTGACGAATAGTAAAAATTATTAAATTTCAATTGAATAAAATTTTTTCATCAAAATAATTTATATGGACAAGTTATAGTATTGAATGGTTTTAAAGCATAAATAAAATATATTTTTTATCATTAAATATCATTTTTTTAATTTGAATTAATTCGATCATGATTTAGTTTATAAAAATTTATCAATCTTTTACAATGTTTTAACTTTTATAACCCATTTTTCATACCGACAATGAGATTAATATTAAAGTATTTATTAAGAAGTATATTTTCTTAATTTTTAAAAGTGAATTCCATATTTTTAGTTAGTAGTTAAAAATTATGTTAATAGAATTTTTATATTTTTGGGCATTATGAATAGTAAAACCTATAATTTTTATTTCTACTTTAAAAGAGTAAATCATGTAATTAAGGGGAAATATAGTATTACCAAATTACCGTAACACTTGTCTTATTAGGATTGGATGAATTATTTTTGACCAAAATTATACATGGGTAGAAATTCTACCCTTTCGAAGCCACTTGGATGATATTATAAAATTTAATATATTTTAATTAAACAAAAGATAAATACACATTACTCAAATTTTAATAACTAAATAATTTTTATGATAAGGTTATACAGAAGATAAATTAAATTATAAAAACAGGTTTTGAATAATTTTTTTCATGTATCATGGTAATTTATTTTTAATTTTTAGGAAATAAATAATTACATTAATGTTTTTTATATTGAGGATGCTGAAACTATTTAATTGATGAAAATCCAAAAAAAATATTTTTTATTAAAATTATAATAACCATTAAAAGACACAAACACTTGAACCAAACATTTTGGTTGAGTATATATCGACCATAATCATTCAATGGTCTATTGATTGACCATTTTGAGACATATAGAATGGATTATGACACTTATAATAATTTTTTAAAGTGATGTTAATGATGTCACATTAGTGTTTCAATAAATATAAAATTTTTAATAATGTATTTTCTAGAATATATATTCAAGTAAAAATATTCATATAAAATATAGAAAAATAAGCATCAGCATGGTATAATATTTTTAATGTTTATTTAAATGATATGTATATTAAATAATTATACAATACAGATGTTATAATTATTTTATAAATGTAAATACAAAATTATTGTTATTAAAAATATTAAAATAAATAAATTTGGGGATAATTAATATATCCAAAAAAATTTATTTATTAAATTATCACATTAGGGATATAATAAAATATATTTTTAGTAAAATATCTCATATTGATAGTTTTAAAAATCAATAAATTAAATAGTGTCAAGATTTACATGATTGACTATTTATCAAAATTATGTATTATGGAATTTTTTAAAAAGCATAAAACATTTTTTAAAAATATATAATAATTATTATATGGTTTAAAATTTTCTAAAGTATTAATTATTTGTAAAACTGATATTAGGTAAGTAAAAATTACACTATTTTAATATTGAAAAATGTGTTAGCTTATTTAAAATTAAAATTTAATAACTAAGGATTAATTGAAATGATATGGTTTAAAATGGAATCAAAACATATCTAAAAATTATTGGTTCATGAGATTAGAACCTTATATCTTCTAATATTCTATTCTAAGACAATTTTGTTATATTTTAATGTGATTTTAATTTATTATGAATTAATATTTTTGGAGATTCTAAAGGTGAACTTCCCCTCAATTATAAAAGGACACATCCTATGTCATTTATTCAATTCACTATGATCCTCAAATATATTCCATCCCCTATGAATTTTACATTTCAACATCCATAGTATTATTATAGAGGTTATTTTCTTCTAAAAATACCATCTCAAGTGCCTTTAAGCGGAGATGTAGAGGGAGCCTGTCAAAGAAGAGGTAATCTACTCTACCAAATCATTGAAATTACTTCTTCTTCTACTTACTATTATAGAGTTTTTATATTATAATGTAATAAATAAAGTATATATTATATTATGATATTTCATTTTGAATATAGAACAACCATATTCCACATTCTATATATCCTTTGATAAACGAAATCCCCAGGCGTGCATACATACAACTTACCATCTCCATACTGCAGTTTAAGTTGTTTTTCCCCACCTTAATTGGATGGATATAATGATGAAAATTATAAATATATATGATTATTATAAAATTTTATGTATTATGAAACATCATATACACCATCCACTTCCATACCATTTCAGGATTATCAGAATGATATTGTCACACACTCATACATACGTCATACTGTCTCCGCGGTGTGATGTGATTTATTCTATAATATATCCATCAAAACATGATTATATAAATGTAAATAATTAATAAATATTATATATATTCTGTTTATTGAATTTTATAATGAGATAAATATGACCTAATAATGATAATCATAACATATTGGACAAAACGTGCATAAGAACCTAAGGAAGTTAATACCCAAATAATGAGTAATAAAGAAATGCTACTAAAAATGGGTGATAATATGAACATATATGATATAAAAAAATTATATGATTCAAGAATAATTCAATGTTACTATAAAACTCATTATAATGGATTTTTAGATACATTAAAAGGTTATCATACCTAATGTAATGGATTATTTTGTCTTACTTTTATTTCTTCAAGACATATTCCTTACACACCAACTATTTATTTATTGTGGTGTTTATGCTTCTCCTAAATATTGTTATTATTTTTATAATTAAGGATATAATATTTTCATCTTAATATAATTTTCATTATTTTTTGATCCATATGATTTGTTTTATTATAAATTGATAAATGATAATTTTAAAATCTCATTATTATCCGAGATTGTTTTTATGTAAGTTTTTAGTGGGGATTATTTATCTTCCTTGTGTAGGTTTTCAAAAAAATACATAAAAAATGCTTCACTCTTCTCATATGGATGATTATTGCCAATTTTTCTTATTTTTTTTAAGTTTTTATAAATGGATTCAAAATAATATTTGTTTATTTTTCCATACATGGTAATTTATTAAATTTTCATCAAAAGTATAAGAAAAATGTTTCTTAACTAATAAGACATGAATGGATTTTCACATTTTCATAACACCTTATTTCCTTGATGCTCCTCTTACATGTTTTCAAGGTTATTTTCAAATAAATTATTTTATTTTAAAACTGTGCGGTGTTTTAAAAAAAGTAAATGTTTTTTATGAAGAATGGATATTTTCCACAAAAATGAATTTCTAGTGTTTTATCAGAATAATTTTCTATCAAATATTAATGATTTTTTTCAATTAGAATATCCCTATTTTAATTTTGGGTTGTTATGTATATTATGGAATTATATTGATAAAATAAATTTGTTTTAAAGGAATGATTTTATGATGGAATGATTTTTACGAAACCCATTTTACTCTTTGGGTTAGACTATAATGATTAATTTATGTTTTTTGTGGAACATGTAAGAATGATATCATTATTAGATGGGTGAGACCTATATATATAACTTCATTCCATGGATAAATATTTATATCTCATGAGATAGACAAGAAGTTAGAAACAAGTTAATCTGGTTCAGAAATATAGGGGTGGAATAACAAGTAAATCTAATTTAGTTATACAAGGCTAGAACATCATGTAAGGCTGATTCAATAATATAATTTTTCAACTATGATGGCCATGGAATGAGCCTTGTATAATATGGTAATGATTTTATTTTCTTATATGTTATAAAGAATTTCATTTTTTAAAAAAATGTGATTTTTTAATGGCTCATGTTTCATTATGATTTATGTCTTATGAAATACCATGATTTATTTATAGGATCAATATTTTGATATATTTTATACATAGTATGATTTTCAAAAGTTTTTTAATGTTTTTATATTCTTATGTTCATGTTTGGTTTGATATTTTCCATGTTTATCTTTACTGAGAATTTGAGCTTAACCTTTTCAGATATTTTCTTTTCCCTAGGATATAAATGAAGATTTTAGGTATAAAAACTAATAGGAAAGACCATAATGGGAGATGTTGACAATATTTCACCAATTAAAAGAATGGGTTCTATGTTTCAAAGTCTATAATCGAATATGATTTTTGGGAATATGTTTCAATAATGTATTGAATATTCTGATAAAATGATGTAATATCCATGTACGTTGGGCTTTGGTCTCTACAATGAGGTAATTCTAGATTTAAATCAGAAATAAATTATATTCTAAAAGATCAACTTTATGAAGAGTTATGGGATACATTTTTCTAGTTATTTATAATTATCAACTTATCTCTAAGAAAACAATTATTAGGCCCCATCCTGACCACTTTCATTGTAAAATAAAACCTTTATAAAGGAACATATTCATGTTGTTGTTTTCATATCATAAATAACCTTAGATTTAAAATACATTCCATATTTTTCAAGTGATGTTTACCCATATTTAATTTATGGTACAGACATGGTGGTTTTGTTACACGTTTATTTTTTTCTCCACTTATTTTATTCATAAATGTAAAAAAATCAATGTTGTAAAAAATTTAATTTTAAAATAAATATTTTCAATAGAATGTAATTTATAATATTCCACCTCTTGATGACATATAAAGGCCTCCTAGATTTTTTTAATTTATGATATGTTTGTATATAAATGGTGGGTGTAGTTTTACTTTCCCCTCAACATCACTATGATTATATGTTATTATAAGTGTTTGAAATTATATATGAGACTCTTTAGTGACCATTGGTATGAATTTCATCCAAAAATATTTTAATATAAATATTCACTCTAAGGGATGTTGAAGAGTAAATCAATGTTTCACTATTACTATTTATTGTTAAAATAGAGAAAGTATTTCATAATTATACCGTAATTTATTAAGAAATAATTTCCTTAAATAATAACATAACATCATACCCCACACACACAAAGACACATATATATTTGTTTCCATGTGCATTCAAGTACTAAACCCAATATAACTAATGAAAATGGAATTTTTGGCATCAATAGGTTGACCATGTAAATTCTATCAAACCACAAATATTATAACTTTAATTATATACTTATTAATTCTTACAAACTCTACCATTATGAGATAAAATTTTTTGTTTTACAATATTATATCATTATTCCAATTAGTCCCCTTCATGTTATTTCTCACGACAATAGTGTTGTTCAACGTCTATGATATACTCAATTTTAAAATTTATAAAATGTTGTTCCTCATGACTTGTAGAATCTATAAGTGTATCATCTAGTATCCAAATAACTATCTAAACATTAAATTCATATTACATAAATATAAGATATAAATTATAATATCATGAGGAAACACATTGGGAATAAAAAACTATGTAGAGATTCTTAACCCACATATTGAACTCTTTTAATGAATTAAATATTTAAGGGATTTAACTCCCCTATTAAGAATCGAAATCCCCTCCTCATGTTCTCTTCTAGAATACAATACATCATATACATTGAGACCATAATGGAACTATTATGGTATCACAATACAATAGTCATCAAAAAAGGATTTTTCATTTGACCTTGATGTTGTTTTAGTTGACAATATAATAGTTGATTTGTTTTTTATTATAGGATTTATAGAATAGAATACTTGTACAACATAGGGTTAAAATATTAATTTTTCATCATTATACCCTTCCATACTATATTCACTTCCACATATCCAAATTAATTTAGGTTAATTTAACCCTTGTTTTTTACCCATTTTCATTGAAAAAATAACACTTTAAAAGTTGAATAATACAACTCCTATAAATGTTTTATGATTCCAAATTATGAACGATTGTTTTTATATTAAAAGGAATAATTCTATATTTTGAATGCTTCAGGGGTATTTTTATCTTATTATTTTCAAATTCATGATACTCATGATCAATTTTCATCCACTACTAAGAGTCTACTGGGTAATGAAGTTTCACATGTTTAGTTTTTCTATCAATGTACTACATCAATAAACTTGTTGTACACACACCAGGATATAGATATATAAAATAATGAATGACAGTTAAGTTACATAAAATACTAAATAGTCTCGATTCATCATTAGTTTTCAGGCCTCAACACACTTAAGGAAATTTTCGAGTTATTCATGTTCATTGAGAAATAATATAGTGTTATTTAGTCAAAAATATATTTTATCCGAGATCGTATAAATTGAAAATGACATTATTTTGAAATCATGTTTTTGAAGAGGAAGTTCATTATATTTTAGTAACAAATATTCATAAATATAAACCAGTTTTATAAAGCTATTGTCACTCCATCCATTTCTAGACATCAAACTACCTACCTATATTATAACTAAAAATGGTGTAAATCCTAGAAAACCAACATATAGTGACAACTTTTCATATCTCATTAAATTATAAAATTTATTTGGATAATTAGAAAATTCATCTTCAAACCATTATATCATTTACTAGTATGATATCCATTTTCATTTATAGATTCACTCATATCAAACTATACATAATCCATAATGGTTTATCATGAAATAGAAATATCCAATACTTCTTTGTTTAGTCTAAAATTTATAATTATGAAAAATTATGTGATAGAAAATTTTTTATTCGATCTAATTTTGAAAAATTCATCTTTTATCATGACCCCCTCCCACCAATGATACCCCTCCTGAGCTGGCAAAGGTGAAAGGGAGATAATGACCCCCGATTCCTGCCTCTAGTAGGCCCCGGGGTGGCGATTAGCACCAAGGGTATGAGTTTTCACAAATATTGAAGGCATTACCCTTTTTAATATTTAGGATCGGGAAATAGGACAAGTCAACCACCCAAAAAGGAAAAGAACAAGTGTATATAAATAAACCCAAACCAATACCACATGCATGTTTAAACAATTTTATAACAAGGTTCAAGTACAAGAAAGCTCAAAGTACAATACCAAAAGAAAACAAGAGTACAAAAACTGCAACAACTCAAACTTCCCGACTTGTAAGGTCCCGCACGACCCTGGTAGTCCTCCTGGAAACCTGAAAGTAAACGTAGGGTCATCATACAAGTATACTTAGTAGGGAAACCTAATGCTCTCGTGCACAAGTGGGGAGAGATCCTAATGTCCCGTGAGAACAAAAGAAGAAACATAGCAAGGAATTCTATCCACCCAACCTCACCAGCCACACTCACTAAAAACGCAATCACAATAGGTAGTAGTATATAAGAACAAGAGTACTGAGTACCCCGCACCATTTCCCATTAGTTAGGTACTCTCCCTAACGGCGAACATCCTGATGCTTCCACACTCTCCCCGCGCACACACACCTGGGCCTCACAAATCACACATCCCGCCCACACACTCATGGGCCTCACGACCACGTATCCCGCCCGCAGACACCTGGGACCCACAACCACATAACCCCACCGCACACACCTAGGCCTTACAACCTCGTATCCCACCCACACACACCTGGGCCTCATCCCGAAGGTTCTTGGGAAATAGTAAAACCTGCCCGAAGAGTCTTCTTCTAAAACCAACCCAATCAAAATCTACCCGAAGATTCTTGGGTGTAAGGTCGCCTCAAGCCATCATAGCCTAGGGAAGAAAGAGCTGTAATGAGCTTGTAACAAAGGGGAAAACACCCTCTCCCATGAAATGGGAGTGTTCTTCTCTAAGTTCTCAACATTGGTGGTGTGCGATAAAACACAAAGATACATATATATATATAAGTATACCAAACACACATCGCAACCTATGGCTTCTAAAAAAGAAACTGGGCATGTGCCTGAGCACTGCTACTATGAAGCATGCATACAACAAACATCCCTAACCCCATTTAGGTTTTCACGTTTCAACAGAATTAGTTCATTAGTTCATTATCTACTGGGAAACTATCCACAACCAACCACATCGTTCATTCATAAAGAATATACCTGCCATCCACAAATAAAGTTAAGAAAACACAAGCAACACAAACAAGTCCCTTCTTATTAACCAACCAACCCCATTGATTATTATTTCCATTCCGTTACCAATCCCCACCATTCATTAACTCTTCCACTTTTTATTTATTACTCACAACCCATAGTCCGTTCACATTCAAGCCCATCCTTGCAGCCCCACTTCCAACCACCATAACCACAAACACACCAAAACCCATACGTCATTATCCCTTTAATACCATTTATCGCAGCCCCGCTGTCCATCACTAACATAAAATTCACACCAAACCACAACCAAGTCAACCGCATCCCCACTGCTCACCCGATCCACAAAAAAACCACAAAACACCCCCATCACATGCCACATATCCAAGTCAACACCCACATGTTCATTATTCCATTTTATTCAACTGGGGTGATCACACAAGGGTTCTAGAATTTAAATCATCCAACTTTACATGATTAACCAAAATTCCACATTCAACAAATATCAATTTATAAAACAGTCTAGAAAGATATGGCAACATTTAATTGCCCAAGAAAAGGCCCCCAACGACAGTGATTTTCAATAGGCATAACCCTATTAAATTCACAATATAATATCACAGGATATAAGGATAAACATAACAACTTCCCCAACACAGTTCTTTAACCAGTTATTATCTTCGCTTATTGGTTCAATTGTTTCTCATGAAAACAAGAGGATACCCACCCCATATGATGCACAAATTAGAGAGACGAAGGTAAGATCCCTACCTCAACAGGTTCTGATCACAACGCTCCCTCAGATCAACATTAGAAGACGTCTGTCGGCATCCGTCACTTCTGTCAGGTCCCAAAAAAACCTCCTCAGGTGGAATTTGGAAAGGAAAAGCCGATGGAAAGACAACAGATCCACGTTCAGATGTTCCACCTCGTCGTTACGATCCCGTGGCCACTGACAGATCGTAAATCGGTGCTCGGACAATGAAGTTTTGGAAGAAAAGGAGCCTTGCAGTCTCTTGGGAGAGCTCTGCTCAGAGGAATGGGGAGGAGAGGGGTGAGTTGAAAAGGAGGAGGGGACCCCTACTTTTATAGGTGAGAAAAGAAAAAGTACGTGGCATGTACTTCATGGTACATGGCGTGTACTCGGTTATTTGACACGGTCTCCACGCGGCTTCCAACACAGATCTGCGGCAGTTGACTGGTCAACACACGGTTTTAGGGTAAAGCGTACGCGGGGAAGGACTACATGGTGTGTATTTTGGACACACATCATGTACCCATTTATTTCACACGGAAAGATACAGCTCCAACACAGCACACAACCATTGACTGGTAACGCGTACGCAGGGAGGGACTACACGACATGTAGTCTGGGGTACATGGCGTGTACTCATTTCTTTCACATGGTAGGGAAACGGCCTTGAACACGTGGTATACCCATAAAGGGGGTAAACGACATGTACTCACACTACATGGCCTGTAGTTTCAAAATTCTGGAAATGTGTGGGAAAAGTCCATTTTACTATCCAGAACACTTCGTGACCTTCTTTTTGACAAAGGATTGGGATGGAGAGGTTTGGTCCATTACATCAGATACCTCTTAAAACATTCTCATCCCCAATAATTCAAAAACAAACCCAGAGGAACCAAACAATATTTCTCTTAGGGTTCTCATTATAATAGGAACCCATCCAACAACCCTAATCATAGGTGTTAAGAATTCCCCCTCCTTTTTCGAGATATTATCCGCTTTAAGCGGCAATGACTCGCTAGCACGGGTTAACTGCATCCCCATTAATGCATCTTGATTAATTATTGGGCCTTCCCACTTCCATATATTATTATTTTTCAACTCGCACTTCCCCCAAAACCGCACAACCAACACACTGCCCGAACATGTGGTTTGGGGAAAATTTATTCTCCTATGTCGAGATATTATCCGCTTTAGGCAGCACTAACTCGCCCGCACGGGTTCAATCGCATACACATTAATGCGTCTCGATTAAGGATCATGTTTTTACCTTTCCCAACACATCCGGACATGTTACACATTACTAGGGAACAAGGAAACAAAAGGTCTCACAACTGACAGGCCAAGCATTCCATATATAAAAAGTATAGAGTATAACATCAACACAAAGCTCATAAGAACAAGGGAAAACACATGTCAAAACAACTCTGGGTACTGAGTGTGCATCTGGGCCTCCCTCTCCCAAGTGCTCTCCTCATGGCCACCGTGCCTCCACAACACATTAACCAAGGAAATGGTTCTTTCACAGATAACCTTCTCTTTACGGTCCTCGATTCTGACTAGTCGTTTCTCGAATGCTGCATCATCTCCCATATCTAACTCTACCCAGTTGATAACGTGGGAGTCATCATGTAAGTATCGACGTAGCTGGGAGACGTGGAAGACGTCATGAACCTTCTCCATCTGAGGTGGCAGGGCTAGCTGATATGCTACCCCTCCGACTCACCTCAGCACCTCGAATGGTCCGATGAACCTAGGGGAAAGTTTACTCCCCATCCCGAACCATCGCAGCCCCCGTCGAGGGGAAACCTTCAAGGAAACACGGTCTCCCACCTCAAACTACAAAGGCCTCCTTCGATGATCAGCATAAGACTTCTATTGGTTCTGATCTGCTTTCATCTACTCACATACAAGCTGGATTTTATCTGTGGTGCTCTGCACTACATCTGGCCCAAGATCACCTGTCTCACCATCCTCTGCCTAGCAAATGGGTGAACGACATGGTCATCCATACAGAGCCTCAAATGGTGCCATGCCAATAATAGAGTGGAAGCTATTGTTGTAGGAAAACTCTATTAAAGGAAAGTGTCGTACCCATGATCCACCGAAATCCAGAACGCATGCTCGTAGCATTTCCTCCAACGTCTGGGTAGTCCGCTCTATCTACCCATCGGTCTGGGGGTGGAAAGCAGTGCTAAGGCATAGCTGGGTGCCAAAATCATGTTGTAACCCCCTCCAAAGTCGTTAGGTAAACAGTGTATCCCGATCTTAGACGATAGTCTTTGGAACTCCATGCATCCGCACAACCTCATCTACATACCTATGTGCTAAGGTACTCATCGGTCCTGACTTCTTAATTTCTAAGAAGTGGGCTGATTTCATCAGTTGATCCACCACTACCGAGATATAATCATAACCACCATGAGATCTGGGTATTCCTATGACAAAGACCATTGAGATTTCATCCCACTTCCACTCGGGGACATCTAAAGGATGCAACAAACCACTGGGAACACAGTGTTCAGCCTTCACTTGCTGACAAACTAGACATTTAGCCACAATCTCTGCCACAACCCATTTCACCCCGGGCCACCAAAACTGTTCCCTCGGTCCTTGATACATTTTGGAATCTCTTGGATGTACCGCCAAGGCTGAGCTATGGGACTCACGGAGAACTCCCTCATGCATCGCCTCCAGAACAAACAACCATCCATCAAAAAGCATCCGATGTCGGCTATCCTCTGACCATTCTTCTAGAGCGTTACCATGATCGACATGATCCTGCATCACTTCCTCCTCGGAGTCCCCCCACTGAGACTCTTCCACCTTCTGCAATAAGGAGTAATTCACCTTCATCTGAGTCAAACAGCCTCTATCACCTTCTACCTTGGCATCCAAGTTCAAGGCGGACAACTCTCCCATCACTTTCCAAGCATCAGTGGATTCCCGAACCACTTCCTTATGCCACTTCCTGCTCAGGGCATCAGCCACAATGGTGCCCTTACCTTCAGTGTTAGAGATCTTGAAGTCCTAGTCTTGGAGAAACTCGACCCATCTCCGCTACCGTAAGTTCAGTTCACGCTAGGAGAAGATATAACGCATGCTCTTGTGATCTGAGAAGACCACAAAGTGCTCCCCAAAGAGGTAATGTCGCCACAATTTCAGTGTGAACACTACTGCTGCAAGCTCTAGGTCATGGGTGGCATAGTTATGCTCGTGAGGGCATAACTTCCTAGTCCCATAACAGATCACTCCCTTCTTCTGCATCACCACGCACCCCAGACCAAGGCCAGAAGCATCACAAAACACTTCATACAACAACCCTTCCTCTGGAAACCTGAGTACGGCAGCACTGACCAATTTCTCCTTGAGGTAGTCGAAAGCATTCTGGCAGTGCTCGCTCAATAGGAAGACCTGGTTCTTCCTAGTCAAAGCTTTCAATGGGTAAGAAACTCGAGAGAACTCCGAAATGAACCTACGATAGTAACCTGCTAACCCCGGGAAACTAAAAACTTCTTCCACGCTCTTGGGTGCTTCCCAAGAAAAAACTACCTCCACCTTCGACGGGTCCACTGACACTTCATGCTAAGACACTACGTGCCTAAGGAAGTGTACTTATTGTGTCAAGAACTTACACTTTGACAATTTCCCATAAATCTAGTGGTGTCGAAGGACATCCAAGACTTCCCTAAGATGTTCAACGTGCTCCTCATCTGATCTTGAGTAGATTAGGATGCCATCAATAAGCACAATGACAAACCGGTCCAAAAACTCTCGAAAGACAAAGTTCATAAGTCCCATGAACACAGCCAGTGCATTTGTAACTCCAAAAGGAATCACTACAAACTCGAAGTGCCCATACGTGCACCTGAAAGTCATCTTCGAGATGTCACTGTCCTTTACCCTTAGCTGATGATATCCAGAGCGTAGATCAATCTTGGAAAACCAACATGCTCCCCTCAATTGGTCGAAGAGATCATCAATACTTGGAAGGGGGTAACGGTTCTTGACCGTTACCTGGTTCAACTTCGTTAGTCCATGCATATACTGAGACCACCATCTGCCTTATTCATGAACAAAACTGGAGCACCCCTTGGCGAAACGCTGGGTCGAACAATACCATTCTCCATCAGATCGTCGAAACTCCGAAGGAGCCATCTGGTGAGGGGCCATCATAATCGAACATGCACCAGGCTGTAAGTCTATCCCAAACTCAACGTCACGTCAGGGGGGTAGAGTCACAACCTCCTCAAGAAAAACATCGAGGAACTCCCCAACAACCTCTGGGACATCCATCATCTCTGTATCAGCTGGAACCATTGATAAACCCCCTAACAAGGAAAGGAGAGGCTTCACATGTCAGCTTCCTACCTAATAGCTCCTCTCACCAACAAAAGATATGTGCTGCCCATCCAAGTCAGAGAACACGACTCTTCTGTGGAACCAGTCGATAACGGAACTAACAGAAAACAACCATTCGATGCCTAGGATGACATCGTATTGCTTCATCTATAATAGAAGACGTTCCCCACTAGATTGATGTGGTCCCAATGTAATCACACATCCACGACATACACAAGATACGCTGGTCTGGCCTCTAATTGGTGTACTCAGCACCAGTGGTATGGAAAGTCTCTCTAATTCTAGTCCCAAAGCATGGGCTAGACCAGGTGCAACAAAAGAGTATGAAGCTCCCGAATCAAACAAAGCAGAAACAAGAGTGCTGAACAAAAAAATTGTACCTCGCACCACCTCTGGTCCTACTGGAGCTGTCATCTCTGCTACGTGCAATTGTCCACGCCCAGCTCCTCTGCCTCTCTGATGTCGTCCACCTCCCCGACCACGCCCTGGTCGAGGTCCCTGTGGAGCACCTTGAGGTCGGCCTCCTCCTACAATGTCTACCCTCAGAGGATCATGGTCCTGCTGCTGCTTGAAGGGCCTCGCCGGCAACTGGTGCTGCTGAGGTGGGGGCTAACCCTGCCAACCTCCACTGTACTGAGCTCAGGTCGGGCACCGACTCTGAATTTTCCCGAAACCTCCACAAGAAAAAAATTTCGGTCCTAGGCTCGTGAAAAAGGGACGAGGACCTGAAGATCTGAACTGGAACTGCTGGGGCATTCTCCCCACTGGCCTGAACCTGGAAGGTCCCATCATAGGAGACCTACAGCTGACTGCCTTCCCCTTTGACGGGCCCGGCTGGATCGCCTCTTGTGGTGCACCTCCCAGCGAGTGCATCCTCTCTACAACCTCTGCCTTCTTTTGTACTGATATGTACATCGGAAGGGTGAAGGGGGTGAAAAAATACTAGAGCGAAGGACGAAGCACCTCATCCAAACGTCTCGCCCGAGACTCCTCATTCTGAAAGAGTTCCAGGGAAACGAGTAGGAGATCTTTGAAGATGATCCCCAACTCTCATGCTGACATACTCCCCTGCTGAAGGGAGAGTAACTCCTACCGCTTCTCCACCTTGATCAAGGAAGAAAGGAATTATTCTTGGAATTCCTTCTCAAAGTCAGCCCATGGAACCTCTGCCTCTATCCTCTCTCTGAGGTAGACCGTCCACCACTGTCGTGCCGCACCTCTCAGCTGACTGACTGCTAGGGGAACCCAGAACTCCCTCGGAGAAGGGATCAAGGTAAAGGCGATCCTTAATTCCTCAAGCCACCCTTCCGTCTCCGTATCCGAAGCACTACCCTCATACTTCTTGAGGTTCTGTCGCTGGAAATAATAGAGAGTCTTCTGCCACTGGCTATCTTCCTCCTCTCGGTCAATCCTCAACTGATCGACCGACTGAATCTGCTGGGCCTCGGCCATCTGAGCGACCCGGGGACGACGTCTAGGTGCCATTGCTATACGGTAAACAAATATCACCTATTCCCAAGTAGTAAGGAAATTTATCAAGGTTTCATTTTATTATTTTATTTTAATTTCTTTCCCAGAACACCCTAATCAAGTAAAACACAATCATGATGATGCATGTACCCTTCCAAGGGTCTCTACCCTCCAATAAATGTAGTATCACTTGGTCGTTCGGTAGGCTCAGATTCCTTGCATCGGATCACGGGGGGCCCTAAAATCCCGTTTCCTAGCCGGTATTCCCATGCCTATGTCACGCACCAAGATTAACTAACATTTTTTCCCATCCATCCCATGAAATTATCATTATGCCTAACTCTAGAATCCATCCTATCTCTCAACCATCACCTATGATACCATTCTGTCACGACCCCCTCCCACCGATGATGCCCCTCCTAAGATGGAAATGGTGAAAGGGAGATAATGAACCCCATGTCCAACCTCCAGTAGGCCCCGTGGTGGCGACTAGAACCAAGGGTATGATTTTTCACAAATATGGGAGGCATTACCCTTTTTATTATTTAGGATCGGGAAATAGGACAAGTCAAACCACCCAAAAAGAAAAAGAACAAGTGTATAGAAATAAACCCAAACCAATCCCACAAGCATGTTTAAACAATTTTATAACAAGGTGAAAGTACAAGAAAGATCAAAGTACAATACCAAAAGAAAACAAGAGTACATCAACTGCAACAACTCCAACTGTCTGACTAGTAGGGTCCCGCATGTCCCTGGTAGTCCTCTTGGAAACCTGAAAGTAAACGTAGGGTGAGAATACAAGTATACTCAGTAGGGAAACATAAAGCTCTTGTGCACATGTGGGGAGACATCCTAATGTCTCGTGAGAACAACAGAAGAAACCTAGCAAGGAATTCAATCCACCCAACCTCACCAGCCACACTCACCAAAAACACAATCACAACATGTAGTAGTATATAAGAACACGAGTATTGGGTTACCCGCACCATTTCCAATTAGTTAGCTTCTCTTCCTAATGGAGAACGTCCTGACGCTGCCACACTCTCCCCGCCTACACACACCTTGACCTCACAAACCACACATCCTGCCCGCACACATGTGGGCCTCACAACCACGTATCCTGCCTGCACACACTTGGGCTTCATCCTGAAGGTTCTTGGGAAATAGAAAAACCTTCTCAAAGAGTCTTGGGCTAAAACCACCCAATCGAAACCTACCAGAAGAGTCTTGGAGGTAAGGTTTCCTCAAGCCATCACAGCCTAGGGATGAAGGAGTAGGAATGAGCTAGTAACTAAGGGGAAAACACCCTATCCCATGAAATGAGAGTGTTCGGAACTAAGTGCTCAACATGGGTGGGGTGCAATAAAACACAAAGATACAGATATATATAAGTATACAAAACACACAGCCCAACCTATGGCTTCCAAACAGAGAAACTGAGCATGTGCCTCGGCACTGCTACTACGAAGCATGCATACAACAAACAACCCTAACCTTATAAGGGTTTTCACGTTTCTGAAGAATTAGTTTATTAGTTCTATAACTATTGGGAAACTATCCACAACAAACCACATCGATCATTTGTAAAGCATATCCCTGCCATCCACAAATCAAGTTTGGAAAACACATGAAACACAAACAGGTCCCTTCTTATTTACCAACCAACCCCATTGATTATTATTTCCGTTCCATTAACAAGCCCCACCATTCATTAAATCTTACAATTTTTATTTATTACTCACAACCCATAGTCTGTTCACATTCAAGGGCATCCTTGTAGCCCTGCTTCCAACCACCATAACCATAAACAAACCAAAACCCATATGTCATTATCCCTTTAATACCATTTATTGCAGCCCCACTGCCCATCACTAACATAACCTTCACACCAACCCACAACCAAGTCAACCGCATCCCCGATACTCACCCGATCCACAACAACCCACAAAACACCCCCCATCACATGACACGTATCCAAGACAACACCCAAATGTTCATTATTCCATTTTGTTCAATCGGGATGATCACACAAGGGTTCCAGATTTTAAATCATCAAACTTTACGTGATTAACCAAAATTCCACATTTAACAATGTTCCATTCACAAAAATAGTCAATAAAGGTAGGGCAACATTTAATTGTGCAAGAAAAGGCCCCCAACGAATGTGCTTATCAGTAGGCATAAGCATATTCAATTCACAACATAATATCACATGATATAAAGATAAACATAACAACTTCCCCATCCTCATTCTTTAACCAGTTATTATCTTCGCTTATTGGTTCAATTGTTTCTTAGTAAAACAAGAGGATACCCACCCCATATGATGCAAAAATTAGATAGATGAAGGTAAGATCCCTACCTCAATAGGTTCTGATCACAACGCTCCCCTGGATCAATTTTAGAAGGCGTCTGTCGGCATCCGTCACTTCTATCGGGTCCCGGAAAAGCCTCCTTGGGTGGAATTCGGAAAGGAAAAGCTGAAGGAAATACAACAGATCCAAGATCGGAAGTTCCGCCTCGTCGTTACGATCCCGTGGCCGCTGACGGATCGTAAATTGGAGCTCGGACGAAGATGCTATGGATGAAAAGGAGCCTTCGAGTCTCTTGGGAGAGCTCTGCTCAGAGGAATAGGAAGGAGAGGGGTGAGTTGAACAGGAGGAGGGGACCCCTTATTTTATAGGAAAGAAAAGAAAAAGTACATGGAGTGTACATTATGGTACACGGTGTGTACTCGGTTATTTCACATGGTCTCCATGTGGCATCCAACACGGCGACGCGACCGTTGACTGCTCAACACACGGTTTGAGGGTAACACATACGCATGGAAGGACTACACGACATGTAGTTTGGACACACAGCGTGTACCCATTTATTTCACATGGCAAGACACGGCTCCAACACAGAACCCAACCGTCGACTGGTAACTCGTATGCGGGGAGGGACTACAGGGCGTGTAGTTTGTGGTACATGGTATGTACTCATTTATTTCACACAGCAAGGACATGGCCTTGAATACGTGGTATACCCGAAAAGGGGTTACACGGCGTGTACTCACACTACACGGCATGTAGTTTCAAAATTCTGGAAAGTGTAGGAAAAGTCCATGTTACCCTCCAGAACACTTCGTGACCTTCTTTATGACAAAAGAATGGGTCAGAGATGTCCAGGACATTACATCTTGTGTATCAATAATGTAACGACAGAAAAGTTATTTGAGAAGTGTCATTTCGATGATCTGTTCCAAGCATGATGAAATCTTTAACCCATTCCACAGACACATTGGTTGGGCGATTGGCATATATTAATTATTTTCTCATATTCATCCAATTTAACTAGAAAATATTCATATTTATAAATTAAATAAATAAATACTTAAAAATTAAGCATTTATTACATGTATTTGTATATGAATAAATTATATAAAGTATAAAATTAAAAAATATAATTATAAATTATAATACAGACATATATATAGTATATTCTGATACTTATTTTTTTTATTAAGAAAAACACTTTTGTGGGAAAAGTGAGAAACCGAAAGGTTCAGCATACAAAAAAAACACCCAAGCAGAAAACCAGAAACAGACCCGACCAAGCAAAGATAACACTGCCAACCCCAATGCAGGACCACTCGACGATCCCATGCAAGCATGGTCCCTCCCGAAGGCAAAGCCCTCCCTCAAATTCAGCCAAGTCCCAAATGGCCTGCAAAGTGGACAGAGGTGTGCTCCAGCCCATCGGAACCAGTCTGACCCTCATCCTTCCCCACACACATCAACGAAGATTTCAGAATCATTGACAAACAATTTGATTCTGCCAGAGCCCATATCCCTAAAAGGCTTCCACGATAAGTAGGATACCTGATAGTGTGGTTCCTCCCTTAGTAGATCTTCATGTGAAGAAGTCATCTTGTTCTATACCTGGATATACTCCTCTAGTTTGATCACCCCCTTGTTGAAGCCGCCAACCAGAATCATATCTTTTTTTTCAACCCATTTATATTGCTCCTCATTGAGATTCACGTCAAAGGTCCAACCCATGATCCTAGATGCATCCTCCTCCGAAGCATTGAGAAATAGAACCTACTATTTCACCTCCTCATCCGAGGACAAAATCAATTCCAAGGACGAGTCAGACTTACCAGATGAAATTGACTAACATCCAACCCCGCTGCCCAGCTCCTCGTCCACTTCCCTTTTTGCTGACCGAGTCCTCATAGGAGGTGGTAGGGAGGAGTAGTTCTTCTTACCCCTCCTCCTCTTGTCACTCATATTGCTCTTCAGACCTTGTTCTCCTTCCGAGAAGTCTTTAATGACCTCCAAGGGTTCTTCATGGGGTTCCTCTTGGTACTCTAGCGCTGCAAGGCTAGCGAATCTGTTGCTCAGATTGACCGGAGTTCGAGTTGGAGAAGCTGCTCCCCCTGCCTGAATGCCCAAGTCTGATCCTCCTATTTCCCCAACACTGGTTAAGAGAGGAATTTCCAAGACCTACTCTTGCATAACACCAGATTCTTCCTCCACTATCCCCTCTTGAGAATCCTGTTCTAGACTGCCAGCATTGAACAGACCTTCCTCCAACCGCTTGTCCCCCGCACCAGCCTCCATGGAGCAGCTGGCCACCCATCCTTCTCCATTGTACACACTCTTCAACAACTTGATTTCCGGGTTCAGAGTTGGTCTCACCGACTCACCGGGGTTGTGTGTAGCCTCGAGACCCCTTCCCATAAACTGGAAAGCAGTATCAAGTTTCAACACCTTGGAGTGTCCTGTTTCCCTCCTGCACATATCAGAATTATCAGAAGGGAAAGTGGCAGCATCCTCAGGTAAAGGAGCCTTCTTTTTGGACTTTTCCAATCCTACCTCCTCTTGGGGCACCCCCAGCCCCATTGAGACATTGACCTCACTTGCCTTAGAAGGGTCCAAGTCAGCATGAGGCCGGCCTGCAAGTGTGGCCTGGGCACTGCCATATCCATCATTAGTGGTGATCACACCACCCCTTGGAGGTGCAACGGTAGACACATATGTGGTCACAGTGGTCCGACCACTGCCAGCTCTTCTTCTACAACCCTGCTCAACATGGCCCTGTCTGCGGCAGTAGGAACAAAAGTCAGTCCAGGATTCATAGAAAATAGGCTATGCATACATGTACTCCTCCTCAACAATAATCCATACTATCTCTGGTGGGATTCTAGAGAGATCCATTTCAACACAAATTCTTGCTGACATGGGGTGCGACAAGGATGTTGTTCTTTGATCACTGCACACAAAACGACCAATAGAATTGCCAATTGATCTCTGCAGCCCAAGGTTCTGGAACGGGAGATGAAGGCCAGGCAACTGGATCCAAATTGCCGTAAAGGGGGAATCGCGGTTCATGTGGACATCAAAAGACCAGCGGAGTAAATGAAAAGGGAGGCCGGAGAATGATTTCCTCTTTCTCGACCAAGCCCTTCCCAAATCGTCTTCATCAGCAAACATAATTAGAAATTGACGCGGCCCCATAATACCTACCTGCGCATGATGTTTCAGACCCCAATCCTCATTGACTGCCTTGGCAAAGAGTTCCACCAGAGGTTGCAGCCGCACAAAACGCACAATCAGAGCTGAGGAAGGCAACGCCGATGAATCAGTGAATTCCCTAACCGAAACCGGAACTATCGGCTGACCTGAGACGCAACCATGGACTTTCGGAGCCACTTGAATTTCAGGAACTAAAAATCCCACGTCCGTCGAGGAATGAGAGGTATCGGTATCTCCCATAGCAAAGCTCCATGGAAAAGAGCAGAAGGTTGGGACCCCTCCCCCCCATGGGAGGAGGGGCCTCGTCGGGCAACATCGCTGTAGGGTCAGCTGGCCGCCATCGCCATCGCCACCGCCGTAGGGTTAGCTCGCCGTACTATATATTATATTCAATATGAAATAAAATTCATATTCTAAAATTAAATTTTAAAAGTAATAGTTTTTTTATAAAATTATTATTATTATAGACAGAGAGAAAATTTAACAATTTTTAATTTTCAAAATCTATATTTAAATACAAAGGTAACTTATGTTTTAGGTTAAATTGAAATCATTTTAAAACATAAGACACATTTTATGAGTGATTCAATATGATTCTATAATAAATTATTATAATTATATGCATATAATACATATCAAATTATTACTAGAAAACATATGTTATATTATTAAATTTAGATACAATTCATGTGTTATATGAATTTTTTTAGATAAATAATGTTATGTGATAGAAAATATATATTTCCAAGTTTTAAAACATATATTATTTATAAGTAAAAAAAGATATGTGAAATATGTTATGTGTAATTTTTAACTCATTTAATAATATGAAATAATTTTTCACAATTAAAATTGTGTGTTCATAAAAACTTCATTTTAAACACATAAAACAATACTTTTATATATAAAAACATTTAAAAAATATTTATAATTTATTCTAACAGAATCATTTATATTCTTGTGTCATATATTCCCACTATGTGTAAATAAAAATTATGACAACCCTGCTTTTATTACAAACTTAAACATGATTTATTACAGAAAACTTCAATTGATAAAACAAAGAAGATCGGGAGGTTTAGTGTCTTTGGAGCTTAAGATCATTACAAAAAAACTTCAAATGTGAAATACAACGTATTTATTGAAAACGTACTTTACATGACCACTACATTCCCTCGTACTTAGAATTTCATGGGATAACCTGAGGACATGCATAAGAAAAGGGTGATCTACAAAGCCCAGTTAGGGAATACACATGGACTAACATGAGAAGTAAAATATATGTTAGACAATAGGCATATCAATAGAGAATAAGGGAAACATGAACATAAAGGAATGATAAAGCATGATAATCATAACATGGAAATGTGGCAACAACACTTAACATGGAATTAGCATGAGCCAAGGCTCATTGCACATGGAGCATGAGTAAATCCTCATTGCACATGAAGAACGAGTAAACCCTCGTAGAACTTGAATTAGAATGAGTCATCACTCATTTCACATAACATATCATGATACTATACTTTACCCAATGCATTGGAGCTCTATAAGGGCACACCCTTCTTAAACATTTAATTTCATGCATAAGTGTGCCACATGGATCATAAAACATGGATTGATAAAACATAATCATTTATTCCACGATAAAGGAATGTGGAATTCATACATTAAACATTATAATCAATAAGTAAACGTGCATAATTTTGAATACCCTTGATGGGGAAATGGGCATGGTATTCACTACACAATGACATTGGCTTAGAAAATCAGTGTGATTTCGGCAGCGTAACGGCGTGACATAAGAATTCATAAAAATGGTTGACGAGAGAGAAAGTGGTTACTCATCGTATTTACATGTAATGTACAGTATGGAGGTAATATAGATACATTTGAAAACAATTGTAATGGAATTTATATTCATGATACATAATTATTACTTTAATGTAAAAGAAGAGAGAGAAGTTCTTTTCCGAATTTCGGCAAAGTAACGGGTGTATATGGGAGGAATTTAATGAGAGAGAATGGGGTCTCCCATAATTCAAAAAATAAGAGGGCAGTATGGAGGAGGTGTGAAACCATACCCCAACATTCATAATTGAAATTAAAAGGGCAATACACCTTAAAGAAAATTGAAAAAAATGAGAAAGGAAGAAAAACCCTTACTTGGAAGTGTGCTTCCAAAGGCTAGAGAGAGGCTTGTGGGATGCTTATTGGGAGATTGGGGAACCTTGGGAGGATTATAGAGAGAGTAGGGAAGAGGTTGGATGAACTCCAAAGGCTTTGAGTGAGGAGGAAGTGGGAGATTGGGTGGGTTTATATAGGAAAGGTGAGGGAATTCTTTATTATTTAGGTTTGGGACCCCTTATATTAAATTAATCCAAACCACAAACCATCCCGTGGTTTTTACCCATGTTTTTTGGGAAAGGGAAGAGGAAATCAATATTTTATAAGTCCAAAGTCCGAAATTCTTAAAATAATAAGGTTGATTATGTGGAGGTGATCACACTCTCATGGAAATTAATTTAAAAAGACAAGGTGTTTACTAAGTTTTGAGGGGTCCATTAATGCTTTGAAAAGTAAGTCAAAATAACCCAAAATCACATTATTTAATGGTAAAACATATATTGGCCGACCATAAAGATTATAGTATTTTATTACATCACTATTTGGTCATTATTATTTCATAAAACACATTATATATTTAAACAGTATTTAATTTTTACCCAAAACATTGAGTGTCTCAGAAAATTATGAAAAATTCACCGTTGGATAATTTCGGCGTATTGATTCCAAAAATAACATTTATTTTATCTAAATAATTTTCTAAATAGGTTAATATTCACTTTTAAAATAAAAACCGACATTTTTAAAAAAATTCACAGGTTTTGACAAAAATGGATTTCAAAACATAATAAAAATTATAATTCCATTCATTAAATTATAAGATAATTTATATTAAAAAAATAAATTTAATAATAATATTTTATTAAAATAATATTTAATTAAAAAATCCCTTAATTTAATAAAATATAATTCTTAATGAAATAATAACTAAAAAAACAATTTGTACTTTAAAAACTGTTTACAATGTTTCAATGATGACAAGAACATATATAAATTATTATATATAAAAAATGTACATGAACATAGTACTATCGATTTGTAGAATAACCCCTTAAAACAACTGCATATGACCTAAGGGTAATGTTTGTGATGTTGACAGACTCTTGGGGTGGCTCAACTAACATTGCTCGAGTGGTAATCTCTATCAACTTCCACCTTTCCCGTAGACGGTCCCATTCGAGCTTGAAATGTTGAAGCTTAGCTTGGTCTTGGTAAAGAGGGAAGCCCAAGGATGCCACCTCTTTTCTGAGCTCTGACAAATGGGCTTCGTATGGGGCAATTCTACTGGATGAGGCCATCACTTCCTTTGTCTGAGTAAATTTGGATTTGTTAAAGACCTATATTTATACTAATCATTTGACCGCATTTCAACGACTATATTTGCAACAGTCAAAATTATTATCATAAAACCAATGAAGTTTACACTTTATATAAACATACAGATACATTTAAGTATATCAAGAGGGATTTCCATTATTGAAACTCTCGGTCATTCTAAAAATAACCCTCTATCACATAATGAAGGGAATAATTGTAATATTAACCACACTATGGGGGATAATTATTGATGAAGTTTAATTAAATTTCAGCTTTAAACATTTTATCCCATTTTCAATTTTTACCTTTATCACTATTAGGTGAGTGACCTTATTGTATTCTCTTTTCTCCTTCATTATTTAGTACAAATAATCCAAACACAGACAAAAAAGGTCAAAAAAATAATAGGGTTCGCTTATCAATGATAGAAAGATATAATTTTGTGTGATATGAATTCCACCATGATCAAAAAACCCTATAGATTTAACATGTTATATTCACAATATAATTTCTTGATAGTGAATGAGTATGAATCCCATATAGACCAGTTTTGGAGAATACTTAACTCAGGTGTTTCCTACACCTTTATAACAATTGTTTGGTTATCATTAACGTATTATGACACCAATTATGAATATTTACTTTTCTATACTTGTTTCCCCCCCACTATTATTATTCCCTTAAACAATAGAAGATTATTTCATCTCTTTTTAAGCACTACACTTTATAAAACCTCGTATTATTCTTTACATTAGTAAATTGATCTACTATAACCACTTTTTTATTTTTATTCTTACAAATTGAAAGGGAAAATCACTCCTCCTATATTATATTATTCTATGTGAATTGAGCTGCAAAGATCTCTTATTTTTTCATGTGACCTTCATGAACAACATGTAATATTATAAATTATCTTCCCTATTCATATTCATCACCTTTAGTGCATGAAATACTATACATAATCTTTTATTTTATCCACACACTTCGATAGATATTAATGATTTAGGATAATATCAGTGTTATGGGTCTTATTAATCTATTGGCACAATGTATATTTTAATCAACGATAATTGTGATGATGCTAAAAAATAATCATTCATATACCAACTACATTATATAATAATAATAACAACACCAACATCCAATATATCTACTCCTTATTTGTAGAAAAATTGTATCCAAAATGTTACATGAATAACTTATTTCAATTATCCATATATTTTTTTCATTTAAAAAACATCTAAAATATCGAATCATGGATTCATGATGAACTATCATCATAAACACCAAATAATTTAATGTAATAACTACATGAATAAAATAGGATAAAACATGGACATTATTTTTAACGAATCCATGATGAATTCAATTGAAACCACCACATTGTCTTGAATACATGCATAATATACTAATAAAAAATCATTGATTATTCCATCTTTCATTATTACTCATCTCCTCCCATGAAATTTTTCATATATTTGAAATGTATTTCAATATATTCATTCATTTAGTTTTTTGAATCATTGACTTTAATTAATGTTTTGATAATAAATTTTCCATCATTATATTATTCCAATTTAATTTGTTAGTATGTATTTCAAGAAAAAAATTTGTTTTAGTTTTTTTATATACTCAATTTTTTATACTATTGGATGTGTTTTTCCCATATGGGACTTCATGAATGGGACTTTTCCATTCTCTATGGGCCTTGGCCTCGGTTCGACCTTGCTTCCCATGCCTATGATGACTCGTAGATCTCTACCATCTTGAATTCTAGCCATTGATTATTTCTCCACTCTTTTGAGCTATGTTTTCCACCTATTTTGGTTTATATGATTCACTTATTTGTTTCTATTTCTACTTTACAACATGGTGGCTCTTTATTGACTATGGAGTTTTGATGGACAACTGATTTTAAGGGAATTAATGGCCCCTGGATTTCCCTGAGATTCTTTTTGGTATTTATGGGACATTACTCAAGGGAGATCTCGTATTGGTTCTAGTTCATTGTTCCTAGAGTGTTCATCATCCTATTATATAGAAGATCTTTTACCTACCATCCTCTATGTACACCAATGGTGTATATCTTCTGGTAGAGTGTTTGATAGCATCTATCCCTTATAAGAAGTGTGGAAAAGGTTTGATGTAAAGGTCCACTGACATCTAGTGTTGGTGGGCATGAGTACCTATGTGAAATTTTATCATCTTCATCAGTTTCTTAGTGACACATATCAATAGATCTCATAAATAGACCATAACATCCGTATTTGTAATTATAATTATCATTAATTATTACTGTTCTCGGTAGTATGTGTTCAAAGAATTTGTTGTTGTTTTTAACATTTTAGTTAACCGTTATAATGTAATATATTCTTTATTTTAAGTTTAAAAAAGCATATGAATATAATGTTGTTTTCCTGATATTGACATTGGCACCAAATTGAATGAGTTATGTAAATAACTGAGTCTTTCTCTTTATTTTACATTCTTTCATCTTATTGTATTGGTTATCTAAATATCTATTTCAAATTGCAATAGCCTAGTTTGGCCCTTATAAGGGTTGGTGTTATGATTGTTTTTGGTTCATCATATCCACTCATAAATTGGTATCAAAGCCTCCAAAAGTTTCTATTTCTTTTGAATTTTACCAATACTTTTTTTACAGTTTTGGTTTTTAGTTTAATTTTCACACTCTCATCTCATCCTAATTCACCACCACCTCATTTTCTATTATTTTTTAATAAAATTATTCCATCTATATTTCATAGAAATTTTTATATTGTTCGATAAACATTATTTAACAATGATATTAGTTTGTTTTAGGGAGAGTACACATAATGTTGTCCGCAAGAACTGAACATGTACCATGTGGGTAAACTTGTCAACAAATAGAATAAAAATTGATAAATTAAATGTTGATAAGGTCCTCCATCTTTTGAGAATTATTGTGAGAGACCTTATGGTGCATTATTACCTCATTGAGGAGCTTTATAAGACTAAAAATATAGTAGAACTATAAACGAAACTAGATATACCACAACTGAGTACCAAGATATAGCCCATAATTTGTCAGTTAAAGAACATAGCTCTTTACTAATTACATTAGGTGATTAATTTATTGTATAAGTTGGTTATGAGTCTACTGATACACATATTTTGATTCAATTAAATAAATTACACATGACTACATCATTGGTTAGTAGGATTTAGAAAAATCACCACATGTTTACATTTTAACTGAAATATGGTAGTTATATTAAATCCCATATAAATGAATTTATTAACTTTATGGAAGATCATTAAAGTATTAATGTATGTTTTGATTATTTGTATTAGTAAATTAACCTTTTGGTATCTTTAGATAGTTTCTATATCAATCAGGTAGAAACTATTATATATGGATGAGACTATCTAACCCTTGAAACTGTTAAGTAAGACTTATTTCTAATGAACTACCCTATAAACCTATAATCAAAGGAGATTCATATAGATTATTATCTAGGTAATGATCATATTCTAAAGGTAAGAAGAAAAAATATCGTATTGATTAAATAATTAAGAATAAAAACCATAAACTAAGATCTGATTATAAAGAAAAACATCCACATTCTTTCAATATGGTAATCCTAGGCATATTAAGCTCGAATTTAAAAACTCAAACATTAGTTAGAGTAAAAATAATTAACAGATCAGTCTAGACTAGTTGACTTAGGTTATGAAACTACTGAACTCCTTAATGTGTCTATCCATACAATCAATCATGTGGGGGTCAGAGACTCATGATGTTCCATTCACATATTTCCCTTCAAGGAGTCTTTCCTATATTTGGATGAAAGGGAAGAAAGAGATATCCTCTTAGGTGATAAGAAGAGGTGCAAGGATGAGGGACGATATTCTGTTTTACTAGAACTAGATGATCATTACATCATCAAAATAATTAATTTGAGGTTTTCTTAAAACTACCATAGAAACTTGATTCTTTAGGTTCTCTAGATCAAAATGGTTTAACATTTAGATACAGATTTTTTTTATAAAAATATATATGGTATCTAGAAAAGTTATTATGTGGTCTCATTCAAATGGGATGTATGTATAGAATGTGAAGACCCATTCAAGGAACTTGTGTAGTGTCTATACCAACAAAACCGATAATACCATTCATTAACATATGAGATTGGGGCATGTTATCTCCAAAGGCCTAAAATAACTCATTAAGAAATGGATTTTGAGTTACATCACTCCCAATAATCATGAATTTTATAAATATATTGTGATGAGAAAGTCCAAGAGGATTAAAATTAATATGAACACTTTTAATGATGCCAATCCCCATGAATAAATCCATTATGACATATGGGGATTGTTAGTACTACCTTCCATAGAGGGTGTTCCAATTTTGTAATATATATTGACAATTTTACTATAAATGTTTGGATTTCAATCATAAAAATTGTGTCTTATGTTTTATAAAATTTTACAACCTAGAATACATTCTTTGAAAACCAAATTAAGATAAAAATTTAATCAAGGAGAATATATAATGGGATGCAATAGAAATACAATAATTTCATTCTATATTGTGAATCTGATTTAATTAAAATAAATATTACTATTTGGAAAACCAAAAGAAAAATTTAATAGCTTGGAGGATCAATATGACAATTTTAGAGAGAGATTGAAGCCTGCATGTATTATTCGGTATCCCTAAATCAATCTAGGTAGAGGATGTTACCACAGTTTGCAACCTTATTAAAAGGTTTCCTTCTTCTTCTAATCTGTTTAAAAACTGAAATATCAATGGATTGGTATGAATCCCTCTTACACCTACTTATGAGCCTTTTATTGTACTAATTATGCACACATTAAGACAAATAAACTAGAACCATGGGCTCTATAATTCATCTTTATTAGGTATCTCAATGGTGTTAAGGGGTATAAACTCTGTGTGGATAAAACCGGTTACCAAAAGTGTACTATAATTAGGGATGTTATTTTTCATGAGACTTCTTCTTATTCTAACCCCAAGGCTAGCACATCTAAAAGAAATGATCTAGATCTTGAGTAGGATGATGAAACTGAATGTATGACCCAATTTGATACTCTTATCTAGCAAACTCCATTGGATGAATATCCCATAATAAAGAAATATTCAATCTCTAGTTGTGGATTAGATTCTGAATCTGAACATTTTTACAAAAATGTGTATTTTTAGTTAACCATGGAAAAGAAACGAGAGTCCCTATATCTCCTTCTCATTTAATTTAGTATGACATGAATTCCTATGCTCTCCCTCTGGCCCATGATCTTATTGACTATGGTCCTAAAAACTATAAGAAATCCCAAAATGAAAAATTCTGAATGTAATGGTCCATTTCTGTGGATGAATGAATGCAATCTTTATGAAAAAATAAAAATGGATTTATTTTTAACAAACCAACCAATGATAAATTTAATGGATCTATGAGAATTTTGAAGAGAAAAGAAGATAACTCTATGGGAGATATAAATAAATAAAAATAAAAATTATTTTCTAAGGGGTTACATTATATAAGGGATTGATTATTTAGAAATATTTTCATCCATTTCAAGGATTATTATATTTAGATTTTACTTGATTTTAATACCTATAGTGATATTCTCATTGAAAAATATTATTTTAAAATT
The DNA here is from genome assembly GCA_963277665.1 of Viscum album. Classification (NCBI taxonomy): domain Eukaryota; kingdom Viridiplantae; phylum Streptophyta; class Magnoliopsida; order Santalales; family Viscaceae; genus Viscum; species Viscum album. The sequence continues at coordinate 1,491,902,500 of OY728155.1, read as the reverse complement.
TCATTATTGAGTGAATATTTTAATGATAAACTCTATTTGAATCCTCTTGATAGTTTTTATAGGGAATTAAAACTAAATAAATTATTAATGTTAAATGAATCATTATATGACTGGAAACAAGCCTGTAGGTAGTGGTACATGAAATTTGATTACACTATGTTATATAATTAGTTCACATGAAGTTAATATGATCCATGTTTCCACTATAAATCACCTAGGATTGGTATTATTTATCATCTATAATATTGTAATCACATTCTTATCATTGGTAAAAATACATGTCTTATAATTACTATAAAATATTAATTAAAAAACAAGATTTAAATGAAATGCTTATGTGTGGCAAAGAAAATATTAGTTTTTGAAATCATTTCAGATACACGAATTATGTTTTGTACTTATATCATCTTTGGTACATTTTAAATATTATAGAGAGATACATGTTTGATTATATCAAATATATCAATGTGACTATTAGTAAATAAATTAAATCTTATTTGACACAAGCACCACTAGTGATTGTGATATTCAATTTATAGATAAAATCAATTATGCTAATATTATAGGTGGAATTATGCACTCTAAAATATTCACTAGACCTGATATTGGATATGAAATTTGTAATATTATTAGATTTATGGCCCCAACTGTGAAGCCACATGGGAATTTTCATAAGTTTCTTCAGAGACTCTTATTTTTTAGTTATAATCTCTCATTATGTTATGGTAAAAATGTGGATACTTATGAAGTTATTAATGGATACATAGATATTAACTATGTAGGTAATATTGAAATCTGAAAATCCCCGACAGGTTATGTGTTCACTAACATTAGTGGATCAATTTCTTCAAAATGAAACATGTAGTTCATGGTATCTATTTCAACCATGGAATATATGTATATTTCATTGAATGAGGTATTGAAATATGAATTATTCCTGAAAGGATTTCATTTTAAAACCTGACTTTATAATAATGTTATAAATGCCTACTTGGATAGAAAATCTACTCTTCATTTTCCATTAATTTAATATTCTATGGTAAAACAAGGCACATATATATTAGGATTCACATTATTAGACATGTTGATGAATATGGAACTGCATGTGTCAATAAAATTCAAACTAATGATAACCAGACTGATACCATTACAAAATATTTGGTGTTTCTAATTTAATGTTTTGTTTAGATAAGTTGAATTTTGTTACAAATCTATTAACATCAGTGCAATAACTTGACCAGTATCAATTGAAAATTATTGAAATTTGTGAATTCTGAAATTACATTTATGTTTACATATTTAATTCACCATTAGTATATTATTCCAATTTAATTGGTTAATATTTCATTCGTGAAAACATATTTTTATTTTTTTCTATAATACGCTCAATTGTTTATAATGAGGGGAGATTTTTTATACAATATGGGCCATCCTTCCTTGGTCTTGTCCAATTCAAATGGGCCTCTTCTTTGGGACGAATATGTTTCCCGCATATGTGATGAATCATTGATCCACACTACCTTGATTCCCTTCCATTTATTATTACTACATCTCTTTTGATCAATATTTTCCAGCTATTTTGGATTGTATGTATCACAACCCAATTTTGGTTTCATCTTAGCTTTGTGATGGATCCTGATTTGATATAAAATTTTGAAATATATGGGGTGTTAAGGGAGTTGATAACCCCTTCATTCATGTCCATTCGATGGCCCTTGGAGATTATTTTAGTTTTTCATTGTTTTTCTACTCCTAGGTTATATCTTCATGGTTATGGATCAATATTCCTAGAGGGTTCCTCATCCTCTTGTAGTGTATATCATTCACCTACCATCCTCCAAACACACCTTTGGTGCAATGGTTTTAGTCTAGCATTTAATGATGTCATTTCCTTAAAAGAAGTGTGGCGAAGATTCAATGTGAAGTTCATCTGACTTCTAGTCCATTTTTTTATGAGTACCTGTGTGATGTTTGAAATTATTCATCATCTTGACAACAACAGACATCAAGAGAACATGATTTTTGGACCGTTGTATAAAGTGTTGAATTTATCATCACCATTCATTCTTATTGTTCTTATAAATATGTGTTAAAAGCCTTTGATGTGGGTTTTTTCGTTTTAGTTAGTCTGTATGATGTAATTTTTTACCTCTTTTGAGCTTAATAAACTCTGTGCATACTAGGTGGTGTTATTTTTGTTCATGTAGGTCCCCATGGGACTGATCTATGTAAATAACTACGTTTTTTTATCTTTATTTTATACTCTTTCATATTATTATATTGGTTATGTGAATATAAATTTCTTCTTGCAATAATACATTTAGGTTCTTCTAGGGTTTGGTGTTCTTAATTTTTTTGTTTCACCCGCACACATCAAACATTATAATCATTCTTTCTCAATTTATGACATAGAATTATCCCTAAAATAGCTGTGATTATTTCTTAATTAATATTCTAGAATCATGATAATCAATTCATGATATTTTTTTCCTTTAATAAACAAAAAATTTATAAATTTATCATTTGGTAGAATTAAGACAATATATTTATCTCTTTTTTGAACCTCATATAGATTTAAAAATATCTTTAAATTCACCAAAATTTGAATAACCACATGGAATCACTTGATATTTTGAACAAGGAAATATCCATTATGACGGTTCATTATCATCTTTTGAAGGATTATTAAAATTATCTTCTTATTCTTCATGGAAATAAACACCCAATCAACTTCATATCCCCTTATATCATATATTATGGTGACAATTTCTAGTTACTTTTTTCATATATAGGTTCGATACCTCTCAATTTTTTTAATTCTTATCTTTTTATATCCAATAATTGATCTTTCTACCTTGACATTACACAAGATCTATATTAAAAATATAACCACACATGATCATTCTACGTTTCATGACCACATTTTATCATCACAATAAGAGAAGATCATGTTCTCTCCCACTATCATTTAAATGTTATTTTCAATCCACCTACCGAACAAAGTTCAATGTTTCTCCTCCTTCCATGAAATCCAACAATAACTATTCCTAATTATATTGCAATAATTAATATTACATAGATGGTTATTACCATAAATTAGTGGTTTAACCATCCGTTTATTTTCATGAACATACTTACATCATACTGCAGGACCTTTACACAACCTCCTTGATTTCATATTTACCATTATGTATAAAGCATATCAAAGGATCTACCTTTATGTGGGACTAAATCTAGCCAAATACCTATATGCAGCAACACAATAACCATTACATGGGTATAAAAACAACCTTACACGTTATATTTACCTTTAAATAAGTAGATTTATACTAATATGAAATAGTATAAACCTCATCTAGATTTTATGTAGTTGATGAATTTCAATATTACTTTCCCATTGAAGTTAAAAGCATTGAACTATCTTTATGCAGCCTAAAATTTACCTATGAAAAAAATATTAAAATACATACATGAACCTAACAATATATTGGCCATGAATTCAATATATCTCAAAAAATTTAGTGTTTTTATAAGAATCATGAATATTGTATCATGATATATTCAACATTGAATAACACTGAAATTTGAATCTTTTGAAAAAATGCTACTAAAACGGATAGATGAACAATGTGATTTAATGTCACTTGAATTTCCAAAAGGTGTGAAGTCCCATGATCTATTACAGGGCATGTCTTCACTAGATCTACTACAATTCATGTGGTCAACCGATTTACAATAAGACATGTTGTCACTTTATCATTAAAACTTATGGTCAATCATTCTTCAATAAAGCATGCGATCAAATGAATTGACCTTTTGTAAAAAAATATTTTTAATGATTAAACTATCATTATATTTCCCATATATTTTATTCTAGAATGATCAATTAATACATTTTTTTTAATCAAACTTATAATGTTTAATAAAAGAGAAATGAAATATTATCATTCCTCGCTATATTGTTTAAATCATGTGTACACCGTGATATGAAATAAAAAATGACCACATGAAACTTCATCAAACATTAATGTTTCCTTCATGTAATATCTACTTAATAATAAAACCTTATCCATAATTCAGGTTGAATAATTTTTACTGGGTTTTGGTGATCACTCTAAAGCCTCTCATGCCTCTCCATATGTGAGAGGCTGAGAACTATTTTCCCCCATTCATACGTCGACCCATGCTCATAAATTTATTTTTTCATGAACCTGCATGTGATCTACCTATCATCACATTTATTGTATTCTAAATCCAACTATTTGATTTTGTTTGGGTTTCCCCTATTGAGGCCTAACTTCTTATGTTTTGAGCATGATAGGAGCTAGAAAATTTAGGCTAACTCACCATCTATTTCATTTCTAAAATATTAATTCCAAATACAATAACCAAATCCCAAATTCCAATTTTGTATAATTTTTAATCAATAATTTATCACCATCACAAAATTCATTATTCAAAAAACATTTTCATTAAATATATTTACAATTATTTGAATGTTATTACCCCCCTTTTTCATTTGAATTATGATAAGAAATCTGAAACACATATTTTCAAGAATCATCATCCCATATTTATTTACATGACACAACGTAATAGATTTATTGAAATCTTTAGAAATAATAATTATTTTCTCTTGACCAAAAACTCAATCCACATAATAAAATTATTTTCATTCTTTTACAAAAAATACAACTAACACAACGTTTTCTCAACAAACACTTCCTTTGTATTTATTGGAAATAATTTCTAAAAGATATGTCAATATGAGCTCCATTACTTTAATTCCCCTTTCACACCAATACTTCATTTCAATTTATATCACACTTATTAATTTTAAATACATTGTTTTGGGGAATTTGTTTTTATTTTATTCAAAATAAATGTTCCATAAACACTTCTACATAAATCTACTTGATTTGTTCTAGGTGTACAAAACATGACTGTTTGACTTATAAAACAATGTCGCCCATAAAAAAATTATTCCAAAAGGAAATGATAAAATATTTAACATTCTTATAAAAATTCAATATATTTTAGTATGTGACCATTTATAATACCAATTTAGATATATATTTATGATGAGATATATAGACCTGAATTTCTGGAACTTACTGCTAATCATAGGTTAAATAAATGTACAAATAAAAATATTTAAGAAAAATCTGGACCTTATTTAATCATATCTTCTTCTGTCATTGATTAATATCAATTCCCCCAACATATAATAATATTATTTTAGTATCCAAGTCATATATAATTCAAAAAATTTCTTTCCAATGAAATTCATTAAATAACATTCTAAAATAATGAAATGTGAATTAAATAATAAATATGGATTATTCTTCAATATTCATCAGTTTTCTCCCCCCAAGGAAGCACTCTACTCAAATTCATGTTTTGTTATTTTCAATATTATACATATTTATTAAGAATGATCGATTTATTATATTTTCTTTATGATTCCAATTGATAAATCATTCCAGGATGGTTTCATCACCATCATTGTGGTCTATATTTTGATTACATTCTCATCTTCTCAGGTTCTTCCCTTGAGATCATTCATAAAACTCTATTGACTATATTATAATCACATAAAGAAAACCCACATTATTAAAGGGAATAAGTTTAATATTCCATGATTCTAAATGTGTAAATCATGGTTTAGAGTATTTTATCAAGCAAGTATCTCCATTCAATTTCGAATTTATACCCATATATCTATTCATAAAAATTTATTTTTTATAGAATGTATATCATCACATTAACTTATTATTTATGATAGATGTCATACTTCATATCTAATTTTTATTGAATCATTTTTAATGCCTCCTCTTCTTCTAGAGTCATGGTCAAACATCAATTTTCATAATGTACCGCTTCTCTGTAAAACATACATTGTTCTTTCTCAACATAAGGATTACTATTTATTGAAGAAATCTCATGAAATTTAGTATCATTATGTGTATTAATTTATTTCCTAGTAGAACTTGTATTTTCTGGTTCTTCTTTTATATTCCTATAAATTCTCTTAATATTTTAGACAAATGACCCAAATACCATTAGATAAATTGGTTTCTAGATTGGGTTCTCTACATGGAATCTATTGACTTACATTCATTTAATAATTTATTTTTAATAGTTAAATCCTTACAAACTTCATGGAATTTATTTAGTCCAATTTTTGCTTATGATTTTTATCTAGGTAAAACTATTTTTCCATGTCAAACTTCTTGGGAGTAATCTGGTTTATATAATTCTTAAATATATTACACAAGGATGAATATTCATTATCCTCAATTGGTATTGTCATCTTAATTTCATTTTACCCATTCAAAGATGATCATGCATCAATTCTATGACCCACCACAAACACCATATTGACCTCTAAGAACCTAAAATTATCTTGAAAGTGTAATATTTGTCTTATTCATTTGTAGATATCATATATTATCTATCCTTCTCACAATTAATATGGGAATACTATAACTGTAACTATTTAAAAGATTATACCAAAAATCCAATAAACAATTCATGAACCTATTGCAATATGAAAATACACTAACAAAATATGATCATCATTTCAAAACTACTTAGTGTTGAGATATTATAAGAGGTCAAATTTGTAATTTCATTCTCATTGTATGGGACATTATTTGGGAAACAACACCCATAATCCTTATTATATACACCATAATAATATTATAAGACTCTTAATAACTCATCCACATCCATATTTTTTCAAATATTGTTTTTAAACAATAACATCCCATATAAATATATTTTGGAAAATCATTAAAAAAGATATTGATGATACATTTTCATTTGATTTTTATTGAGAATGATCTATTGATGATGTATTGATATTTTTATGACATAATAAAGCTCTATTAACTTTAAAATCCTCTTTTGAATAGAATTTATCAATAAATCCTTATTTCTTGACATCTCAAAACTAGATATGTGTCAAGTCAAAGTTATCCAGTTTTATTTCCAATACTAGAAAATTAGTATTGAGGGAATTCTTCTAAAATTGAATGAATTCCATCACACAATAACAATAATTCCCTATATTTATAACTACACCCTCATGCACTTTTACATTTTATTATAACAGTGTTTTAAGCTTTTTAATCATTAAGAATTAAATATACAATTATGGATTCTTCTCATCAATATTTTTTTCAATTTTTTCCCTACTGCATGTATATTCTAATAAAATTCATTACTGGCCTCATCCTTCTCATGAACTATTTTTCTAGTCTTATAATTTTTTTGAGAATACCTCTCTACTATCATCATATGCATCTTATTTTATAGTAACATGAATATAGTGATTTGGAAAGTTATAGAAATGTTATCTAAAGAGTTATCCATGTTATCTAAATCACCATATAGAGGAGTGATCTCATTATGAAGTCTTTAATAAATCATATAAATAATAAAAATAATTTCATTGGAAAAATAATGAAGCATATATTTAAATGATCTTAAAGATTTATCATATGAATCACAATATGTATGATCACTCCCTCAAATTCATGGATGTTATTTAGGATTGATTGAGAATTAATTTTTACATACATTAAGAGTACATAATATAATTGATGCAATTTAGGTGAAATGACTATCCAAAACCCTAATGGAACAATAAACCACTCTTTCTTCCTAATTACAAACAAATCAATTAAATTGACCATTATTTTATAGTGAATATGGAACTTATTTTTTCTTTTGAAAAGATTGGTTACTTATTTATATTATTCAATTATTTCTTTATCATGTTCATAATATTCATGGTAGAAATAGACCTGTAAAGTGAAATAGATAATTCTTCACCAAAAAATCACTTGATAATAAAACAAGAAATAAAATTTAAATCATTAGAGGGGAATAACTTCAAATATAGATAATCCAATACGAGGTTAACCATTTTGTAATACCAATTGAGAGGATAGATTGCGATATAAACCAACCCGGGTGATGTGAATTAGTGCTTTTGACTTTTATTAATTTTTATCTTTAAATTTTTATACATTTTATTTTTTACAACTATCACTATATGGTTTATAGTTATCTAATTCTCTCTTTTCTCTAACGTTATTTCTTATAGAATAACCCAAAATACTAACTTAATGGTTGCATAAATATAAAAGCATCCTATCTAAATGTGATAAGGCTAGTTCGGGGTGTGATATTCAGTACTCTATGATCATTAGACCCACCATATTAAAAATTTTATATATATGCTATTTTATCCTTAGAATATAAGAGTGGACATGCTTCCCATCTCAATTTGGTGAATCACATAATCTGGTATATCCCATAACATTAAAATAAATTATATTGGTAACAATAAGATATTCATTAATCAATTTTAAAAATAGATTTATTTTGAATGTGTTGCCTCTTCCTTAATCATATTCCTTTTCATAGTATAATGTTAGATCTTCTATTTCTATAAAAACAATGTATACAATAACTTCATCTTCTTCAGAGAAGAAAATATATGGGATTCAAACTCTTCTTCATTTTATTTCATTGTGATAAATAAAATTCGTAGTCACAAATTGTATCATCTCTTATAATATGTGAATTGAGGTGCACAAATATCTTCTTTTTTATAGGTCACTTGAAGACCTAATCGATCGATTCTTATTTCCCTTCCATATTCTTCTTTTCAACTCAATTTCCCAAAATATTGTAGTGGATCTTCTCTTTTATCCACATACATTGACCCACAAAATTCTTCAAAATTATATAAGTGTTAGGGATATTCTTCTAATCATGGGATAAATGATATTTTTATCCAAGATAGTAGTGGAAATACACGAAAACATTATATGATCTATAAACAAATATAAAAAATAACTACCCTAATATAAAAAACTATTCACCTTATTTCTTGAAAATAAATATTAACAATGTCGCATGAAATCATTAATTAAAATATCGAGGTATTTGAACATTAGAAAAACACATGGAATACCTAATCATGAATTATTACTACCCCATATTAAAAACCACATGATAACTACATGTTGAAATTCAAAAACTATGTGGTCTTCATTATCAATCAATTAATAATGCATTCTATTAAAATAAAAACTTATATTTGAAAACATGCATAATATAGTGACATGATCATAGATTACTAATTATTGAATTCTTCACCATATCCTCCCATCAAAAATCATATGCATTTAAAATAAATTTGAATATATTAATTCTTGAATACATTGTAATGACTTGGAGTTTCCATGTAATTTATTTTAATTAAATGGGAATTTTACGATTCCATAAAAATTCACGGTGTGTGATTATGAGGCCCGGAGTGCCTGAAATGAATTATTAAACTTTTTATAATGGTATGTTCAATAAACATGAGAGTAGGTTTTTATAACTTTTGATCTGGTGCTCATAATTGAAACATGACGGCACCGTTGAACTCGCAGCGCTGGTATTCGCTTCAGGAGACCATCACCTCGTCTGATGTGGGTCGACAGTGAATGTTAGATTTTGGGTTCTTTGTGAAGGATTAAAATAATATAAAATGGTATAACATTTTATTTTAATTTTATTCTTGAAACCTCCCATGTTAGGGTTATGGTGGTGGGGACCACCCAAGAAAAAACCCCAATTTGAATTTATAGAGGTGGGGACCACCTGACTCCTCTTAATGGGGGAGAATGCTCTCAAAACCGTATTTAACGAGTGGGAGCCTCTTGAACTTCCTATATATTAATTATGCCAACATGTTTGTGTGTGTCAACTTAATTTCTTCTTACGATAAATTATATTGGCACCGCTTTTCCTTTGGGTTGACAAAGGAGAGATCTCTTGGAGGATTACATTCTTTGAACGAATAACGCTAATGAAGAACTCTTCTCCAAACAAAGTATGGTAATGAAGAACTTATTCTCAAAACGAAGAACACCATCGAAGAACGTTATTTAGAATCAGGAAAGGGGAAGATTCATGAACTGACAATCATGGAAAACACCAATGACACCAATGTCCATCTTTTACCTACAATTCATCTTCTTCCTCGCGACATCGTCGATATCATCATGTGAACGAGGTAGGGGTTTATTTATATATGATTATCACTTCCCATGTACTCAATGTCTAATTATTATGTGGGATTGGGAATAAAGATTGACAGGGGTTGTTGGGTTTGATTTTTTTAAATATATTTCATACTCGTTATTGATTCATGATTATGATGTGTCATTTGATACCACTCTAATGCAGAGAGTGTGGGCCATACCAACATGGCCCGTCCACTCTGAAATTCTTGTGATGATATGTGGTGTTCTTTTCGATGGAGGAAGATGACAACCAGATTGGGTTCTTGGCAACGATTAGGCACGAGAAGGGCGGTCAGCACCTCCGCCGGCCGCGATAATGGAGATGGAGAAATGGCACCGCCCCACGGCCACCGCAGCCCCACAACCTCCGCGCCACGTGACACTGCCTCCTGCGGCCTCTGTACCAATTTTCAGCCGAACTGCCCACGACTGAGCCGACACCACACGATCGGTCCACCATCTGAGGCCGAACACCATCGTCTGAGGTGACGCCCTGCGGCTGGGCCGCAGCTCCACGGTCACACCCCCACAGCTGAGCCGCCGCTCCACAGTCAGGCTATCGTCCGCAGCCGAAGAACCCGCAGCTTCACGGCACCCATCACGGCCGATCCTCCCTCGTATAACCCTACATGTCAAAGCATCCATAGTAGACCCTCCGTGGACAAGCCACCCAGTAGCCGAGCCTACCCGCGGCTGAGCCGCACCCCCCCCCCCTTGTGGCCCCTCACGACCCTTGTAAACTACGAGACCTCCCAACAATGTCGGGGCCAAACCTAGAATGTTGGGCCTCCCAATGGGCCGGACCGGACCTAGAGGGTCGGGCCGGGTCAATCCAGGATGGGTGGTGTCGGGTCAGTCCGACCAAGTCAGACCGGACCCAGCCCACTTCAACCCATTTTTTTTCTTTGTTGGCCAAAACAGTGGCACCAAAAATTTTCTTGACAAACTGTCAATAGTGCATGAAACCATGGATCAAGATGGTCCCTTTGGTATACCCCACATGATTTTTGGATATGGATGTGGTACAATCTGGTTGGATCAAGCATGAATCCAACCGAGTCCTCGGGAATAAAAGGCAAATAACTCATAGACCGGGTGTTCGATTAACACACTATCTGTTGCGTTAAGACCCCTATGATGTGGAGGTCCTTTGAAATTTTTATTCGTGGGACTTCGTAGAAGTTGGAGAATTGACCAGTGCGTTGGGGAGTAGACACTCCTAGAGATTAGCAATACTAGTGCGGGAACCCAGTAAATGGTTGTGATGAGAAGAATGACTAGTGATCTAGTGTGGGTCAGCTCCTAGAGATCCTACGTGGGTCAGTTCCTAGCGATCCTATGTGGGTCATCTCTTAGCTATTCTTTGTGGGTCATCTCCTAGAGATCCCGTGTGGGTCAAATTCTAGCGATCCAGTGTGGGTCAGCTCCAAGAGATCCTATGTGGGTCATATCCTAGCAATCCTGTGTGGGTTAGCTTCTAGGGATCCTGTGCGGGTCAGCACCTAGCGATCCTGTGTGGGGTATCTCCAAGCGATCATGTGTGGGTTAGCTCTTAGCGATCCATGGGGGTTATCTCTTAGTGATCCTTTGTGGGTCATCTCCTAGCGATCTTGTGTGGGTCAGCTCCTAGAGATCATATTTTGGTCAGCTCCTATTGATCCTGTGGGGGTCAACTCGTAGCGATCATGTGTGGGTCATCTCATAGCGATCCTCTGTGGGTCATCTCTTAGAGATTCTGTGTAGGTCAGCAGTAGAGCCTCTTAACGGAGTATGATTATTTAGTAGCTATAAATAATCATCTATACTACCATACTAATGTTATTCCTAGTGTGTGATGAGTCAATACCTTTATGTTTCCTCATGATTGAGGCATATTACTTGATAACTTAGGTATATGTATGGGCATATACGTATATAGGGTTATCAGTTGTTTTCATACATTGATGATTATCCTTGGTGGATTTTGTGAGACCTTGAGGGTCTCGGGGTCCCTACTGAGTATCGTTATACTCACCCCTACATGGGCTATTCCCACACCATGCTGTGTTGGATGCCGAAAAAAGATAGTGTTGACTGAGGATAAGAGTTCCAGGACTAGATGGTACCTGGAGGGGGACCATACGACATGTTGGTACACAGAGGAGACTGGAGGATGTGGAGTGTTAAGGAGGCGATCTGTACCTACCATTCATGTAGGAACCTCAGAGGACGATCCAGTATCTGTATTTCTCATTCTTGAGTTGCATTGTATTTCAGATGTACTTGTACCTTTACTATGTGTCTTGAATTCTAGCAACTTTTACTTTCAGCACTCTTTTGCTTATATAGTTTACATGATTTCATATCTTTTTTGTGCTTAGTTGTGTATGTTACAAGTCATAAAGTAAATGTCATCCCATTTTTTGGGTATACGCTTTCAGTGCTTGTCGATAGCCCCTTACCTATGGAAGGTGGGCTTGGGGTAGTCACGGAACGGGCCCCGACAGATGGGTCATCACAAATTTGTATCATAGGAGTCTGTTCTACCACAAAACATAGTACCTTGATATTTATTTTTAAAGAAAATAGTGTCATGTGTAGGGAGTGTGTTTATCAGTTTAGGGAATCCAGTGCTGGTGTTGCGGCGGACGTATCCATACACCAGGACCTTGACTTCTAATTTCTGACTTAGTGCACAAAAACACTAATTGAATTTGTGTTTTCAAGTGTTTTTTTTTGTGAACTATATGAGTCATCTCACCACTTATAACTTATTGACCATGGATCACTTGTCCCTTTTCTAGATGCCTCCACACAGATGAACTTATATGGTTCTAAGAGTTGCACACACAGAGAGCCCACCGAGCGATGAGGCCTTAGTGGAAGGACCTCTTCCAATAGAGTCACTAAGGGAGGTACTAGTGGTACTATTACCCATTGGGCCACTGATGCTACCGACCCTAGTAGAAGATGGTGCATGCTGCTTGAGAGCGTTGCACAAGTTCCAGCGCCAGAGGCCACCCAGGTTCATGGGAGAGACAGACCTGCAGGCAGTTGAGGATTGGTTGGAGGCTGTAGTGAGAGTCTTCCTACTAGTAGGTACACCAGCCGATCTGATAGTGATCCTTTCAACTAGTATTCTACATGAAACATTAGGAAGACGGTTGATATTGATGCTCCAGGTTCACGACAAGGTGACACTTATCTGGGAAGACATCCAGAGCCTGTTTCAGGTAGAGTTTGTCCCAGTGACTCTTTTCGCAGTGTGCATATAAAAGATTGTTAATCTGTAGCAGGGTACCATGACAGTTGCTCAGTACTCAGCGAGGTTCACTGAACTCTCAAGCTACTCCACTGATATGGTGTGGGACCCTTTATTCAAGGCCTGAACCTTCGAGCAGGGACTCAGGAAGGAGATCGGGGCATTGATGATCTCACACAGCATCCTGACATTGGTGAGGGTGTTAGAGAGATCCCTCTTAGTGGATAGTTTCCTAGCTGAGTAGTCACCAGTAGTGAGATCCACCACTAGTCATCACATAGAGAAGTCTTATACAGCTGGCAGTAGACAGATGTCACAGAGGTCTAAAAGGACAAAACATATAGGTGGACGATCGCATGACTTAGGAACGGTTGTGCGGTGAACCTGAGGTGGATCCAATCATACCAGGAGCATGTAGTGTTACACATACGGCGAGGAGGGTCACATGGCTCTTGACTATTAGACCCGCCATATGAATTATCAGTAGATAGTCGAAGGACTCCCCAGACAGAGACAATGATTCAACTAGGGAGGTATACAAGGAGCTGGTAGACGTGGCAGAGGAGCTGGCCATGGAGCTGTTGCTAGGCGACGATATGAGATGTTACCGCCACCACCATCAAGAGGACCACCCTGACCGTAGGGAGAAGGTGGTCATGGGAGTGCTAAACTTCAGGTAGCTAAGGCTAATGATCATGGTTCTCTCGAGATGATACGAGGTAGGATCTTTGTCTACTCCTCCTTAGCTTTAGTACATATAGAATCCGATACCAGTCATTATTTTATTACCACATCCCTCGTTCAGAGCTCTAAGAATTGGACAGAGCCTTTAGCTCAATCCTTATTTCTAGAGACTCCTATGGGAGTGGATTCTATGTTTACATACCTGTTTCAGTTATGTGAGCGTACTCTAGGAGGTGATAGTTTCGGGTGGGATCCCCTAGTAGTAGCCTGGAGTCGTTATGATGTCACCTTGTGTATGGACTTTTTATCTACAGTACATGATCATATTGACTATATTAGGTGAAAATTGTGGTGTGTCTACATAGATGGAACCAGGTTTACCTTCACCGTTGAGAAGGGAGCCTTTATAGCGCATGATGGACTTACCAGGAAGAGGGTCCAGCCAATCACTCATCGGTTGGCTACCCTTAACCTTAGAGTGGTTGATGTGGAGAGTTTGAATTATCCTGTATTGGTGGACCAGTACACAGATGTCTTCCTTGATGATGTTTTGGGTCTACCCTCTCTTAGAGAGGTGGACTTTTACATTGACTTGTTCCCCACGACAACAACGATATCTACACCAGCATATCAGATGTATCCCGCAGAGCTTTGTGAGCTGCGAATACAGCTAGCGGACATGCATGAGAAGGGAATAAATTGGCTCAGTGTTTCTCCTTGGGCAGCCCCCGTTCTGTTCGCTATGTAGGTAGATTGGATCTTGAGGATTTGTGTTGACAATCGACACCTGAACTAGTTGACTGTGAAGAAGTACCCACATCCGAGGATTGATGACCACTTTGATCAGAGGAAGGGATCCTGGTGGTTCTAAAAGAAAGACCTCAGATCAGTCTATCATCTGTTCAATGTAAGAGATGAGGATGTGTAGAAGATGGCTTTCAGTTCTTGGTACAACCACTACGAGTTCTTGTTTATTCCATTAAGTGTGACCAATTCTCCTGCAGTGTTCATGGAACTCATGAACATGGTATTTCATCCATAGCATGATATCTCTGTGCTGGTCTTCATTGATGAAATTATGATCAACTCGACTATGGAGGAGGATCATGCCTATCATTTGCGGGTAATACTGGACAATCTGTGAGAGCACCAGTGTTATGGTAAGCTCTCGATGTTCTATTTATGGATTTGAGAGGTTCACTTTTTGGGGCATTTCATATCGGTGGCTGGAGTTGCAGTGTATCTAGCAAAGATAGCGGTTGTACTTTCATGGGAGCCACCCAGGAGTGTGACGATGGTACAATGTTTCCTGGGTTTGTCCAGATACTACTAGATATTTTTTCCAAATTTCCCCATAGTTGTAGCACCACTTTCAGCATTTATGATGAAGGGGAATCCCTTTATGTGGTCAAATAGATGCCAACAGAGTTTTCAAAAGCTGAGACAGAGGCTGACTAGTGCCCCCATCTTGAGGCTCCCAGAGGAGGGAGTAGGGTATGTAGTCTTCTGTGATGCATTTGGGACTGGGCTAGGATGTGTCCTAATGAAGGAGAAATCAGTGATCGTGTATAGTTCCCTATAACTGAGAAAACATGTGCAGATATTCTCTACCCATGACCTAGAAATAGTCGCACTGGTCATCACCTTGATGATGTTGTGACATTACTTGATGGGTGAGCGGTTTACATTGTACTTTGAGCAAAAGAGTCTCAGGTATATCTTCTATCAAAAGGACCTGAACCTGACACAATGACGTTGGCTTGAGTTCCTCTAGGACGGTGACTTCGAGATAGTTTATACTCCTGTTAAGGGGAACGTTGTAGCAGATGCACTCAGCAGGAGGTATGGTATACAAATTCTAGGCGAGGCAATGGAGCAACTGGCCGCTTTGCAGATATCTTTTGTAGATAGAGATGGAGCAGATTTTTTTCAGTCTCTTATAGTCTCTCCGCCACATGATTAGTGATTCATGGAGTGGCAGCGTGGGGACACAGACTTTGAGACACGCCGTATTCAGATATCCATAGGACAGTCACCTGATGGATTTTATGAAGGTGGGGAGCACATTGTCCTCTTCAAAGGACACACTATGTTTGCATTGTCACTTCGGGAGGAAGTGTTGAGGGAGTTCCACACATCACCTCTAGTGGTACATCCAGGAGTGGAAAAGATATACTAAGATCTCCAGTGACATAACTAGTGGCCGGGAATGAAGAAACCAGTAGCATATTTGGTCTCTTGGTGCCTCACTTGTCATCACGTGAAGGAGGAGTATCAGGTACCAGCGAGCTTGGTTCAGCCTTTAGAGGTCCCATAGTGGAAGTGGGATGGGATATCAAGGGACTTCATGATATGACTTCCACGTAAATCTTGGGGTAATGACTCGATTTGAGGGATCGTTGACCGACTCACCAAGTCGGCCCACTTCCTACCGCCCAGAGAGTAGGGAGTAGCAGAGATCTTGGGATGCCTCTATATGATGGAGATTGTGCGGCTACATGGAATGCCATCGATGATTGTATTCCATTATGATTAAAATTTTACATCCCGTCTATGGATGGGGTTGTAGGAGGCTTTAGGGATGTAGATACATTTGAGAACCACCTTCCATCCTCATACTAATGGTCAGACTGAGTGGACCATTCAGACCATTGATGACATTCTATATGATGGTGCCCTCGATTTCGGTCGCAGTTGGGAGGATCACATATCGTTGGTGGAGTTTGCATAAAACAACTGTTATCACTCCACCGGTGGGATGGCACCTTTCAAGGCCATGTATGGGATAGATTGCAGATCACCCTCGGGCTAGACTGGCCCTGGGGAGTCCGCACTTGTGGGACCACAGATGGTATGGGCTACCACAGAGAAGGTAAAAATCTTCTAGGAGAATATGAAGACTGCACAAAGTAGGCAGAATTTTTATGCTGATAAGAGATGGAGACCTCTACAGTTCAAGGATGGCGACCATGTCTTTCTATAGGTCTCATCTCGATGAGATTTGAAGAGAATTTTCCATGACAGAAAGTTATCTCCATGGTTCATCAGAACATTTCAGGACCTCAACAGAGTTGGTGTGGTGGCTTACTGCTTAGCTCTTCTACCGCAGTTGCACCGGGTTCATGACATGTTCCACGTAACCCAGATAAGGAGATATGTGCACGACCCTTCTAACATCATCGACCAAGGTGAGCTGGACGTCGATGATGGGGTGACTTTTATGGAGGTTCCAGTTGAGACTCAGGATCTATAGGAGAGGGTCCTTTGTAGATGGTCGATACCACCTCATGTGCATTCATTGGCAGCACAAGAACCTCTAGGACAAAACATGGGAGCGAGAGGCTCATATTCATGCTCAGTACCCCCACTTTTAACACTATTTTTTAGTTGTGGCTTACAGGGATGCAAATCCCAAAGGTGGGGAGAATGTATGAACCTAGAATTTATATGTATTTTTTTAAATTAAATGGTAATTTTACAAGTTTTCCAAAATTGACGGCGCAGTATTCAAGGTCTCGTAGTGCTCGGAATGAATTTTTTAACTTTTTTATGGGTACGTTTATTAAACATGAAAGTGGGTTTTTCTATCTTTGGAACTAGTGATAGGAATTGATATCTGAGGGCCCCGTTGAACTCTCTGTGTCGATATTCTCTTAAGGAGACCTTCACTTTGACCATAGTGGGTCAAGAGTGAAAGATAGATTTTGTGTTTTTCAGAAAGGAATAAAATCATATAAAATGGGGTAGCATTTTATTTTTATTTTCTTCTGTAAACCTGCCATGTGTGGGTTATTGTGGTGGGGACCACCTGAGAAGAAAACCCCAATTTGAATTCCAAGAGGTGGGGACCACCTGACCCCTCTTAATGGGGGATAAACCTCTCAACTCCCCCTTTAATGAGGAAGATCCTCTTGAACATCCTCTACATTAATTTTTCTAAATTGTGCGTGTGTGCCAACTTAATTTATTTTTTAGTTAAATTATATTTTCACCTCTTTTCAATTTGGTTGTAAAAGGAGAGAGCTATTGGATGATTAAATTCATCAAACGAAGAATGCCAACGAAGAACTTCTTCTCAAAATGAAGAATGTCAACAAACAACTTCTTCTCTGAACAAAGAATCCATTCGAAGAACGTTCTTCAGAATCAAAGAAGAGGATGATGCACAATCCAAAAATCGAGGAAAACACCAATGACACCAACACCCATCTTTTCAGAACAATTCGTCTTCTTTCTCGCGACCTCGTCGACGCCATCAAGAGAATAATGTAGGGGTTTATTTCTATATAATTATCACATCCCATGTACTCCACTTATAATTCTTTAGCGGGATTTGGAATAGAGATTAATGAGGGTTGTGGGGATTGATGTTTTTTAAAATATCTTCCATACCCATTCTTGATTCAAGAATGTGTAGAGCCGCTTGCTACCATTCTAATGCGGAGAGTACGGTCCAAACAATCAAGGCCCGTCCTCTCCGCAATTCTTGTGAAGATCTGTGATGTTCTTTTGGATGGAGGTTTACGACAACCATAGTAGGTTTTTGGCATTGATGGGGCATGAGAACGGTGACCATCACCTCAACCGGCCGCGACGAAGGAGCTGGCGTAACGACGCTGCCCCACATCCTCCGTGCCACACAACACCGCTATCGTACAACCTCTGCGCTGTGTGGCACCGCTGGCTACAGCCTACACACCCCGAAACACCACCGCTTGTGGCCTCTATGCAGCTCCATAGTCAAACCACCCCACAGCCGAGCCACCACCCCGAGGCTGGGCCGCCGTCTGCGGATAGACCTTCGCGGCTGAGATGCCTCCCCACGGCCGGGCCGCCGTCAATTATAAAATTTTTATTAAAAAATATTATTACATATATTATTGTAAAAGTATTTTATAATATTTAATATTAATTAAATAAATTAATTAGTAAATATAAAAATATTAAATATTTCCCTTAAAACCCAATGACATACATGAAAATATTAAGGGAATAAATATATTTAATATTAGTATTTATTAATGTCCTTGATTTCAGAAGATAACTTAACAACACACACACCCATAAGTAAATATGGACATTCCACACCTCCCTCTACTGATTAACCTACACCATAGTTGACACATTACATTTTTAATGGAATAAAGCCCATCCTGTTCTTTATGGAACAAGATACACTACGTTAATTAGCTTGGAAAAACTTTTCTATTTTCCAAGAAATGTCCCTACTGAACTATCCTTGAGGGAACTAAATTTTATAGCCCATAGTTCCCTTGATTTAATGGTACCAAAGGCCCGTGTAGCTTGGTGCTTAGAGACCCCTGATATTTAGATGTTGGGTTTCCCACCCACCTGCCCAATTTGATAATGTGTTGGAATCCATGAATGTGTAGTTATCATGCATCCCAACCACGTGAGTATTCCCAATTCCTAACATTCACCACCCTTCCCACATAACTCAATCATCATCCCTATAACAATTGCTGCTAATGTCTTTGTGTAAAATGCATTAAGGTTATGTCCCTTTTCGCCCAATTGTGAAGTGATCCGCACACCCCCATACCATGACACTAGAACATAATCACTCCTTCCAACATTACAATTTTTTTTTTGAGAATTTGACCTCTCCATAATGTTCACACCATAAGTTCATATAGTGTTCCTTCCTATGAACATGTGTATTGCATGTTTCACCAATCATGTGGATGACCCGACCCATGTCAATATGTTTCTAAATAATAATAAAATTACTATCAAAATTATATCAAATAATACTAAATTATTATTCGTTTAAATATATATATATATATAACCCATCTAAAAAATATTATTTTTAATGACTACATGAAAAATATAAATGTTTAATCATTTTTAATAATATTTTAGCAATTAAAAAACTATAAAATTAAATGATGTAAATTTAATAATTATATTTATGTAGATGAATTCTTTTATTATATAGATATATTATACTAATAATCATATAGATATATATATGTTATTTATTTTGTATAAAAATATTATTAATCATTAAATACATTAAAAAATATTAATAATGAATACAAATATTTATATATATATAGATGAAGAAATATTTTTTAAAATATATCATTAATCATATAAATGTAGATTTATATTAAAAAATATATATATATTTACCTGAAAATATTAAATCCCAAAGATAAAAACCATTAGACAAATAATTAAATAATTTTTATATTATCTTCAAAATGATATTTTATGATTTTTCCAAGAGAAACCCATTTATAGTTGGATGAAGTGGAGATTCAATAAAACACATCTATGTGATAGGTGTTTAACTTAAACCAATACTCAACCCACCTCGTATTAATCACATTAACAGAACCAAAAATCACATGCCACGTGATGACAACTATTCCCATTACAATGCTGCAGAAATCTCGTATCATGAAACCTAACAAATGGCTCAAGAGAATTCACCAATACTCATGATCTCCACTATATTAGAGAATTATTGGGGCTCGAGATGTCACTGGATAAGCTATTTTTGCAAGAACAAGGCACCAAGGAGGACAAATCATGTCATGGAAGTAGAAACAGAGTGCATAGAAAACACCCTCCATGATAAAATACACATCAATAAAGAAGAAGAGGGTTCAAGGATTATTGAAAATGAAACCATCATATAGTACGTAGCAATCCAAAAACAAAAAAGGAAAAACAGAAATGACAAAAAATCAACCACAATAGTGAGATACACCATCACCAAGCCCACCAATATAATCCCAAACCACCCATGGAGTTAGTGCACTTGATCAAGAAGGGGTAGTTATTTATGTAACCAATTGAAAAGGAATATGGGGCCAAACATGAACACATTCAAGATAAAGGGACTACCAAAAATTAATCCATAAAAAGAGACAGTGCCTAATTTGGATAATAGAAATAAGAGCATAAGAAGTGGTGAAGCCAGAATGCTATGGACTACTAGGGGTGAATTGATGAAGGAAGATGAAATAAATATATGATTTGTTGATAGAGTTCTCATGGTATCACTTTGAAACTATGAGAACTTGTGGCCACTAGTAGGAAACCTAACCCAAATCATGCTAGATACACCTATAAGAATCTAGGATATCCCCATCCTAGACCAAAGATGACAGCATGGCTTAGTTGGAAAAATCCCAAGTCACAATAAAGAACCCATACACAAATATGTATTAACATATTAGTAGTAAGAGAGAAAATATGCTGAAGTAGTGAGGGGGAATCTAAACTAAGAAGGGGTGGGAAACTGGCATCATTACTAAGAGGTAGGTGGGATCATAAAAGAAAAACCTAGTGGGGGTCATACAGAGAGAGGAAACACTACTAGGGGAGTGCAGTGCTACATGATCATTAATATATTATTAATTATATGGAAATTTAAATAGTTAATAATTATATATCAACCCGAATAATTTTATTTACGAATAATTAATAATTAAATAAATATATAAATAACTGTTCACTATATATAATTAATTATATAAATGTTTATATAAATAAAAAATATTAAAAATTAAATTTATGAATAAAAGACATATAATAAATTAATATTTATATAAATTAATATAATATTAATTATTGAAAAATCTATTGTCATAATGCTTTTATTCATGAAATACCAAAACAAGGATCAGGGGAGGATAGTTCTAGGAGAAAGAACTTTCCCTCATTACCAAAATTAAAAAAAATTCTCACATAAGATTTAATGTCATAAATTAACCAAAAACTAATCCTAAAAAAGAAAATTCATATTGTGATAGGCTCCTTGACTACACCAACAATATAGATCATATCATCATCTACATGTTTTATCCATCTTATAAGGATGTCTAGTATCCCTAGAGTCTACCACTTTGATGGATACCCCATCGACCAAGTTTTCTTCACTTGGTTATCCTTGAGAGCACTCATAGATTTATCTTCCTCTCTATTATCTGTAATCATTTAAAATGATTTATAAGTCCCAATTATATATTCTAACATATTGGAATTACATGTAACCATGTTAGAGGGACAAAAGTTTTTTGAATAAAGGATTCCATAATCCCCAATCCTGTGCTACTTAAGAGAACCCAATAAATCCATATGAACTGAAACATGTGTTCCATTATAAGACCCCTATTCCCTGAGCTCCTTTCTTCTAAAGGAAAAAAAACATGTATGTCCATATAATACCCCCTAACATTTTTTAGATACATTTGAGGATTTATGTATTGTAATGAATAATCCTTAACCCTTTTCCTTATGTAGTGATCATATGATTATTGTAAGATCTTCTACAACATCAACCATTGTTGGACTCCCCTATTTTGATAATCCCAAATCATGATTAAATATTGATCATGATATATTAAGCCATTTTCTAACCCTGTCTAATCTGAATTTATATTGTTCATCCCGAACAATTTATATTCTCAGTCTCATGAATTTGTTGCATCAGCATACAGTTTACATTTACCTAAATATAAGTTCACTATTAAAGGATACTGGTAAGAGACTTCTATTCAAGGTCACCGTTATAGCTCATAGTTACTCTAGGTCACTGATCCTAGAAGATTACTGTTGAAGATCTATTGTCACTGATATAAGTTACCAGTACAAGGTTACTGTCACATGTCTACCGTTGATCTGCTTATCAAAGCTCACAAACAAAAATTCACTGTCACAAGGTCAGTACTGTGACAAGGATTCTGTTATAAGATCACTGTCAGACTCTTTTTCAAGTCTTCTGTTGAGAGACTCATTGTTCAATTCTACTATTGGACATGTCCGCCAATAGTAGAAGGCAACCACTAGACAACTCCTACTATAGATATAGTCAACTTTTGTAAAAAGTCTACTGATGGACATATTCCACTATTAATGAAATTACCTGTTGAGATAAGTCTACCGGTGGAAATGTCATTGTTGAAATAGTATGATGTTACAAACCTACAGATGAAGTCCATTAATGAAGGGATATTGATAAATAGAGTAACAACTACAATTACAAGACATCCACTGACACAAAGTCCACCGTTACAAGCCTACAGGCAGAGATCCTACCGATGAAGCTCACTGTTGAATAGCCTACAAATGAAGTTCACTATTGGAGAGACTACCATTAATATCTACCATGTGACATGCATCAGATACTAGTATTATGATATTATATTCTTTTCTTTGCCAATTTTATTATTATTATAATAATAGTCATGTCTGGACAAATTAATGCACCTGAAATTATATAATGATATTTGCAGGAATATCAAGAAACAGTACGATGTAAGAGGAGGACCACACGTGGTTGAAGAATTTCTATTGTCGGCCCCTACAGAACCAAATATGAAAAAGTTGAGTTGGAAAAGTATATATATGTTTGAGTAGAGATAGACATAAATTAGAGGTGTGGATATATTGAATATACACATATAAGAGAGAAACATACAACATCTAAAGAAGTGCACTCAAGAACTCATTCTAAAGAACACATAAATTCATGACGATCTGTTGAAAGTACCTTCTCAAGATGGGGTGGTGTACTACAAAGAGTTTCAGACCCAAGAAGCTGATCATATCTACATCTATAGGTCAGAACATGGAAGTTGCGACACATTGTTTTGGAGGCAACTTGCAGAGAAGGACCAAAACTTCATTTCCTTCATTCCAATGAGTCCAGAGGTGATCTGCCAACATAAAGAGCTTTATAAACATCATTCAAATATCTTTATATCTATTGTGTTTTAGTATTTTACACTTTTGAGCAGCTTGTCTGTGTTACACACACTTACTCATGTGCTTGAAATGAGGGATTCTGAAAATTCCCATACCAAACTCTCTTTACATTTGTTTCCATGCCTAACTATGGAAGAAGCCTAGTGTGGCGTAGTAGTTTATTTTTACCACGTATAACTATGGTATAGGTTTCAAAACCGAGACAATTTGTGAAAACTATTGTAAAGCCCGATACAGCATATGTATCACTTTTTTAATATAATTGCTTGGTGGCAGGTGATCACCATGTGGAGAGGACTAAGTCTTGCCTTAAGACCGAACCTCTTGTTCAAATTGATTGTGTTCATCTTTCCATTATTTGTTTTACATTTATTCACTGCTTACATTTCCAAACATAGAAATCTATTTTTACACTCACTTTGATAGTTAGTTCTGGTTAGTGTGTATATGTGATTCGTTTAGAAAACTTGTATCAAAAGTCGAATTAGTTCTCATACTAATTCAACTGAGGAGTAATCAACCTTTGAGAAAACTGTTGAACAATATGTCACTTATATTTCTACTGCCTTAAATGAGTGGGCTATTTTAATTTGAGGAATTTTAATCCTAAAAGTTTTTAACCAAAACTTTAATTGGAACTCAATTCACCCCCCTATTGAGAATCTACTCCGACCAACATTTGGAATCAGATGAAACATTTTTATTTATAAAAAGTTTGCAAACCATTTATTTTTCAAACAGTAATTTTAGTTTTATCGTAATGATCTTATATTTCCTTTAGTTCTAAATTTTATCTCTTTAATATATTTTCTAAATTCTAGTTATGGACAATATAGTAGAAGGTGATGCTACTAACATGCCAACATTCTTTAATGGTGTTAATTATGCTCAATGGAAAATTAAAATGAAAATTCATTTGGAATGTATTGGTTTGGATATTTGGTCTTCTATAGAAGCAGAATATGAGAACCCCAAAACTGCTAGATCTACCTAGGATGATGCTACAATGTCTGAATATTACAATAACTGTATATCTATGAATGCCCTTTACTTATCTTTAGGAGATGAGGAATTTAACCGAATTTCATCATGTAAAACAGCTCATGAAATCTGGGACACCTTGGCTGTTTCTCATGAAGGAACAACCAACGTGATGGAAATGATATTAAATACTTAAACTATTAAATATGATAATTTTAATATGAGAACTGATGAACCCATTTCTGACATGTACCACAGGTTTAATGAGATTGTCAACACCATGAATTCACTGGAAAAAACTATTCCTGAGAAGGAGAAGATCATGAGAATATTGAGATGTTTTCCAGATATGTGGAGAGGTGCTTCTATGTCTATCCGAGAGTCATGTGACATCAGCAAGCTACCTGTTAAGGTGTTGATTGGAAAAATAACGATGTATGAAGAAGAAATGATGGTGAACAAATAAGAAGATGATGAACCCAAGAGAATATCTGTGGAATTCAAGTCTACTGCTTCAAAAAGAAAAGAAAAGAAGAAAATACATGTAGCTAATGAAAGTTCAACCATTGAAGATTCAGATTCAGACAGTGATGAAGAAATGGCCCAAATAGCTAAGAGATTTAAGATTTTCTATATGAAAAAGAAGTTTTTCATAAAGCCAAACTACAAGGGTAAGTATGATCAACATGGTAAGTGGAAGAAAGATAAGAAGTGGAATGAGAATGCAAGTGAAATAGTATGATATGAGTGTAAACAAAAAGGTCATGTAAAATCAGACTTCCCTAAGTTGAAATTCAAAAGAAAATATGAGGATAATGAAAAATGTTATAAAAACACTATGAGGGAAACCTCGAGTGCTTCGGAAGAGAGTTCAAGTGAATCTGATGCATCCGACTCAGAACAAAACTAACATGCCAATCTATGTTTTATGACAGAGACATCTGAGGTAACAATTAATTCCCCTGTGCATAATACTTTTTATTCTAGGAATGAAATTGAATCTCATAATAATGAATATATGACTAAAGAAGATTTATTTGAGTATTGTGAAATGCTTGAGGACACTTTTAATTAGCTCAAGGACAAATATATGTCATTAAAAAGACATCATGGTTTAAATGTGAATTACAAGTCAAATATAGACATAGAAAATGATAAATTTTCTAAACTACTAAAAGAAAATAAAGA
Source organism: Viscum album (assembly GCA_963277665.1). Taxonomy (NCBI): domain Eukaryota; kingdom Viridiplantae; phylum Streptophyta; class Magnoliopsida; order Santalales; family Viscaceae; genus Viscum; species Viscum album. The sequence continues at coordinate 1,491,876,571 of OY728155.1, read as the reverse complement.
GTTAAAATTATTTAATGAACAATTAAGAAATGAAATTGAGAAGTTCACAGCTGGTAGGGATACCTTGACACAGTTACTATGAATACATATTTCTCCTAAATATACAACTGGTGTTGGATATCATCCTGGACAGAGAAAAATTAGCAAAACCAAATTTGTTCCAAAATATAGACAGTTCACTGCTAATTCTGGACCATCTTTTGGGAAAAAATTTTCTAGAAGACCTAACAAATTATTTATGTCTCAAAATATGTTTTTTGAATTTAGAAAACCTATAATGCAAATATGGGTTCCAAATGTTTTACTAGCTAACCTCTCTGGACCTAAGAAGATCTGGGTACCAAAATTACCACATGTTTAATCTGTTTTGAAGGGAATTTGTTTAAAGAGTTCTTGTAATACTCTATGGTAGTTGGACAGTGGATGTTCAAGACATATGACATGAGATTTTCTTGCTTCAAGAGTCTATTTAACGTTTTGGGTGGGCATGTCATCTTTGGTGACATCGCAAAAGGAAAAACCGTCAACTTAGTCCAGATCGGTAACCCTAATAAAATTTTAATCTCTAAAGTACTTTTTATTGATGGATTAAAGTATAATTTATGTAGAATATCTCAGTTATGTGATGATGCCTTTAATGTTAAATTTGAAAATGATTCATGCAATGTTTTTAAATGAATAAATGATTTAGTGTTCACTGCATGTGGAAATGAGAATGTATATGCTGTTGATTTAAATTCCTTAGCCAAACAAAATGTTTCCTGCTTAAATTCTTTTAATAAATAGTCTTGGTTGTGGAACATAATGTTAGGACACTGTAATGTGCACTCACTTAGGAATCTATCTAAGATATGTTTAGTTAGAGGCTTACCTAAATTAGAATTCCCAATTGATAAAGTTTGTATTCCCTGTCAAAAGGGAAACCAACACATTGTTGCTTTCAAAACAAAGAAAGTAGTTCCAACTTTTCATCCACTTCAGTTGGTTTACAAGGCTTTGTTTGGACCATCATGAGTTTCAAGTTTAAATGGTAATCACTATGTTTATGTTCTTGTAGATTACATTTCAAGGTATACTTGGGTATACTTTATAGCTCACAAAAGTGAATCTTGTTCTTATTTTGTCAAATATTCCATGTCTGTAGAAAACCTTAGTGGACTTATCATGAAGACCCCGTGAAGTGATCATGGCCATGAATTTGAAAATCAAGAGTTTGAATCTAACTACTCACATAATGGCTATAGTCACAATTTCTTTGCCTCTAGGACACCTCAACAATATGGAGTTGTAGAAAGAAGAAATAGGTCCCTTCCAGAAATTGCAAGGACTATGTTTAATGAGTATGACTGTCCTATTTATTTATGGGTTGAAGCTGTAAAAAAAGCTTGTTATGTTGTCAATAGAGTTTTTATTAGACCTGTTCTAAAAAGGACCCCTTAAGAGCTTTGGAAAAATAGGAAGCCTAAGGTTAATTACTTTATAGTTTTTTGTTTCAAAGTCTTTATTCTTAATATAAATGATAACCTTGAAAAATTTTCTCCCAAAAGTGATGAAGGAATTTCCTTGGGTTATTCTATCTCAAGTAATGCCTATAGAGTTTTCAATAAGAAAACCAAATGTGTGGAAGAATCAGTTCATGTAAAATTCAATGAGACTGATCCACATGAGCCTAAATCCTCTATTTAATATCTGGAGGAAGATTTTTCAGATATGATCTTTAATGATAAGAATAGTAAATCCCCTATAAGAGTATCCAGTTCTAGAAATTTTTCAGAATCTACTCCTACTGATTCACAACCAACAGGAAACAATGAAGAATCTAGTTCAACCCTTCATAGAGGTATTATGACTCTCATGAATCATCCTCTAGATTCTGTTGTAGGCGATTTAAATAGAGTAACACAAACTAGAGCTTCTCTAAGAAACCAGGTTGAACAACAAAGATTTTCTTTCACTGCTTTAACCTCAAAATATTAATGATGCTATCAATGATGAATTTTGGGTAATGGCTATGCAAGAAGAACTAAATCAGTTCAAAAGAAACAATGTTTGGGAATTAGCGGAAAAACATAAGGATACTTTGACCATAGGAACTAAATGGGTGTTTAGGAACAAAGTTGATGAGTCTGGAAATATAGTTATAAACAAAGCTAGGCTATTTGCATAAGGACATAATTAAGAGGAAAGAATATACTATGAGGAAACCTGTGCATTAGGATACTAATTGCTTATGCAGCTCATCTAAATTTCAAACTTTACCAAATGGATGTTAAAAGCACTTTTATAAATGGGTATATAGTTGAGGATGTATTTGTTGAACATCCTCCTATTTTTACAAATACACATTTTTCCAATCATGTTTTTAAACTATCGAAATAATTATATTGTTTAAAACAAGCTCCAAGAGCATGGTATAATAGGGTCATCTCTTTTCTTATTCCAAAAGGTTTTACCAAAGGGATAGCTGATCCTAATCTTTTCATTAAATAGATTTAAAAATATGTTTTGATAGTACAAATTTATGTGGATGATATTATTTTTGGATCTTCTAAAAATTCATTATGTATTGATTTTTCAAAAATAATGCAAAATGAGTTTGAGATGAGTTTAATGGGAGAACTCATATTTTTTCTTGGATTTCAGATCATTCAAAATAAAAATGGAATTGTTTTGAAATACTATAAATATATTAATGATCTTTTAAAACGTATTACTTTGGACGTTTGTAAAGGTAGTGACACGCCTATGAGTACCACTTATAAGTTCGATACTGATGAAGCTGGAGAACTTGTGGATCAAACCTACTACAGAGGTATGATAGGGAGTCTACTCTATCTTACAGCCTGCAGACCTGACATCATGTTTAGTGTATGCATGTGTTCTCTCTTTCAAGCCAATCCAAAATAGTCTCATTTAATTACTATAAAATGGATTTTTAAATATCTAAAACATACTTCCAACTTAGGATTATTTTATCCAAAATGATAATCATTTGATTTGCTGAGTTATTCAGATGCTGATTTAGCCAGTTGATAATTAGATAAAAAAAACACCTCTAGGACATGTCACATTTTAGGCAACTCACTAGTATCATGGTGGAGTAAGAAGTAGAATTATGTTGCATTATCTACTATCGAAGCTGAGTAAATAGGTGTTGGTTGTTTTTGTGCTCATATTTTGTGGATGAAACACAGTTTACTAGACAATAAATATCAATTCAAACATATCTCTATAAAGTGTTATAATACAAGTGCTATTTACATTTCCAAAAAATCCAGTATCTCATGCTAGGACAAATAAAATTGATGTGAGACATCACTTTTTGAGTGATCATTATCAAAATGGTGATATAACTCTTGAATTAATTGGAACTGGATATAAATTGGATGATATATTCACAATGCCTTTGAATTCTGAGAGGTTAAATTACATCAAACATGAGTTAGGTATCATTAACATTAGCCTTGGAGACCTCACTGTTAGACCTCACTGTTAGACCTCACTGTTCGAACTCACTGTTGGACCTCACAGTTGGACCTCACTGTTAGAACTCACAGTTGGACCTCCCTGATAAACCTAACTGTTACACCTCACCATTGAACCTCAGTAGTTTACCTCACTGGTACATCTCACTATTGGGTACCTCATTGTTTGACATTATTTTTTGTGGGAATTCGAACCGTTTTTATTCCTATTTCTATTTTATTTTTTAATCCCTAAATGATAAAACCAAAAGCGATGAACATATCTCATTACACCTTCCTCTCTCAATCTCTAACCTTGCTCTCAAAATTCCTAAACCCTAACTCTTCATTTGAGGCCTCAAACCTCTCTCAATCACTATGGCTAGAACCAAGCGACCCCCGACTGTCAACAAGGATGTGCCAATGCCAAAGAGAACTCGAGCCGAATCCAGTGGCACTAGTAATACCCCGACAAGACCTTTCAACCCACATCTGACCAAGAGAGAAATATTTTCTAAGAAAGAGTTAAGTGAAGAATGGCTGCTATCAAGCAAGTCATTAGTACTGGAAGCACTAGATTCCCAAAGATGGGCCGAATGCTTTGCCAATAACAATGGACCGTACTTCCTGAATCTTGTGAAAGAATTTTAAAAATATATGATGTTCGAAGAAGAAGATGATGTGCATAGGCTAATATCCAGAGTCAATGGCAATGAAGTTAGCTTCTCGTCTGCTGAGTGGGCTACCTGTTTGAGAGTTCCTCATGAAGGAGTATATGATTACTACTGTGGAGTAGCTCCTCCAGACAGTGATGTTTTGGAGTATGAAAAAGCACTTGAAGAACTAACAGGAAATGGGAAATCAAGGAACGTCATTGCAGCTGAGATTAATGGAGAAGAAAGGCCTTTGTTCAAATTCATTCAGCTTGTAATTAGTCCCATGAGGGGAGATTTTCCAGTGCTGAAGTATCAGGACATATTCCTGATGTACTTACTGAAGCATGGAAAGAAGATAAACCTATGTAGGTTACTTATGGAACAATTGGAGTATATGACTATGGAAAGCTAAAAGTCCAATTCCACATTCCATGAAAAGCTTATTTAAGTAATGCTATAGGTAAAGGGTGTGGCTACAAATCAAGAAGAGATGATAGTGGCCAAGAACAATGTTTTTATCTCCAAGGTTATTTTCAAATTCATGAAAATTAGTTGGAATCCATGGAAGAAGTCATGGGTGAATGATAAAGGAAAGGTATATGAAATGTTTGACCCTACTACTCACCCATCTTGGACAAAAGCTATGAGAGATCCATCCCTTAAGCCTGATGATCCAGAACAGGCTTATTCCGATGAGGAGGAGGAAGTTGAAGGTGTTGTGAATCCTGAAAGAGAGAACACCCCATTGATGATGGGAGTGATCCTGATTTTCCTAACAATTCTATAAGGACAATAGCTTTCGGAGCAGCTAGCCCTCAAAAAGAACTGCCAAGAAGAGAGAGTGTTATAAAGGACAATGAGACTGAGACGACTGAAGAAGAAGATGCTTCTCAAAATATTGTTAAGGACACCTCTGAAGAGGATGATGCTACCAATATAGATCATTTTGCTCATGAGGCAGAGGAGGCTTGTGATAAGGATGAAGGAATTGAGACTGTTTCAGAAGTTAATGATGAAGACAATGAAGAAGTAGAGCTCATTTTGATCCCTCTGATAGATAATACTGACAAGACAGTGTCTGATCAGGACGTAGGGGTGGCATATACTGCCATTTATATGGAAATAATTGATGACACAGTGAAGGCTGTGACTCACCCCACTGGTGAACCAACAGAGAAAACTATTGTTGAATCTGCTGGAGTCAGAGAGGATGTTGTGGAATTACATGGAGAAAAACAGATAGAGGAGATTTCTTAGGAGAGAGCTCTATGTGAGGGGGAGCAACCTGTTTCCCTTGGTTTAGTTTCTGTGCTTCATGACATAGAGGGTTTGTCATCAGATCCAAGGTAGATGATACATGGACTCAATTTTGGAGATTATGATGAGGAAGACCAGCCTCAAAGGGATTATGTTATCCTAACTGAAAGTATTCCAGTAGTTGTTGCTGACAAATTGGCAGCCATGGAGGATCTTGAGTCCTTAAAGGTTGAAATGAAAGAGTCCCTAAGAGAATCAATAGAATATTCGAAGAATAGCCTTGTTGAAGAGATGTGGAATGTGGAGAAATCCCTGGAGCTATCTCTGGGATGTGTTGTGTTTAGTACAGTGAAAGAAATGTTGAATGAGATTAAAGTGTCCCATAGTCAAATTGGAAGCTGGAAATGAGCTGTGGTAGCTCTGAGACAATTGGTTGCATCATTTACCACCATGAGGAGTTCTCAAAACCAAGTGAATGATGAGATTCGATATATCATAGAGGTAGTCAAGTAGTTTGTGGATGTTTTTGAGGATTTTAAGACATCATTAAAAGAAAATTTGATTAGTCAGGATAAACTTGTTCAGAAGGTGATTGGTAATTTGACTCATTATTTCAAAGAGATAGTAGCTTTCTCAGTCATCCCACTTCCATCATCTAGCACCTCTTTGAACATTGACCAGATCAGACATGTGATCTAGGAAGAGCGTGCAAAGGCCAGTACCAGCGGCTCCTCTGATTCTTAGGTAATTGCTACCACTAGGGAAGTCAATAGTTATGTTCGTGAACACATTCAAGTAGCTACTGCTACTCAGGAAGCCATTAAGAATAAGGTAGATTCTTACTTTGAGAAGATCTATTCCAAGAAACAAATGACCAACCACTTCAAGCTTTTGATAGAGAATATGATGCTTCCTCCAGTGACTCAGGCATTCAGGGAGCAGGTCAGAAAACTGAGAGAATTGACCCCTTATTTGGATAAATTTTTGGAGAATAAAGATTATTTTTTATTTTCTATGGAAAGAGTAGGAGGCTTTATTATGGACATTAGAAACCTTCTTATACCCTTTCTCCATGTGGACTGCACCCCTGTCTTCATCCCTCCTACCTTACCTGCATCTCAACCCAATAGTGCCTCCACGATGATTCCGGGTGAGGCCATCAGAAGCCTTACTCCACTGATACCTCAGCGAGCTACCCACTACAGACCCACATGAGCTTCTGTTGCTACCCCTCCAGTCATTTCTTCAGTAGTTCCTAAACCTACTGATCCACCAGCTCATCCTCCATCTTCTTCTTCCAAAGGGAAAAACCAATTACCTACGGATGATGTAGATTGAGTCTGTTTATGTATTTTGATAGGGACTATGTATTCTTTTTGGGTCTCGTAATGCACTTTCATTAATACAATCATTATATGTTCTCTATATTTATGTTTATTTTTGCTAATAAAAAATGGGGAGAAAGACTGTGCTAATTCTAGACTAATCATGTGATTGGGGAGAAATGTGCTAATATGATCCTATGTTAAATATTTTCTGCCTTTCTCTCTGATACCATTGTCCAATATTTTTTGATTTTACAATCTTATTAATATATGATACTTGAGACACTTTTGATCGATGTTTAGTAACTAAATTATATGTTATATCAATAATTAATACATACTGGCATAATTTGTGATTATCAAAAAGGGAGAGATTGTTGGACTCACCTGTTTTGATAATACCAAATCGTGCTTAAATATTGATCATGATATATTAAGCCAATTGCTAACCTTTTCCAATCTATACTTATATTGTTCATCCTGAACAATTTATATTCTTAGTCAGATGACTTTGTTGCGTCAACTTATAGATTACATTTACCTAAATATATGTTCACTGTTAAAGGCTACTGGTAAGAGCCTTCTGTTCAAGGTCACCATTATAGCTCACTATTACCCGAGGTCACTAATCCGAGAAGGTTACTGTTGAAGATCTTCTGTCACTGATATAAGATACCGGTAAAAGGTTACCATCACAAGTCTTCCTTTGATCTACTTATCAAAGCTCACAGACAAAAACTCACCGTCACAAGGTTACGGTTATGACAAGGCTTCTGTTATAAGTTTACTGTCAGAATCTTTCTCAAGTATCTTGTTGATAACTTTGTTGTTCAAGTCTACAGTTGGACATGCCTACTGTTAGTAGAAGGATACCTCTAGACAACTCCTACTGTCGATATGGTCGACTGTTGTACAAGTTCTACTGATGGACATATTCCTTTGTTAATGAAATTACCTATTGAGATAAGTCTACTGGTGGAAAGGTCACTATTTCAGTATTATGATGTTACAGACCTACCGATGAAGTCCACTGATAATGATCTACTGATACATAGAGTAACAGCTACCATTACAAGACATCCACTGACACAAAGTCCACCGTTACAAGCCTACAGAGAGAGAGAGCCTACCGATGAAGCTCAAAGTTGAATAGCCTACCGATGAAGCTCAAAGTTGAATAGCCTACCGATGAAGTTTACTGTTGGAGAGACTACTGTTGATGTATACCATGTGACATGCATATGATACGAGTATAACGATATTCTTTTCTTTTCTTTACCAATTCTATTATTATTATCATAACAGTCATGTCCGGACAAATTAATGCACCTGACATTATTTAATGATATTTGCAGGCATATTAGGAAACAATACGGTGTACGAGGAAGACCACACGGGGTAGAAACATTTCTATTGTCGGACCCTGCTGAACCAAATAAGAAAAATCTAATCTGCAAAAGTATCTATATGTATGAATAGAGACAGACATAAATAATAGGTGTTGACATATTTAATATACACACATAAGAGAGAAACATACAACATCTGAAGAAATACACTCAAGCACTCATTCTGAAGAACACATAGATTCAAGATGATCTGTTGAAAGAACCTTCTCAAGTTATGATGGTGTACTAAAAAGAGCATCAGACCTAAGAAGATGATCATATCTATATCTAGAAGTCAGAACCGAGAAGTTACGACACTCTGTTTGGAGGCTACTTGCAGAGAAGGACCAACACATCATTTCCCTCATTCCAAAGAGTCCAGAGATGATCTGCCAACATATAGAGCTTTCTAAACTTCTTTCAAATATCATTAGCTCTATTGTGTTTTAGTAGTTTACACTTGTGAGCAGTGTGTGTGTGTTACACACACTAACTCTTGTGCTTGAACGGAGGGATACTAAAAATCCCAATACCAAAGTCTCTTTACATTTGTTTCCCATTCATAACTGTGAAAGAATCCTAGTGTGGATTGGTAGTTTATTTTTCCCACGTATAACTGTTGTAGACATTGCAAAACCAGGACGGTTTGTGAAAACTATTGTAAAGACCAAAATAGGATGTGTATCATTTTTTAATATAATTGCTTTGTGGCAGATGATCACCAAGTGGAAAGGACTATGTCTTGACTTAATACTTAACCTCTTGTTTAAATTGACTTTGTTCATATTTCCATTATCTTGTTTTACATTTATCCACTACTTACATTTCCAATGATAGAAATCTATTTTTACACTCACTCTGATAGTTAGTTCTGGTAAGTGTGTATATGTCATTCGTTTAGTAAACTTGTTTCAAATGTTGAATTTGTTCTCATACTAATTCAATTGAGGAGTAATCAAACTTTGAGAAACCTGTTGAACAATAATTCACTTATATAACTACTGCCTTAATTGACTGGGCTATTTTAATTTGGGAGATTTTAATCCTAATAGTTTTTAACAGAAATTTTAATTGAAACTAAATTCACCCCCCTCTTGAGTATCCACTCCGACCAATAACAATATATATAATATGAATAATAAATGTATTTATGTATTACAAATAATATTTATGAACTTTTATTAATTATATAAATGAATATATATTTAATAATATAAAAAATATACACATTTTAAAAATATTAATAGCTATATTTCAATATACATATGATTATTTTCAATATGATGACTACTAATATTGAATTTACCATCTAAAATAATTAAAGTAATATAGAATAATTATTATTTTAAGAAAAAATATATAAATTACATATGAAATAATATAAATTTTTAATCAATTACAAAGAAATAATAAATATATTTATGTTTTTAACAATATAATATTAATTATAATACATTAAAATTAAACACTCTAAATGATTATATTCTATTTTATCTGCGATATTAAATATATAAATGTATTATTATTATTAATTGTAGACGTTTATGTTGTATTGATTATATAAAAAATATAAATAATTATTAATTCATTTTAAATATATTAGATGAATAACTTATTAGTAATCAACAAAGATATTCTCTCTATGATATGGGGATCAATTCGATGGTCTTCTGCAACTTATATTAAGAAGAATATTTAAGGATGAAATTATTGCTCACTAAGAAATGCTTTTCTGCATGCGTTGGTGTGAATTTTTATGCCGATTTCTTGGCTCCCAAAATATCATATGCCATTTTTCTGATAATAGATATTAGACACATTTGGATGTGTTTCAAAATGAGGTTTAAGGAATGAGAGTCAATGAAGGTGTGAGATACAATTTGGAGTGTCTTCACTATGTACAGTTTGGGATGTGAACCCCTCCTCATCAGTGGGGAATGTGATGCATAATGATGGCATGATACTCATCAATAATAACCATCTAAGCGACTTATGATAGTGGAGTGCAAGGACCCCTGATGAGGAGTATTGTAGTCGAGATCATAAAGGATGACTTATTCCGGCACTAGTTGGTGATGACAGAAGGTGATGTTGTGGGGACTGTTCTGGAGATGTGGGTTTGGGATCCTGGTGGTGTTAAAAATATTGTCCCATTGTAGGGTATCTGGAAATAGAGTGGTGATAGAGGTAAGTGGTGACAACATCCAGACAATAGTCTCTTGGTTTGTGATAAATGTAAGTGAGGCAGAGTGAATCATAAACGAGGTGCAGTTGAAAGAGATTATTGATCAATGGTTGTGATTTTTCTCGACGTGCACCGACATAAACCTATGAAAGAGGGGATGAAGTAGATATTCCAAAGGGTGATGGCCTTGGTATGAAGTTTAGTGATGAGATTAGGATGTGATGATGGATATACTATAAGTAGGTTTTTTCATTGGGAATTGATCCATTTTCATAAAACTACGGGCTGAGAATTTTGTGGACCTATGCCCTAGAATACTCGGGATGACCTGAAAAATTCCAGAAACATGCTACATCCATACCGGTAGAAGAAATGTTGACACCAAGAGAACATGAAACTGAGGGTATGACAAAAATTATATTTGGTGGTGCTGGTCTATGTGATGAAAGTTTTTTGTGCTAAACGTTGGTGTTCTGTTGTGGGGACCCACTCATTAGTGGGCTAAAAAAAATTCAGTCATGTGTGGACAAAGGAATACTAACCACACAATGGGGATGGTGGTCTAGAATGTGTGATCTACCTAGTGATGACTTTGAATGTTGATGGTGATTACCTTGGGATACTGAACAACCTTGGGATGAGGTCATTGACTGTCAATGACATTGGAGATTTATGACAACTCTTAGATAAGTGTGACCTCAAATTGGGGGTAGGATTGGGATGATGCAAACCAAATTTTATGGACAAGATAAGGATTACTCAGGCCACTAACTGACTAGCGATTGGCTCATCTATATCCCACGAAGCCATTAGGGTAGTAAAAAATCATGGTCCTTATGTGGGTCTTCAGGGATGGTGATTTTAAGCTGACTGTATCCCAATTATTTATATGCCCTTTTAGGTTTGTCTCTTTTTTGTGGAACTTGTACCATTTCATGATGCTCCCTTAATACATTTTATTTTTTAATAATTTTATGGACATGTATTTTGGTCTAGAAATTCATGGTGAGCCATCATGGTGTAATTAATTTTTAATTATATCTAAAAATTATTAAATATAGTTAGAATTTTTATCATATATATAAATGAATATAATTTTAAATATCATAACATATACTTTTTATAAATATATTCATATATAAAAATATGTATACATATAAAATTATTTAAAATATAAATTACAAATTGCTTAAATATAATATCAATTAATAATTTCATTATTAATAATAAACAATATTTAAAATTAAAATTATTTTAGATACTGGAGGTTAAAAAACAACTCACACACTGATGGACCCACAATGATAGATTAAATCCCCCTCCAATTGTTGACCGACTCCATAAAAGTCTCATTATAATTCATTATTCCTCGAGGCATAACATTTGATACCCCAGAGGCTTTGTGGCTCAAACACCCAATTACGTGGCCCAATATCCAATTTTGATGGATATTGATACAAATACAATATTTCTATAGCACCCCACATTTTTTATAGTCCCTAAACATCAATTTTTATATACTACCCACTCTAGTACAATGGATATTTTCTGCCACAGAAATTTGAACTATGGTCTCTTCACCGCTAACACACTGTGATGTAACATTTTTTTAAATTGTGTGTTTTTTCATAAATTCATTTTCATATTTGATGTATAATTTTTTTTTCAATTTCTCATTTACATATGTGATTTTTATTTTCATTATATAAATATATATTTGTCGGTGTGTGCCTATATGAAGAAAACATGGACATGTGTGTGAAATAGTTGAATCCAACATATAAGTGAGTATATATAACTATATAAAATGAATATAATATTAATTATATATAAAATATATATATATTATAGTTAATAATATTAAAAAAAATATTTTTTATATAATAATATAATTAATATATATATTTTAAAGATCCCAATGGGTTGCGATGGTGAAGTATTGTATTTTTTTTCCAATGAGTGTTGTTAGTAGTTTAGAAATTACATGATTCCGTACTAAAAGATATTAAATAATCATTTAATTCCTAATAGTATAAAAAAGTGAGGATATTAGACATTAAAACATCTTAATATAAGATGAAATTATGGCTATATCTAGATGATACACACAAAAGGTGTCTAGATGATTTACCCAGACAATAGAAGAGGCAGTGTCTTGATATATTGAAGTGAAGTATAATATATGAAGATTGTTGAATTGATATTAAGTGTGAATCCATGAAATTTTTTATGATTAATAGAATCAATATATAACATTGTACCCTTCTATCTCTCTTAGGGTTTTCATTACCAAAAACACACTCTTATATATAGAATGTTTTCGTTTAAGTAAAATTTGGTCATTTTAATTTGACATTAAGTCATGTTTTTCATAGAATTAATGGAAATATTAAAGTATACTCAATGAAATATTGTATAACCTATAAAATTATTTGAATAGTATTAATCCATTATTTGAGACATGTAAATGATAAAAAAGATATATAAAAGGCTATATAAGTATACAAGGGTGGATCCACATGATGGTGGGGAGCTGTAGGCTGCACTGGCTAGCATTTAAGGGCACTGGCCAACCAATGGAATGAAACAAATTCCCCAATATCTAAGAGTACACCACCCACCCAATGGAGAAGCACCTACTGGATAGTGGAAGTTGGGAGGGCCAAGAAATTATCATCTCTCCTATCGGCTACCCAGTGGGATGATCTAGCTACTCGGTGTCTCCGATCTAGAAAATTCAAGGAGAAATTATTAATGTTTTATAATTATTTGATTCAGGGAATTAAATCTCATGATGGACCCAAGGTACCTACAAATCCTATGAATCTTATAAATAAAGACCTATAATTTCATGGATCTCATTAATAAACCTATGCAACATTTTTTCCCTCGAATCAGTATCACGGAAATTCTATCAATCTAAAATTTATCTTAAATAGAGAGTATAAATTATCCATCAACAACAATGGATATCATTTCCTATATCTTTATTGAAATTTCTCAACAAAAAATGTATACATACAAATGATATATTTACGAAGTGGCAATATAATGGGTTTAAAAAAACTATATTTTATTAATCTCCATTAACAATGGGTTCTCATTTACAAAAAAGTGATGGCCCTCTTCATTTTCCATCAATGACATTCAATAGTGTTTTCAAAAACCATAATTTACTAGGATGAGTTTCTTGATCACCTTTAAGATCAATGGAATAATAACATATACCTATCCACTAGAGGGGAGGAGATGTAGGGGCTCATATAAAGTTATTTCTATCCATATATTTCAAACCATGTTTGATATATCTTTTAATTTTCTTAATGCATCATTCCTCTTCAATACACATAAATACATAAATTTGTATCATTTTTCAACTGTGCATAATTATTTATTCAATTATGAAACTAATTTTTTAATATATATAGAATTTATAAATTCAAAAGTTTTTGAATATTACACCATTATAACTTTTTCCATTTCATGTTTTTTTAAACTTGAATTTTTCTTTTACATTTTTATTAAATTTTAAATAGAACTTCACTCCCTATTTCCATAAAACTCATACCATTAATTGGTTTCAAAGGATTATTTGTGTTTTTATAAATTTATTGTTTTTTATTAATTTTAATCGATTTCAAAGTATGATCTATTTAAAATGGAATATATTTATTATTATCATGTTCCAAATTTTTAAGGAATTGATTATTCCTATTGGAAAATAATATGCACACTTATATAAGATTCATAAGTTACACTGTCAAGAAAAAGTTTATGAATGAATATATTTCTAATAAAGAACCTTAATATAATTGGACACATGATGATATTAAAATCATTGAGATTATTGGAAAATCCATGAAAAATATATTTTTCATTCCTGACTGAAATGAATTTAATTGTGTTTATATATGAAAATCTACCCATGAAATATAGAAAATTATACAAGTAAAACATTATGTAATTAACAAAGTTAATTTTTATATATTATAAATATTTAGGAAATATTCAGATTGTTTTTCTATGAATTAAAATGAATCTTTGACTAGTATGTTTACATATTCCATTGAAATATGAAATTGTCAAATTTCTGATTGTTATTATTTTCCACACAATACATATTAAAAATGACACTTTTAGTCATACCAAGAAATTAGGCACCCAAATTCACTACTACACAAAAAGGAAACAATGTGAGTAAAATAAAGGCCATATAACTTATCAGAATCCCAATAATGTTTCGAATTATAGTGAAATGTCAAGATAACAAGAAGATAATGAACATAATCATAAAAAGAACATAATTTACATAAAATATCCCAATGATGATTCACCCGGAGTTGATGTTCATGATTTTTCACAAAACTTCAATAGAATAAAAAATTTAATTTATTGGGAGTGCAATAATTTCCCTATTAGTATATATTGATAAAATATTGCTTATTGGAAATGAGATTTCATGCTTTCAATTATTTAAATAATGGTGGAAAAAGAGATTCACCAAGAAGAAATTAGATGAAGAAACCATCAAACATGGAATCATGATCATTTGAGACATATGCAGGTGGATTCATGCACTTAGTCATGGTACACATATTGAAAATATCTTATAGAGTTACAATATGGAAAAATACAATACAAGGTTTGTTCTAGTGGAACATTTTATAAATACCACCAATATTTTTTTACTCAGAAAAATCAATAGAATGATTGAATGAGTAGAATTTCATACACATATTTGATAGGATAGATCATCTATGCCATGTTATATACAAGGATGGATATTTTCTGGGCTTTTATCACTATAGGTTGAAATGAAATGGATCCTAGAGAACAATAATGGACCACTATTAATGTTATACATAATTATATAAGTCATAGGGTGGATATGTTCCTAGTGTATATAGAAGGCAAGGTGTTAGTAATCAAGACATATAAAAAGGATGATTTGTAAATTGATCTGTATCATTTAAAATCATAGTCTAGATATGTAATATATCTCAATAGAGAAGACGTGAGTTGTATGTACTCAAATTAGCTAGTTTTGTTCAATTATATAGTGGAGTTAGAGTAGTTTGTATAAAGAAGCAGTTTAGATTAACATCTTCATCAAAGTGATTTATGTGTTTTTTAGTAGTTCAAAACCTACCATATTGTATTAGGGATATCATTGCAGTTGTGGATATTGAAAAGGTTCTATGGTTGAATCAAAAGATGAAGAATAAAAATGACATATATCACATCTTTATAGATTTATCTCAATGAGGTGAGGTCGATGTATGCATAATATATATGGAGGAGAATATATAAGACCCCTTTAATAATGTCTTATCACAATAGAGTCATAAAAAACTAATGAAAATAAGAATATTGGGTATTATAAGAATTTAGACTTCATATAAGTGGGAGTTTGTTAGTGTTTGAACCATTTAACCAAATGTCTTTATAGATTTGGTTTCGTATATATTCAAGGAGTTGAATATAATAAATATCTTTTAATTTGATTATAATTTTATTCATGATGTACAATATGAAAATTTCCCAAGGATATTTTCCACATTGAATATACAAAGTAGAACCCAGATGTTAGGAGATCATTATGATTCTATAAAATTATACTGAAATATAAGTTCTTTGTAAAGAATATATTATCTAAAATTTAATATATGAAGAATTATTTTAGTGGTAGGAGGATCCAATGATATTGATACTTTATCTCATGATGTTTTCATATAGTAATATTAATGAGAGGGGGTTATGAGAATGAAACTACCATTAATAACTTAATTTGTTTTGTGTGTCATTGGATAATGGTTATATACCAACCTGGATCATCCTATAAATAGTTGCAAGAATAGTTGGTCACATGGACTCTAGCCCACCACCCCATATACAGGAGGCATTATATTAGTAGAGATGGTCTATGGGTTGTACATTGGGGAGACTATACCCTCTAGGTCAATAATCAATATAGTAGAATAAAATAAAATAATATTAATTAAAGAATAATGATAAACTAACAGATATTAATAATATATATCTAGACCAGTTCCAAATAAATATAAAATAATGCATGAACATGCTATTCCAAAAAATAAGATACATCCAACATATATCAGATAATATATAATATGATATGATAGGAAAAAGAATTATTTAACACAAGGCACAACTCCCATGGGAAACACAAGTACGTTCTCGACCTCCATCTCCATGTCATGTCTTAAACCATAAAGAGTTATATAAAAAGCACAATCTAGGAAGTAACATGTAATAATTTAATCCATATAGGCACCAATTGGCATCCAGAACAAAGTGTGAGTAAGACTCAATAGGCCACCACCAATGAAATATAATGAAAATCCAATATAGGAATATAAATGAAGCACTGCACAAGTAAATAAACTGTATGTAGAAATGTTAATATATATCATATTGGTCTTAGGTTCCTCATGAGACTCCTAGCCAATGATACCTTCTTAAAGAGAAGTCATAATGTCTAAACCATTTAATGTATTGATAGTATATTGATAGTATGACCCCTGTAAATATTCCCTGGATTCCATATATAGAAAAAATCATTTCGGGCAGAAGGAGAAACCATGGAATCCGTAGATACATATTACACTGACCACAAAGGATTCTATATTTAAAATGCTGTTATGGATATATAGATTTTAGATAATAAAAAAGCATTACGAATAATCTATTTTATTCAACATATGATCACATCCAAGTCATTCCATATCAGGATCCCACGTATCTCCAATATCATAGAAAAATAAATTCATCCTATGAGACTATTAAAGGCATCCCATATAAGGGATCCAAGAATAATTCAATGAATAATTCTATTCATTAAACCTAGGTTATAATAAAAGGAATTAAAAATAAACAAACCATGTTTGGCACATGGAATAATATATTTTATTCACCAAATGATCCCAACTATGTAATGTCTCATCAGGAACCCATGTTTCATCCCAGACATATTATAATTATTTCAGTCTATTCTACCATCAATGAAATTCCATATGTGTAACACCCCATGCCTCCATGATACATATCTCTTTCAATGAAGCAATAGCTTGCATTGTATGCTAGTTTGAGATTCTAACACACTGCGACCAATCAAAGTAGCCATTATGAATAGTAATACCCACTTTTTGAATTATATAAATTTTATATTTCAAAATGTACTTCATTATTGGATTAGGAATATCATAATTATCCTTTGTTGATTTTTTTTTTCTTTTTTGAGAACATCCAATTTTCGATGAATAGTGAAAAATACTTAAAAACTACTTTTTTAATAAAAATAATTTATAGTGATAAATTATACTATTGAGTGGTTTTAAAGTATAATTTTAATATACTTTTACAATTTTACCCAATGGTGGTCATTATAATTAATTTCACTATTAAATTAGACATAAACAGTTGTCAATCTTTTGATTGATATTGTTTCTTAAAAACACGCTATTTGTTTTGACAGTGGGAATTAATTATAAAATTAATTAATGAAACTTATAAGTATTGAATTTTTTAAAGTAGAAATAATTTTTGAATTCAGAATATTAATTATATCTTAGGGTGAATTTTTGGTATTTTTCTAAAAAACTTAAATTTTTGATGAATAGTGAAACCACTAAGTGGTAGTTAAAAAACAGATTTTTCGTTTAAATAAAATTTTACCTCTTCTGTGAATTTAATTTCAAAAATCCATCATACATCATTGTCATTATGAAGTAAAATGTGGATCAATGGGACTAAAATAATTTTTGGTGAATAGTAACTTATAAGTTATATTAATGGCGATTAAAGGTAGTTAGAGTAATTTATGGTAAATATAATGTTATAATAATATGAAATTACATTTACACTTTTCCTACCCTTATTGGATGAGTCATGTCCTACCAAGACAATCCATGGATAAACATGGGGACCATATGGAGCCACTTGGGTAAGAAAATGACATTAATAACTTTTTATTTAACGTAAAAATAAAATTGTCACAAACATGTGTTGTTTTACTAAAACAATTATTAGATGGGGTTATATAGGTTAGATGTTAGACTATGAATATTCATTGGAAATATAAAAATATTTCCTACATAAGGGTAATTTTTTATAAATTTTAGACATTAAATTAATTAAATTCTCTATGACACCATGTTGATGCAACGATTACCTCATTAATTAATGATTTAAATAAAATGAAAAGATAATGTAAAATCTAAAACATACACTTGTAAAAAACCTATTGGATAAGTACATTTATAATCCTTTTCACCTTATCCTCTAAATATATAATTGTGGGACCTTTAAAATCCGAAACTCATAATATAATAATGTAACATTTCATGACTTTCCAAGAGTGCCCCTCATCCCCTCTTATAGAAGACCCCCACATATACCACCTTATTCACACCTTCAAAGCCATTTTTATTGGCCAAACTCTGGCCAAATAATCTCTAAACTTCCCTATCTTACTCCTAGAAGCCTCACATTGGGTATAAGTCTTTCCAAGGAATCCTTTGGCTCAAATTAAAAAGAGTTACCTGATTTTAAGGATATGTCTTCTCTTATGTTCTTATATTTATTTTTCTTATACAACCCCTTAAACTCTTTTAAGTCCTTCAATTTGTAACAAAAACAGTATCCTAAATATAATAGAATGTTTTCATGAGAATTATTTTATTTACACTTACACACACCTTCATGTAATGGTTAAATAACATAGTGTTTCTGTGGGTGGCGAATTACTGCCCCACAAAATGATGATTGTTTAATCTTCTTTAATCACCTCTATTGTTGGACATTAAGATGTCACTATATTTATATATGATATATATTATATTTATGTTTTCCTTATTCTTATTTATTTTTCATTTATGGCATACCATTATGATTTCCATTATGGGTAAACGTGATAATTTCATTTTAGAAAGTGCGGACTACCGCCCCCTAAAAGTGATTTGAATCGTTAATTTCATATTTGGGACATAAAAAGAATAGAGTAAATGATATGATATTATAATGGAATTATCATATACCTTTATATGATTATTATTTCATTCCATTAAATAAGAAACAAAAATTAAAGTAGCATTCATGCGTACGTACGACTTACCGTCTCCATGAACATTGCATTTCATTTATTACCTCTAAATGTTATGTAATATTATAAATGAATGTATATAATAGATATATACGATATATATGATATCTACATAATTAATATGATTATGGATATAATGGATATTTTACCACATGAACAAATTGTAATTTTAAGAAGTTTATTTTCGACTCCAGCTCCAAAGATCGACAAAACGACCGTTATTAACATAAATAATTACATAATGTTAATAACATGGTAATAAGTTATAGGAAGGAATAATGAACGTGAAAAAGGTTCCCAAGGAAATAGAAATTAACTCTAGTTTATTATTCAGGAGGTTAAAGAACGATCGAGTCAAGTCAGACATGAGGTAAGGGACTTCGTCTCAATCTCCTTCCACTGAGGCATAATTTGTTTTATACACAACTTTCTTTTATACGATGTATAAACCCCTTGGACATTTACTTTTATACAAAGGGAATATTTTTTATATTAAGAGTTTTACTAAAAGTAAAAAGGAAATATTTTTTTGTCATACGTATGCGGCGACAACGACTTCTCCACCGCCGTGACCATTATTTGAGTTTTGGCTTCCTCTACAAGCCATCACTTTTTTTAAAATGAAAAATAAATACCATGTTTTAATTTTCATTTATTTTGGTATTGAGAATGGTTTTGATAATGTTTTTATTATATAATTTTTTTGTATTGATATCTTGTGATTGAAATGTGGAAACATTATGTTTCCTTTATGCATGTTTTATGTGATACAATTATGTTATGGTTTATGATATGTTTAAACCTATTCATATGAGGAATTAATTGGACTTAATAAGTGACGGGTGGAGCCCAATATAGCTCCTCGATGCAACTGTAGGTCTCATGAGACAAACTAGTGTCTTAGCATGAGGCCTTGACAAAATCTTATTTGTAGTCTTGGCACGAGGCATTGGCTACGTGGTTATGATAGTCTGCCATTATGCATTCCATCATTATGAAAGTGGTTATTGATATTGCATGTGATTATTTGACTAGTATAATATACATGTGAATAAGTAAATGGAATTATTTCATTTTAAATTTTCCATATTATGATTAACTTCATGTTTTAAAGGTATTTGTTTTAGTTATACATTTCCTTAAATGTTTATGTTTATTTATGAAGGTTTCCGCTATATTGTTATCCTTACTGAGAATCTGTGCTAACCCCTATCTATGTTTTATTTTCCCAGGATGTGAATAAATATTTTATGACTGACCTGAAGGGATATTCTGAAGGGGATATAGGTGTGGACTATAAAGATTATGTTATTTTAGTTTTTCACATTATGATGTAATGTAACATTTATAAATGTATCTAGTGTTTCAAAGGCTACTAAACTAATCGGTCTTTCGAGACATGAACTTTTGTGATCGTTCCAATGTTACGTAATAATGCACCGACTATGGGAAACTGGGGTTAGAGCATTACAGTCAGTATTAGAGGCAGTTTAGTACCAACCGTGGATGCTAGATTTAGAAAAACTTTGATTAGAGCACATAGCCCTAAGATAGACTTTGAGGATTAGTATAGAAGAACATCGTAGAATTTTGGTACTATAGAGATTTTGTGAGTTTATGATCAATACATCCCTGTATGGATACGAGTAGGTAGAGGCGGCTCTGGAACAGATGTATCTAGGGGTAAAACCCAAAAACACCACTTTGAGCTAGACTCGAATGGGAACTGGTGCACGACAACGGGCCTTGCTGCACTTTTGGTTACGACACTCCTAGGGGATATGCTTAGGATAATTCCAATTTTATTTACAAACCATTCAGAAGGGTTTATGAGTATATAGTTACCTAATGAAAACATTTTTATGATTATGGATTATATCCATAAATAGTTCAATTTATGTTAAGTGTTTTTCAAGTTTGTTATTATGTATTTCGATTCATAAACTAATCTAGTTTATGAAATTGTATAGAAATTGAACCTAGTTGAAGGAATAGAAACTGTATCAATGCACAAACTCCAAGTAAGGATTTCCCTCCTACTCAGGATAATTATAGTGGAGCTG
The DNA here is from genome assembly GCA_963277665.1 of Viscum album. Classification (NCBI taxonomy): domain Eukaryota; kingdom Viridiplantae; phylum Streptophyta; class Magnoliopsida; order Santalales; family Viscaceae; genus Viscum; species Viscum album. The sequence goes on along the minus strand of OY728155.1, from coordinate 1,491,855,112 downwards.
GTGATACAACTGGTGTTGATCATCTTATCGCCATACTGGGACAACTCACTCAGGTTATGAATAATAACCTTACTGGTATGGAGCACCCTGATCCGCAACGTGGTGGATCAATGTTAGATCATTTCATGGGGCAACAACCGCCAAAATTTAATGGGGGGTACAAACCCATTAGTATCTGAGAAATGGATAAACACCTTAGGGAAAATATTCCATGCCTTGGGTTGTAGGGAAAGGGAGAAAGTTGTTATGGCAGTTTACCTCCACACAAGAGATTCCGATCAATGGTGGTCGCTGGTTCAAAACACAAAGGAAGATGAAGAAGTATCAATTATGGAATGAAGGGAGTTTAAGGAAATTTTCATAGAAAAATACTTTCCACATGACCATCGACCAGATATGGAAAGGTAATTTTTGAGTCTGAGGTAGAAGGAGGATTATAATGTTGCAAAGTATGAGGATAACATTACAAGTTTAGCGAGACATGTTGCATATTATATACGTAACCCAAGAAGTAAGATTGATAGTTTCTTTGATGGGTTAAAACTGTTTCTCCAACGAGATTTAGTATCACAATCTTTCTCAACGTATGAAGATATAGTCACATGTGATATCAAGATAGAAAAAGAATTTTGTAAATCTTATGACCATAAAGTAAATCATGAGAAGAAGAGAACGGTTAAATAAGAGATAGATAAAGGGAAAAAGGGAAAGAAGGATTTTCCATTATGTGATAATTGTGTGAAGAATCACCCCGGTACTTACCTAAAAGGAATGGGAGTTTATTATAAATTTGGAGAGAAAGGTCACCAGGCATGTGATTGCAGGGGAAAGAAAGAGGCTATCAATGTTGAATGCTACTATTAAAGGGAAATGGGGAATTATGAAAATGAATGTCCTAATAGTCAAGGAAACATACCTCAGTAACGGCCAAGGGATTGAGGCCAATATTATGCTTTTACTATAGTTGAAGAGGAATAATTAATGTATTGGTGTATTTGGACTCAAGGATTATATTCTGGTTATAAGAATAATGTGATTTATATAAGGATTATACTACAGTACTTGTTTCATTCATTAAGGTTTTAATATGATAAAGGTAATCATATTTTTAGTATGTGACAATAAGAGAATCATTACTTTGTTTGGGGAATCTGATGTTACAATTGATTTTGGAATTTAGATCCATTTTAGAGAAAGTCTGGACAGAGGAATTTTGGATAATGATAAAGGTTGGAATGGATTAAGTTGAACCTTGGATAGTATTGTTTAAGGTTAAAACATTTCTGGAGATTAGTTTTGGAATATTATAATACTATAGTTTTTGGAAAAGGACAACCTACAGGTTAGGGGATAACCCGTCACGTCAGAGAAGGCAGCGGGAATTGAACCTACAACCATAGTGCAACAGTCCTTTATTACCTAACACTAGCCTACAATAAGTCCCTGGTTATTAAAAAATTGTTTTCCTAATCTATATGCTATTTGTTAATATTTGGAACCTTGTACGATTAGGATAAATATAATATTTTTGAGTTCTATTACCTTTTGAAGTGAAAGATGGGTTTGTGGTAATAATTTATTAAATAATGAAATTCTACATGAAAAATAATTATATTTCCTTGCGTTATTTTCTCTAAAATAAATTCTTCAACGTTATGAATGGTAACTTAAAACAAAAAAGTTGTCGGTTATGTTTTCCAACTGGGGAATCAATTACCGTTTAACCCATCACAAGTTTATGATTTTCTTGTAGTTAACTTTCTCCTAATCATGTTTTCTACAACTCTCCAACAGAACATGATGGTTTTTTTCTCCTCCATATCCATGTTTTCATAAAATCCTAGTTTGGGATATCTTGGGTGACCTTTGTATTTCTATTTCTTTCTTTTAAAGTTATATTTTTATTAAAGTTATTTCCGATGTGGGTTTTCCACAAAGGAATTAGCTACTTTCAACCTTTTATTTTCTAAGAACAATTTAAAATTGCGAGCACACAATGTATTGAAGGAGGGTAGAATGTATCACCCCAAGCTTCCACGATACACTTATCTTTAAATAATGCAATAGCTTGCATTTTACGCTAGTTTGAGATTCTAACACACTGCCACCAATCAAAGTAGCCGTTATGAATAGTAATACCAACTTTTTGAATTATATAAATTTTATATTTCAAAATGGACTTCATTATTGGATTCGGAATATCATAATTATCCTATGTTGAATTTTTGGTGTTTTTTTAGAACATCCAATTTTCTATGAATAATGAAAAATAATTACAATCAAATTTTTAAATAAAAATAATTTATAATGATAAATTATACTATTTAGTGTTTTTAAATTATAATTAGAATATACATTTACCATTTTATCCAATTGTGGTCATTTGAATTAATTTCACTTTGAAATTGTACATAAACAATTGTCAATCTTTTGATTATTATTGTTTCTTAAAAACATGCTATTTGTTTTGACAACGGTAATTAATTATAAAATTAATTAATGAAACTTATATGTTTGGAATTTTTTAAAATAGATATCATTTTTTAATTTAGAATATCAATTATAGCTTAAGGTGAATTTTTGGTATTTCTCTGAAAAACATCAATTTTTTATGAATAGTGAAACCACTAAGTGATAGTTAAAAATTGATTTTTCATTTAAATGAAATTTTACTGCTTCTATTAATTGAATTTCAAAAATTATACATACATCATTTTCATTAGGAAGTAAAATTTTGTTCAATGGGATTAAAATAATTTTTGGTGAATAGTAACTTTTGAGTTCTATTAATGGCGATTAAAGGTAATTAGTGTAATTTAATGTAAATATAATGTTATAATAATATTAAATTACCTTTATACTAGTAATTCCCTTATTGGATGAGTCATGGCCGACCAATAAAGTCTATGGGTCAACTTGGGGACCCCATGGAGCCACTTGGGTAAGAAAATGACATTAATAACTTTTTATTCAATGTAAAAATAAAATTGTCACAAACATGTGTTGTTTTATTAAAAAAAATTATTTCATGGGGTTATATAAGTTAAATTTTCAACTATAAATATTCATTGGAAAGATAACAATATTTCATACATCATGGTATTTTTATATAATTTTTAGTCATTAAATAAATTAAATATTTTATGACACTATGATGATGCAGCGATTACCTCATTAATTAATGAATTATATAAAAAGAAAATATAATGTAAAATATAAGACATAAACTTGTCAAAAACCTATTGGATGAGTATATTTCAAACCCTTATCACCTTATCATCGAAATATCTAATTGTGGGACCTTTAAAATCCGAAAATCATAATATAATAATGTAACATTTCATGACGTTCAAGAGTTCCCCTCCTCTCCTCTTATAAAAGGCCCCCACCTCTACCACCTTATTCAAACCTTGAAAGCCATTTTTCTCGCCCAAATTCTACCCAAATACTCTATAAACTTCTCCGTATTACTCATAGTATCCTCACTTTGGGCAGAAGTCTTCCCAAGGAAGCCTTTGGCTCAAATCAAAAAGTGTTACCCGGTTTTAAGGTAATGTCTTCTCTTATGTTATTTTGTTTAGTTTTTCTTCTCAAACACCTTAAACTCTTTTTATTCCTTTCATTTGTAATAACAACAGTATCCTAAATATACTAGGATGTTGTTATGAGAAGTATATGATTTAAACTTACATAGACCTTGGTCTAATGGTTAATGAATATAATGTTTCTGTGGGTGGCGAATTACTGCCTCACAAAATGATGATTGTTTAATCTTCTTTTAACACCTCTCATGGTGGCCATTAAGATTTAACTATATTTATATATGATATATATTATGTTTATGTTTTCCTTATGCATCTGTATTTTTCATTTATGGAATACCTTTATGATTTCCATTATGGGTAAACATGATAATTTCATTTTAGGAAGTGCGGACTACCGCCCCCTCAAAGTGATTTGAATCGTTAATGCCATATGTGGGATGCATGAAGGATGGCATAAATGATATGATATTATACTGGAATTATAATATACCTTTATATCATTATGATTTCATTCCATTAAATACGAAATAGAAATGAATGTAGCGTTTATGCGTACATACGACTTACCGTCTCCATGAATGGTGAATTCCATTTATTACCTCTAAATGATATGTAATATTATAAAGGAATGTATATACTGGATATATATGATATATATGATATCTACATCATCAATATAATTTTGGATATAATTCATATTTTACCACATGAACAACTTGTAATTTTAAGTAGTTTATTTTTGACTCAAGCACCAAAGATCGACAAAACGACCGTTATTAACATAAATAATTACATAATATTCATAACATGGTAATAAGTGATATAAATGGAATAATGAACTTGAAAAAGGTTTTTAAGAAAGTAGAAATTAACTATGGTTTATTGTTCAGGATGTTAAAGAACGATCGAGTAAAGTCAGAAATGTGGTAAGGGACATCGTCTCAATCCCCTTTCATTGAGGCATATTTTGTTTTATAGAAAACATTCTTTTATACGGTGTATAAAACCCTTTGACTTTTACATTTATTCAAATGGAATTTTTTTTATTTGAAGCGTTTTACTAAATGACAAAAGGGAATGTTTTTTTGTCTTACGTATGCAGGGACCATGACTTCTCCACCGTCGTGACCATTATTTGAGTTTCGGCTTCCTCTACAAGCCATAACATTTTTTAAAATGAAAAATAAATACCATGTTTTACTTTTCTTTTATTTTGGTATTGAAAATTGTTTTGATAATGTTTTTATTATATCAATTTGTTGTATTGATATCTTGTGATTGAAATTTGGAAACATTATGTTTCCTTTATGCATGTTTTATGTGATATGATTATGTTATGGTTTATGATATGTTTAAACCTGTTCATATGAGGAATGCATTGGACTTAATAAGTGATGGGTGGATCCCTCTATAGCTACTCGATGCGTCAGTAGGTCTCATGAGACTGACTAGGGTCTTGGCACGAGGCCTTAAAAAATCTTATTTGTAGTCATGGCATGAGGCCTTGATACGTTGTTATGATAGTCTGGCATTATACATTTCATCATTATGAAAGTGGTTATTGATATTTCATGTGATTATTTGACTAGTAGAATATCCATGTGAATAAGTAAATGGAATTATTTCATTTTACTTTTCCATAATATGTTGTATTTCATGTTTTAAAGGATTTTGTTTTAGTTAAACATTGCCTTCAATGTTTATGTTTATTTATGAAAGTTTCTGCTATATTATTATCCTTACTGAGCATCTGAGATCACCCCTTTCTATGTTTTATTTTCCCAGGATGTGAAGAAATATTTTATGACTGACCTCCAGGATAGTATGAAGGGGATATGGATGTGGACTATGGAGACTATTTTATTGTAGTTTTTCACTTTATGATGTAATGTAACTTTTATGAATGTATCTAGTGTTTCCAAGGCCACTAAACTAATCGGTCTTTCGAGACTTGATCTTTTGTGATCATGCCAATATTACGTAATAATGCACCGACTCTTGGTAACTGGGGTCAGGGCGTTACAGTTGGTATTAGAGGTAGTTTAGTACTATCCTTGGAAGCTAGATTTCGAAAAACTCTGATTAGAGCACATTGCCCTAAGATAGACATTGAGGATTAGTATAGAAGACCTTCCTAGAATTTTGGTATTATAGAGATTTTGTGAGTTTTCTGAGAAATACAACCCTGTCTGGATAAGAGCAGGTAGAGGCGGCTCTAGCACAGATTTACCTAGGGGTAAAACCAGAAAACACCGCTTTGAGCTTGACTCAAACAGGAACGGGTGCACGACAACGGGCCTTGCTGCACTCTTGGTTACGGCACTCTCATGGGATATGCTTAGGATAATTCCCATTTTATTTACGAACCATTATGAAGGGTTTTTGAGTATATACTTCCTCAAAGAAAACATTTTTATGATTATGGATTATATCCATAAATTGTTTAATTTATGTTAAGCATTTTTCAAGTTTGTTATTATGTATTTAGATTCATAAACTAATATATTTTATGCCATTGTTTAGAAATGGCGCCCAGTGGAAGGAATGGAAACCGTATCAATGCACACACTCCATGTAGGGATTTCCCTCCTGCTCAATATAATTATAGTGGAGCTGGTGATACAAGTGGTGCTGATCTACTTATCACCATACTAGGACAACTCACTCAGGTTATGAATAACAAACTTACTCGTATGGAGAACCCGGATCCGCATCCTGGAGGATCAAGGTTAGATTGTTTAATGAGGAAACAATAGCCAAAATTTAATGGGGGTAAAAATCCATTAGTAGTTGAGAAATGGATAAATTCCTTAGAGAAAATATTCCACGCCTTAGGGAGTAGCGAATGGGAGAAAGTTGTTATGGAATTTTACCGCCTCACTGGAGATGCCGATCAATGGTGGTCGCTGATTCAAAACACAAATGAAGATTAAGAAGAATCAAGTATGGAATGGAGGGAGTTTAAGGAAATTTTCATAGAAAAATACTTTCCACATGACCATCAAGCAGATATGGGAAGTCAATTTCTGAGTCTGAGCCAGAAGGAGGATGAGAATGTCGCAAAGTATGAGGCTAACATTAAAAGGTTAGCGAGGCATGCTGCAGATTATATACATAACCCAAGATGTAAGATTGATATTTTATTGACGGGTTGAAACCGATTCTATGTCGAGCTGTAGTATCACAATATTTCTCAACGTATGAAGATATAGTCTCATTTTCTATCAAGACAGAAAAATAATTCTCTAAATCTTATGACCATAAAGTAAAGCAAGAGAAGAAGAGAACGGTGGAACAAGAGACAAATAAAGTTGAAAATAGAAAGAAGCATTCTCTAATATATGATAATTGTGGGGAGAATCACCCTGGTACTTTCCTGAAAGGAATGGGAGTTTTTTATAAATGTGGAGAAAAAGGTCACCAGGATTGTGATTTCAAGGGAAAGAAAGAGGTTATAAATGATCAATGCTAAAATTTTATGGAAATGGGGCATTATGAAAATGAATATCCTAATCCTCAGAGAAACATACCTCAGAAAAGGCCAGGGGATCAAGACTAATCTTATGTTGTTACTATAGTTGAGGAAGAATAATTAATGTATTGGTGTTTTTGGACTCAAGGATTATATTCTGGTTATAAGAATAATGTGATATATATATAGATTGTACTGCAGTACTTGTTGTTTTCATTAAGGTTTCAATATGAGGATGGTAATCATATTTTTAGTATGTGACAATAACAGAATCTTTACTTTGGTTGGGGAATCTGATGTTAAAATTGATATTGGAATTTAGAGCCATTTTAGAGAAAGTCTGGATAGAGGTATTTTGGATAACTATAAAGGTTGGAATGGATTAATTTGAACATTGGATAGTATTGTTTTACATTAAAACATTTTTTAAAGATTATTTTTTGAAATATTATAATACTATTGTTTTAGGAAAAGGATAACCTACAGGTTGGGGGATAACCCGTCGCACCGGACAAAGCTGCAGGAATCGAACCCACAACCATAGTGCGACATGCCTTTATTACCTACCACTAGCCTACAATGAGTCCCTGGTTATTACAAAATAGTTTTCCTAATCTAAATGGTATGTGTTAATATTTGGAACCTTTTACGATTAGGATAAATATAAAAATTTTGAGTTCTATTGCCTTTTGGAGTGAAAGATGGGTTTGTGGTAATGATTTATTAAATAATGAAAGTCTACATGACAAATAAGTATATTTCATTGTGTTCTTAGTAAATCTCTTAAATAAATTCCTAAACTTTATGAATGGCAACTTAAAACAAAAACATTGTCGGTTAACTTTTCCAACTGGGGAATCAATGACCGTTTAACCAATCACAAGTTTGTGATTTTCTTGTAGTTAAATTTCCCTTAATCATGTTTTCTACAACTCTTAATCAGACCTTGATGGTTTGTTTCTCCACCATATACATGTTTTCATAGAATCCTAGTATGGGCTATCTCGGGTGACCATTGTATTTCTCTTTCATTCTTTTAAAGTTATATTGTTATTAACCTTATTTCCAATGTGGGATTTCAATAAAGGTATTTTCTACATTCAACCTTTTATTTTTGAAGAACAATTTAATATTTAGAGGACACAATTTATTGAAGGAGGGCAGAATGTAACACCCCAAGCTTGCATGATACGCTTCTCTTTCAATAATGCAATAGCTTGCATTGTACGCTAGTTTGAAATTCTAACACACTACGACCAATCAAAGTAGTCGTTAGGAATAGTAATACCCACTTTTTGAATTATATAAATATTATATTTCAGAATGGACTTCATTTTTGGATTTTGAATATCCAAATTATCCTATGTTGATTTTTTGGTGTTTTTTTGAGAACATCCAATTTTCGATGAATAGTGAAAGATACTTAAAATCAACATTTAAAATAAAAATAATTTATAGTGATAAATTATACTATTGAGTGGTTTTAGATTATAAGTAGAATATAATTTTACCATTTTATCAAATGGTGGTCATTAGAATTAATTTCACTTTGAAATTGGACATAAACAATTGTCAATCTTTTGATTGATATTGTTTCTTAAAAACACGCTATTTGTTTTGATAGCTGGATTAATTATAAAATTTATTAATGAAAATTATATGTTTTTAATTTTTTACAATTGACATCATTTTGAATTTATAATATCAATTATATCTTATGGTAAATTTTTGGTATTTTTCTGAAAAAACGTCAATTTTTGATGAATAGTGAAACCACTAAGTGGTAGTTAAAAAACTGATTTTTTGTTTAAATGAAATTTTACTGTTTCTGTAAATTTAATTTAAAAAATAATACATACATCATTTTCATTAGGATGTAAAATTTGATTCAATGGGATTAAAATAATATTTGGTGAATAGTAACTTTTATGTTCTATTAATGGCGATTAAAGGTAATTAGTGTAATTTAAGGTAAATATAATGTTATAATAATATGAAATTACCTTTACACTTGTCATAACCTTATTGGATGAGTCATGTCCGACCAATAAAATTCATGGGTCAACTTGGGACCCCATGGAGCCACTTGGGTATGAAAATTATATTAATAACTTTTTATTTAAAGTAAAAAAAAATTGTCACAAACATGTGTAGTTTTACTAAAACAATTATTACATGGGGTTATATAAGTTAAATGTTCGAATATAATTATTAATTGGAAAGATAAAAATATTTCCTACATCATGGTAATTTTTTTATAATTTTTAGACATTATATAAATTAAATGTTTTATGACACCATAATGATGCAGTGATTTCCTCATTAATTAAAAATTTAAATTAAACGAAAAGATAACGTAAAATCTAAGACATAAACCAGTCAAAAACCTATTTTAAGAGTACATTTCGAACCCTTATCACCTTATACTCTAAATATATAATTTTGGGACCTTTAAAATCCTAAAATCATAATATAATAATGTAACATTTCATGACTTTCCAAGAGTTCCCCTCCTCTCCTCTTATAAAAGGCCCCCACCTCTACCACCTTATTCACACCTTCAAAGCCATTTTTCTCAGCCAAAAATTGTCCTAATACCCTCTCAACTTCCCTATCTTTCTCCTAGATGCATCACTTTGGGAAGAAGTCTTCCCAAGGAGGCCTTTGTCTCAAATCAAAAAGAATTACCCGATTTTAAAGTAATGTCTTCTCTTATGTTCTTTTGTTTTATTTTGATTGTCCAACCCCTTAAACTATTTTTATTACATTATTTTGTACAAAAACAGTATATTAAATATACTAGGATGTTGTTATGAGAAGTATTTCATTTACACTTACACACACCTTCGTCTAATGGTTAAATAACATACTGTTTCTATGGGGTGCGAATTACTACCTCACGAAACGATGATTGTTCAATCTTCGATTAACAACTCTCACGGTGGCCATTAATATGTCACTATATTTATATATGATATATATTTTGTTATATTTTTTCCTTATGCTTCGGTATTTTTCATTTATGGAATACCTTTATGATTTCCATTACGGGTAAACGTGATAATTTCCTTTTAGGAAGTGTGGACCACCACCCCTCAAAGTGATTTGAATCATTAATGCCATATGTGGGACTTATAAACGTTGGATCTGAATCTACGGATTATACACAAGAGGGGGGTGAATTGTGTCTTTTTCAAATTATTACAATCTCTTTAATTTAGACAAATTCTGTTCAATATGCTTTTGCACGATTAAATATGCAGCGGAAAAAGTAAAGGCATGAACACACGGATGTATAGTGGTTCGGGGAACAGAAGGCCCCTAGTCCACTCCACCAACGCTCAAATCCACGAGCTTGGCGATTTTCACTATATGGTCCTCGTTTCCACAGACCCGTCCACAACTGAGTACAGGCAGTTGACACCTTTACAAGATTCAGGCAAACACAGCCTTCCTGGTTCAAACACGAACCCACACAGCTTAGAACGAGAAGCTGATCACTCAAAAATAAAAAAGGTTTCGATAAAGAAACACTTATCCAGTTGTTCTTCACAATTGCAACAGAATGCAATTGACAGAAGATAGATCGTCGTCTTCAGAAAATAAAGATCTGTAATCAAAACAGTTCTGAGTCGATCCAGTTGCAATAGATATTACCAGAAACTTCACAACTTCAGCAACAGTAGATTCACAACAGGTAGTCGATGTAGAACACGTGAATCTGCTATCAAAATCTTCCTTCAGTAATAAAGGTCTTACGCTTCTTCTCGATCACCAGAAAAGAACACTTTCACACAGTCTCTGTTTTCTTGCTCGTCAAAAAGATCAATCTTTTTTATCACACACTTTCCTGTGCATATATATATCCGAAGTTTCCAAGATAGAACATATTTTCAAATATGAGAAAATCTTCCGCATAAATAGATCCATGAAAATCTCCTTTAGATTCGCGATATTAAATGAAATAACAAAGCCGTTGTAACTCCCCTGAAGAATCGGCATAAAAAGCTCCGTTTAAATCAATCATTAATCCGTTGTAAACCGTCTCTGATTCAGTCAAAGTCGTATTTAAGAATCAGCTCGAAATCCCCCTAATAATCCGCTTGATTGACTAATTCAAAAGGAAATATCGTCTGTCAAAAATATCCCGACGCCAAACGTAGGGTTGATGACGTGGCTCCAAACGTAGGGTTCACAAACGTAAGGTTCAGAACGTAAGGTTCAGAACGTAAGGTTGAACATACATACTTTCTCTTCAGCATTCAAACGTAGGGTTGATCATCCATACTTTGTCTTGCTTCAACTCTCCAAAGAACGTACGGTTGATTATAAAAGTAAGGTTGATGATCCATACTTTTGAGAAACAAACTCAACACTGAAAACTAACGTACGGTTTCTCTTCCATACTTTTCAACAACGAAAATGTAAGGTTCCTTCCAAACGTAATGTTCTTCTTCCATACTTTTCAACAACGTAAGGTTCATTAACCATACGTTTCAAAATAACATAAAAAGTAAACTTTTCATCCATACGTTACGTTCATCAACGTAGGGTATGAACAGTGATTCCAGTACGCGCTAAAATTGATCTCGCGCTACAGTGATTCCAGAATACGCTAAAATTGATCTCGCGCTACAGTGATTCCAGAATACGCTAAAATTGATCTCGGAATATAAAATAAAGTATAAAATCTCGTTATATAAAATAAATTCCTGCAAAATACTCAACGAAATAATTAGTAAATAATTAAGGGTATTTGTGAGCATCAAAATCATCATAAAGAGACATAGTATTATTTAAAATAATCTCCCCCTTTAAAAAACATTATTTTGATTTGTTTAAAAACAATACATTGCTCAACAATCTCCCCCTTTTTGATGATCACAAAACCCATAAAATAATAGAACTAATTTAATTGCAATCTTGATTGAAGAGAAAAAAAAAATTAGTTTTATAAAATTTTAGAATTTTGAAAGGATTAAAACAATATTTAACTATAAAATTTCTCCCCCATAACTCCCCCATAAAAATAAACTTTCAAATAGATAAAAGATAAATGTCATATATATCCAAATGCTCCTATATATCCAAATTTCTTCATAGGAAACGAATGAATTTAAATGTTGTGTTTATCCAAATTCTCCCCCTTTTTGTGATATCAAAACGAATGAAAAATTACGGATTTGAACACATTCAATATTGCACTGAACTATAAGTAAATGCTATAATTAACTGTGTATGAATAAGTGAATTGCTTATACTGGCTAACTTAATCATAAATCAATAAATAACAAAACAAAAAAGATAAGAAAAGAATTTTCATTCACAAGCTATTATATAAAAACGACAGTGATATACAGAGGAATCAAGGTGTAGGGATAAGACAGGGAAAAAGGTGTCTATCTCCTTTGAATTACTGTCTTGATCTCTGTAAACTGGTCTCGAAGCCCCTTCATCATCCCATCTCCTAACTTGATGATAAGATCTCTGTTCTCCTGAGTCATATGAATATCTTCAATCAAATTAACTCTGAAAAATTCATGCAGTCTTTCTTCTTTTTCAACAAAAAGAGCCAGCTTTTCTGATAACTGATTCAAAAGAATCCTAATCGGTTGCTCTCCAGATGTCAACTGATCTACCAAAAATTTCTAATTATCTAGCAAAACTGACAAAGGGGCACTATTACACTGAAGATCGTGTAATCTGTCACTCATATTGCTCAGTGCTCCAGTAATTGCTTGAAATCTTCGAATCAAATCAGGTGAAGAACCTGATCCACTCACAGCACTATTTGCAACAGATTCAAATTTATTCTCCATGTAAATTTTCATCTCAGACAAATCATCTTTCGTTACCATCTCTGATTTCAATTGATCAACAGCATGCAACATATCAGTCTTAAACAAATCTACTTCCTGTCTTGAAACAGTAGATTCTTTCAGCTTCTGAAACTTTAACTGCTCCAAGTTCAGAGAACTTCTGAGACTAACATTCTCAGATTCTAACTGAGAAATACGCTTGTATAACTCAACAACTTCTTCTTTTCTCGAATCAGGGGCACCCTGTGCTTGATTCTCATGTCTAGAATCAGATTGACGAAGCAGGACAAGGGGTAAAGAATCTGCATCTGATTGTTCTTTGTCCTGAAAAGGTTGATCCACTGAACTATCCTTTGAAGCCTGAAACTCTTCCACTGAAAAATCTTCCTGAAGTACTTCTGTATTAACTTCAGAAGTGTGTTCATCACGAACAGTAGTCTCTCTGACTTCTACTGAATGATCAAGAACAATATTTTCATGAATTTCTTGAGGTCGAGCCACTTCTTCACCAGGCACTGCCTCCATAAGTTGTTCTTGTGGAATTTCTTCTTCAACAGCCACAACAGCAGTTTGAGGTTCTAGCTGAATTTCCGGTTGAGCTACTGGTTCCTCTATCGGTGCAGTCCTCCCCACAACAGCTTCTCTCACAAATGAATAAGAAATTACAGGTTCAGAAGATTTCAAGATAGGAGAGATAATTTCTTCATCAATTGACCTCTTCCTTCTAGATTGAAGTCCTTCTTGACTTCTCTCTTCCTCAACTTCCTCCATCTCAAGGAGAATTCTTCTTGCCACTGTACTAATCCTTGATTCTGCTTGTCCCTCTTTGGACATAGCCGGTTGAGCCTGAGCACTCTCCGAGTCTTCCTCAGCTCCAACAGGTAAGAGTTTTCCTTTAATTGTGCTCCAGAAATATCCCACTTTCCTCAAAGTTCCAGCATTAAAAACATTACTGTAGTGACATTTCACCCCAGCACTTACCAATCTGATCATTCCTCTTTTATATAAAAACAATGAAATGAACCTTCCATATGGGAAAAAGGTCATTCTTGCTTCACTCTGACAGCAGTATCTCAGATATCTTATCATAAATCGAGGAAAATTAAACTTAATATCACTCATCAAAAGATACATTATATACATGTCAGGGTACAGAATTTTCTACATCTCAGCCATCCTTGGTGCTAAACCAGTCTGAACAAACTTTACTAAGATTTTCTGATCGGGCTCCAAATCTTTAATAAACATCTTCTTTATCACTTTGGTTCCAAACAGAAAAGACATAATGTCTTCAGACTTATGTACAGAATCTCCAATATTCCGTAAATCAAAATGAAAAACTCCTTCATGAGGGCAGTTAAGAATTTGACTTATCTCTACAGATGATATGGAAAAGTCCTTATCTTCTATTTGAGCCAATAAACTATCCTCCGTATCTCCAAGGCTAAACTGAACAGTTCTAAAGAAATGTCTCATTTCTGCCTCATATAGAAACTCAGAGTTTTCACTATTAAAAGCTTGCTCAAGACCTTGAAACGACAACGCTTGCTTCAACAGCAAATTAGTTTCAAACAGCCATTCTAAATCGATGACTTTACCTTGCAGTATCTTCTGACCAACTACTTTAGATTTCTTTGCAGCACTGCTCTCAGCTTCATCTGGACGCTTAGTCTTTGCCATTTCAACAACGATTTCTGAAGGTTCGTAAGTTTAGGGTTTGAAGATTCAGAAAAGGGTTTTGGAGCAGATGTGCGGTTTTAGGTTTTCGAAAGGGTTTCCGAAAAAAGGTGAAAACAATTTAGAAGGTGAAACGGTTCTGACAGCCTTGATTCCCGTGTAATCACTAATCATTACTTTTATTTAAAACAAAATAAAATAACTTATAGCGAGAAACAGAAATTAAGTAGAATTCGAAAACAGAATAAGATTAAAAAGAAAGTATTTAAAATTAAATAAACCTAACTCCCCCTTAATAAATTCAAACCTTGCCGTGGGAAGTGGTTTAGTAAAAATATCTGCTAATTGATTTTCTGTATTTACGAATTCTAAAAATATATCCTTTTTTAACACATGATCTCTTAAAAAGTGATGTCTTATATCAATGTGCTTAGTTCTAGAATGACTAATAGGATTTTTTGAAATATTAATTGCACTAGTATTATCACATAAAATAGGTGTATTATTGAAATTTAATCCAAAGTCCATAAGAGTGTTTTTCATCCACAACACCTGTGCACAGCAACTACCTGCAGACACATATTCTGCCTCGGCTGTTGACAGGGCAACTGAGTGTTGTTTCTTACTAGACCATGATACTAAAGACTTTCCTAAAAAGTGACATGTTCCTGAAGTACTCTTCCTATCTAATCTACAGCTTCCAAAGTCTGCATCTGAATATGAAATTAAATTAAAATCAGAGGTTTTTGGATGAAGCAGAGATTGATAAATAGTACCTTTTAAATATCTAAAAATTCGTTTAACAGCAGTTAAATGAGATTCTTTGGGATTTGATTGAAATCGAGCACAAAGACATACTGAATACATTATATCTGGTCTACTAGCAGTAAGATATAACAAACTACCAATCATACCTCTATATAACTTGTTGTCCACTGATTTTCCAGTTTCATCCAAATCAAGTTTTATATTAGTACACATAGGAGTTGTAAATGTCTTGCTGTTTTCAAGTCCAAATTTCTTAAGTAAATCAGTAATGTATTTGCATTGATTTAGAATATTTCCAAAATCTTTTTGAAATATTTGAAGACCCAAAAAGAAATTTAATTCTCCCATCATACTCATTTCAAATTCTTTTTGCATTAATTCTGAAAATTCATGACAAAGAATTTTATTGGTTGATCCAAAAATTACATCATCAACATAAATTTGAACCAACAAAACATTATCTTTCACAGTTTTCTTAAAGAGTGTTGGATCTGCTAGTCCAACAGTAAAATCATTTTTCAAAAGAAAAGAACTTAGTCTTTCATACCAAGCTCTAGGTGCTTGTTTAAGGCCATAAAGAGCTTTAGTAAGTTTGAAAACAGAATCTGGTTTTTGAGAATTTTCAAAACCAGGAGGTTGCTCAACATAAACTTCCTCCATTAAATAACCATTTAAAAAGGCAGATTTAACATCCATCTGAAATAATTTAAAATTCATATAAGATGCATAGGCTAAAAGGATTCTAATAGCTTCTAACCTGGCTACAGGTGCAAAGGTCTCATCATAATCTATTCCTTCTTCTTGATTATATCCTTTAGCTACTAATCTTGCTTTATTTCTAGTTATTATCCCTTGATCATCCTGTTTATTCCTAAAGACCCATTTAGTTCCTATTACTGGATAATCATGTGGTCTTTCAACTAATTCCCAAACCTTATTTCTCTTGAACTGGTTCAATTCATCTTGCATTGATATTACCCAGCTCTCATCATCTAAGGATTCTTCTATGGTCTTAGGTTCTTGTTGGGATAGGAAAGCAGAGAATTCAACTATGTTTCCAATGTTTCTTCTAGTTTGAATACCAGTCTCTAAGTCACCTATCACAGATTCTAAAGGGTGATTCTTTGAGGTTCTAGACTGTCTAGGCATTACATTCAAAGGCTCTTCAGTATCATGTTCTTCTGAACTGGACTGAATTTCTTTTATATCATTTTCAAAATCATTCTTTAAATTCTCAGGTCTCATGTTTTCATTAGAATCAGGTTCATCTATTTGTTCTATCCTTTTCTCAAAAGGATCAGATCCATCAAATTTCACATGAACTGATTCTTCAACAATCCTTGACTTTTTATTATAGACTCTATAAGCTTTGGAGGTTGCAGAATATCCTAAGAAAATACCTTTATCAGATTTTGGATCAAATTTACCAAGATTATCTTTGGTATTCAAGATGTAAACCTTGCATCCAAAAACTTTAAAGTAATTTACTTTAGGTTTTCTGTTATTCCATAGTTCATAGGGTGTCTTTTTCAAAATAGATCTTATTAAAATTCTATTCATTATATAACAAGCTGTATTAACAGCTTCTGCCCAGAAATATATAGGTAGGCTATATTCATTTAACATAGTTCTAGCCATTTCTTGAATAGTTCTATTTCTTCTTTCTACAATCCCATTCTGTTGAGGTGTTCTTGGAGCAGAGAAGGTGTGTTTAATACCCATGTTTGAGCAAAAGGAATTAAATTCCTGGTTCTCAAATTCTCCACCATGATCACTTCTCAATGAGATTATATTAAAACCTTTTTCATTTTGAATATATTTACAAAAACCTTCAAATAAACTAAAAGCTTCACTTTTAAATTTCAAAAAGAAAATCCAAGTAAATCTAGAGTAATCATCAACTAATACATAAACATATAATTTACCAGCTAAACTTGCTACTCTTGAAGGTCCAAACAAATCCATATGGATAAGTTCTAGAGGTTTAGTTGTAGCAACTTTATTAACAGATTTGAATGATGATTTGTGTTGCTTGCCAAGCTGACATGCATCACAGAATCTGTCATTTTCAAATTTGAGACTAGGCAAATCAGAAACTAAATGTTTCTTAGATAATTTATGTAAAGCATATATATTGCAATGACCAAGTCTTCTATGCCAGATCCAGGATTCACTTATATTAGCAGTTAAGCAATTTACTTGTTGTTTACACAAGGAATACAAATCCAAAGTATAAACATTATCAGTTCTGGGTGCTCTAAACTTAAACAGTTTATCTTTAGAAACAGTACAACTATTGTTAGTAAAATCAACAGTGTATCCATCATCACAGAGTTGAGAGATACTTATCAGATTGTGTTTTAACCCTTGTACATAAAGTACTTTGTTGATTGAGACTGTCTCTGGATCTCCAACTGTTCCAATACCAATAATCTTTCCTTTGGCATTGTCACCAAAGGTGACAAGTCCTCCTTCCTTTCGAGTAAGAGAAGAGAAATTAGCTGAAGTTCCACTCATGTGTCTTGAGCAGCCACTGTCCATATACCATATTTCTTTCTTTCTTTGGTGACCTGCTACCTGCAAAGACATTCAAACAAATTGCTTTGGTACCCATATTTTGTTGGGTCCAGGAGTGTTAGCAAGCAGTGATCTGGGTATCCAGATTTGCTTTGTTTTCTTAAAATTGATTGAATCATATAGATCGTTGGAAATATAAGCTTTCTTAATTCCACATATCTGAGGTTGTCTTAGAAAACAGTTTTTAGCTATATGACCTCTTGTTCCACAGTAGTTACAAATAACCTGTTTAGTGCTAGGAACAAAATAATTTTTGTATAACTTAGGTTTTTCTCCTTTACTTCCAATTCCAAACCTTTCCTTTTTAATTACAGTTTTTCCAAGTATCTCATTTAAGGTGTTTTCTCCTTTTGTAAAAATTAATGCAGCCGTTTTATAAGATTCTACTTCATCCTGTAGAGTTTTTATTTTTGATTCAAAATTAATTTTATTTGATTCAGCAGAATTGTATTTGTCAATTAATTCCTTATGTTGTTTTAGCAAAGTATTTCTCTCATCTGAAATAGCTTTGTACAAGTTCTTTATAGATTTATATTTATTAAATAATGAGTCATACCTTTCTTCAAGCATATTGCAGTAAGCTGCAAGTTTTTTATTTGAGAGGCTTGTTTCAGAGTTTGATTCATTATTTGAGTCAGAGGAATAGTATGAGTGTACCTCATCAGTTTCAGCCATGAAACACATATTTGCTTTTAAATTGGCTTCCTCCTTCTCTGAGCATGATTCAGAAGAATTACTTGAGTCTTCAGAAACACTCCAAGTAGCTTTCATAGCTTTCTTGTCTTTCTGCTCATAATCATCTCTTTTGAAGAATTTCTTCTTCTTTGCATCTTTCAATTTTGGGCAATCCGGTCTGATATGTCCCATCTTTTTGCATTCATAACATCTCACTTCCTTGCTATCCTTTTTAAAGGATTTCATGAAGTCTTTCTTCTTACTATAGAACTTTCTGAATTTTCTAGCTAGCTGTGCCAGTTCTTCATCCGAATTTGAAGAATCAGAGCTTTTTGATTTAGCACTCACTTCTCTGTTCTTCATCTTTCTATCCTTTTGTTGAGAAGTCACTTTCAAAGCAGTATTTTCCCTTTTTATGTAGACTTTATGCTCATTTACCTCATCTTGCATTTCAGCTTCGTACATCATCAGTGTACCAATCAGTTCTCTCATAGTTAGATCTTTAACAGAAGTTGATTGTCTGATTGCTGCAGAGATTCCATTCCATCGAGTAGGAAGTACTCTCAGTACCTTCAATGCTTGATCAGCCTGCTTGATTGGTTCTCCTAGAGCTGTTATATTATTGACAATTTCTGTCAATCTTCCATTCATCTGAGTGATGCTCTCTCCTTCAATCATTCTGAAAGTATCGAATTTTAACTTAGCAGTTGCATATCTCATCTGTCTTACATTATCTGTTCCTTCATAAGAAACAGCTATTGTTTGCCACATTTCATATGCAGTCGGGCATTGAGATACTCTGTTAAATTCGTCTGGTCCTAGACCACAGATGATTGCATTCATAGCTTTTGAATTTATGTCATACTCAGCCTCTGTAGCAGCACTCCATGTATCGGGATTTTCAGGAATTTCATAGGGAGTCAGAATCTTTGAATAGACTCTGTAACCAAGATTTTTCAGATAAATAATCATACGTGATTTCCAGCAGCCATAATTATCTCCATTAAAGTAAGGTGCTCTGACCATTGACATTCCCTCTCTCATATCAGCCATGATACACTATGTATAATCTTTAAATACTTCTAGCTTGATAGGACTTTAGAAATAAGAAGCTCCTCCTTTGATACCAATTGTTGGATCTGAATCTACGGATTATACAAAAGAGGGGGGTGAATTGTGTCTTTTTCAAATTATTACAATCTCTTTAATTTAGACAAATTCTGTTCACTATGCTTTTGCACGATTAAATATGCAGTGGAAAAAGTAAAGGCATGAACACACGGATATATAGTGGTTCGGGGAACAGAAGGCCCCTAGTCCACTCCACCAACGCTCAAATCCACGAGCTTGGCGATTTTCACTATTTGGTCCTCGTTTCCATAGACCCGTCCACAACTGAGTACAGGCAGTTGACACCTTTACAAGATTCAGGCAAACACAGCCTTCCTGGTTCAAACACGAACCCACACAGCTTAGAACGAGAAGCTGATCACTCAAAAATAAAAAAGGTTTCGATAAAGAAACACTTCTCCAGTTGTTCTTCACAATTGCAACAGAATGCAATTGACAGTAGATAGATCGTCGTCTTCAGAAAATAAAGATCTGTAATCAAAACAGTTCTGAGTCGATCCAGTTGCAATAGATATTACCAGAAACTTCACAACTTCAGCAGCAGTAGATTCACAACAGGTAGTCGATGTAGAACACGTGAATCTGCTATCAAAATCTTCCTTCAGTAATAAAGGTCTTACGCTTCTTCTCGATCACCAGAAAAGAACGCTTTCACACAGTCTCTGTTTTCTTGCTCGTCAAAAAGATCAATCTTTTTTATCACACACTTTCCTGTGCATATATATATCCGAAGTTTCCAAGATAGAACATATTTTCAAATATGAGAAAATCTTCCGCATAAATAGATCCATGAAAATCTCCTTTAGATTCGCGATATTAAATGAAATAACAAAGCCGTTGTAACTCCCCTGAAGAATCGGCATAAAAAGCTCCGTTTAAATCAATCATTAATCCGTTGTAAACCGTCTCTGATTCAGTCAAAGTCGTATTTAAGAATCAGCTCGAAATCCGCCTAATAATCCGCTTGATTGACTAATTCAAAAGGAAATATCGTCTGTCAAAAATATCCCGACGCCAAACGTAGGGTTGATGACGTGGCTCCAAACGTAGGGTTCACAAACGTAAGGTTCAGAACGTAAGGTTCAGAACATAAGGTTGAACATACATACTTTCTCTTTAGCATTCAAACGTAGGGTTGATCATCCATACTTTGTCTTGCTTCAACTCTCCAAAGAACGTACGGTTGATTATAAAAGTAAGGTTGATGATCCATACTTTTGAGAAAAAAACTCAACACTGAAAACTAACGTACGGTTTCTCTTCCATACTTTTCAACAACGAAAACGTAAGGTTCCTTCCAAACGTAATGTTCTTCTTCCATACTTTTCAACAACGTAAGGTTCATTAACCATACGTTTCAAAATAACATAAAAAGTAAACTTTTCATCCATACGTTACGTTCATCAACGTAGGGTATGAACAGTGATTCCAGTACGCGCTAAAATTGATCTCGCGCTACAGTGATTCCAGAATACGCTAAAATTGATCTCGCGCTACAGTGATTCCAGAATACGCTAAAATTGATCTCGGAATATAAAATAAAGTATAAAATCTCGTTATATAAAATAAATTCCTGCAAAATACTCAACGAAATAATTAGTAAATAATTAAGGGTATTTGTGAGCATCAAAATCATCATAAAGAGACAGAGTATTATTTAAAATAATCTCCCCCTTTAAAAAACATTATTTTGATTTGTTTAAAAACAATACATTGCTCAACAATAAAGGATGGAGTAAATGATATGATATTATACTGGAATTATAATATACCTTTATATCATTGCGTTTTAATTCCATTAAATATGAAATATAAATGATGGTAGCATTCATGCATACATACGGCTTACCGTCTCTATGAACGGTGCATTTCATTTATTACATCTAAATGTTATGTAATATTATAAATGAATGTATATAATGGATATATATGA
This sequence comes from Viscum album, assembly GCA_963277665.1. Taxonomy (NCBI): domain Eukaryota; kingdom Viridiplantae; phylum Streptophyta; class Magnoliopsida; order Santalales; family Viscaceae; genus Viscum; species Viscum album. The sequence continues at coordinate 1,491,833,515 of OY728155.1, read as the reverse complement.
TATATATGATATCTACATCATGAATATAATTCTAGATATACGGGATATTTTACCACATGAACAACTTCTAATTTTAAGAAGTTAATTTTTGACTCAAGCACCAAAGATTGACAAAATGACTGTTATTGACTTAAATAATTACATAATGTTCATAACATGGTAATAAGTGATATAAAAGGAATAATGAACTTGAAAAAGGATCTTAAGTAAGTTGAAATTAACTCTAGTTATTTATTCAGGATGTTAAAGAATGATCGAGTAAGGTCAGACATGATGTAAGGTACTTCATCTCAATCTCCTTTCATTGAGGCATATTTTGTTTTATACAGAACATTATTTTATACGGTGTATAAACCCTTTTGAATTTTATGTTTATTCAAAAGGAATCTTTTCTATACGAAGCATTTTAATAAATGACAAAAGGGAATGTTTTTTTGTCTTACGTATGCAGTGACAACGAATTCTCTGCCGCTGTGACCATTATTTGAGTTTCAGCTTCCTCTATAAGCCATAACTTTTTTTTTAAATGAAAAATAAATACCATGTCTTACATTTCTTTTATTTTGGTATTGAAAATGGTTTTCATAATGGTTTTATTATATCAATTTGTTGTATTGATATCTTGTGATTGAATTGTTGAAATGTTATGTTTTCTTTATGCATATTTTATGTGATACTATTATGTTATGGTTTATAATATGTTTAAACCTATTCATATGAGGAATGAATTGGACATAATAAGTGATGGGTGGAGCCCGCTATAGCTCCTCGATGCGTCGGTAGGTCTCATTAGACAAACTATAGTCTTGGCACGAGGCCTTGAAAAAGTCTTATTTGTAGTCTTGGCACGAGGCCTTGGCTACATGGTTATGATAGTCTGGAATTATGCATTCCATCATTATGAAAGTGGTTATTGTTATTTCATGTTATTATTCGACTAGTAAAATATCTATGTGAATTAGTAAATGGTATTATTTCATTTTAATTTTTCCATATTACGATGAAGTTCATGTTTTAATGACTTTTTTTAGTAATACATTGCCTTAAATGTTTATGTTTATTTATGAAAGTTTCTGCTATATTATTATCCTTACTGAGCATCTGAGCTCACCCCTTTCTATATTTTATTTTCCCAGGATGTGAAGAAATATTTTATGAATGACAATCACGGATATTCTGAAGGGGATATGGGTGTGTACTATGGAGACTATGTTATTGTAATTTTTCATTTTATGATGTAATGTAACATTTATAAATGTATCTAGTGTTTCCAAGGCTACTAAACTAATTGGTCTTTCGAGACTTGATCTTTTATGATTATGCCAATGTTACGTAATAATGCACCGACTCTGGGTAACTAGGGCCGGGGCGTTACAATATCCTGATCCCGAACTTCTCCCAAGGGGTAATAAAATTCGATCAGGCATTGAGGTTTTCCATCGAATTATATATCAGGAATCCATTATTCTCCTAGGGTGTAATATAATTCATTCATCCTACGATCCATTCCATGGAATTCCGTATGAGGAACCAGAGGTTCAAAAAATGAGTAAGATAATTCATTTTACCTTTGAAAACATCCAAGGAATTTTGTATTATGAACCTGAGGATCACCCTTGGCATAATATAATCCCTATTAACATTTCCCTTAATAATTAGACATTTTCCAGGGGAATTATTCATTCTAAAATATCATTTATACATAACTTTAATCATCTAATTTAAAAGAGTTGAAAATATGAGTGACATAGTCATACCATTCAAATTTCATTTATAACATATAATGGCAATGGGAGTCACATATTCATTCATTAAAAATATTTAATGTCACATTACATGTCAAATATATCACTTTAATTACCTATTTTCAATAGATAAGGCATCACAACTCAAAGGTGGTTTTATTATAAAACAATGGAATAGTTGTCATACCCTTTTATTCAATTCAAATTTAACATCACTATCACAAGGAATAATTCAACACACCAAAACTTCTGATTTAAATCATCATAAGAGATGTATAAAAAAGTAATTTAAATATTAAACCATAAGGGGTGGTTTGTATTACGGTAGATGACTTCGAAAGATGGAAAAGGGTTATATGGACTAACTAAATACTGGTATTGATAATTTATTTGAATAGTTTACCATTTAAAGGGAGAGGCACAAAAATTATATAATATAGAAAATTGAAGACGTATTATAAGAATGGGTCTCATAAATTAAAAATCCATATACCCCTACCTTATACAATGAAAACATCACTCGTCCATAAATAGACTTGGATTTGAGCTGAAAAGACAGAAATTAATGAAATGGTCAAATGACCTAAAAATCAAGAATATCAACACTCATGGAAACAGAATCTGATAATGTAAATTAAACATAGAAAATAATCATGATTATTTTTATAATTACCATGGTTGAAACGATGTCATTTATGATGCTCAAATACAAGTCTTTATGAAAGAGATATAAAAATAACTAGGTTGGGGAGGAGGAGATCACTCATTTTAGGAGAAGGTGGTGATTCTATTAATTTTTCAAATGGAGAGGGTGAGACCCCTTAAAAAATATATTAACTAATTTACAGAATAAGACTATGTTTTACACCATATGTCTCACATGTATTAGGCCTGGCTAGGGGAGTTTACAACATAAACCACTATTTTACATCGTAAATACAATGAGTATAAGATCTTCTTAATGTGGTTTATACTAAGTAAATTATATTTTTTACACTTTAATGTCCATATTAAATTCTATTTTACACCACAAGCCCCCCCCCGTGTGGACTATACGAGCTGTTTTTATGCCATAAATACTATTTGATGTTTTAAGTGGCTTATGTGACCTATTTCAGTACCCTATACTACTTTTTACACCTATAGATGTTCCCCAAACACCTATAACATCCCATAGAACATAAAAAACCCCAAACAAACCATGTTTGAATGTTAAAGCACCCAAAACCTCGTTTTGGGTTCTCATTCAAAAAATGACCTATCCCCTAATGAAGAAAAAACACAAATTCCGTTAGAATTTTCAACCTATCTAAAACATGGGGTGTTACAATCTATCGACCTTAGAAATTATCATCCATGAGAATCCTTGATGGAAAATTAAATGATCACATGATCTAATTGGGTTTCATAGTTTCAATCTAAATGGAAATGTTCCGTTTTTAAATTCCGAAGACACCTCCAAAAAATATGATAATTTTATAGGATTTAACTGCTAAAACCTATGAAAACCCTCGTACTCGTAAAAAACTAATATGGTGATTATGTGATCCCACCTAAACCATGACATGATCAAACCATTTTCAATATCATTAACTAGTCTCTGGTGATCCCCACTATATGTTATAACCTACATATTTCAATTCCATACCAGAGTGCACCCACAATCTGAATTTCCAATTGAAGCCTATACGTAGTGCCCCAACGAAACTCTTTGAATATTTTCCAACAAGATACACCTGACCAAAAAAAAGGAACCTGATCACAGTCCATAATTTGATCTAAATGGTCAAATCCCAATAGACCAAGGATATCTGGGAATGTCAAAATTTCCATAAAAATATTCATTGAGCTTTAGGAAACACGTGTATCTAACTAACTATCTATCCAATGTGGTTCATCACTGATGGAATCCAAATATTCAGGGAAACTAATTTTGAACCACCTATGGATGAATATTTCCAGAAATGTTCAGATTTAATAGCTAACACATTACCAGAACCATATTTTGAAGTCTTTATCCCATGGTTTACAAATACTATTTTTGATAAGGGTCATTGAAATGTATAACTGACTTCCAGTGACATCTCATGGAAAAACCAATTACTCTCTAAAACCACTACCATGTTATAACATAACAATCAACACATATCTTATCCAAAACCCATGTATTTTTATTATCAAATCCATGCTTAATTCCCACATTCAAACTCCATCGAGCCTATATTTGAACATATTCGTTGCATTTATCAAAAAATATAGCTTTACACTACAACAATTTTTAATGTAATACAACAACAAAAATCACCATAAAATGATCATTCCAATGTTAAATTGACCCTTATCATAAGAGGGTCACCTTACTGATGACCAACATCCATCTCCCCCCTTAGGAGCAACCTTGATGTTGCATCGACATAAAGAGTTTCAAATTTTCTATAACCTATGCCCCAACTGTACACGGGAATAATGGCCGACATGGATTATAACCCTATCACCCCTCAGAATAAAAATAAACATTTGAATCCCTTGGTACCAATTTCCTAAAATTGTTTACATAGAGATCGCGCTGTTTTAAATCATAACAAAGGTCGCCACACTCAAACAGACACTAGTGTACTTTCCACCACGTGGCTTACTATAATCGTCTCCTCAGTCACAATTCATAAGGATTACATTCCAAAAAAATATAGTGATATATCTCAGTTTATAGCCAATTCTCTCTAAAAATTCCCATGATGATGTCAAGATACTCAAAATGACTAACATTCATAGTTTTGAAAAAGAAAATGTTTTTTGGGAAAACTATTTAAATTAAAATAAGTTAGTTTATAAAATAATAAAATCACTATTTATGGGTTTTTATTAATGAGATATATATTTAATATATTAAATTTAATGTTTAAACTTAATAGTATCTATTTTTAATATTATATAAGAACAAATTCTATTTTTTGGATAAGAGAAGTAATTTTAAAAAAAAGTAGTCTTATCACCTTTTGATGGAAAACACATTTTAAATTTTGTTTTTGAAAATTTTATATATCCTATTTCCAAAAACTAAATTCTAATTAAAATAAGGGCCATAAAAATTTACTTTTGTAGAATTTCAGTATTGATCTGTAAAAATCAGTGTTTTATTAATAGTGAAAAATACTGCATTGTAATTCAAAACTGCATTTTTTTAATTATATATATATATTGTCATTAAAATTTGTTTTAATATTTACTGTATTATTTATTTATTGTTTAATCTATTTTAAGTCATTAAAAGAAAATTTCACATTGAAATTTCATATAAACACATGTCAATTTTTTGATGATTTTTACTTTAAAAAAACCAGTTTTCTCATTTCGACAACTTGGACTAATTTTAAATTAATTACTAAAACGTATGAGCTTTGAAATATTAAATATGGATTGAATAGGTTTAATTATAAATTCAAATTTATGTAAATAGGTCACTTTTATTTTTGGACATTATGAATAGTAACTTTTGTAATTATTATTATTTACCAAGGTTAAAGTGCTAATTTGGTAAATTAGGGTAAACATAAAATTATATGAATATAAAACTACCCTAAAAATATTCCTAATACTATGTGATGAGATATTTCTGACCAAGACAAACCTTGGGAACAATATATGTCTTTTTTAGGCCAATGAATTAGAGGTAGATATATATCCCACACATCACATAATGAAAACCCATACATATGTGTACCACAAAAACATAAATCATCCATTATAAAATAACCCAACGAGTAAAATTGGTATCTTAAAAATCATTCCATCAAAAAAATATCCATATAATATAAATTTTTTTCATAAATAGAATTCATTAATATAAATTGTCAACCATAATTATAAAATGGATATATTTCATAATTAATATCCTAATAATGGAAGGAATATAATTTTGATAAAATACATGGAATTATTTCTTGAAGAATATATCAATTATACTTCTAAAAAATTTTAATTTCTCAAAATTTTGTGCAATTTAATAAGAAAATAATTATTTTTGAAATAAATTTTAAATAATATAAAGTATTATACATGGAAATAATTAATTATGAAATCATAAATATCCATTCATATTGTATATGTTAAAAAAATTCTCCTTGACCATTTTCCAGAAAAGTAAAAACGTACCTCATTTCGAAAACGACAAAATATACCTTTTATACTAATTAATAAAAATTAACCAATGGGTAGAATTTACATTGAAAAAATTTAGAAGAGTAGAAAAAAATTATATATTTATAAAACATGGATATGGTTGATAAATATACCCCTATTAATACATTAGTATAAACAATCTCGAATAATAATGAGATTGCTAAATTATCCCTTACTATAGGTCTGCTATCTTTTTTATGTATATGAACCACTTGTATAATGATTTAAATAATTTCATTTAATTATTTTAGAATTAGAGATAATTTTTGGATACCATATTTGATCATATTTTCAACCATTTTATAATAATATTTCATAATTACACGTTATTCTATTATTAACTACTTCATTTTTTCAGGCATGTTTTGTATTCTTGATTAGGGTCCACCACTGGTGTGTTTCACCTTCTAAATTATAATTATCCAAAATGAATATTTCATGTTTAAATCATTTAAGGATGGAAAACATATATTCAATGGTGGTGATCCATTATTAATAAAAAATGGGATCATAAAACTCACTGATACGAGATGGATGTTGCCTCATGAATTACTCAACATAATGTTGTTTACTTCTCTTCTTAATTGATAGTCCAGAATGATTCATATCTTGTGTATTTATGTAAATACGATTTTTAACTCGTCTCTTATAGCATTTTGGTGTTCAAGAGGACTATTGTTGCATTTACCATTACATAGATCATTATCACAATTCCTTTGGTTTCCAACCATTGTCTAAAACCCATAAACAATATTGTGAGAGGAAAAACTCATAGTAGGAAAACACCATAATCAAGGGGTAGTACATTCTATATCTAACATATTCTGTTTAATCCAATTTTATTAATGATCATTACCATTATTTTGTTACTATAATTTATATTTAGACTTACCCTCAGGGAAAAACCTACACAAATCCATAGAAATATCTCTAGGTATATTGCTAAATTTTTCACCTCCTAGTTTCAAAAGGAAAACTAAAACTTTTCTCTTATACCAACTATAACAATCCAAGAATTACATACATAGATATTAAATTTATTTTGTGGAAAGATTAATACATTTAAAAAATAGATACCCAAATACTGTATTAGTTACTATTTTAGGAAAAATGAAACACATTCTTCTATCTTTGTGAAATAGCTTCAACGTCTCCCATTAAGATCATTGCCTTCAGTTTTACAACTTAAAAACCGTTCATTATATCTTGGGGAAAATAAATCATAAAAAAAGTGATATAAAATGCTCAATAGGGTAAACATAGATAACATCAAACAAAATAGAAACATAATAATTTAATAAAAGAAAATAAATTAGCAATATCAAAATATTGAGTCATAGATTAAATCATGGTAGTTCATAAAGTATAAATCGTAATGGAACAGAAATAGTGATAAATTAGAATTGGCATAAAACATGGAAATTGGGAACATACATAAGAATAAAAAATTATTTCTATATTTTACAAGACTCATTTCCAAAAGCATCTTAGCAGAAAAAGTACATTATTGAGCTGTGTTCACTCATTGTTCCAGCCCCATACTACATTAACCAGATTTACCTGTCGTTCTCGCCCTATATTACTAAAACAGATTTTCATTCGATTTTAGTCATGTATATCTAATGAGATATAAAAATTTACCCAATTCTGTTGGAGAAGGGATATTAGTCCCACACATTACATAATGAAAACCATAAATATGTGTGCAAAAAAACATAAATCATTTATCATAATGTAACACAAAGAATAAACTGGGTTTCTTAAACAAAATTGCATCATAAAATAATCCATATAAAACATATATGTTTTATATATATAATTACATCATAAAAATAATCAACACTAATAATAATATGGATTCTGTACTTGAAAAATATATTTAATATTAAATAGAAAATAATTTTGATACAACATTTAATATTAATTTTTTAGAAACACATTGTACTTCTTCCGAAACATTTTTTTTCTCTAAATGTTGCATAGTTTGAAATGAAATGAATCTATTTGAAAATTTCATTAAATTCATGTTAAGTAATCATCCTGTAAATAAGTTGTCCTCATACATTTATATGAAAAGTCAAAAAGTACCTAATAATTAAAACAACAAAAGATTAATTCCACACCATTTAATAAAATTTCACCAATGGGTAAAATTTACATTACACAATTTTTGAAGAATTTAAATAATATTATATATTTAGGAATCATGTATGTGGATGATAAATATACAGTAGTAAATGCATTCATATAATCAATATCGTATAATAATTGGATTACAAAATTATCCCTTACCATAGGCCATCCCTTAGTTTTATATATCTAAAATAATTTTATAATGATTTAAATATTTTATTTTAATTATTCTAGAATTTTTTTAGGATATCATATATGGGAATATTATCATATTTTTTTTAAAAAAAATCTCATTATTATTCGTCATTCAGGTATAAACTACTTCATTTTCTCTATCATGTTTTTTGAAAAGTTATATCATTCCAAACTGATATTATAATAATATATATCATATATATTTATTCACAAAATTTATATAATTATCATTTAATGGTTATCGTATAGAATGAATTTCATTTCATCATGAAGACGGTTGGTCGTACATACGAACGAGTAATGATATCATTCCTTTAATTATGAAATGGTATCGAAGTGGATGGTATATATATTGTTCAAGAATAAATAAATTGTAATAATAATAATATATAGTTTTAATTCCATCATTATACAGATCCAAGTCATGTCGTGGTGAAAAATATAGTACACCACAATGTGGATATGGTAAGTTGTACGTACGCACGTGTGGTGAATTTATTTTTCGTAGGATGTGTAGAAGGTAGAATATGGTTGTTACATAATCATAATAAAATATAAGTATAAAATTGATAAAGGAATCATTAATTTATAATATATAAAACCCATTATGTGGAATTATAATGAAAATAATTTTAAAAAATTGGTAGAGGAGATTACCTTGTCTTCGACATGCTCCCTCTAGATCTTCTGTTAGTGGCACAAGAGATGGTCATTGGTGAAAAAAAAACATATATAATGTATCAAATAAAGATGGTAAGGTAAATGGTCAGGGGATGGTTGACATTAAAGGCTCAGATTGAATTGAAATTGTGAGGGAAGGTGTGTCATTTTATAATTGAGGTGAGGGGCACATTTAGAATCAATAAAAAATTATTTTATAAGAAAATAAATTTACATTAAAAAACCTTCGAATTGCCATTTTTTGAAATATGGGATGTGATAATTTTGTAATCTCATCATCCAATAAATTTTAGAGATGTTTTTATGTCAATTTATACCATATAATATTAATTTAACACTTAGCTAATATAATGAAATTTAACTTTAGTAAAAATTATTTCAATTCTAAAATGGTGTATATTTTATTATTTAATGTAAAAGTAAATAAAATAATTTCTCATTCTTAGCAATATAATAATTACTATTTTTTAAATGTATAATGTTTTTTAAATAATTTGATTAATCATTGTTTTTAAATATAATAATATTGTCCATTTTGACAATATTCAATTTATATGTTTTTAGAAATATCATGATAAACATTTATTATATAAAAAAAATTATTTCATTATATCCCCTTTGGGATTATTCCATCTATAAAATTCATTGGATATAATCATTAACGAAAATTATATTTATTTTAATATATTTTAATTTCATTAATTTTATATTTCGATTAATAATGTAACTACTATATTTTTATTTGTTCATTAATTAATAAACGTATCTATTGGGTAATAATAAATAAAAAAATACTACGATGAAGATAAATCATCTATATTTTAGTAGAATACTTTTATTTGAATTTATATTCAAAAAATCCAACATTGAAAATGTTATACTTATTAATACATGAATGTGAAAAGTTTAACATCACCATAATTAAAATAATAGAAATGTCCTAATCTATTATATAAGGCTATAAATGGATAAAAACATGACAAATGGATGATTATGTCATAGATATACACTACCGACAATATTTGGTTAAGTGTATTGTCTTATAATAGTTAATATAATTTTAATAAAAATTTGTTTATATATTTTTCACAAATTAAATAATTTCATCATAATCAATATATAATCCATGAAGGTAATTATTTATATCATAAAATTAATATTAAATTGAATGGATAAATAAACACATTTTATATTTCAAATTAGTTTTTATTGCTGAATTTGTCTTTTATATATACCTTCTTATAAAATGATATATTATTTAAAACAGAAATGTGACATCTTTATGTTTTTAAAAACTAAAATATCATAAATACCATAATATCTCTCAAATAGTACCAAAACATCAAAAATAAATTTATATTAGGTATATATGTTTATTATTTTAATAATTACCATTCATATTTTTTGATACTAACCATTTTTTCATATGTGGACACATAATAGATATTAAAGTCAAATAAATTGACACTTTGTGTCTTTCATTGAATTATATATTATATAAACCATTTTTATTTTCAAGTGTCCATTATATGAAATAATTTATATCGTTATCTTTTAAGAGTCTATCTATATTAATCAAAATTTTTTTTTTAATTTTTTGGTCATTTTATAGTCAATAGAAGTTTATTTTTCACTTAAATTTCCTAATTTACCCTTTACCATGGTAACAAAATTTACCATGGCGACTATTCATATTGGTCAAAAATAAAAGGGGCCTTCTATCCTAATTTAGACCTCATAAATCAAAACATTAAATTAATTTTTAATGATTCAAAACACAATATCATCATATTTAAATTTAAAATAAAACCAGTAAAATATCACAACATGTTGTTTTTTTTGGAAAATTCCCTTTTATTAATGGACATTGTTTTTATAATAAATTCATGAATAAAATTATTTTAAAAAACAATAACTGGATAAAAATTTGAAATTTAAAATTTAAAATTATTCAAAAACATAATTAAATAATGACATTGAAAAAATGATTTTTTAAATAAAAATCAATATTTTCAATAGTCATCAAAAATATAAACTTATAAAAATAATACAAAAAATTAAACCACAGTAATTATTTATATTACTAATGAGAAAATGAAAATTATTTTGTGAAATTTATTATAAAAAGTGTCAAAATTAGATTTAAAAAGTTTATTCCATCAAACGGTGGAAAAATTTCTTTATTTTGAAAAATATTTCTATAATAAAAAATTGAATCTTTTCAGATATCATGTCTTGAAAATATATATAAGATGAATTTTAAACATTATATTAAATATATTCCATATATTTTTTATAAACAAAATCCACCAAGAGTTATTTTAAAATTTTATAGACTCACTTATTGTCCTTTATGTTTCCATTGAAAAGAAAGTTAATACCATTAATAACCACTATTATAATGTATTGGTTATAATAATTAGTTTCTTAATTATAATCAGTCTTACATGAAATTAATTCTCTCAAAAGAACATTAAATGTTGTGTAACACATGTGAAGAACATCATTTCATATACCGCAAGCTAAACAAGTGTTGCGTATGAAGCCAGACACTCATTGTTTAGTCTAAAATACAAGACATTATAGAAATTAAAAGAAATATCTATTAAAAAATGATGGTTTTACATTCTAACCCCCTTAAAATGAATTTCTACCATGAAATTATTAGGAGTTCTAAAAGGTTTACTTCCTTAAAATTTCATTCATAGAAACCCATGTCATAAAATATAATAATAAAAAATTGTTTAAAAATAGGTCAAAACATAATGATTAACCAAATTAACTCATAAATAGGTATACACTTAAAAGTAAATAATAAGGAAGAGAAAGCATGGATATAGAATAAAAATCCAACCATCAAATTCTACTGCATAGTGATTGAGAACACGGTTAGGAGAAAAATCAGAATCTGAATTCCATAAATATTTGATGATTTAATGATCTATTTGATTCATCAAATAATAAGGCACGAGGATAACATTTTTGGTTTTCATGATCCTTTCCATGATGTTAAATAACATTAGAATAAATACTTGCATGATTTCAATTCAATCCCATTGTTGGCCGCGCCTTGTAAAATTTCCATTTCATATCTTATTTAATGAAAAGAAGTTGATTTTTTCATTCCTAATGTGTTAACAGATTATGAAATCCATAAATAAAATTATAGGTAATTCCATCTATCATTATCAAAAAAAATGGTTATAATATTTGATTAAATATTCATAAGTCCACCTATAGTGAGATATAAATTTATTATAACAAAGGATATTTGATGGTTACTGAAAAAATTCAATAAATTTATAGCCATAGAATCATTCTAAAAGATGAATGTAAAAATAATTAGATATTAGTGAACAGAATCAGCTTAAAATTTATCACTATATATTGTAAGGAAAGTCGTGGTTGTCACATTTTAAACATTTTAATACCTTAATCATTTATTCTCTTGAAGCATGGTAATATCTTCAATTACCCTATAATCTAAGTGAAAACATGTATATGGAAAAACATTAACACTTTCAACATATGAAAAACTCTATATGCTGAGAACATGGTGTCATTTTTTCATTATATCTATCTGTAAGTCATTATTACTATCAAATATATCATTATTTTGTTATCCCATCACTATGAACATATCATGTGTTTTCCAAAAATATGTCAATCACTTTTCTTGGTTACAGGTACTATATACTTATATAATACCATAATTGTCCAATAAATAGATATTTCAATTTATATAATACTATATAATGATTCTAAAACATTTTACTTAAATCCCATTACATAAACATTGATTCATTCCACCAATTCATGGTCATACTCACATCATTAATTTTGATCACATTTGATTGTCCTTTATCTTTGGACATAAGAGATTGTTGATGAAGATCATCGTTGATAACCATTACAAAATTGAACTGGTTGGAATAATGATACATTTCCATGCACTTATAGCATTGATGTGTGGGTGATGAATTCCAGGTATAATTTTCTCTATTAAAATAATTTTCTACCTTTTCTCTCATTACATCAGCACACAACTTCCCATCAACCTTCTATATTACACAAACTACAATTTTTTTCCCTTTATGAAAATACCCACCATTCTTATTTCTACGCATTTAACATAAGGAAAAAATCATATTCTTTTCACCATTATTTTGAGTTTTTTCTTTGATCTCCATCATTTGTTTCTTATCAAAACTATGATATTGATGTGTAAAATAAACATCAATTTATATATTTATTGAACAAATCTAAATCTCTCCAAAGGTATTAACGTGTCTTATAGATAATTATATTCAATGTCTTGGTTTTATGCCACTAATGAATCGAACAAATTTACCTTCATGTATGATTATAAATCCATAAGAATACCTTTAATTCTTGTAATATCTGAGTATTGTGTACCAAAAAATTCATCATCCATCTACATAAAATCATGTAGCTCCTTTTCAATCTTTTTTTTATGAATAAGGTAAAAGTACTTATTGAAAATGAATTTCTTAATATCGTCCAATTCCATGGATTAAATTTCCTCATGCTTACATGTGTTATTGATTAGATTCCACAAACAGTCTTCTTTACCATTTACATGATAAATAATCAAAAATAATTTTTCATTTTCTGAATAGCGAAGGATGTGAACTATTTTTTTAATTTTATTGATCCATTGTTCAAAAAAAAGTATATAACAAGACCATCTGATAAAAGGGGGGAATTTCCTCATGAAGGGATTATCACAATGTTGTTCCCTTATCTACTAATTTGTATGTCCAAAATAATTCATATCTTCTGTAAGTTTATACATTTATTTTCCATTATAGATCCCATAACATTTGGTTTTTTTAGAGGAAAATCATTGCATTTCCCAATGTAGTGATCTTTAACATGGTTCCTTCGGGTTCTAGCCATTATCTATTACCCAAAAAGAATAGTATGAGAGGAAAAAATCATATTATTAAAAAAACATAATCAAGGGGGAATACATTCAATCATGAATATCTCCTATTTATTATAGGGTTATTCATGAGTGCCAAAATAATTATAGAATGGTATCCTATAGTTAGACTTACCCTTAAGGAAAACCCTAGTCATATACTTAAAAATACCTATAGAGAAATCACAAAAGTTTTTTCATCCATGTTTCCAAAGGTAAACTAAACCTTAGATTTGATACCAACGGTAACGATACAATCTTGAAATACAAGGACATTAAATTTATTTTTCATAAAATTTAATACATTACACAAATAGATGCCTAATGACCATATTAGTTTAGTGTTTTTGGAAACATGTAACACATTCTTCTAACATGGTAAAAGTTATTCAAAATATCCCATAAATATCTTCCCACATTGTTTTCATACTTAAAACCTTTTGTTATATCCTAGAGAAAATAAAACATCAAATGGATGACCTCAAATGCTTAGTATGGGTATCCATGGATGTCACGAACCATCCCTCAGGGCCTGTGCTGTGAACACCCCATGCCTGCCTTCTATAGGCCAGGGGCTAGTGACTAGCACCGAAGGCATATTTCCCTAAAACCAGGAAGGCATTTCCTTTATTACCATTATACACACACAACCAATCACATAGCAGGATATGAACACAAGGTAAACTGAATATTAAATAGAGTTTTTATAGTAAGTAATAGGGTCCAAAATACAAGTCCAACTAGAATCTACAAGAATGTGAAAAATACAAGTAAACTTGAATAGCACCTGTGAACACCTACCAAGGATACTACCTGAAGGGTAGGTACACCTCCCGAACAGTCATCTCTATTGTATGACTCTTCTAAATTCCACCAAAGAGCTACCTATAGTCCCGGTACACTCATCCCCAGTTAGCGGTGTTTTTCTTCTGCACAAAAAAGAACAAGGTGCGGGCATTGCCCGTATTGGGGTGAGTATAATGATACTCAGTAGGGAACTCGAGACCCTCAAGGTCTCAAAAAATCCACAAATGGATATACCATAATTCATTAAATCAACTACCATAATTACTTAAATATATGACCATACATATACCTAGGTTATCAAAAATACCCATCTCAACCACGAGGAAACACATGGTCAACTCAAAGCCCAGTGCTAAATTGTTTCACAAATGAAGGAATACCACGAAGGAAAGTACCACACAAGTACGTCACACATAAGAATACAAAACAATGTATCACCCCATAGATTTGAACTCAACTCATACCAGGTATAACTTAGGTAAAATTGTAAAGATGATTAGATATAACTACTGAATCATCTTGCTCCATTAAGAGGAAGACCCACGTACAATCCTAAAACATCATCAGCCATAGTGGATCATAGTAAATAGTCAAACCCACATAGGATCCTAGTACATCATCAGACCCACACATGATCCTAGTACATAATCAGACCCACACAGGATCTAAGTACATCATCAGACCCACATAGTATCCCAGTACTTCATCAGACACACACATGATCCCTATACATCGTCAGACCCAAATAGTTTCCTAGTACTTCATCAGACCCACACATGATCCTAGTACATCATCATACCAACACATGATCCTAGTACTTCATCAGTCCCACACAGGATCCTAGTACATCGTCAGACCCACCTAGGATTCTAGTACTTCATTAGACCCACACAGGATCCTAGTACATTGTCAGAACCACACATGATCCTAGTACTTCATCAAACCCACACAGGATCCTTGTTAATTATTAGACACACCCAAGATCCTAGTACTTCATCAGACCCACACAAGATCAAATACATCATTTGGCACACAAGGATTCCTAGAGCGGATCCATGTGGAATCTGCAATTACAGACCCCTGAATGATCCATTTCTCATTTTACAGCTAGCTATAGGGTTCTTTCACTGAGTTATCCCGTATCTGGGAGGGTCCTCTCCTCAAGACACTGATAGATACTCCAACTGCTATGATTTCTTAGGAATACGTATCTCAAAGTACGGCCATATATTTGGGGTCTCAACGCAATAGATAGTCTGTCAATCAGATGTATGGTTTGTAAGTTGTTATCCTTTTAATCCTGAGGTCCCAGTAGGATTCATGCTCGATCCAACCTGACCATATCACTACTTTTTAAAAATATCATGTTCGGTATACCAAAATGACATTCTTTCTCCAAGGTTTTCATTAACACATATGGTTCTTCAATCAGATGCCCATAGCTCTTGTTACGGCCAAAAGAACGTATACTGTCCAAACTAGTCCGGGTCCAGTCTGACCCGGTCTGACCAACTCGGCACATCCTGGCGTGGGCCTCCCTAGTTCAGTTCAGTCTGGCCCGGCCCGCTGGGTTCGGCTCGCCCCGTGCTGGGTGGCCTGCCCTATGCTGGGCGGCCGTGTTAGGTGGCCCGTAGTGCGGCGACCAGCGGTGTGGCGGTCCATGGTGCGGCGGTCCGCCGTGACTCATCGGATGGCCTGCCCTCATCTCCGAGTAGCGCGGTTGTGTGTTGTGCATCCGTAGGTGGCCCACTCAGCCGTCCACCCTCTTTTAACCATCGTTTCTCAAAGATGCGACCCTTGATTGTCGGGCAGCGTAGATGTGCGCCGTTGCCCCTAATTAGCGGTCAACCTCACTTCCCCGGTCGTCGCCCTTGCTCTACCATAGTCGACAAAACATGAACCTTCTCCGGTGCTGCTGTTTCACCACCGCGATCTTCATGGACATCCCTAGTGCTGGACAATATTCTCGATCCCCGCATGTGATGGTTTTCATCCACGTCTATCGTATAGGTGGCCACAAACACCACAAGGGATTGTGGAGTGGTTGTGTTATGTTCATTTGGCCCGTACCCCCCCGCATTAGAGTGGTATAGAACATCTCAACAAAACATGAATCCCAATGAACTTCAAAAACGGTATTGGAATATTTAAAATGAAATCCCCTAGGTTGAAGGTTTGATGTTGTGACTTGAGATGAAAACGGTTGAGGCAATGATGGTGCCAACTTTAATTTCTTATTCAATCATGCTTTCATTGTTGGGATCCTGCATCGTCCTCTTCCTGGATTCTAAAGAACGTTCCTTGATGGAGATGGTGTTTTTTGTTTGGAGGAGATGTTATTAATTGGAGAAGTAGGATTTCTCTATAGCATTCTTCCAATTCTCCACACTTTTCCAACCAATCCTCTCCAATGAAAGAGTTTCCAATAAAATTTAAATTAAAAAAATTAATTATGTTGTCAAAATTAAAATTCTAACACATTTCATTAATTTATATTGGCTCCAACAATAAAATGGAAATTTGAAAGGGGTTTATCCAATTAAATAAGGTTCTGCGGGTCCCCATCTTTAATTTCAAAATGGGAGTTTTAGTTCGGGTGTTCCCCACCTCCATAACCCATGTAGAGAGATTTCAACAATAAAACTATAATATTAAATAAATTTTTTATATTTTTCCTTGATAAAATAAAAAATTATCTTTCACCCTTGACCTATTGTGGTCAAGGTAATGTTTTCATTAAGTGAATAACGGATCTGCGAGATCAACGGTGCCCTCCGATTTCAATTTCGAGCACCAGTATAAAAGTTACAAAAATCTGCTTGTACATTTAATGAATGTACCCGAAACAATGTTCTGAAATTCATTCTGGTCATACCGGGCCTCAGAATCACATGCTGTCAATTTTTGCAGACTAGTAAAATTCTCATATAATTTTAAAAATAGTACATGGAATTTATGGGTCTTTACATTCTCCCCACCTTAAGGTTTTACATCCTCTTAATCCAGAACGTAATATATGGAAACAAGTGGGGGTACTGAGCATGTATCTAAGCCTCCCACTCCCATGTACTCTCCTGGAGGTTCTCGTGCTGTCAGCGAATGCGCACTAGAGATAACAACTGCCCATGAAGGACCAACTCCGGTCGATCCTCAATCTATACTGAAACCTCCGTAAATTTGGCCCCATCGTCGATGTCAATATCTTCATGGTTGATGATGTGGGTATGATCATTCATGTATCTACTCAACAGAGATACATGGAAAACATCATAAACCCAGTGAAACTAAGGGGGATGTTCTAGGTGGTAATCTACCTCACCAACTCTACTGAGGACTTGAAACAGTCCGATTAACCTCAGATATAACCTTCTGCCCAAGCCAAGTCGTTGTAAACCTCATCAGAGTGAGACCCATTAAAAGACGTGGTCGTAAACCTCAAACACCACAGGTCTCTGTCTCTTGAAAGCATAAGACATATTCCTACTCTATGCAATCTTCACCCGCTCTTAGATGATCTGAACTCTATCTTTAGTACCTCGTACCATCTCGGGTCCCACAACTGTTGATTCCCCTGAGTCAATCCAGCACAAAGGTGAACTGCAAGGTCTCCTGTACAATTCCTAAAAAGGTTCCATCCCAATGGGGGAGTGATAGATGTTGTTATATGAAAACTACACCAATGCAAAGTGATCCTCCTAAATACGACTGATGTTGAGGATGCAAGTACACAAAATTTCCCTGAGGGTCTGAATGGTCCGCTCAGTCTAGCCATCCATTTGAGGATGGAATACGGTGCTCAAACAATGCTAGGTCCCGAAATCCTCCTACAACCCCTTCCATAGATGGGATGTAAAACAAGCAACATGATTGGAGACAATCATCTAGGCTACACTAAGTACCCTCGCAATCTATTGCACATAGAGGCGTCCCAAGCTATCTACTGAACCCTGCACTTTGATTGGAAGAATGTGGGATGGCATGGTGATTTGTCGACAATCACCCAGATAGAATCATTAACTTCGGATGTAAAAGGAAGTCATGCCATGAAGTCCATGGATATCCCATCCCACTTCCACACTAGGAACTATAATGGAAGAACCAATCCTGCTAATACCTAATTCTCCACCTTCAGTTGCTGACAAGTGATGCACAGAGAGACAAACTTTGCTACTGCTTTTCTCATTCCTGGCCACCAGTGCTGTCTTCAGAGATCCTAGTACATCTCGCCACTCATGGATGTAACACTAGAGGGGATTTGTGGAAATCCCATAACACTTCCTCCTGATGTGACACAGGTACCGAGGTATATCCTCTGAAGAGGTTGACGTGCTCCCCACCATCAGAAAATCCATCTAGTACATGTCATGGGGATATCTAAGAAATTTGAGTCTCGTAGTCAGTTTCCCAACGATGTGCCTCCCTGACTCCCTGAAGAAGTGGGGGAGAAATTGTAAGGGACTAATGAAAAGCTGCTTCATCTCAATCCATAATGGATATCTAAAAAACTGCCACCTACTATGTCGCCACACCTAGCACATATATACCAGATCCCTTCTTTAGTGCATCTACTACAACGTTCCCTTTACCATGAGTATAGACTATCTCAAAGTAATATTCATGGAGGAACTCATGTCAACAATGTTGTCCCATGATATGGTCCTTATGAGATAATATATACATGATCCTCTAGTGATTTCAGTAGTCTGTAAAACGCTCGCACATCAAGTAATGTCACCAAATATTCATGGTGAATAAAACTTCAGCTAACTCAAGGACATGGGTAGTGTAGTTCTGCTTGTGTTATCAATGTTGTTGAGAAACATATGCGATAACTGCTCACTCCTGCATCATGACACATCTGAGCCCGGTCCCTGATGTGTCATAGTAGACATCGTATCGTACTCCCTCCTACGGTATCCTCGAGATGGGGGAACTAGTTGGTCTCTACCTCAGCTCCTAAAAACTCCACTGGTGTCTCTATGACCAAAAGAAGTGTTTCCCCTTATTCATCAATTCTTATAAGAGTGCTGTAACTCTAGAATATCTATTACAACCCTCTGGTAGTATGTAATGACCCGAAATTTTGAATAAATCTTGTTTCCTAATTTTATGTGTTATTTTATTTTATTTTTATTATCAACAAAAATGTTTCATTTGATAACATGAGTATAATTAAAATGATTCCATTGGTTTTTTACTGTTATATGACCATTGGTCAATATGACCGCTGGAAACTAAACGTTTTGATTATTGTCTCTAAATACAAGTAATCTTGGTTAATTAATATAGAAAGAATATTCGATGGCCTCACCCAGTAGTCTTGGACCGATCGAAGCCCATCTAACAGAACTTGGGAAGGAGGTAGCACCACTAGGCTTTGCTCTGGACCAATCCGAAGCTGAACTTCATCATGTGAAGCTAGAACGGGATCGCCTTCGCGAGAAGTTCAAACTGATAGAAATTACTACTCATGCGATGTTGGCCGAGCCTCCCTCGGATTCTCTAACCTTAGAACACCATACACTTAGGTCCTATGCTGGTGTGATAAGTGGCTATGTAAGGAGACCGTAACTGCCTTGTGTAATCCTTTGTTTTAAATAAAAATTGGGATTTCTTCTTATGATGATTTTTATGAATTTTCAAATGACCAGATAAATATAGCATGCATATTTTTTATGAATTATAGAGAATGGATATTTTAAAAATGTTTATGTAAACCTTAAATAAATAAAAATGTGTAATGAATTTAAATAAATGGTCTTCTAAAAATATGTTCAGTATGGAATTTAGAGTCTAATAAGATCAACTTAATTTTTGATGAATAGTAAATTATGAATAGTGATTTTATGCTTAGGATTAGTAATGTCACCGAATGGATTAGTAATCTCACTTAAAGAAAGTATTAATATAATATAGGCACCTTGATTAAGTAATGTGATTCAATAAAATGGTTAAAAAATGGTTTCATAAATTATTATTCAGGTATTAGTTTTTTTCAGGTGAATAGTGTTTTTTAAATAAAATTTAAATTAAAAATATTTAGAAAAATATTTTTATAAAATGGTGTTCATTTTTGAAATCAGAGCATTGATATTTGGTTAAGGTGAAATTTTGCGATTTTTCTGAGAAAGTTGAATTTTCAGTGAATAGTAAAAATACAGTTTTAGGGTTTCGGTATGTTTAATGACATCATAACTATGTCATGAAGATGTCATGAGATATTTTAAAGGATGTTAGACTAAAGAGGATGAATTATTGTTTGGTGGTCCCCATGTGGCCTAACCTTATGGGAAGTACCATGGGAGGGCCCATGCTTTTGAGAAAACCACTTTTGAGGTGTCCCTTGGCCATTAATGCCTTGTCCCCTCACTTTCCCTATAAATACCAAGCCCTCCTCTCATATTTTCGACTCCAAAACCATCCTCAACGAATTTATGGTCTCCTTACCTCCCAAGGAGTCATCCCAATGTGCCCCCAATCCCTCAAGGTCCCAACCTTTGAGTTTTAAGAGTTACGTTTTAAGGTAAGGGATCTGATCTCTCTCTTTCTTTTCAAGTAATCTCTTTTATGTAATTTCTTTTATGCTCCATGTTCTTATGTTAAATGGTGTTCTTTTATACTTATCTTACTTCCCTTTTCATGTTCAAATAATTATAGATCCCCTCTTAATCTCATAATTTCATATTATGAATGATTAAGTGGCACCGGTAGGCTGTTGAAATTTTTGTAACAGATTCTTTCTCCCTTCTCATTTTTCAAGATCTATTTTCATGTAAAGTATTTCAATTTCCTTTTTATTATGTTGTGGAATGATCTATAAATTTATCATCCTGATATTTTATGATAATATGATGAGAGACCCCATTTGATCTCTTCAATTCAGTATTTTGAAGTTTTAAGTGGCGCCGTTAGGCTGCCGAATTTTTAAGTGGTTCTTCACCCTTCTCGTTTTGAAGTTCTACTTTCATGTCAATTTTTTCAAGTTCATTTTTTTTATGTTGGGGCGTGATATCTATATCAATAATAATTATCTTTTATGATCATATGACTAGATACCCCATTTGATATCTTAAATTCAGAATTTTGAAGTTTTAAGTGTCGTCGTTAGGCTGCCAAATTTTTAAGTGGTTCTTCACCCTTCTCGTTTTGAAGTTCTACTTTCATGTCAATTATTTCAAGTTACTTTTTGTTATGTTTGGGTAAGATCTATATATCTATAATACTGATCTTTTATGATCATATTATGAGAGACCCCATTTTATCTCTTCAATTCAGTATTTTGATGTTTTAAGTGGCGCTGTTAGGCTGCTGAATTTTTATGTGGTTCTTCACCCTTCTCATTTTGAAGTTCTACTTTCATGAAAATTCTTTCAAGTTCCTTTTTGTTATGTTGGGGTATGACATATATATCAGTCATACTGATCTTTTATGTTCATATTATGAGATATCCTATTTGATCTCATCAATTCATTTTTGGTTGAAGTTTATGTAACGCTGTTAGGCTGCCGAATTTTCATAAGAGAAATCTTATTTTTGTCTTCCTTTAATATTATTCATTTCATATGGTATATTTTCAAATTTCTTTACCATGTTCTTAAATCCCTTATATTATGTCCCTCTACTGTTTTATGGGTCATTTATGATTGTTTGACCAATGTTCCCTCTCTTTTAAATGTTTTCTAAAACCATGTATCATAGACATTATCTTGCATAGTCTTCGTCTCAAAATGCCTCCCTCTTTATCTCAAAATTATTTTATGTTATTAAGTGAATACTCAAGGCTCTTATTTCTATAGGGGTATTCACATATATATCAAAATGTTCTATTTTAAATTTTGGGATTTACATACATAAATCCCGCTTTCCCTTTTTGTGGGTTTAAAGTGACGTAAAGATCATGTCCTTAAAGCAGTTTTTAAAACGTTATGATTATAAAATGAAACCCATTAATTTATTCTATATGGGTCATTTATGAAATGTTTTATGATGATATATGTGGCTCACATGATAATAAATGAAAATTTAAGGGTGCACCCTGATAGCGCTCCAATGCATTGGGTAATTATGTAACCACTAGAGATTACAATTTTCACGATACCTTGGTGAATAACCTTGGTAATTTTTAAATGACACCTTGGGGATGGACCTTGGTGATATGTTCATTATTGTCTATGTTAAATGTTTCAGACACATCTTCAAGTTATGAAAAATGTTATTTTTATTATGATATATCTCATGATTTCTTTCTCATGCCTTGACGATCTTTTCATGACCTTATTGAAGTATTTCAAGTTCACATGTAAAATGTTTCTCTTGTTTTCCTTACTTGGCCTTCTGCTCACCCTTTCTTTTGATGTATATTCCCAGGTTATGAGATGCAGTAATGAACCTAGGATGAACATGAGGAGAAGGCTTTCACGTGTTTAAGAAGAATGTTTTATGTTTTCATGTTTTATGTTCTTGGTTTCCATGACACTAAACCTTAATGATCCTCAGTTTTGTAAAATGTAATGAAAGATTATGTGATAAAAAGGCGGGATGCTATAGTTGGTATCAAAGTATGGTTTAGTTATTTGTGGAAATTAGGAAATGAAAACTATAGGAATAACCCTATAGAAAAGTTTAAATATAGGAAATCTTCCTAGTATTTTGGTGAGTATTGAGTAAGGGGTTTCAAAAAAAATACATCCATGTCTAGATACGAGCAGGTAGAGGTGGCTCTGGCACAGATGTACATAGGGGTAAAACCTGAAAACACCGCTTTGAGCTAGACTCGAACCGTAATTGGTACACAACAACGGGCCTTGCTGCACTCTTGGTTACGACACTCCCGGGGGATATGCTTTGGTAAATTCATAAGCTTAGTATGAACCATTGTTAAAGGAACAAAGATAAAATAAAATAAAGGTTCACATAAGAATATATGATCATGGATAACCTAGATGGGAACCTAGGGGATCACAAGTTAGGGTATACTTTTCAACCTCAAGTTATCCTTATATGCTTTAAGTTTCCTTTCATGATTATTGGCTAAGTATTTAAGCCCCTAATTATAGTTTCTTTTCTTAGTTAATGGCGGGAAATGGAAGAATATGTCCCAACAAGCAATGTGATGGGAAATGCTATGATTTCCATATTAATACGATAGAGATGATTGGGGGATTAAAAGATGATTATTATTTTGGAAGACGTTCACTATTTTGAGGACCCTATATGATCGAGGTAAATAAATTACTACGGTATTTTCATTGAGGAGTAAGGTTGACTTATATTTTGAAGAATCAATGAATTTAAGGTGGAGTTATTGAAATTTAGGTTACTTATGGGAATGATTAACCTATCTTGGGTAAAATATGTTTAGGTTAGCTACTTTTGTTATAAGATGTTTGGTGGGGTTGATGTTGTTTGGAGATGAACAATGAAGTTTATTTTGGAAGACTATGTTATCAAATCCCTCTTGTATTTGGGTTTCAATCATAGTTTGATTTACTTTGAGGAATTTTAAGGATCGTTATTTATGGGATGGTCTATGATGAACTTTGGGTAGTACCATGGAACTTTGAAGATTTAAAAATAGTTTCCCTTCCTATGAAATTCTTTCTTTTTGAAGAGTTGTTTTACCTTACCCTTTCTGTTTTTGGGATAATGTTTAAAGATAGAAGAATTAGATAGTTAATCTTTTGTGGATTATGTGATTCTCTAGAAGATGATTCTTGTGTTTTGATGAGACTAAGTAGTTTTGAATGCTCATCATTTGGAGAAAATATTAGTTTTGGTAGAAACTTATTAAAGGATGAAACTCTAAATGACGGTAGGTATATTTTCTTATGTTTTTGTTCTATGTAGTAAATGAATTCCTCAAAATTATGAAAAGGAACGTAAAACAAATATGTTGTTGGTTTACGTTTCCTACTAGGTAATCAATGACCATTTACACACATCATAAGTTAGGGACTTTTTTATTGTTAACTTTCTCTTAATCATGTTCTCTATCACTCTTCCTCAGAACTTGACCCTTTTTTTCTTCCATGTCCATGTTTTCCTAAATGGAATCCTAGTGTGGGCTAACTCGGGTGACCTTCGTACTTCCCTTTCTTTCTTTTAAAGTAATAGTTTTACTGACTCCTTTTTCGATGTGGGAATTTCAATGAAATTTCAAAACCTAATTTTTAAAAATTGTGAGGACGCAATTTCTTAAGCGGGGAAGATTGTAACGACATGAAATTTTGAATAAATCTTGTTTCCTAATTTTATGTGTTATTTTATTTTATTTTTATACTCAAAAAAATGTTTCATTTGATAACATGAGTATAATTAATATAGAAAGAAGATTCGATGGCCTCACCCAGTTGTCTTGGACCGATCGAAGCCCATCTAACAGAACTTGGGAAGGAGGTAGCACCACTGGGCTTTTCTCTAGACCAAACCCAAGCTGAACTTCATCGTGTGAAGCTAGAATAGGATCGCCTTCGTGAGAAGTTCAAACTGATAGAAATTACTACTCGTGCGATGTTGGTCGAGCCTCCCTCAGATTCTATAACCTTAGCACACCTTACACTTAGGTCCTACGCTGGTGTGATAAGGGGCTATGTAAGGAGACCGTAACTGCCTTGTGTAATCCTTTGTTTTAAATAAAAATTGGGATTTCTTCTTATGAAGAAGTTTATGAATTTTCAAATGACCAGATAAATATAGTATGCATATTTTTTATGAATTTTAGAGAAAGGATATTTTAAAAATGTTTATGTAAACCTTAAATAAATAAAAACGTGTAATGATTTTTAAAAAATGGTCTTCTACAAATATGATCAGTACGGAATTTAGAGTCTAATAAGACCAACATAATTTTTGATGAATAGTAAATTATGAATAGTGATTTTATGCTTAGGATTAGTAATGTGACCGAATGGATTAGTAATCTCACTTAAAGAAAGTATTAATATAATCTAGGCACCTTGATTAAGTAATGTGATTCAATAAAATGGTTAAAAAATGATTTCATAAATTATTATTCAGGTATTAGTTTTCTTCGAGTGAAGAGTGTTTTTTAATTAAAAATTAAATTAAAAATATTTAGAAATTTTTTTTTATAAAATGGAGTTCATTTTTGAAATCGGAGCATTGATATTTGGTTAAGGTGAAATTTTGGGTTTTTTCTGAGAAAGTTGAATTTTCAGTGAATAGTAAAAATACAGTTTTAGGGTTTCGGTATGTTTAATGACATCATAACTGTGTCATGAAGATTTCATGAGATATTTTAAAGGATGTTAGACTAAAAAGGATGAATTATTGTGTGGGGGTCCCCATGTGTCCTAAAATTATGGGAAGTACCATGGGAGGGCCCATGCTTTTGAGAAAACCACTTTTGAGGTGTCCCTTGGCCATTAATCCCTTGTCCCCTCAATTTCCCTATAAATACCAAGCCCTCCTCTCATATTTTCGACTCCAAAACAATCCTCAACTATGTTATGGTCTCCTTACCTCCCAATGAGTCCTTCCAAGGTTCCCCCAAGCCTTCAAGGTCCCAACCTTTGAGTTTTAAGAGTTACGTTTTAAGGTATGGGATCTGATCTCTCTCTTTCTTTTCAAGAAATCTCTTTAATGTAATTTCTTTTATTATCTATGTTCTTATGTTAAAGAGTGTTATTTTATACTCCTATTACTGCCCTTTTCATTTTCATATAATGATATATCCCCTATTACTCTCATCATTTCATTTTATGAATGTTTAAGTGGCGCGGGTAGGCGGGCGAAATTTTTGTAACAGATTCTTTCTCCCTTCTCATTTTTCAAGATCTATTTTCATGTAAAGTATATCAAGTTCCTTTTTATTATGTTGGGGTATGATCTCTAAATTTATCATACTGATCTTTTATGATCATATGATGAGATACCCCATTTGATCTCTTCAATTCAGTATTTTGATGTTTTAAGTGGCGCCGTTAGGCTGCCAAATCTTTAAGTGGTTCTTCACCCTTCTCGTTTTGAAGTTCTACATTCATGTCAATTCTTTCAAGTTCATTTTTTATGTTGGGGCATGATCTCTATATCAATAATAATTATATTTTATGATCATATGATTAGAGACCCCATTTGATCTATTCAATTCAGTATTTTGAAGTTTTAAGTGGCACCGTTAGGCTGCCGAATTTTTAAGTGGTTCTTCACCCTTCTTGTTTTGAAGTTCTACTTTCATGTAAATTATTTCAAGTTAATTTTTGTTATGTTGGGGTATGATCTATATATCTATCATACTGATCTTTTATTATCATATTATGAGAGACCCCATTTGATCTCTTCAATTCAGTATTTTGATGTTTTAAGTGGCACCGTTAGGCTGCCAAATTTTTAAGTGGTTCTTCACCCTTCTCGTTTTGAAGTTCTACATTAATGAAAATTCTTTCAAGTTCCTTTTTGTTATGTTGTGGTATGATCTCTATATCTATCATACTGATCTTTTATGTTAATATGATGAGAGACCCTATTTGATCTCATGAATTCATTTTTGGTTGAAGCTTATGTAACGTTGTTAGGCTGCCGAATTTTCATAAGAGAAATCTTATTTTTGTCTTTCTTTCATGTTCTTCATTTCATATGGTATATTTTCAAATTTCATTACCATTTTCTTAAATCCCTTATATTATGTCCCTCTACAGTTTTATGGGTCATTTATGAATGTTTGACCCATGTCCCTTCTCTTTTCAATGTTTTCTAGAACCATGTATCATAGATATTATCTTGCATAGTTTTCGTCTCAAAATGCCTCCCTCTTTATCTCAAAATTATTTTATGTTATTAAGTGAATACTAAAGGCTCTTATTTCTATAGGGTTATTCACATATATATCAAAATGTTCTATTTTAAATTCCGGTATTTACATACATGAAACCCGCTTTCCCTTTTCGTGGGTTTAAAGTGACGTAAAGATCATGTCCTTAAAAAAGTTTTTAAAACGTTATGATTATGAAATGAAACCCATTTATTTTATGCTATATGGGTCATTTATGAAATTTTTGATGATGATATATGTGGCTCACATGATAATAAATGCAAATTTAAGGGTGCGCCCTGATAGCGCTCCAATGCAATGGGTAATGATGTAACCACTAGAGATTACAATTTTCACGATACCTTGGTGAATAACCTTGGTAATTTACAAATGAAACCTTGGGGATGGACCTTGGTGATATGTTCATGATTGTCTATGTTAGATGTTGCAGCCATATCTTCACGTTATGAAAAATGTTATTTTTATTATGATATATCTCATGATTTCTTTCTCAGGCCTTAATGTTATTTTCATGACCTTATTGATGTATCTCAAGTTCACATGTAAAATGTTTCTCTTGTTTTCCTTACTGTGCCTTCTTCTCACCCTTTCTTTTGATGTATATTCCCAGGTTATGAGATGCAGTAATGAACCTAGGATGAACATGAGGAGAAGCCATTGAAGTGTTTAAGAAGAATGTTTTATATTTTCAGGTTTTTAGTTCCTGGTTTCCAAGACACTAAACCTTGAAGATCCTTGGTTTTGAAAAATTTAATGAAATATTGTGTGATAAAATGGCGGGATGCTATTTAGTATCCAGCCAAACCAAAGAAACTCTATACCTCCATCACACTCCTGGGTGGATCCAATGCAAGTACAAATTCAATATTGGATGGATCCACCACAACTCCAACCTCTGAGATGACATGTCCCAGAAAGTAAACCTCTCTTATCAAGAACTGGATCTTCAAGAGCATACCATAAATCTGTTGCTCGTGGAGTTTGTCCATAACTATCTACAAATGATAGGCATGCTCCACCTCAATGGATGAGTAGATCAGAATGTCATCGACGAAGTCCACTACAAAGCGACCAAGGTATAACCAGATGACCATGTTCATGAGTCCCATAAACACTGTTGGAGTGTTTTTCATGCCTAAATGCATCACTAGGAACTCATAGTGGCCATACCCACATTCAAATGTTTTCTGCTGCACATCTTTTTCTCGTACTCTGCGATGGAGATATCCCGAACTAAGGTCTATTTTATAGAACCATTGTTCTACCTACATCTGATCAAAGTGGTCATCAATCCTTGATAGTATGTACATGTTCTTCACAATTACCCGATTTAGGCAACGATAGTCCCCATAAATCCTCAATATCCCATCATCCTCCTTGGCAAATAAAATCAGGGCTGCCCAAGGAGAAGCACCGGTCCGAATGAACCCTTTCTCTTGTAAGTCCTCTTGATGTACCTGCAGTTCACGATGTTCCGCAGGAGCCATCTGATACGCTGGTGTAGATATCTGGGACGTCCCAGGGTACAAGTCAATGTAAAAGTCAACATATCTATAAGGAGGTAGACCCAAAACATCATCTGGGATGACATCTGCGTACTGGTCCACCACTACTGGATAACTCAGGCTCTCCACATCAACTTCTTTGAAGGTATTTCTAGGAATGTGATGAGTGATCAGGTGCACTATCTTCCGGGTAAGTCCATCATGTACTTCAAAGGCTCTCTTCACACCAGTGAAGGTAAAACTATTCCCATCTGTGTGGAAACACCAAACTTTAGGCCTAATAAATTCAATATGATCATGGAATATAGATAACCAGTCCATACCCAAGATGACATCGTAAGTCCATGACACCGCTACTAAGAGATACAAGTCGAAGTTCTCCCCTCCTAGAGTAAGTTCACACTACCGGAACCAGTGTTTAATTGTATAATACTTTCTCGTAAGAGTCTATAGTAGTAATGATCGAGCAAACACTCCATCGTAATCTCTTATCTCTGAACAAGTGTTGTGGAAATAAAAGAATGACTGACACACATGTCTATAAGTACTACAACTAAAGTGGAGTAGGCACATATTGTACCTAGTATCATCTCTGGAGCACCTTGTTCATTAGCCTCAACTGCCTGGAGCTGAGCTCGTCCCTCTGCACCTATGCTCTATGGTCGGGGTGGACCACATGGTGGTGATGTTGGTAACATCTCGAATCATCGCCCACTACGAGCTGCATGGCCAGCTCCTCTGCCACGTCCCCCTACTCCATGCAGACCTCCTTGGTCAAACCTTTGTCTCTACATGGGAACACCCTCGACAGTCTTCTGATCATTTTTACGGTTGATCAGACAGTCACGAGCCATGTGAACCTACCTTCTGCATGTAAAACACTACATGTTCCTCGCTTGATTGTCTTTGTCTTTGGTATCCCGCACAACTGATACTAAATCATGTGGTTGTCCTCCTGAAGGTGTGGACCTCTTGGACCTCTATGATATCAGTATTCTGCTTGCTGAAGAAGACTCCTCTACGTAACGTCCAGTCGTGGGTCTTGCTATTGGTGACAGATCAGCAAGGAAACACTCCACTAGGAGGGCTCGCTCTAACACCCCTCCTGGATTGGGATGCTGAGAGAAATCAGAGAAGCTCTGTTCTTTCTCCTAAGTCTGTGTTCAAATGTCCTAAAATAGAAGAATGGGTCTCATACCATATCATTGGAGTAGCGTGAGAGGTCAGTGAACCTCGCTGGGTATAGAGCCATAGCCATACTTCCCTGGAACACCTGAAGAAGCTCATATAGGTGTACTACGCAAAGGGTAACTGGAACAAACTCTTCCTGAAAAAGGCACTCAATGTCTTCCCAGAGGAGTGTAACCTCATTGTGAACTTAGAGCATCAAGCTCAACCATATGACAACTGCTTCCAATAAATGACTAGAGGAATGGATCATCATGATATCAGCTGGTGTCCCTACGAGTTAAAAGACTCACACCACAGCCTCCAGCCACTCCTCAACTGCCTATGGGTCTGTCTCTACCCTGATCCTGGGTGGCCTCTAGCACTGGAACTCATGAAACGCACTCTAGAGGTATGGACCCTATGCTGCTGGGACTAGTAGAATCGGTGGCCTAATGTGTAATGGTACCAATGGTGCCTCCGATGGTCCATCTATCGGAAGATGTCCCTACACCGAGGGCTATTTTCTCGGTGGGATATCAGTGCATACTATACCCAAAAACCTAGCTTGCTATCTATGTGGAGGAATACTGAATAGAAAAAAGTTAACCATGGTTAATAAGTTATACCTGGTGAGATCACACAAATAGATCAGAAAAGAAAAATTTTGAAAACACACACGCAATTAGTGTTTTTGTGCACTAAGTCGGAAATCAGATGTCAGGGACCTGGTATATAGATACAACGGCCGCCACACCAATACTTGATTCACTAATTTGATAACCACACTCACTAAACTTAAAAATATTTCCTTTTCAAAGTTCAGAGTCCAATGTTCTATAGTATAACTGACTCCTCTTGTACCAATTTTTCAGGAACTGTTCCACTAGGCCCGTGTCGTGACTACCCCAAGCCCTCCATCCATACGCTAGGGGCTTGAGACTAGAACCAATGGCGTATTTACTTAAAACAGGGAAGGTATTTCTTTTATAACGTGTAAACATAGACAAACAAGCACACGGTTGGATATGAACACAAGGTTAAATGAATAGTAAATAGATTGAGTACATTATGTAAAAGGGTCTAGAATAAAGCCAAACTAGAATGTACAAGAAACTGAAATGTACAAGATAACTAGAACAACTCCTGTGAACACTCAGTATGGATCCTACCAGAATGTTAGGTACATCTTTAGAACGGTCATCTCTACGGTACGCCTCGTCTAATGTCCTCCTCCGAGCTACCTCCAATCCTGGTACCCTCGTCCCCAGTCAGCATTATCTGTCATCTACACCCAACACAACAGGGTGCTGGCATTGCCTTTGTAGGGGTGAGTATAATGATACTTAGTAGGGACCCCGAGACCCTCAAGGTCTCACAAAATACACAAAATATATACTAGAATGCATGAAATCAACTAACAATCATACATAGGTATATCCCCATACATATAACTAAGTTATCAAGTATACCAATCTCAATCAAGAGGAAATATAGGGTCCAACCCAAAGACCAAAGCTCACCTATTCCACAACAGAAAGAATACCACAAAGGTATATACCACACATGTACACCACATAGAATAATATCACCAAGGTATCACCCCTAAGGAAAGTACCACACAGGTAAGCCACATAGAAGAATACCATAGAGGAATCACAAAATAGGTAAGGAATCAGCTAATACGATGTATAACATAGGTACATTTTTAAATATGATTAGATATAACTATTGAATCGTCTTACTCCGTTAAAAGGCATACCCAGGTAGGATCCAAAATCATCATCAGACCCATAGATGATCTTATTACATCGGCATACCCAGACATGATCCTATTACTTCATCAAAATGATACAGGATCCTAGTACATCGTCAGACTCACACAAAATTCTAGTAATTCATCAGACACACATAGGATACTAGTACATCGTCAGACCCAGACAAGATCCTAGTACTTCATCAGACTCACAAAAGATCCTAGTTCATTGTCAGACCCACACAGGATCCTTGTACTTCTTCAGACCCACACAAGATCCTAGTACATGGTCAGATCCACTCATGATCCTTGTACTTCATCAGACCCACATAGGATCCTAGTACATAGTCAGACCCACACATGACCCTAGTACTTCAGCAGACCCACAAAAAATATGAGTACATCGTCAGACCCACACATGATCCTAGTATTTCATTAGACCCACACAGGATCCTAGTACATCGTCAGACCCACACAGAATCATAGTACTTCATCCAAACCCCATAGGGTCCTAGTACATCGATAGACTCACATAGATTCCTAGAGAAGATCCATGTCGAATCCTCAATTACAACCCCACAATGGATCTCTTTCTCATGTTACAGCTAGCTACATGGTTCCCGCACTATGCTTGCTCATCTCCGGGAGGGTCCGCTCCTCAAGAAAGATTTATATACTCTAACATCCAAAATTTCCCATGACGAAGTATCTTAAAGGAATACTGTGAAATAGGGTTCTAAATGCAACGGACATCATGTCAATCAGATACACTATCAGTATGTTATTTTCCTTTTAGTCCCGATGGCACAGTTTGATTCATGCTCAATCCAACCTTATTGTATTCCAACATTATCCAAATCTCATGTAGGGCATACCAAAAAGACCATCTTACTCCATGGGTTTTGGCATCATAGACGGTTCATCAAACAGATACTCGTAGCTCATGTTACGGCCAAATGAACATATAGGGTCAAAACTGGTATGGTTCCGGTCCGACCTGGCCTGGGGTGACTCGGGCCAGCCTGGTGGCCCGTGGTGTGGCGGTCCGCCATGGCTGGATGGAGGGCCAGCCATCCTCTCCGCACAGTGTAGTCACCGGTAACGCCTCTTCTGGCAGCCGTCTCGGCTATCCACCATCCATTTTCCATTGCGGCTCAAATCTACAGCCCTTGTATGTCGGACTGCGTATACGCATGCCACTGCCCCCATTGTGCAGCCTGCCTCCCTTCTCGAGCCGCCGCCCTTTAACTTCCTCTGCCGACAAACTGTAGCCCTTTTCCGGCGGTGCGGCTACATCGCCGCCATCTTCACGACGGGTCCTAGTGCCAACCGCCGTTTTCGAGGTCTACCGATGACGGTTTCCATCCCCCACCATTTCAAAGGTCGCATAAAAAACCACAAGGTATAACAGAGTTTTTGGGCCATGTTCATTTGTCCTGAAGCCTCCGTGTTAGAGTGGTAGCAAGAAGCTCAACAAAAATTGAATCTTGAAGAATATCAAGAATAGTAGGAGAATATTTAAAACGACAAACCCTACTTTGAAGGTTTGTTGTTGTGTCATGAGATGAAAACATTGGAGGTGAAGATGGTGAATATAGTTGTAGATCTCTCAATCACGGTTCTGATGTTGGGCTCGCGAGTCATTCCATTCGTTGATCTTGAAGAACATCCTTCGATGGAGATGTCATTCTTCGATTGGAGGATAATTTCATCATTGGAGAGGTATGATTTCTCCACAGCTTTCTCCCAATTCTCCACACTTCACCAACCAATCCTCTCCAATGAACGAGGATCCAATATAATTTAAATTATGTAGATTAATTATACTGGCACAATTAAAATACTGAAACATTTCATTAATTTATTTTTTAATCAAAAAATAAATTGGATGTTGAAAAGGGTTTCTCCCATTAATGATTTTCGGGTGGTCCCTTCCATTAATTTCAAAATGTGTTTTTTATCGGGTGGTCCCCACCTCCATAACCTATGTGGAGGAGTTCCAAGAATAAAATTCAAATGTTAAATTATTTTATTTATATTTTTCCACAAAAAAGTGTAAATTTATCTTTCACCCTCGAGCTACTGCGGTCATGGTAAAGGTCTCCTTAAGAGAATATCGGCACTGTGAGTTCAATAGTGCCCTCAGATTTCAATTTCAAGTACCTGTCTGAATGTTACAAAAACATGCTCGTACGTTTACTGAACGTACCTGAAAAAAAGTTTATAAATTCATTCCGTTCACACTGGGCCACAGTATCATGCACCGTAAATTTTTGTGAACTTGTAAAATTCCTGAATCATTAAAAAAAATTCATGGAATTTCTGAGAAATTACAATGGATAACATCAAAATTTATATACATGAGAATTTAAATATAAGAATGTAATATTTGTATATCAAAATCAATACTAATGAAATAGATCATCATTGATTGGAATGTATAAATCATAAACTAACATGAACCATGATAAATTAAAATTTGCATAAAACATGGAATTGTGGAAAACTCATAGGAAAAAGAAATCATTTCCATATTTGTGAAGAATCTTTCCCAAGACTATCATAGTAGATAATTTCCATTACAGACCTAAGATTACTCCTCATTCAAGCCCTTTATTATTGAAAGATATTTACGTGTCGTTATAAATCTATATTACTGAACCACATTTACTTTCCATTACCGTCATGTATATCTAATGAGATATAAAACATTACTCAAGGAATATGAGGGATATATTGGTCCCACCTATCACATAATTAAATCTATCAATATATGTGCCAAAAAAAGTAGAAATCATTCATCATAACATAAACTAAGGAATAAAATTTGTTTCTTTGACTTAATTCCATCATAAACTAGTCAATGTAATGAAAATTGAGTTCAAAAATAGAATTCCATCATAAAAATAATCAACCATAATAATAATATTGATAGTATAAATGAAAAATATCTTTCATATTATATGGAAAATAATTCTGATAAATACATAAAATTACGTTTTGAGAAACATATAATTTCATCTCCTAAAACAATTTATTTCCTTAAAATCCAACAAAATTTTAAAATAAAATAATTTATTTGAAAAAATCATTGAATTCGTGTTAAGAAATTTTCATGGAAGTATTACGTTATCAATGCTTGAAAATACATTAATGTAATATAATTTAAAAAACATTATCCTCATACTTTTGTTGGGAATGTCAAAACGTACCTCATACCAAAAATCAAAAAAGGATTCATTTCATACCATTAAAAAAATTAACAATGGGTAAAATTGACTTCCAAATATTAGAGAAGAATATAAATTATATTATATATTTTGAAAACATTGATCATGATGATAAATATACCCTCGTAAATACTTACATATAAAAACTTTCAATTAATAATGAGATTGTTAAATTATTCCAAACCTTACGCATGCTATTCGTTAGATATTTCATAACCTCATATATAATGATTTAAATAATTTAATTGAATTATTCTAAAATAATATGTACTTTTATGAAGTCATATATGATCATATTATCATCCAATTGGGAGTAATATTTCATTATTAGTTTTTACACGGGTATTAACTTCTTTATTTTCTATTGCATGTTTTTTCAGAGTTGATATATCATTCAAAAATGATATAAATATAAAATATATAATATTTATTTTTACTATACATTTATATAGTCTTTATTTAATGGATATTATGTAGATTGAATTTCATCACATCGTGGAGACAAATGGTTGTACGTACGCCTGAGCGATGTAATCATTCCATTATTTATGAATTGTTATCAAAGAGGATTGTATATATATTGTTTCATAACAAATAAATTTGTTATAATAATCATATACACTTAATATTTTCATCATTATACCCATCCATGTCATTTTGTGGTGAAAAAACAATTACACCATGGTGTGGACATGGTAAGCTGTATGTATTCATGCATGACAATTTTTATAGGATGGATAGAAGGTGGAATATTGTTTTTGAATAATAATAAAAATCACAGTATACATGTGATAATGGAATCATTAATTAAAAATTGAAACAACTCACTATGATTTTGTAGAAGAATAATTAATTCGAATGAATCGGTAGAGAAGATTACCTCTTCTTCGATGAGCTCCCACTAGATCTCCTCTTAATAGAACTAGAGTTGGTAAATGAGGATGAAAAAAACCTATATAATGTAACTAAGTAATTTTTTAAAAGAAATGGATATGGGATGGTAGATATTGAAGGCTCATATTGAATTGAAATTGATAATTAGTATGTACCCTTTTATAATTTAGTTGAGGTGCACATTTGGAATCTCTAAAATTATTAATTTATAATATAATCAATACACTTCAAAAAACCTCCAAAATTTCATAGTTTGGAATATGATATTAGATAAGGTTGTATTGTCATAAATCCTTAAATTTTGGAAAGGTTTTTATTTCATTTTATAAGTTATCAGTTGTATTTTAAACTTAGTTTTTTCTGATTAATTTTAATTAAAGAAACAATTATTTCAGTTTTTATATGTGAAATATTTACTTATAGGATGTAAATTTCATGTGTAATAAATAGTTTGGATCATATTGGACCATATAAAATTTATTCAATATTTTTAAATATGATTTATTTTTTTCAAATAATTTAATAAATCGTTGTTTTGGCAAAACAACAGTAGTGTCAATTTTGACACTATTCAATTCTTGGATTTACCATAATATCAAGATGATATGTTATCATTAGATAAATATTTTATTATTTCCCTATTTGGTATATTTAATCTATATAATTTAATGGATATACGAATAATAAAAAATTATTTATAATTTACTAATTTAAATAACATTAATTTGATATTTCCATTAATATAGTAACCACTAAATTTTTTTTGTATAATTATTTAATATAAATATTTGTTTGTTAAAAATACTAATAAAATACTATGATGAATATAAATCTAATATATTTCAGTATAATACTTTTATTCATATATATATTTTGGAAATTCTCTCTTTTATAAATGATATACATATTAAAACATGAATGTGATATGTTTTACATCAATTTAAATAAAATAATATAACTCTCATAATCACTTATATAGGGCTCCAAAAGGTCAATAACTCGACACATTGATGATTACGGTCGATGTATACTCTAACAATGATAATTGATATTGTTTTTGTGTCTTTTAATAATTATTATAATTATAATTATAATTTTTTTTATTTTTCATCAAATAAATAATTTATACATTATCAATATATAAATCGTTAAGGTAATTATTTTTTTCAAAAATAAAATAATATTCCACAATAAATAAAAACATTTTAGATTTAAAATTATTAATTATTGTCGAATTTATCTTCTATATAGCCATATTTTAGAAATGATATATTATTTACATCATTAATGTGACATCATTATGTTTTCATTAAATAAAATATTATAAATACCATAATAACTTCGAAATGGTCCCAAAACGTAAAAAACTATATTTTTATTATGGAAATTAATTTATTTAGTTAAAATTTATATTTATATTTGTCGATATCACCCATATGTCCATATTTGGACACATAATAGATATTAAATAAAAAGAAAATGACACACTTTTTCTTTCTTTGAATTAAAATATTTTTAAGTAGTTTTCATTTATTAGTGTCCTTCAAATAATATAATATGAATCATCAATAATTAAGGGTACAGTTATATTAATCAATAAATTTTTTATTCATTTTTTTGTCATTTTATAGTCATTAAAATTTTATTTTTACCTAAATTACATAATTTACCCTTTACCATGGTAAAAAATATTAAAATGGATACTATTCATATTGGTGAAAATAAAAGTGGACTACATATAAAATTCAGTTATCTTAAAAAAATATTTTAAATTTATTTTTCAAAATTCAAAAAAAACAAAGTTGTATAAATAAATGTAACGCCCCGACCCCAGTTACCTATTGTCGGTGCATTATTACATAAAATTAGCATGATCACAAAGATCAAGTCTCATAAGACTGATTAGTTTAGTATCTTTGGAAACACTAGATACATTTATAAGGTTTTCATTACATCAGAAAATGGAAAACTACAACAACATAATTTCCAAAGACAACAGTGAGATCCCATAGAACATCCCTGTAGGTCAGTCATAATATACTTCCTCACATCCTGGAAAAAATAAAACATAGAAATGGGTGAGCTTAGATTCTTAGTAAGGATAACAATATATCAGAAACTTTCATAAATAAGATTAATCATTTAAGGAATTGTATAACTAAAACAAAATCCTTTTAAACATAAACTTTAGTGTAATATGGAAAAAATAAAATAAAATAATTCAACTTATTTATTCAGAAGGATATTCTACAAGTCTAATAATCATGTGAAATATCTATAACCACTTTCATAATGCTAGAATGCATAATGCTAGACTTTCATAACCACATAGTAAAGGCCTTGTGAAAAGACTACAAATAAGATTTGGTCAAGGCCATTTGCCATGACACATGTTTTTCTCATGAGACCTATTAATTCATCGAGGATCTATAGTGGTCTTCACCCATCACATAATAAGTCCAATGCATTCCACATATGAACAGGTTTAAACATAACATAAACATTCATATTAAAACTAGCATATGAAATGTCAAATCAATCTAGATAAACCATAAATGGTATTAAAATAAAAAATCCATATTCAACCATATCACAAAACCATCAATTCCATATGGATGATTTTTATCATAATAAATCATCTTCAAATAAGTTTAATATCCATCAATGTTTGTTGACATAGATGAAATCACAATTATTTGAGAGAAATATCTCTTTTTTGAAACCATTTAATAGTCACATATTTATAAAAGAAAAAATTTACGTTGAAAATATTCATAAAATATTTTAAGTGAATCTTCTATAATTTTATAATGGTGGAATATATCCACACCCGCTGAATAAGTTAAAAAAACATTCTTACCTTAATTTTGTCCAAAAGGTTAAAAATGACATTGTTTGAAAATTGATGGAATGATTACATTATAAAATTCTTATAAAAGTAAAAAAGGGTGTAAATGAATTGATCCCATAGTCTAGTAAATATTAAGAATTAATTGAAATACATTATTAAGAAACATGGATGTGGATGATAATGAGTTCATAGTAGATAATTACGTATAAACATCCTTGTATAATGATGAAATTGTAGAATTAACCCTTACCTTGTAATTTTCCATGGACAAGGGTAAGTTAACCTCTTATATAATGGTGAAATAATTTTTATTAAATTATACAAGAATCATATACAATAATAGGATGTCATATATGATCTTTTAACATTGCCGTTTCAATAATATCTTAGTATTATCGTTGTTTCGGGTGTTAACGGATTTGTTTTCCATCATATTCTTTGTTTTGTGAGTCATATTTAGACTGGATGGGATGTAACTTATTGATATCAAGAATGATATCAACTCTTTAATAATTATTTTTAATCATAAAATGAAAATTATTCTTGAATGGATATGATGGGGAATCAATCTCATCGCTATGTGGAGACAGTAAGCCGTACGTAAGAACGAGTGACAATATCATTCTTTTGATATTAAATTAATATATAATTGGATGTTATGTCATAAATAGATAATAATTATCATTTTATATTTAATATTTAAATCAATTACACATCATTATTATACACATCCAAATAATAATATATTGAATAACAATTACACTACGCCGTGGAGACGGTAAGCCATACATACACATGTATAGTGACATGTCATTCAAAGGATGGATAGAAAAATGAATTTGGTTATACCATATTTATAATAAAATCAAAATATTTAGAAGATACTGGAGTTTTTATTTTTGAATGGAAACATCAATGAAAATCAAGTTAAAGAAGAAAGGAACTTTAAAGAGATGATGAAATATTTACCTCTTCTTCAGGTTCATCCTTTTGATTTGATCAAAAGGGCTCTATAGGTTGTCATTAAGACTAATGTAAGGCCTCTATGATGAAGTTAGTATTGTCGAGAGGGTATTTGGGGAGAGTTTTTTCGAGCCAAATGGCTTTGAAGGTGTGAATTAGAGTGAAGGTGAGTGTTCTTTTATAAGAGCGGTGATGGGCACCTTATGAAAGGATAGAAATGTTAAATTATAATAAAATTACTTTCACATTATAATAGATATAAAATAGATTATTTAAGGGATAAGGTGATTATGGGATGAAAACCACTCAACCAATATGTTTTAGATAAGTTAGGGTCACTAAATTAACTTTATTTTGTATAATTAACTCTTAGTTAAATTGTTTGACATTTCCCATGTCTCATTGTATTTTTATATTATATGGTTAATAAATATACAATATACATACAAGAGAACCCTAAGAGGTTCATTAATGATACAACTATTATTATATAAGTCCCTTGGCCAAACCATAGATTTTTAAAAATAGAATATTAATTAATAATATATTATTTGTTTTAAAAATTCTTCTATGTCAATTTTGAAACTATTTAATAATTGATTTTTTAAAATCCTAAAAACATTATAAATTCGAGCTATATTCATTTAATCAATCATTAAATGTAATATTAACATATAAAATTCTTTTATTTAATCAATACATTCAAATTATATATATTTTAACATTTATAATACCATTTATTTGATTCCTTTATTAATAAGGAATATACTGCATCATCATTGTGTCATAAAGAAATTTAATTATTAAATGTCTAAAAATTATAAATAAATATGATTATGTAGTAAATCATTTTATATTTCTAATTAGTAATTATTGTCGAAGAGATAATATGTATAATCCTATGTAAAAGTTTATTTACTAAAATATATATACATATGTCATTTTTGTATTTACTTTAACATAATTAATATAAATTGTAATTATCACTTACATGTGGCTCTATGGGGTCTTAAAATCGACCCAGAGATGCCCATGGATGGACATGTATCATCCAATAGGGTTAGTACATATGTTAGGGTAATTTAATACTATTATAAAATTATTTTTTACCCTTATTTACCAGATTTACCCTTTAACCATTCTAAATAAAATATTTACCGATGTAATTATTCAAAATGTCTAAAAAAAGTTACCTATTTACACAAATTTGACCTCCTAGTTATAAATATGTAATCCATATTTCTGTATTCAAAACACATAAGTGGAAAAAAATTAATTTAAAATTAATTTATGTTGTCAAAACAGAATGCATGTTTTTATGAAATAATAAATATGAAAATATTGACACATTCTTATTTCCAGTTTTAGTGTGATATTACGTCCAATGACCAACATTGGATTAAATATTAGAAATATAATTTAATTATACATTAAAACCACTCAATAGTATAATTTACCCTATAAGCTATTTTGATTAAAAAATTTGTTTTTAACTAAAATTTAGTATTTATCACTAATAATCAAAAACTGAGTGTTTTCCGAAAAATACAAAACATTCATTATAAACTAATTTTGATAATCTGAATCCAAAACATATGGCCATTTTGACTGATAAAATTTATAAAATTTCAAAAATTGGGTATTACTATTCATAACGGCTTGTTTGATTGGTTTTGGGGTGTTAGAACTCGAAGTTGCATACAACACATGCTATTTTATTATTCAGAGAGAAGCGTACCATGGAAGCTTGGGGTGTTACATTATCCTATCTTTAAAATAATTTCATTCTCGAAATTTCTAGAATATTACTACATAAATAGAATCTGGTGGTTTTTCATCATATGTTCCTTAGGTTCCTAAGTTGCCTCTCCCATATTATGGTTTCTCCATAGAAAATTTACCAGATGAGTCGTCTGGTTTCTCAGCATGTGTTCTCTTGTATCAAGAATCATGACATTATATTCACAATAAGACAGATCGAGTTCAAGAATTAATTCTTCATAGATGAGTACATGCATTGGGTCAGGCATGTATTTTCTTAACAGTGATACGTGGAATACATCGTGAACTATGGATAGACTATGAGGCATTGCAAAACGGTATGCTACTACCCCAATTATTTCTAGAATTTCGAATGGTCCGATGTACCTGAGACTCAATTTACCCTTCTTACCATATTGTATAATACCCTTCACTGGATATACCTTCATGAAAACATGATCACATACCTAAAATTCCAAATCCTTCCTTTTGTTATCGGCATAGCTCTTCTGCCTACTATTAGAATCTTTGGGGTGGGTTTGGATTACCTTCACCTTTTCCTTCATTTCCTCTACATTTTATGGGCCTACATGTTTTCTTTCACTGACATCATCCCAACATGTTGGTGTGCGACATCTCTTTCCATATAACACTTCATATGGTGAAATATGAATACCTAATGGAAGGTATTGTTATAGTAAGAGTCTACCAAAGGTAAATATTGATCCCACATACCTTGAATGTCAAGTGAGCATGATCTCAACATGTCTTCTTTGGTTTGAATAGTTCGTTCTAATTGTCCATCAGTTTGGGGGTGGTGGGAAGTTCTCAAATGAAGTTCAGTATTCAGGGATTTCTGAAGACATTTCTAGAATGTTGATGTAAAAAGTGGATCACGATCATAAAAAATCGATCGAGGTACTCTATGAAGTCTCAAAACTTCATTAATATACAGTCTTTCTAGACATTCAAGTGGTAAATCTTCTCTTATAGGAAGAAAATGTGCTGACTTGGTATGATGATCAACAATGACCCATATTTCATCGTTACTTCATGGAGTTATTGGTAGTCCCATGACAAATTCCATCGTAATATTATCCCATTTCCACTCAGTGATATGAAGAGGATTCAAGACTCCTCCATGTTTTTTCCTTCCTGCTTTCACTTGTTGAAAAACAATAAATCTTGATACAAAATCAGTAATTACCATCTTCATGTTGTACCACAAAAAATGTTCCTTCAAGTCTCTATACATTTTGGTGCTCCCAGGGTGTATAGATAAATTGGAACTATTAGCATCATCCAATAATTCCCTTTTTAGATCAGTTTAATCAGGAAAACATAGTCTCTTCCAAAATTTCAAAATTCCATCTTCATACAAAAAGTCACTCAATCTCTAATCATTCACAGCATTAATCTTCTTTTGAAACTCTTCCTCACAGGTATGATAACTCATTATTCTTTTTAGTAAAGAAGGTTTGGAAACCATTTCAAAATGTACAAAGGTTTCACCTTCCATGGTGATTCCCATATCCATCTTTACTAGATCCATAAAAATATGATACTTTTTAACTCTCATCTTGTACAAAACTCAATTATCCATTCTACTCAAAAAATCTTCCACCTTATTTCCCTTACCTGGGTGGTAGTGTATAGTGAAATCATAATCTTTGAGTAGTTCAACCTGTCTCCTTTGCCTCATGTTGAGATATTTCTGTGAGAAAGTATACATCAAAATCTTGTGATCAGAATATATCTCACATTTCTCACCAAAGAAATATTGTCTCAAAATTTTCAAAAAACAACATTGGAGGTTTTAAAAAAATATCATGAGTAGTATAGTTTTGCTCATGAATTTTTTTCTGTTGTGATGCATAGGAAATAACCCTATCATTTTTC
Organism: Viscum album; assembly: GCA_963277665.1. Lineage (NCBI taxonomy): Eukaryota > Viridiplantae > Streptophyta > Magnoliopsida > Santalales > Viscaceae > Viscum > Viscum album. The sequence continues at coordinate 1,491,790,014 of OY728155.1, read as the reverse complement.
ATAAGGACACAACCATGTCCTTTCTTTGAGGCATCACTATAAATAACAAACCGATAAATCCTCGATGGTAGAGTTAAGATATTAGCATTGAATAATATTCTCTTCAATTATGAAAAAAAATTCATCACACTCTATTGTACAAGAAATTTTAACCCCTTTTCGTGTGATCTTTGTTAATGGGTAATCCAACCGGGAAAAATTCTAGACCAAAATGTCTACAATAACCTACTCAATCAATAAAAATACGTACCTCAATTATACTCGTCGGTGCTTCCATTCTTTTATTTCTCTTTTTCTTAGAAGGATCAACATGGATTCTATCCTTAGAGAAAATATATCCAAGAAAAGAAATCTTTTGAAGCCAGAACTCACCCTTTCTAAACTTCACATATAATTCGTGTCTTCTAAGAGACTTCATGATAATGCGCAAATGATTTTCATGATCTTCGTAGCTTTTGGATTATAATAAGATATCATAAATAAATAAAACTAAAAATTCATCAAAATAATACTTCAAAACTATTTTCATTAGATCCATGAAAATATAGGGTGCATTAGTCATCCCAAAAGGCATCACTGTAAACTCGTACTGCCCGTACCTGGTTTGAAATGTTGTTTTCAGAATGTCTTCATTCCTTACACACAACTGATGATATCCATATCATAGTTCAATCATTGAAAAGTATTGTGAACCAAGAAGTTGGTCAAATAAATCATCAATGTGAGGTAGGGGATACTTTTTCGTAATTGTTATACCGTTGATCTCTCTGTACTCAATGTAGAACCTCATAGATCCATCTTTTTTTAACAAAAAGGAAAGGGGCTCCCCATGGAGAAAAACTAGGACGGATAAATACTTTATTACTCAATTCCTCAATTTTTTTCTTTAGTTCTACTAATTCCACAGTGGACATTCAATAAGGGGTCTTTGATATGGGCCTTGATCTAGGAATTAAATCAATTGAAGACACAATTTCTCATTCTGGAGGATGCCCAGGTAAATCTTATTGAAACACATCAAAATATAATTTCACAATAGGTATATAATCTATTTTATGATTCATTTCCTAACCTGAAGTTATTTCATTATCTTCCTCCCAAATTATTTAATTCAGTTGAGATACTGGGGGTAGAACTAGAAAAGAATTTTGTGTTGACGATTCTGCTTTATAGAAGAGTTGTACTCTATCATCATCATCAAAAACAGTAACCTCCTCCTTCTTAATTTTCTTTTGCATCATGGTTGGAAAGAAAATCCATACCATGGATTATATCAAATTCAATAATGGGTATGATGTTGAGATTATAAAATAAAGAACATTTATAGGCTCTAATAGGGACTGATTCACAAAAAAATTATTGCAATGATACTTCCCATAGGAGTTTTTTATGAAAACTCCCTTGTTAAATCAAATTGAAAATATAAATTTTCCTAAAAAACTGGGAATATATGAAACAATGTGATGATCTAGAATCAAATAAAGCATTGGAAAAACTAGAGGAAACCATTAAATGACCCGCCAACACATCTTTCAAAGCTTCAACCCCAGCAGTAGTGATAACATAAGCTTATACTTGATCCTTTGACCTTTTCTGAGGTATGTTCCCCTGTCACTTAGGGAATTCATTTTCATAATGTCCCATATCCCTGTAATTGTAGCGTTGATCATCGATAGATTCTTTTTTCTCATGCAATCATGAGCTTGGTGTCCTTTTTTCACCAGACATGTAATAGACTCTCATTCCCTTCAAGAAAGTACCGGGGTGTTTCTTCCCACATTTACTACAAGATGGATATTCAAAATTTCCCTTCTTCACCTTATTTCCATTTCCAGAGTGATTAGTATATTCTCCTTCTCTTGATTTTCTTTAAAGTCGTAAGACTTAGAGAATTCTTTTTATATCTTGATAGCACATGAGAAAAAATCTTTGTATGACAAGAAGGATTGTGAAACTAATTCTCGATGGAGAAATTGTTTTAACACATCAATGAAAAGATCAATATTAATTCATGGGTTATGTATATAATATATAGAATGACTCTCTATCCTTGTAAAGTTAGCTTCTTACTCTATGACATTATCATTCTCCTTTTGCCTCAGACTCAGAAATTGCCTTTCCATATCTGCTCGATGGTCACGAGGAATGTATTTTTCTATGAAAATTTCGTTAAATTCCATCCATTCCATATTTGATACTTCATCATATTCCGTTGTTTTTTGAATCAATGAACACCATTGATCAGTATCTCCAGTGAGGCGGTAAACTGCCATGATAACTTTTTCCCTCTTCACTACCCCCCAAGGAATGGAATATTTACTCTAAGAAATTTATCCATTACTCAGCTACTAATGGATTTGTACTCCAAATGAACTTTGGAATATGTTTTCCTTATGAATAAATCTAACATTGATCCTCCATGCTATGGATCAGGGTGCTCCATACGGGTAAGGTTGTTATTCATAACCTGAGTGAGTTGTCCCAATATAGTGATAAGCTAATCAGCACTAGTTGTATCACCAGCTCCACTATAATAATCTTGAGCAGGAGAGAAATCCCTATGTAGAGTGGGTTCATTGATATGGTTTCCATTCCTTCCCATAGGTTCCATTTCTAAACAATGTCATAATATAGATTAGTTTATGAATCAAAATATATAATTCTAAACTCATAAAACACTTAACATAAATTGAGCTGTTTATGGATATAATCCATAATCATAAAAAATGTTTTCTTTGAGAATGTATATACTCGTAAACAATTCATAATTGATTGTAAATAAAATGAGAATTATCCAATGCATATCCCACGGGAGTGTAGTAACCAAGAGCGCATGAATGCATGTTGTCGTGCACCTGTTCCCATTTGAGTCTATCTCAAAGATGTGTTTTCAGGTTTTACCCCTAGTTACATTTGTGCTAGAGCCGCCTCTACTTGCTCATATCTGGTTATGGATGTATTGCTTGGAAAACTCAAAAAATATCTACATACAAAACTTCTTGGAAGTTCTTCTATACTAATCCTCAAAGTCTAACTTAGGGTAATGTGCTCTAATCATAGTTTATCAAAATCTAGATCCCAAGGTTTGTACTAAACATCCTATAATACCAACGGTAATTCCCCGACCCCAGTTATCCAGATTCAGTGCATTATTATATAACATTTTCATTATCACAAATGATCAGGTCTTGAAAGACTGATTAGTTTAGTGTCCTTGAAAAACACTAGATACATTCATAAGGTTTTCATTGCATTATAAAATGGAAAACTACCACAACATTGTTTCCAATGAAAACACTGATATCCCATAGTCTATCCTTGTAGGTCAGTCATAATATACTTATTCGCATCCTTGGAAGAATAAAACATTGAATGGGGTGAGCTCAGATTCTCAGTAAGGATAACAATATAGCTTAATCTTTCATAAATAAGAATAAACATTTATGCCAACGTATAACTAAAACAAAATCCTTTTAAACATTAACATCATCATAATATAGAATAAATAAAATAAAATAATGCAATTTACTTATTCACATAGATATTCTACAAGTTGAATAATCACATGAAATATCAATAACCACTTTCATAATGATGGAATGCATAATTCCAGACTTTAATAACCACATAGTCAAGGCCTTGTGCCAAAACAACAAATAAGATTTTGTTAAGGCCTTGTACCAAGACACTCGTTTGTCTCATGAGACCTACCAATGTATCGTGGAGCAATAGAGGGCTCCATCCATCACTTACTAAGTCCAATGCATTCGTCATATGAACATGTTTAAACATAACATAAACATTCGTTTTAAAAGTAGCATACTAAATGTCACTAATTTTTCCATAAACCATGAATGGTTGAAAAATAACACATCTACAGTCAAACATATCACAAAAAATTCAATACAATATGGGTGTTTTGTAACATAATAAATCAACTTCAAATATGCTTAAAATCCATCAAAGGATGTTGACATAGATGAAACCAAAACTATTTGAGAGAATATCTCTTTTTGGAAATCATTAAAAAGTCAGACAATTATAAAAGAAATTATTTAATTTGAAAATATTATTATAATACTGTAAGGGATGCTTCGATGATTTTATAATGGTGGAAAATATCCACAACCTCTATATAAGTTAAAAAAGACATTCTTACATTAATTTTTTTGAAAAGGTTACAAAGGACATTTTATGGGAAGATATGGAAAGATACCTTCACAAATATCTTATAAAAGTCAAAAAAGGGTATAAATGACATTAACTCATAGTCTAGTAAATAGTAAGAATTTTTTGAAATACATTTTTAAGAAATAGGGATGTATATGATAAAGTGGTCCCAATTAATAATTATGTATAAACAACCTCATATAATTAAGAGATTGTAGAATTAACCCTTACCTTGTACACTTCCTTAGTTGAGGATAGGTTAACCTCATGTATATTAGTGAAATAATTTTTATTATATTATAAATGAATCATATTCGTTAATATGATATCATATTATACCTTTTAACATTGCTTTGATAATAATATCATAGTATTATCGTCGTTTCAGGTGTTAACAGATTGGTTTTCCTTTATATCATTTTTTATGTGAGCCATAATTGTTATGTATGGGATGTATCTTATTCATATAAAGATTGATATCAAGTCTTTAAGCATTATTTTTAATCATAAAATGAAGATTATTCTTCAATAGATATGATGTGGAATGAATCTCATCGCTATGTAGAGACAACAAGTCGTATGTTCGCACAAGAGACAATATCACTCTTTTGATATTAAAATAACATATAATTGGATGTTATATCATATATACAGAATCATTATCATTTTATCTTTATTATTTTCATCAATTACACATCATTATTATACCCATCCAAATAATAATGTATTGAAAAACAATAACACCATGACGTGTAGACGGTAAGCCGTACGTATGCACGTATAGTGAAATGTGATTCAAAGGATGGATAGAAAAATGAAATTGGATGTACCATATTGATAATAACATAAAAGTATATAGAAGATACTAGAGATATTAATTTATAATGGAAAAAACAAATAAAATGAAGTTGGAGATGAATGGAACTTGACATAGGTGATGAAATATTTATCTCTTTTTCGGGTTCTTCCATTTGAATTGATCAAAAGGGATCCTTAGGATGGATTAATGACTAAATTAAGGAATCTATTTTTAAGGTAGGATATTTTATAGGATATTTGGGCAGATTTTGGCCGAGCCAAATGGCTTTTTAGGTGTTAATTATAGTGAAGGGGGAGTTCCCTTTTATAAGAGAGGTGAGGGGCACCTTAGGAAAAGCTAGAAATATTATTTTATATTAAAATAATTTTCGGTATTGAATGGCTCCAAAATATATTATGTAAAGGAAAAGGTGGTTATGGGTCGAAAACCACTCAACCAATTTTTTTTGGACAGGTTAGGGTCACTATATTAACTTTATCTTTTAGATTTAACTCCTAGTAAAATAGTTTGAGATTTACCATATGTCTTTTTATTTTTATATTATATAGTTAATAAACATACTATATACATAAAAGAAAATACCAAGTGGTTTATTAATGATTCTAAAATAATTATATTAGTCCTTTGGACAAACCTTCAATTTTTAGGAATAGAATATCAATTAATAATATAATATTTACTTTAAAAAGACTTTTATGTCAATTTTGACAGTATTAAATAATTGTTTTTTAAGTCATAAAAACATTATTAATTCAAAATAAATTAATTTAATCAATCCTAACATGTCATATTAACCTATAAAATTCTTGGATATCATCAAAACATTCAAATTTTATTTATTTTAACATTTATAATACCATTTATTTGATTCCTTTATTAATATTGAAAATACTGCATCTTCATTGTGTCATAAAAAAATTTAATAAATAAATATATAAAAACTATAAAAAAATACCATTATGTATGAAATATTTTACTATTTATAATAAAAACTTATATTTGAAGAAATAACATTTATTACCCTATGAAAAAATTATTTTACTAAAATATATATGCTTCTGACATTTTTGTATTTACATTAACTTAATTAATATAAAGTGTCATTATCACTTTCAAGAGGCACAATGGGGTCCCAAAATCAACCCAAAGATGCCCATGGTCGTAAATGTGTCATCCAAAAGGGTTAGGACACATATTAGGGTAATTTAATATTATTATAATATTATTTTGTACACTTATTTATCTGATTTACCCTTTAACACAGGTAAATAAAATATTTACCGATACAATTATTCAATATGTCTAAAAATAAAAGTTACCTATTTTCACAATTTGGACCTCCGGATTCTAAATATGGAATACATTTTATTAATTAAAAACACATAAGTGGTAGATAATAATTTAAAATTAATTCCCGTTGTCAAAACAAAAAAGCGAGTTTTTCTGAAATAATAACTATCAAAAGATTGACACTTTCTTATGTGCAGTTTAAATTTAAAATTATGTTCAATGAACAACATTGGATTAAATGGTAAAAATATAATCTAATTACACATTAACACCACTAAATATTATAATTTATCAATATAAATTATTTTGATTAAAAAGATGTTTTTAATTAAAATTTTGAATTTTTCACTATTCATCAAAAACTGAATGTTTTCAGAAAAATACAAAAAAATCATTCCAAGCTAATTTCGATACTCCAAATACAAAAATTATGTCGATTTTGAAAACAAAAATTTATAAAATTTCAAAAAGTGGGTATTACTATTCATAATGGTTAGTTTGATGGGTTATGGTGTGTTAGAACTCGAAGTTGTGTATAACACATGCTCTTGTGTTATTCAAAGAAAAGCATACCATGGAATCTTGGGGTGTTATAATAAATTTAATATAAAACCAGAAAAATGCCACAAAAAAATAGTTTTTATGGAAAAATGAATCTTTTAAAATAGAAAATGTTTTATTATACATTCATGAATAAAATAATTTAAAAAATCCATAATTTGATTAAAAATGAAAAATTAAAATTTACAACTAATCCAAAACATAATTTTCAAATAATGTTAAAATAAAATAATTTTTTCAAAAAAAAATAAATATTTTCACTATTCATCAAAAATTGAAACTTATATGAAAGATACAAAAAATTCAACCTAAGTAATTTTTCTATTCCTAAATAAAATAAGATGTTTATTGTGTGGAATATATTATAAAAAAAGTGTCACAAACCTGATTTAAAATAGGTGCTCCATGAAAAGGTGGCAAAAATTCATTTTTTCAAAATTTACTTCTTTTATCCAAAATAATTCAATCATTTACTCTATCATGTATAGAAACATATAAGATGAATTTTCCACATCATATTATATATATTTCATATATTCTTTGTTAATAAAATCATTAAAATTAATTTAATTATTTTATTAACTCACATACTTTCATTCAAATAGTTTTTTAGAAGAAAGCCCATAATATTCATACCCGCCATTATAATGATGAAGATATAATATTTAGTTGTTCAATTATTCAAGGAATTACATGCAATTAATTCTATCAAAAGAACATGAAATTGTTGTAACAAAATCCAAGAATATAATTTACTATACAACAAGTCAATTCGGTGTTGAGTATTTCGCAAGCCTATCTTAATGTAGCATTCAATAAAAGACATAAATGAATTTAAAAACCCAATCTCCTAAAAATCATAGGATGTACAATTCTACCCCCCCCCCAAAAATTTATTTCTCCCTCAATATTTTCTGATGTATTAAATTGTTTTTTACTCAAATGTTTCTTTCATAGAAACCCACATTATAAAAAAGAATACTAAATATAATTTTAAAAAATGTTAGAAACATAATGGTTAACCAAAGTAACTCCTCACTAGTTTTACACGTTAAAGAACATAGGTGATAATAAATAAAATAGATTTGGAAGAAAACTCAAACCGTCAAATTCTTGTAGAGAGTGATAGATAAAAATTTTGGGAGAAAGATAAGAATCAAAAATCTATTTATCTATGATGATTTAAGGGTTCATTTGATTCATCAGATAAGAAGATACTAGGATAACATTTTTGGTTTTCAAAACCCTTACCATAATGTTGAAGAACATGTGATTAATCACTTACTTTATTTCAATACAATATCACAATTGGTATTACCTTGGACAATTTCCTCTTCATATCGTATTCAGAGAAATAAAGTTGAATATTTCATTCCTAAAGTTTTATTAGATCATTACATCCATTAATATAATTATAGTTCCTTCCATCTATCTTTATCACAATAACAAGGTTAAAACATGTCATCAAATATGCATAAGTCCACCAATGGTGAGATAACCCTTTATTATAAAAAATATTCATTTGATGTTTAACATAAAATTTTCATAAATTTATAACCTTACAATACTTATAAATGTGGAAAATCCAAAACATTAGATATTAGTGAAACAAATTATCTTAACATTTACCCCCATATCTCCTAAATAAGTTCTAAGTTGTCACATTCCAAACATGTTAATACCTTAATCATGTATTCTCTTGAAAAATGGTAAAAACATGAATTACCATATATATATAGTGAAAACATTAATTTGGTTAAAACATAACTCTTTCAACAACAAAAAACCCTGAAAATTATATATACTAAAACTATGATATCAATTTGTCTTTATACCAGTAAAAAATTCATTAATACCATCAAAATTCTCATTATATCCTTATCCCATCATTATTCACATATAATTTGTCTTCCAAAAATATTTCAATCACTGGTCAGGGTTACCAGTACCATATAATAATGGAAAACCACAATGTACCAATAAATATATATTTTATTATTCCATAATACTGTAAAACAGATTCTATAACATTATTGTTGAGTTACATTACATAAACACTAAATCATTCAACCGCTTCATTATTATACTCAACATCTCCAATTGAGATCTCATGTGAGTTTCCTTTTTCTTTGTACATTGAGGATTTTTACATCGATCATAATTGATAACCCTTAGATTAGGGAACTTCTTAAAATAATTCCCAATTTCCTTTGAATTATATAATTGAAGTGTGGCTGGTGCCTTTTATGTATCCTTTTCTCTATTCAAATCATTTGCTATTTTTCTAATTAATTCGGTACCTGACTACCTATTTTCCCTCTTTCACACACTTATAAAATTTTCTCATAATATTGTGATAATCTCTACCATTCTTCATTCCACACATTAACTATATGGAAACAGTCAACCTTATTACATTATTGTTTTGATATTTTCCTTTGATCTCCATTTTTAGATTCAGTTCAAAACCAAGAGATTGATATACAAAAAAACCATTTATATAGTTATAGAAAAAAAATTATTCACATATTATAAATTCTATTATAGACAACACTATTTAATGACTATATTTTAATACACTTGAAAATCGATCAACTTTACATTTAATTTAGATGATAACGAAAAAAGCATTCCTTGCAAGTCTTGTGTAATTATCCCCATATGTACCACTAGATTGTTTATAATTTTTATTAAGAACATGGAACTACTTTTGAATATTTGATTGAAGAAAATAGAGAATTTATTTATAGAAAAATAAGTTCATGAAAACGTCCCATTCCATGGATTCAATTTTATCAGGTTGCCTTATATTCCTGATTAAATTCCACCGCTGGCCCGCTTGTCCTTATAAATAATAAATATCCAAATTGAATTTTTCTTATTATGAATTACTATTAATGTAAAATATCATTTCAATGGTTTATATCCAATGATCAAAAACCAGTGGATCATAAGACCGACTGAAAAAGGTGGATATTTCCTCAAGAAGGACTAAACATAATGGTGTTTCCTCCTATGCTCATTTGGATGTCTAGAATGATTAAATTATTATGTAAGTATGGATATAATATGTTTCATTCCCGATCCCATATCATTTTTTTATTCATGAAGAAAATCCTTTAATTTCCCATAGCGTTGTTCATTACCACAGTTCCTTCAGGTTCCATCCATTTTGTAAAACCCAAAAAGGATAGTGTGATACACAATAACCATACGAGGTATACTACATTATCATGGGGATGTACATTCAATCTCTATAGTATTAGGTTTAATCCAAGGTTATTCATGATTGTAACCATAATTATAGCATTTTAACCTATAGTAAGACTTATCCTTAGGGACAACCCTAGTCATATCCTTAGAAATATTTCTAGGGATATCACTAATGTTTTCTCATCCTATTTTCCAAAGGATTAATAAGACTTTTCTTTAATACCAACTATGACAACCCAATTTATGTATACATGAGAATTATATTTATTTTATTGGAAAATTTAAACATTTTAAAAATTGACACCCAAATACCGTATTAATTTAGTTTCCTTTAAATCTTCAAATACATTATCCTACCTTGGGGAATGATGATCAAAATATCCTTTAATGATATTACACTTTAGTATTCCGTCCTAAAACATTTCTTTATATCTTGGGGAAATGAAAACATAAAAAGGGTGGGATAAAATGCTCAGTAAGGGTATAAATGTAGTACATAAAAAAATTATACATTAGAATATAAAAACATGAAATAAAATTGAATATCAAAATTACTAGTCATGAAATAAATCATGTCAGTTTATATGACATAAATCATAAAGGAACACAACCCAGGATAAGATGTCATTGGAATAAAACATAGAAATGATTAAAAACATAAGCATATAAAATCATTTCAATATTTGTCAAGACTCATTTCCAAGGCAATCATAGTGGACAATGTCAATTACTAACCTAAGTTCACACTTAATTTCATCCTTGTATTACTGAACTAAATTTAATTGCAACTCCAGTCATGTATATCTCAATAGATATAAATAATTCACCAATGCATTAGAGGGATATATAGGTACCACCTATCACATAATGAAAACCATACATATGTATTCCACAAAAACATAAATCATTCATCATAACATAACCCAAGGAATAAAATAGGTTTCTTTAACATCATTCCATCATAACATAATAAATGTAAACATTGGATTTTATATATATAATTCCATTATAAACATAATCAACCCTATGAATAATATGGATATTATACTTGAGAAATATCTTTGATATTTTATGGAATGTAATTTTGATAAAACAATTGTAATTTATTCTTGAAGAAAATATCATCTATTCTTTTAAGATATTTTATTTCCTACAAATGCTGTGGAATAATAAACCAAAGGAATTTATTTGAAAATAATCTTGAAATACTATAATGTAATCTTAATCGAAACAAGGAATTATTAATGTTTAAAAATACATACATGATGTATAAGATAAGAAAACATTATCTTCTTAATTTTTTCCAAAAAAGTCAAAAAATTAATTTTTCAAAAAATGAAAAAATGATCCTTTCACTCTATTTAATAAAAATTCAACAATGTGTAAAAGTCCCATTACAAAAATTATAATAATTGAAATAATATTATATATTTACAAAACAAGTATGTGGATGATAAATATTCTCCAGAAAATACATACGTATAAACAATATCATATAATAATAAGATTGTGAAATTATCCCATACCTTAGGTCCAAAATATGTTGAATGTATCAGTACATCCTATATGATGATTTAAATTATTTCTTTGAATTATTATAGAATCATATATTTTTTAGGATATCATATAAGTTTATATTATCATCTACTTGGTAATAATATTTCATTATTACTCAATATACGGGTATTAACTTCATTATTTTAATGTTTCTATTTCTCATGTAGTTATATCATTCCCAAATGATATTAACATAACATATATCATATTTATTTAATTTTTAAATTCATATAATCATTATCTAATGGATATCATGTTGAATGAATCACAACACATCGGGGAGATGATTGATTGTACGTACGCACGAGTGATGATATCTTTCTATTAATTATAACATGGTATAGTAGTGGATAGTATATATATAATTAAATAATACATTACTTGTTATAATAATAATATATTGTTATTATTTCCATCATTATACCCATCCAAGTCAAGTGGTGGTGAATATTATATGACACAGTAGTATTAAGATGGTAAGTCATATATACACACCCGTGGTGATTTCCTTTATCATATGATAGATATAAGGTTCAATATGGTTATAAAATAATGTAAATAACAAATTAGTATACAATTGATACTATAATAGTTAATTTATAATGTAAAAAACTCATGAATATGAATTATAAGTAGAAATAATTTGAATGAATCGGTAGAGGAGATTATCTCGTATTCGACGATCTCCCTCTAGATATCATCTTCATGGTACTGGAGATAGTCTCTAAAGAAGGTAAATAACTATATAATGTTAGTAAGGATGTTTATAGTGGAAATAGGAATTTGATGGTAGATATTTAATGATCAATGTGAATACAAATTGGGATGTAGGATTTTCCCTTTTATAATGGAGCTGAAGGGCACATTTGGAATCTCTAAAAATATTCATTTATAATAAAATAAAACCACACAAAAATGATCCAAAAATTAATAGTTTTTAAAATGAGACTATATGAGGTCATAATAGAATCATCCAATACATTTTCTGGAAGATTTTTTTTGTCAATTTAAACCTTATCATTTTAATGTACCACTTAGTTATTCTATATAATTTTAACAATGGTAACAATTATTTGAATATTAAAATGGTGGAGTATATAATTATTTGATATAAGAAAAAGCATATATATATAATTATATTAATCTTTAACCATTTCATAATTATTATATATTTTTATAAAAATTTATATCTTTTAAATAATTTAATAAAACTTTTTTTGAAAAATCAGAAATACTATCAATTTTTTCACTGTTAAATTCATAGAATTTTTAAAATAACATGATAAGATGTTAACATCGAAAAAAACATTTTATTATATCCATATTGGGATTAGGTAATCTAAAAATCATTTTATATATTTATTTTAAAAAATCATATTTATTTTAATATTTTTAATAACAATAATTTGATACTTCTATAAAAAAAGTAATTGCTACATCTTTTGTGTAATTATTTAATATAAATATTTGTTGGGTAAAAATTAATAATATAATACGATGACTAATATAAATCTACTATATTTTATTATATTACTTTTAGTCGGATATATCTTCTGGAACATCCATCATTCAATATGGTGTAATTATTAAAACATGAATGTGAAAATTTTAACATCAATTTATTTAAAATAATATAAGTGACATAATATCTTCTATAAGGATGAAAATTAATCCATAAATCAAAAAATGTATGATTATGGCCATTATATAGTATACCATTAAGAATTTTTCATGTTTTTCTGTATTTTATTAGTTATTATAATTAAAAAAAATAGATTAATAATTTTTCATCAATTAAATAATTTCTTCATCATAAATATATAAACTATTAATGTAATTTTATATTTCCAAAAAAATAATTGGATTACATGATAAATCTATTCATTTTAGCTTTAAATTTATTATTTAATGTTTAATTTATCTTCATTATAGACTTATTTTAAAAATGTTATATTATTTACCACAATAATGTGAATCATTAAATTTTCATTAAATAAAATATTATAAATACCATAATATCTCCCAAATGACCCAAAAATGTAAAATTTAAATTTATATTATGGGAATATTTTTATTAAGTTAAAATTTACCATTTATATTTTTTTTATTCCATCTGTTTTTCATATATTGACAGCTAATATATATTAAAATCAATGAAAATGACACTTTGTGTCTTTCATTGATTTAAGTATTATTTAAGTCTTTTTCCAAGCCAAATGACCATTAAATGAAATAATTTTCTTGGTAGGAGTGGATACAAAAGAGATGGTGAATTGAGTTCCAATTAAAAAAATCTGTTAGAATGTTTTCTATTAAAATCCCCCAAATTGAAGAGTAAGCTAAATTGTAGTGAAATTGTAATACAATAAAGGGGCAGTTAGGTTATCAATAGATTTATTAGTTCTCAATTAATCTAATATGAATATTATATTATATTTTAAAACTAACCTACTCGTTCAATATAAATATAAACACTTGCTAGTTTAACTATCTGATTTACTTTAAAATTGATTTATATTTTATGTACTTAGTAGCATAATATTCAATATTTTTTAAAAAAATAAATAAGCACAACTTTTTTGACCAATCGGTTCAGTCTCCAGCTGAGACTTAGTCCTTTCAAACAAAATATCTAAACATTGATCCACACCCTGGATCGGGGTAAACAAAATTACTCAGAATGAATAGGTACTAAGACATCTACCACAGTTCTATATGGGAAAAACACAAAAAATAGCACACTAGCTCTACATGTCAAAATTTACCTCTACCACTATCCATAGTGGGATACAAGAGTATATGGAAAATATTGTGGGATGATTTAGAAATCTTCCAGTTCAGCATAGGAGACAGTGTGTGTCTAAAAATACAGAGCACACACACTGCAGAAAATGTAAATAAATGAAACACAATAGAGAAAAACATATAGAGAAGAGTTTATAATGCTCTGTGTGTTTTTAGTGAAGCTCTAGAATACTTGAATAGATGCAGATGAGTCTTTGAGTCCCTCTCTGGTTTTTTTGTCAAGAAACATAGTGTCATTTTTGTATTCGGCGTACAGGTCCAGGTTGATCAGTCTAATCAGCTTGAGTGCAAGTGAAATTGTTGAAGCTCTTTTCTCCTTGAATGTTTAGGTTCTATTTATTAAGTATGAATTATTCCTTATTTTTCTTTGTTTTTATGTCCATGAATATCATTAGAAGATTGTATTGTATGTGCATGGAAAGACTTACCAACCACCACATGTATTTAGTAGTTCGAGGTTCCCTTATATAACTTTAGCTCCATAAATGGGAATGATTTCCTTTTTATAGGTATGAGGTATGGTTGTTGAAATAGCCAACCACTATCATTAATTAATATAAGGTGCATTAAAAACATCAAATATGATCATTGCTAAATAAAAAAATATAAATATAGTTTAGAGAAACAGTGACTGGTTTCTATCAGTAGCTCTTAGTATTAGTGAGCTTATATCAGTAACACTTCAGTATCGGTAGCTATTACTCTTTATAATAGTATCTTTATGTATCAGAATCTCTTTCTACAGGTAGCACCTTCTATCAGTAGCTCCTCTTATTGGAAGCATCTCTTATCGGTAACTTCATTATTTCGGTAGCTCTTTAGTAACACTATCTATCTGTATCGGTAGACTGTGCAATGGTAGCCGTCTGTCTGTATCATCAGACATGTATCAGTAGACATTATCTTTCTGTATCAGTAGAATTTTTATTTGTATCGGTGACTACGTATTAGTGACCTTTACGTATTGTTAGACTATATACTGATAAGTCTGTATCAGTCGCCTTGTGCATTTATGATTACTTATTCTATCAGTAGCTCTTCTTCTATCGGTAGATATTATACATATAAGTGACCTTATCCATATCAGTAGACTTCTGTACCGGTGTACTTAGCCTTATCAGTAGTTGTGTATTTGTTTCTCTATATCAGTAGCTATGTGCATACCGGTGGACTTATGCACACAAGTGTACTTAACACTTATCTGTTCTATGCAAAACATATCCAGATTGAGTTAGAATTATTTCAAAGTATGTATACATATATAAAAACATTAATTAACATATTCCAATTTTTATTTTGATATTTTTATCAACTAGATAGTAGGATTTCAGATATTGAAAGAATTAATATATAGATAAAAATTATTTGGGATTATCAAATCATATTGAAACATGCATACTGAAACATAATTGAGAATATCATAACAGGCGAGGTCCAGAAATTTTAATAAATAGTGTTAAGGGTATAATTATATTAATTATCGAAAATTATTTCATTTGTTTGGGTCATTTTATAATCATTTTAAAAATATTTTCAAACTGAATTACCTAATTTTCCCTTTACTATAGTAAAAAATTTTATGTTGGTTATTATTACTGATGGTCCAAAATAAAAGGGGTATACTTACCAAATTTGGACCTCCTTAATAAATATTTTACATTAATTTTATTAAATTTAAATGATAGATGTTTCATAATCGAATATAAAATAAATATGTTAATATGTTAGGAAAAATAGTTTGTTTGGAAAAATGACCATTTTAAATGGAAACAGTTTTTATAAAAAAGTAAAGAACAAAATACTTCTTAAAAAATAATAAAATGATAAAAATAAAAATTTTAAAATTTTAAACTAATCCAAAATATTATTATTTAATGAATTTTAAAAAAAAAATAATGTTTTCATTAAAAATCAGTATTTTAACTATTTAGAAACAAAATAAACTTATACAAAAAGTTACAAAAACTCAAAAAAATATTTTTATATATTCCTATTTAAAATAATAAATTTATTGTGTAAAATTGAAAATAAAAAAGTGTCAAAACTGGATTTAAAAATGATTTTCCATTAAAAGGTGGATAAACTAATTTTTTTTTAAAAACATATATTGTCCTAAAAATTTGACTCTCTACCTATATCATGTCAACAAAAGATATAAATTGAATTTTAAACATTATATTTAATATATTACATAAATATTTTTTAAATAAAATCTATCAAGAGTGATTTTATTATTTTATAGACTCACTTATTTGTATTTAAATATTTTTTCAATAGAAAGTGTGTACTATTCATACAGACCATTATAATGAATAAATTATAATATTTATTATTTCACATACACACGAATTCTGTTAAAATAACATGAAATTATGTGTAACACATACTAATATTCGTGTTTTATGCACTGCAATATAATTCTGTTTTTTATATTACCAAATTCTATCGTGTTGTAGTGTACAACACAAGACATCAACAAAATTAAAAACTATATCTCCTAAAATTTGGGGGTATTACATTCTACCCCCTTTAAAATGAATTTATCTCTTTAAATTAATCAGGTTTATTAATGGTTTACTATTTAATTTTTCTTTATAGAAACCCACATCATATAAAGGAATACTAAAAAATCATTTAATTAAATATTAGAAACATAACTGTTAACCAATATTACTCTTTACTAGGATTCCACATAGAATAAAAGTGGTGGGAAGTAAAAACCATGATATGGAAGAATAATAAATAAATAATATTCTAATGAAGAGAGATAGAGAACATGGTTTGGTGATTGTTAATAATATAAAATCCTTAAATATGAAATAATTTGAGAGGGAATTTGATTAATCAGTTATTAAGGTACTAGGATAACATTTTTGGAATTAATTATCTTTCTACTAATGTTTAATAACATTAGAATAATGACATACTTGATTTCTCTATAATCTCACTATTGTCCATTTCATGAAAAATGATCGCTTTATATCTTATAAAATGAAACGATGTTAAATTTTTGATTCCTAAAGTGTCATTAGATCATGTGATCAAGAAATAGAATTATGGGTCATTCCATCCGTCCTTATCACAAAAAAGGTTATAACATGTAATCAGATATGCATAAGTTCACACATAGTGAGATAAGAAATTATTATAATAGAAATAATTAAATGTTTAACTTAAATAATAAATAAATTTATTCCCTTAAAATACATCAAAAAGTTTAAAACACAAAACATTACATGTATGTAACCTAAATAGGCTTCACATTTATCCTCATATATCATTAGGTAGTTCTTGGTTTTCAAATTCAAAATATGTGAATAACATAATCATTTATTCACATAAAATATTGTAATAACATTAATTACCAATGAAACTTAGTGAAAACATGAATACTTTCAAAAATAACTCTTTCAGCATACCAAAAATTGAAAAAGAATAATATGATCAAACCTTGATATCACTTTTTCCTTATATCCGACATAACTTCATTAATATTATCATACATAACTTTACCATTTTATTCCAGTATTATGAACATATCATATGATTCAAAAAAATAATTCAGTATATTTTAATGGTTACTAGTATAATATACTTATGGAAAGCCACCATGGAATAATACATAGATATTAAAATATTATATAATACTATAATATATATTCTAAATCATTATTCTTGAACTCATTTAATAAACACTCAATCATCCCAAAACAGCATTACCATACTTAGCATCCCCTATAGTGATCACATGTGATATTACTTTTTCTTTATCCTTAACAGATTGTTGACATCAATCATCATTGAGATACTGTTTATTAGGGAATCAGTTTGTTTAATTCCTCACTTCGTTCCACTTGTACCATTTAAGTGTGGGTGGTTCATTCTATGTAGCCATTTCAGAATTCACATCATTGGATTCCTTTTTCTCATTACATCTACACTCAACTTCCTATTGAACTTATTTTCCACACATAAAACATTTTCTATTCCCTTTAATACAAGATCCTTCATGCTCCTTTCTACAATTTCACAGTAAGTTAACACACATCTTTTTGTCACCATTTTTTTTAGATTTTCCATTGAACTCAATTTTCAATTCTTGTCAAAACCTTGAGATTGATACGTAAAGGGAACATCCATTTATACCTTGATATCACAAAGTAAAATCTTTTTATAGATTTTAATGTCTCTTATAGAGAAAGACCTTCAAATAAATGGTTTTAATCAATTGAAGAATTGATCAACTTTACATTCTGGTTGGATGATAATGTAAGAATGAAACCTTGAAAGTGTTGTAAAATTTTCCTCATATGTAGAAAAAAATTAATTATCCTTTTTCCTATGCTTATGGAACTAATTTTCAATATTCATTCGATGAATATGGGGGCAGTAATTATTGAATAATTAGTTCTTGAACTCATCCCACTCTATGGATTCAATTTCATAGGCTACCTAGTATTCTTGATTTTAGTTCACCAATTTTCCTCATTACATTCTAAATGATAAACAACCAAAACAAATTTTTCATGTTTTGGATAGTGAAGGATGGTAAATATATTTTTAATGGTATTGATCCATTGTTTAGTAACAAGGGGATCATAATACCCACTAAAAGAAGATGAATTTTGCCTCATGAAGTACTAAAAAGAATGTTGTTCCCTTCTATGATCATTTAGATGTCCAGAACGATTCATATATTGTGTAAGAATTGTGATAAAAATATTCATTCCAAATCCCATATCATTTCCTTTTTCATGAGGGTAATCATTTAATTTCTCGATTCATTGACCAATACCCTTGTTTATTCAGCTTCCAAACATTTTCTAAAACCAAAAAAGAATAGTGTGGGTGGAAAAAATCATATTAGGAAAATAACTTAATCAAGGGAGATAATATTCAATATCTAAAATGTTAGTTTTAATCAATGTTTATTCATGATCGTAACCATAATTCTAGAACTGTAACATAGAGTTAGAATTTCCCATGGGGAAAACCTAGACATATCCATAGAAATATCTCTAGGGATCTCACTAATATTTTCACATCCTATTTTATAAATGATAACTAAACCAATGATATTATTCTATATCTAATGACCCAAGCATGATGTACATGGAAATTTAATTTCCATTATGGAAAAAATTAATACATTATATAAATACATTACCAATGAACGTATTAGTTTTGTGTCTTTGGAAAATTGGAACACCTTCTTCTACCATGGTGAATGATCATCAAAATCTCTCTTTAAGATCACTAAATTTAGTTTTCCTACCTAAATCCATTAATTATATCATGTAGAAATGAAAGCATAAAATTGTTTACCTCAAATTATCAGTAATATTAAATATGGAGAAAATCAAAAAAACGTAAACATAAAAATTTAAAATCATGGACATAATTTTTTAATATAAAAATTTTGAGTAATTAAATAAATCATGGTTGTACGTAAGGAAAAAATCATAAAATAACAAGAACCATGATAAATTATCCCTGGAAAAAACATGGAATTTTGGGAATCACATATACGTAGAAAAGAATTTCAATATTATCAAAGGCTCATTTCCAAGTCCATGAGAGCATACAAATTCCATTACAAAACCTAATTCACTGCTCGTTCCCACCCTATATTACTGAATCGGATTTACAAGTCATTCTACCCCAGTATTACTAGTCAAGATTTACATGCCATTATAATCATTTCTATATCATGAAATATAAATCATTACAAAATGATAGGGATGGATATATAGGTCTCCCCTACCATATAATTATAACCATACATATTTATACCACAAAAACAAAAAATGGTCATCATAACATAACAAAATGAATAAAATGGGGTTCTTTAACAGAATACCATAATAAAATAATCCACATAAAAAATACATTTGAAAAATAGAATTCCATTATAAACCTAATAGAAAATAAGAATAATATTCATAGTATAATTGAAAAATACCCTTAATAATAGATGGAAAATAATTTTGATAAAACACTCGAAGTTAATTATTTAGGGAAATATCCTTACTTCTTATAAAAAAATTATTTTATAAAAATGCCTCGCAATTTTAAATGAATATAATTTATTTTAAAATAACCTTGAAATTGTGTAATGTAACCTTCATGGAAATAAATAATTATGAAAGAATCAAAATCCATTCAGGCTGTATGAGTTAAAAAACATCCTCCTCATACTTTTTCCAAAAATGTAAAAATGTACCTCTTACCAAAAACAAATAAATATTACATTAAAAACATTTCATAACAATTATGCAATGGGATAAATTGTCTTTAAATAATTTTAGAGGAATATAAATAATATAAAATATTTAGAAAACATGTATCTGGATGGTAAATTTACCCCAGTAAATATTACCGTATAAAAAATATCGGATAATAATTAGATTGTGAAATTATCCATTACCATAGGTCTGATATACATTGTATGAATCCCAAACACCAAATTAATTATTTATATAATGTAATTTATTTATT
Organism: Viscum album; assembly: GCA_963277665.1. NCBI lineage: Eukaryota > Viridiplantae > Streptophyta > Magnoliopsida > Santalales > Viscaceae > Viscum > Viscum album. Next base: position 1,491,769,100 of record OY728155.1, on the reverse strand, counting down.
ATAGAATCACATTAATTTTTATGATATCATATATGGTCATATTATCATATTTTTGGATATAATATTTCATTATTACTCATTATTTAGTATTAACTACATCATTTTTTCATGCGTGGTTTTACTAATAGTTATATCAATAAATAATATTATTGAAATAATATATATCATATTTATTTATTCATTACACTTATATAATAATTATTTAGTGGATAACATGGGGAATTAATTGTATTGCACCGTTTAGATGGATCCATGAACGTATGCACAAGTGATGATATCATTCATTTAATATTGAAATGGTATAGAAGTGGATGGTTTATATATTGTTCCAGAATAAATATCTTGTTATAATAATCATATATATTATTATATCCATCACTACACCCTTCCAAATCAAGTGGTGCGGAAAAAGATATTACACTATGGTGTGGAAAATTTGAGACGTATGTACGTAGATATTGTGATTTCATTTTTCATAGGATGGATAGAATGTTGAATATAGTTTTTCCAAAATCATAATAACTTAACACTATACACTTTAGATTGAAATAATAAATTTATAATGAAAAAAACTCACAAAGAGGAATTATAATAATAAATAATTTGAACGAATCGGTAGAGGAGATTACACCTTCTTCGATGAGCTCCTTATAGATCTCCACGTAATGGTACTAGGGATTCTCTTTGAAGATTAAAAAACTATTTAATATAACTATGGTTGTTTGGATGGGAAATGGGTAGGGGAAGTTCAATCATGAAGGATCATAGTGACTTAACATTTTGAGAGAGGATGTGTACTTTTACAATTGAGGTGAGGGGAATATATGGAATCTCAAACAATATTAATATGTAATAAAATAAAAACTCTTACAAAACTATCAAAATGCCATAAATTTAAATATGAGATTAGATAAGGATTTAATATCATGAAAAAATAAATTATTTAGATGCTTTTATGTCAATTTAAAACCTATCATTTAAATTTTACACTTAGTTATTCTATTTAATTTTAACTAAGGTAAAAAACATTTATGTTTTAAAGTTCTCGAATATTTACTTATATGATGTAACATAAATCATAAAAAAATAATTTGGAATATTTTGAGCCATAAAATAATTATTATATATTTTTTAAAATGTTTTCTGACTTATATAATTTAATAAAACATTGTTTTAACAAAACAACAATGGTCTGAATGATGGCACTATTCAATTCATGGATTTTTAAAAATATAAAGATATGAGGTCATAGTCGAAGAAAATATTGTATTACATCCTTATTTATCCTTTTTAATCTATAAAATTCATTGGATATATTAATTATCAAAAATTATATTTATTTTAATATCATTAATAACATTAATTTCATATTTTCATTAATAAAGTAATTATTGTGTCCCTTTTAGGTATTTATATAATAGACATATTTGTTGGGTAAAAATTAAAAAAAAATTACTATGATGAATAAAAATATTCTATATTTCAATATAATACTTTTTGTTGAATATATATTCTAGAAAATCAATCATTAAAAATGTTATTCCTATAAAAACATCAATTTGGAATGTTTAACATCCCTTTAAATTAAATAATATAAGTGTTATAATCTCTAATATAAAGCTCAAAATGGTCATTAAATTGACACATGGTTGATTATGGTCTAGATATACTCTACAAATAAGATTTATTCAAGTGTATTTATATGTTAATAATTAATATAATTTTAATAAAAATTATTTAATTGATATTTCATGATTTAAATAATTTCTCCATCAAAAATATATAAACCACTACATTAATTCTTTATTTCTTAAAAAATTAAAATTATTTACCATGAGAAAAACATTTTCCCATTCCAATTATTATATATATATATGAATTTCTCTCCTGTATATCATTATTTAAAAAATGATTTATTATTTAAAACATAAATGTGACTTCTTTATGTTTACATTTATTAAAATATTATAAATTCCATAATATCTCCCAATGCCCCCAAAATGTATAAAGTAAATTTATATTAGAGATATATGATTATTAAATTAAAAAATACCATTTATATTCATTTATACCAACAATTGTTACATATATGGACACATACTAGATATTAATGACAATGAAAATGACAGTATGTGTATTTTATTGATTTAAATGTTATATTAGTCATTTTCATGGATAAATATATATTAAGTGACAAAATTATGAGAAAAAACTGTTAAGGGTCTAATTACATTATTCAAATAAATTTATTTCATTTTTTGGGTCATTTTATTGCCATAATAATTTTATTTTGAACCTATATTACCAAATTTACCATTTATTGGGGTAACAAAATTTACCACAATTACTATTCATATAGGTCCAAAATAAAAGGGGCATAATTAAAAAATTTAGACCTCATAAATAAAATGTTAACATTAATTTTTTAAAATTTAATATTGCTAATTTGAAGATTTATATTTAAAATAAACTCGATATAATGAAATAGAAAACTTTTAAAAAAAAATACCCCATGTTAAAGGGAAATTATTTATATAATAATTTCATGTATAAAATCATTTTCAAAAACAATAATAGGGTAAATATGAACTAATTAAAATTTAAAACTAATCCAAAACATATTTATATAATTATTCGAAAAGAAAATAATGTTTTTGATAAAAATCATTATTTTCAATACTCATCTAAAAATGAATCCTATAAGAAAAATAACAGAATTTCCACCAAATAATTTTTTATATTACAAATTAAATGATAGAGAGTATTTTGTGAAATAGAATATAAAAAAGAGTCGAAAATGGATTTAAAATTGGTGTTCCATCAAGAGGCGGAAAAACAACATTTTGTTAATAAAAATATTTCTTTTATCACAAAATAAAAAATATATTCCTATATAATGTCTAAAAAAATATAAGAGGAATTTAAAATAGTAGATTTAATATATTACATATATTTTTCATTAATAAAATCCCTGAAGAGTAATTATATTATATTATTGATTCAGTTATTTTGATTTAAATATTTTTTCAGAATAAAGTTAATAATATTCATAGCCGCCATTATAATGAATATGTTACAATATTTAGTTGGTCACATATACTAATAATTACATGAAATTTTTTCAATCAAATGATCGTGAAATTGTGTGTAACATATTACAAGCATATTGTTGTGTATAGCACAATATAATCTATTGTTACTTATATAGAAACCCTAAATTTGTATAGCATACAACACAAGACATCAATGAAATTAAAAAAACTATATCATTATAATCTGAGGGTGTTACATTCTACCTTCTTAAAATGAATTTACCCCTCTAAATTCATTATGTTTAGAAAAGGGTTACTACATTAACGTTTAAATCATAGAAACCCACATCATAAAAATAAATACTAAAACATGGTTTAGAAATACATTGAAACATAAATGTTAACCACTTTTACTACTCTCTGTGTTTCAAAATAAAATAACATAGGTGGGAAGAAAATATAATGATATACAAGAGAAATAAAACTTTCAAATTTTGATGGAGAGTTATAGAGAACACAGATCAGAGAATGCTAACAATTTGAAACCCATAAATCTGTGATGATTTAAGGGGCCATTTAATTAATCAAATATAAGGGTACTATGATTACATTTCAGGATTTCAAGATCCTTTCCCAAAAGTCTAATAACTTGAGAATAAATAATTATTTTATTTCAGTACAATCTAACTGTTGGTCGTGCATTGAACAATTTCCACTTCATATCATATTCAAAGAAATTTTGATAAATTTTTAATTCCTAAAGTGTTATTAGATGATGTGATCTATAAATATAATTATAGGTCATTCTTTATATCTTTATCACAAAAAATTAGTTATCACAAGTAATCAAACATCCATAAGTACACCTATGTTGGGAAAATACATTATTCTAACACACACCATTTGCATCTTAACATAAAAATTACAAAAATTTATAACATTAAAATCCATATAAAATATAAAAATACAAAAAATAAGATAAATGTTATCAAAATGGTCTTAACATTTATCCCAATATCTCATAATGTTAGGCTTGGTAGTCACATTCCAAACAAGTGAATACCTTAATCATGTATTCTCTTGAAACATGGTAATAACATGAATTACTGTAGAACCGTACAGAAAACATGAATGATGTCAAAAATTAACTATTTCAACATAAAAAATCCAAAAAATTCTTTATACATAAAGCATGATATCACATTGTCTTTATATCACTACGTAAGACATTAATACTATCAAATGTCTCAATATCTCTTTATCGCATCATTATGCACATATCATGTGTTTACCAAAAATATTTCAATCACTTTTCATGGTTATCAATACCATAGTGTTACAGAAAAACAAAATGGACCGATACATCTGTATTTCAATATTTAGTAATATAATATAATAGGTTCGTCAAAATTATTCTTGTATCCCATTACACAATCACTCCGTCATTACACCACTTCATTATCATACTCAGTATCACTAATAGTGATAACATGTGATTTAAATTTTATATTGGACTTATGAATTTTTTAGTGATCATCAATGATAACGAATGGATTAAGGAACTATTTATCATAATTACCCATCTAATTTCACTAGTAGCATTGATGTGTGGGTGGTTCATTCATTGTAGACTTTCCCTTATTCACATCATTAGTTTCCTTTTTCTCATTACAATAGTACTCAACTTCCAATTCAACTTCTCTTACACACATAAAAAATATTTTATTATCTTTTTTGGATTATCTACACTATGCTTCATTAAAAACATTGGCTATAAGGAAACAATCATCTAATTTTTACAATTGTTTAATTATTTTCCTATGAACTCCATCATTCATTTCTTGTCAAAAACATGAGATTGATATGTAACCCATACATTAATTTCTACCATGATAGAACTACACACAATCTGCTAATAGATACTAATGTCTCTTATAGATAAATCCCATCGAAGACTTGGTTTTAATCTATTGATGTATCAATCAACATTACATTTAGTTTGGATGATAAAAAATGAAGCATAATGTGCATGTCTTTTAAAATTTTCGTCATATGTACCCAACAAATTCTATATCCTTTTTTTAAATCTCAAGGAACTTTTTTTCAATATACCATTGATGAATATAGTAAATGTACTTATTGAATAATATGTTCTTGAACTCATCTTATTCTACGGATTCAATTTCATCTTGACGACTTGTAATATATAATAATCTCCACCACTAGTCCACTTTTCCTTCAAAATAATAAATTGCCCAAATAATTTTTTTCATGCACTGAAGAGAGAAGGATGGAAAATATCCTTTTAAGGGTAATGATCCATTGTTCAGAAAAAGGTGGATCGTAAGATGCAATGAATGAAGGTGGTTGTTTCCTCATGAAGAAATCAATAGAATGTTGTTTCCTTTTATTCTCATTTGTATGTCTAAAAATATTCCATGATTTTGTATGTATAAATATTATATTTTTCAATACATTTTCTATGAAATTTGGTTGTTCAGGAGGACCATTATTTAATTTACCATTGTATTGATCATTAACATATATTTTTAGGATTCCTACCTTAGTCTAAACCTCAAAAATAATAGCATGAGAGGAAAAACTCATACTAGGAAAAAAACATAATCCACATGGATTACATGAAATCTCTATCATATAATTTATATTCCCAGGTTATTCATGATTTCTACCATAATTATTGTAATATAACCTATATTTATACTTAACCTTAGGGAAACACCTAGAAGTATCCTTGGAGATATCATTAGGGATATCACTAATGTTTTCACGTCCTTTCTTCCAATGGTTAACTAAACCTTTTCTCAAATACCAACTATAATGACTAAAGCTTGATGTACATGGTAATTAGGTTTATTTTTCAGAAAAATTAATTCATTACAGAAATAGATTCCCAAGGGTCGTATTCTTTTAGTATCTATTGAATGATTGAACATATTCTCATAACATGGTGAAAGATCTTCAACATCTCTAATAATGATCTTCCAATTCAGTTTTCCAACATAAAACTTTTCATTATATTCAGGGGAAAAGAAATCATAAAATGTGTTTCGGCAGATGCTCCATAAGTTTAAAAATGGAGAACATCAAAAATATACATAAACATTATAATGTAAAAACAAGAACATAAATTTTTAATTTCAAAATCGTGAGTCATAAAATAAATCTTTTCAGCTCCTAAGGAATAAATAATAATGGAATTGGAACCCTGATAAAATACCATTGACATTAAAGATAGAATAGTGGTAAAAATAATCATAGAAAAATCATTTCTATATTAGCCAAGGATAAATTCCAAGACCATCATAGTATACAACATCCATAAATGAAGAGAGTTCACTCCTCGTTCCAGTACAATATTACTAATCAAGATTAATTGCCCTTCTAGTCCTATGTTACTGAACCAGATTTACTTTCCATTATAGTCATGTTTATATCATGAGATATAAATCCTTACCCAATGCATTTGAGGGTGTTATAGGTCCCAAAAATCACATAATTAAAACCATATTTATGTGTGCCACAAAACATAAATTATTCATTATAACAAAACACATGGAATGAAATGGGTTTATTAAACATCATTCCATCATAACATAAACATTGTAAAAAATGAATTTCATAAATAGAATTCTATAATAAAAACAATCATACAAAAGAATAATATGTATAGTATACTTGAATAATATCCTAAATATTTGATGGGAAATAATTTAGATATAATAGTAGAAATTAATTCAGGAGGAATATATCAATTATTCATATAAAACACATTATTTCCTCAAAAGGCCATATAATTTTAAAAGAAAAAATTATTTTTTAAAATAACCTAGAATGAATTTAAAATAATTTTCATAGAAATAACGATTTATGAATGTGTAAGAGTCTATTCCTGTCATATAAGATAAAAATTATCTTCCTTATTCTTTTGCTGGAAAAGTCTAAAAAGTACCTCTTATTAAAAACAACAAACGATTTCATTTATACCATTAAATAAGAATTAAAAAATGGTTATCATTGAATTTAAAATTTTTTAAATAACAGAAATAATATTCTATATTGATGAAAATTGTGTGTGGATGATAAATATACCCCAGTAAATATTTATGTTTAAATAATCTTGGATAATCATGAGATTGTGAAACTATCCCTTACATTTGGTCTGTAATCCAAAAGGTTCGGGATAAAATATAGGAAGGGAAGAGTTTCAAGATTTCTGTAACAGGAATTGTAGTAGTAACGGAACACTTACAAAAATGCCACTATAACTGCGGAGGCACTATACCCGTAATTGTAGGGGAGATGGTACTGTAACAGGTACTATAACATCCCAGGTATTGTAGTAATACATTTCACCAAAGGGCCCTATCGGCCAAAAAATAAGCATTGAATCCTTGTATTTAAGCCACTTGGACATAGTAATTTGGGAAATGTAATGATTCTCCCTCTACCAAGTCAAAATAGGTCTTTTATTTAAATTATAAAATTGAGGCTTTGGTCCCTACCTTTAAAAAATATTAGATCATATAATCATTCGTTTTGTATTAATATTTCACTATTACTTGTTATTCATGTATTCTCTAATTGATTTTATCATTCATGTTTTTTTGAATGGTTATATAAATAAATAATGATATTAACAAAATATATATGATATTTATTTATTCTGTTCATTTATATAATAATTATTTAATGGATATCAGGAAGAATGAATCACATCACGTCATGGAGGTAGGTCGTGATTATGCACGAAAGATGATATCATTACTTCAATTATGAAATGGTATGAAAGTGGCTGGAATATATATTGTTATAGAAAAATAACATGTTATAATAATCGTATATAGTTATTATTACAATCGTTACACCCATCCAAATAATGGGGTGGGGAAAAATATATTACACCATTGTGTGGAGATGGTAAGACGTACGTACTCAGGCATGGTTATTTCATTTTTCAAATGATTGATAAAGGTTAGAATATGGTTGTTACCAATTAGTAATTACATCTCAATACAAAATTGATAGTATAATCATTAATTTATAATGTAAAAAACTCAATATGTTGAAGCAGAAGAATAAATAATTTTAAGGAATATGTATAAGAGATTACCTCTTATTCGATAAGCTCCCTCGAGATATCTTCATCATGGTACTAGAGTTAGTCTATAAAGAAGAAGAAAACCTATGTAATGTTTATAAATAAGATGATAGGGGAATTTTTTAGGGTATAATACTTCTTGAAGGCTCAAAATGAATTGAATGTTTTTGGGAGGATGTTCACTTTTATTAATGAGGTGAGGGAAATTCAGAATCACCAAAATTATTAATTTATAATAAAATAAAACCACATTAAAAAACAATAAAAAATATCACAGTTTAGAATATGAGATAAGAGAAGGTTTTAATTTATCAACCAATATATTTTGGGAATGTTTTTATGACATTTTAATCCTTTTCATTTTAATTAAATAATTAGTTAACTGATTTAATTTCTTCTTGGGTAACACTTATTTCAAAATTAAAATGGAGAAATATTTTCTTTTTTGAAATAAATAAAATCATAAATAAATATTTTGGATCATTCTAGATCATATAATAATAATTATATATTTTCAAAAATGTTTTGTGATACTTAATTAATTTAATAAAAAATTGATCAAACAAAACAACAACACTGTCAATTTTCACAATATTTGATTCATGGTTTTATAAAAATATAAATATAAGTTGTTACTATAAAACCAACTATTTTATTATAACCCTATGGGGTAAATGGAATATATAAAATTCATTTGATATATTAATTAATCAAAATTATATTTATTTAATATTTTTAACAATATTAATTTGATATTTCCATTAATAAGGTAATTACTAAATCTATTTTATGTAATTATTTAATATATATATATGTCATGGTTCAAATTTAGAAATGAATAATATAATAAAGAAAAGTGTACAATATTTTAGTATAATACTTTTAATATAATGTACATTCTATATAGTTTATTATTAATTATTTTATACTTATTAAAACATGAATATGACAAGTTCAACGTCAATTTAATGAAAATAATATAACTATCATAATCTGTTTTATAAGGAAAATGGTCAATTACTTAGGAAATATATATTTATGGTCGAGATATGCTTTAAAAATATGATTTTTCAAGTGTTTTTGTATTTTAAATGTTATTAAAATTTTCACATAAATTAGTTTCTTTAATTTTCATCGATTAAAAAATTTCTGCATCATCAATATATAAACCATTGATGTAATTATTTATTTTCTAAAAATTAAAAATAAATATCAATTTAAAATAAAAAGATAGATTTCAAATTAATATTTATAGATTAATTTATCTTGTTTATAGCTTTATTTAAAAAAAAATATTATAAATACCATAGTATATCCCAAACAGCCCCAAAATGTAAAAAATAAATTTATATATGGGAAATATGCTTTATAAGTCAATACTACACATTTATATTCATTGATACCACCATGTTTTTCATATTTGGAATCATTATAGATATTAAAGTCAAAGGAAGTCACACTTTGTGACCTTATTTGATTTAAAAATTATTTATGTCATTTTCCAAAAAAAATGTTCATTAAATGACATAATTTAGATCCTTATGTATTAATGGTATAATTAATCAAACAAAACAAAATATTCATTTGTTTTGGTCATTTTATGATCATTATAATTTTATTTTTAACCTAAATTACATAATTAAACCTTTAATATGGTATCAAAATTTACCATGGTTACTATTCATATTTTCCAAAAATAAAAGTGGAATACATACCAATATATGACCTCTTGAATACAAATTTGAAAATAATTTTGGAAAATTCAGAACACAGAAGTCATAGAATTAAATTTAAAATAAAACTGGTATAATGTCCTGGAAAGAGGTTTTTTAAGAAAAATTCCCATTTTTAAATAGAAAATGTTTTTATAAAAAATTTATTTATAAATTAATTTTCAAAAACATTAATAGGAAAAAAATGAACAAATTAAAATTTAAAAATAATCCAAAAAAATATATAATGACTTATAATGAATATAATTTTTTTGATAAATATTAGTATTTTCACAATTCATGTAAAAATGTAACATATTAAAAAGAACCAATTATTTAACCAAAGTAATTATTTATATTACAAATTAAAATAAATTGTTTATTAAAAAAATTCAATATAAAAAAGGTCATAACTATATTTAAAAGTGGTGTGCGGTTAAAAGGCAAAAAAACTACATTAATTTGAAAAATACTTCTTTTATCCAAAAAATGAATACGTCACAATATAATGTCTATAAAACATAGAATATGAATTTTAAAAATATATATTAAATATATTAAATATATTATTCATTAATAAAATCCATCAAGAGTGATTTTATTATTTTAGAGACTCACTTATTTTCATTTAAATAGTTTTTATGATGAATGTTAATACTATTCATATTCATAATTATAATTACTAGGTTATAATATTTAGTTTTTCTCATACACTCGGTATTACATGAAATGAATTCTATAAAAATAACATGAAATTTTTCATAACACAATCCAAGCAGAGTGTTTCTTATTCTGCTAGCTAAGCTGATGTTGCATATTGTGCCAGCCTATCTTGGTGTTGTGTACAACTTAATAAATCAATGAAATAAAAAAACTTATCTCATAATAATATTTGGGTGTTACAAAAAGATAATTCATTGTAAGGTGTCATATTTGGATGTCGATAATTTCATAGTTTCTATACTTCTTCAACCTAAGAATTTAATGGAAATTTGAACATTTAATTTCATTAAGTTGATGATTTTTTCAATCAACATCCCATATGTAGACATAATCAACTAGAAAATATTTAAATATTTACTCAATTAATATGTAAAAATAATAACATAATATTCATATATGATATGTGAAATGGAACTTCTTCTAAGATTTTCGTAATATGAGCGCATTATTTAATAATCTGTATTTTTGTGAATGATTTCAGGGAGAGCCTATTGAGCCGAAATGATGAGATTGGTGGAAAATGGATCCCCTTTTATAACTCTGTGATGAATTTTGAAAATGGAAAAGCCATCACCTATTAGATAGATAGAGATCTATAAGGAGGAGTAACACCTAATACATAAATCACAAAATCATTCTTGTAAAACAAACATTCTCATTAAATGAATTATAAATCCCCATTCAATCCTATCCATTTATTAAACCATGTGCGTATTAATTATACATGGTGTGTGTACTAATTAATTTAAAAAAAATTTATATATTAATTACACATCATGATGCGTATGAAATTAATGATGTCTTCCCATATCTAATAACTCATGATAATTAAGAATTTGAATTGAAAATTAAATTGATACAGAATGGCCTATCAATCCAAAATAGTTCATCATTAGTCTGAAAATAAGGGTAATAAATACAATAGGTAGGATGGTTTGATTCTTACTTAATATGATCTAGATCCCTTATTTATTATAATTAATGGAACCTCCCACTATGAGCATAAATTTCACTCTTCTGTCTATGAGGTTAAATTACACTTCTTCTCCAATATTATGGTTGATCATGTCTACCCAAACATATCGATCAAATAAATGGACCCCCCAGGTTTTTTATAATATCTATAATATTCATGATGATAGACTTAAGGATTAAAAATTATTGATTATCACATGGATGATTATACCACATTTGGTAAATCCCAAGAACCGTGATGGATTTTGGAAGAAATTTACTCCGGTTGGGGAATTTAGAGTTTGGGCTATAACCTTAATTGATAAGTGGTATATCCATATTTTTTATATCAAATAAAACCAAGGATAAATCATTGAGTATTTTTTTGTTTATCATAATAAAATATTTATAAAAAAACATAACTGAATTCCTTTATTTTTTCCAATCCTCGTTTAAAATTACATACACCACTTGTATTTTAATTATATATCAAATATTTTTTTAGAACCCATGTATATTATTGAATGTTTCCTCACCCATATATATTATTATTATTATCTATAGGGAGATTAAATGTGTGCGATTTTTCCACTTTTCCAGATTTTTTGTTGAAGTTGACAATGATTCTCCTATGATTAAGACAAATATACATATTGAACAAAAATTAATAGTTGAATTGATAATTAAATGTCATTGAGATCCTGATATTTTTGAAAATGGAAATATACTGTGAATGTTGGTCATAAATTTTATAGGAACTATTCTTGTTTAATTCGTAATAAACATGTACACAATGATCAAATATTTATGGATAAGAAAAATAGGGAAAATCCATTGGTTCAAGGGAACATTGAGGAGGACACTCATTAGACTAACACTGGGAATTTTTATGCAATATAATGTGTTCCTATTAATATTTAGGACAATGTGGATATGTTTATGTGCAATAATAAGTCTTTAAACTTTGTTGAATTATGTAAATTCAATAATATGATAAATGGTGGTGTAAATTGGGAACCATATCAGAATTTTGAACACTATGGTAAGGACATGGAAGACCACAATCAGGGTGAGTAAAAGTTTTACAAATATTTTGTTTCAAATGTTCAGAAATCCTAGACCACTCAAGAGGAGGAATAGTATGCCCAATGATCTACTGTAGAGGAAGACGATAGGGATTTTACACATATTTTAGATGTACACTTGATAATGGAAAAAATAGTAATAGATAGAAATATATTCAGGAATTATCTCTTTTCTATGTGAAGGAAAGCAGAGTACCCACAGTTTATAATAAATATTATATTCTTGGATCTCCTTCAAACTATTATATTGGGGATGGTAACAAAATCTCTCTTATGATGCTTATCTCCATCCTCCTAATGAAACTATTTTAATTCAACAATATATCATACAGAATCTCATGTTTTTTATACGATATTTCTAGTAGGACACCAAAATGTTCAATATTCCTATAGGATAATTCTTGAAGGTGTATGTTGGGATGGATTTAATTAAAGAACATTTTATGGAGGGAAAAATTATTGGATGGGGAAATGTTTTTGAAATAATGAAATAAATAAATGTGACATTAATTATCATATTTTCTCTAATATCGAACATAGTAAGACATTTACCTATATTTATTTCTCTATTTATGGTTTCAAGTGGTGTCAAAATATTTATTACAATGTGGAGTTAGTTGAAGGGGTTACTAATTCACATGTTTCATTGATGAAGGCTCTTAATACAGAGGAAATGAGCTTGATTTATGTACTAAGAAGTTTTTTTTGGAGAGATAAATCCCCATTATTATAATCTTATTACTTATTCACATGATTATAATTACACTTCACAAGATGAGATGTAGTCACTAAGAGAGGAAAGCATTAATATTTAGAAAATTAACACTATTTTTGTGAATCTCATTGGTTCTTTCTCACCTGAGACTAAACCAAATTAAATTGACCCAAATCATAGAGGTTTACCTTAAAATGTCGTCTATGGGATAAAAATTATGGGGCCTTTACATATGGCTTTAATTCCTCAGACATGGATGAGAATATTATTTCCTATTAGAACCTTATGAAATATAAGAGTCTTATACAACCAACATGATGGGTTGTGTCATCTAATAGTGGAATCAAATATAAAAAATTATGTTTCTTTTGTTAAGAGAATGACCAGTTTCATTAGAACATTATTTTACTGGGCTCCCTTCTTTGTAATGGTGGTATCTCCACTTATTTTTTATTTCATCCCCAGGTACATTCAAATTACATTTGTAATAAATTTTGAGTATTTTCTTTATTTTACCACCACATACTTGAAGCTAAATGAAATTACACATCATTTGAATATTAATTAGAATTAATTTGTGTATAAATTATACATTGAATATTAATTAATTAAATATTACATGTTTATTTGATTTTCATATAGTTAATATTAATTAAACATCAATATTGTATTAATTACCCATCACATGTGTTTTATTAAAACAATGGGTGGATTTTAATTACACACATTTCTTATTGAATACATGAACACCACCTTGTTTGGGGTTACCTAAATGTGACTAAACAATATATCTTAAATTTTTGATTACTTCAAGAATAAATTAATTGAAAAATTAATAAATAAATGTTTTGAGGAAAAATGTTTTTAAAAAATTTATATACATATAATTGTGACTTATTTCATTCAACTTGATGGTTTTGGGAACATCAGAAGCATTTGGCGGGGTATGATACCCAACTTTTTGTCAGATTATGTGAATAAATCGAAGAATCATAAGACTTTAATATCATGTACATTGAATGTAAATGAATCTTATAAGATAAATATCCCAAGGACATAGACATAATATATTTCACAGTAAATTTATAATCAATTTAATCAAATGAAATTTTTTTAGACTTAATATAATATCTTCAATGAAGTTGTGGATCATTCAAACCACATTCATTTGGAATCATTATTCAAGCCATGTTCATGTCAAACTATTAATGAACAATGAATATCATAAGTATAATCTGTATCTGAGGAGCCACTTGTTCTCTCTATATACTGAAGATATAATGTGTTATTCTTAGTGCTAGTAGGGAGGTATAGATCATATTTTATCATTATCATTGATCAAAACAAAGAAAACCATCACAATTAATCAATTATACTATTTTTTTTTGTTTTTATTATGAGGAAGGAATAAGGTGGTGGATTCAATGATTCTTGAGATACATTTTAGATATTTTCAATGGAAAAAATTCTAAATATGGAGAGTTATTGGGAACAACACATCTCTGGAAACATTAATCTAGTGACTTACCCTATAAATTTACATAATAACATATTTATAGATCTATGTTAATAATTGTTAATTACACAAATCTATATGAAAAACTACTTTATCATTATAAAAAATGATTTCATAGAGTAATAATAATATCATTATTATTTCATGACATGTGCATGACTCATCAATAATATAGATATTATTTCTCAAATAAATAAATAAATATTTATTTATATTATATTTAACATAATTGTCACAAAAGACCCACAAATTAGTGTATATTTACATTAAAACACATAGCATTTAATAGAATGATTAATATTTTCTATCATTAAATATATATATATATATTTCCCAAGATAAAATAAATATAATACTCATGGCTTTATGAATAACTATTTATTTGATATTAACATAAATAAATACATTATGTATTAAATAATTAATAATTATTTAATCCCTTGTGAAAAATAAGATAAATAATTATTATATGTTTAAGTAATTAAATAGTTATATTTTAAATAATTATTTGTTTAATATTCAACTAACATATATATATTAAATTGAAAATAACTTGTGAATAAATATTATTGTTAACTATATCTAGAAAAAATCATTTTTTAGAATATTTTTAATTTTATTTATTCCAACATTAAATATCCAATATATTTTATCATATATTATAGGATAAACATTTTTTGTGAACCTATATGCCTTTTTCTTAATAAAATTATTGTTTAATATATATTTTAATGATAATCTTCTAGAAACAAGTCAAGGAAAAAATAGAGAGATGTAATTATCTCAAGAAAAAATACCACATAAAATTTCACATTGTGTATCTTGATCCACTTCCCTAAATTAGTATAATAAAGAGAATCACATAATTTTTGTCATCAACAAATATTCTTGATATATCATTTCTTAAATATGCAAAAAAAAATTTCTAACATGATTTCAACTATATTAATTTCACCGTTCAATTTTTATCATATAGAAATATATATCAAAATCAATTAAACAATAAATGAAAAAAAAAATTCCATTATCAATTTATATATTATTTCATATCACTCAGGATGCACCCAACATATCCTACCACATTGTGACCACACATCATTAAGGTTTTTAACAATTAACCAAAGTTCATGACTAAATATATGAATTAATAATTATCAAAATGTCTAACTTTCATTACCCACATTCATTATTAGGAATATATAAAAACATCATCACAATTGGAATTCATATTATCTGTTTTATCCTTATAATCATCCAATTAGGTATATTACCTTGGGTTAAATTTTTGAAATGAATTATCTTTCACATATGAGTACAAATAAACATACGTTCTATATATTCTATGTCTCATCATATAATTTTATCTTGTTCGTATGACTAATGTTATATAATATTACAACAACATAAGGTTCCCATCATAGAGAGTAATTATCATGACCTATTTTTAGATGAGATATCCTTTAATATTGTTTCCCATTAATGTTATAAAGATAAAAAATGTAATGTGATATAAAAAATATACAGATTTTTACATAATTGAATATATATATATTTATATATCATCTAAAGTATAATATAGTTGGTTCAAGGGAATCAACTTCAATACCTATTTAATATAAGATATGTTTACTTTATCTACTTATTCAAACCCTTCCTTTCTTCATATATATATAATCAAGGTACGAGATTTGTGTTTTTTATATTTTAAATGGAAGTGATAGTGCTTCACTATAATTTCATCCTCCAGTGCCCCCTTTGAGTTTGGAAGTGTTAGATCTTCAATTTCTCATTGTTCATGTTATTTGATCTTTGAAATTTCTAATGTGGTCGGGGATTCCGGACATCACTATTATTATTTACATGTAAATATAGGATTATCATGTCTTTTGTTTAATTGGATTCATAATATCTAAAAATATATTGATGTAATGAATGGTACTAAAAAATTGAACGAGGGATTTCGGTGTTTCCAATTTGTTTAAACCTTATATCATTCTCCACATATATTGACGTTTCTAGATTTTCTTCAAATATATAAACACAATGGTTTTATTTAATTGGAGTGTTATGATTAACTCACACAATTTACTTATCCGTTAAATATTGGAATAAATTAATAATATATAAATATTGAATCATAATGATGTTTTTTTGATTAATTAATATAGGATGTTTATTAACATGAGTTCGTTAAAATTATTTTAATACTATAATAGTTTGTATTAGTATAATATTATTCTGTTTATTGTATATCTGGTCACTATTTTCATGGTTTTAGGTTTTTTCTATGGAATGTTTTAATGGAATGGGGGTTTTATTGATGTCGTATTAGATAATTATTTGTTTTTGTCATTCTATAGTTTTAATTCCTGGATTAAATCATATAAAGTTGATAATGTCACTATTATGGAGTTTATTGTGTGGGTTTTTTGGATGATACTATTTTAAAGTGTTATTTTTGAAATGGATAAGAGTATAGGTTGTGTGGTTTTATCAATTTTTCATGATGTCCTGGAATATAGATAAAATTAATAAAATATGTCATTAGTAGTGAGACCAATATATATATTAATAAATGGGTGTTAATGAAAATTGATGATTATTGTGATTAAATATTTTAGATATTGGGAAGAATAAATTTAATCATTGAAATTTATCTATTGAAAGGTAAAACTATAATTCGACAACTGTTTGATGATATAGAAATTTTATTTTGTTTTATTCTAATTTCTTAATCTGGTATGGTTGGATATGGTTTTTCATATATGGAAGTGGTTGTTAGTGCATTATGTCTAAGGCAATGTGTAGTTTTTAATTTCATTATAAGAGTTTATGATTTGGCCCATATGTTATTCTTACGTGTGACAATCATAATATATTTTTTTCTTTTTTATATAATATGAACTATTACACAATTCATACGACATTAACATTTCCCAAATGAGGTCATTGGTTTTTGGTATAAAACCAATATCCTAATTGTGAAATGAATTTATAATTTGAATTTCCCACTTCTCATCTATCTGTTATAAATGTAAAGTGGGGTGTGATAACTCGATTTTATTGGAATATATATAAGGGGTTAATAGCTTGATGTTCTAATATATATATATATATATATAAGTACATGATTTTTTTTGGATGTGAAATGTGGGTTTATAGATGTAAGGAGAAGGGAAAGAGGATGATGTCCATATTTTTTATATACCTTTCCATTAGAATAATATTTTTATGATAGAGATTTGATGGTACGATAGGTGATCATATTTGAGAATGATGGTTTTTATGTGGCTATGGTGTGCCATGTGTTATGTGGATATATGGTTATTGAGGGTATAAAATGCCTAGGATATAAAACATTCTTATATGAAATAAAATAAAACAAAGTCAAAGTAGGTATGACGAACCTCAATTTTATATAAATTTGATATTATGTTATTTGACCTCGTATGTGGATTTAGTTAATGATCCCTGCTGAGGATCGGTGGTAGTTGATCTAATCAGGAAAATTATTGTATTTTTTTATCAAACAATTGTTTTCATACTTATATATTACATATTTCTAAATTAACATTCATTTCATAACACAATGATCCATTCGAGAATTGTATAGATCAGGTATATTTGGAGACATGGATTTATAAACCATTGGTAAATAAGTGAACTACGTCATCTCACAAATAATTATTCATAATGAGATATCTTCTTAGACATATCATAAAAAATACATTTCTTTGTAACTAAGGGAAATGAAACATAATAAAGAGTGAGATCTGCTCTTCAATAATTTTAAAAGGGAGTCATCAATGATCCCATTAACATACCATCAATATATAGTTATAAGAACAGGAGAATAAATTATAATATCATACCATCCATACCATAAATCAAAATCATGAGCCCGATAATATATTTTTATAGATTAAAATATATTAATCATAATGTAATAAAATAACATAATCCAGGAGAATGTACAATATTTATAATACATGTATTATTTGAATAAAAATAAGAATAGAAAATAATACCCACAAAAGTCAAAGATTTTCCCCAATACTACTATAGTGTATTGGGTTCACTCTCCAATCCTTCATAGTAATATAGGTTCTCTCACAAGACTATAAATGTGTATAATATACCAAAATGAAATGGTATAACTTCCCATTCTAGTCTTATTTATCTCATTATATATCAACATTTTCCCAATTAATTGGAGGTATGTGTAATTATGATCCAAAAAAATCATATAATTAAATACATTCATATGTTTTCTATAAGATAATAAAACGTTTATTAGATAATAACTCATTAAAAATAAATGTATATCCAAAACATATCATCATAGAATGACCCATGAAAGAGTAATGGGGTTCGTCATCAACATGAAATCATAATAATAAAAAATAAAGAATAATTTAATGTACATTTCCCTTAAATCATATACCTAGATGTTATTATCAAGAACCAAAGGATGTAATCTCATATGTAAATTGATTATAAAAGATCACTTCAAATATTTCTACACAAAAATAAATTTTCCAATTTGAAATCTCTTTTTTGAAATATAAAAACATCCCAACTATTCATGGAAACATTTTCCCTTAAAATAACCTTATAAACAAGTAATGGAAGATTGAAATAATTTAGTGGGTGTGATGGTGGAAAATTCTATTACTATCACATATTTTAAACAATAATTACTTTCACATTTTTGGAAAAATGTAGAATGTAAATCATTTGGAATATATAAATAATGTAATGTCCCAGACCTCTCTGGTCCATTTCATTGTGAAAATATTATGTTTGAGCTGATTTGGGTGGTCAAGGTGGCTTATCCCCAACAATTTTTCAAATTTACATTTCAGTGAATAGTTCCAAGGGTATATATTTATGAACAGTACATCGGTATCCTTATGTGAACCGTGACATTGGTGACCCTCGGTGAACACTTCCAATGGTTGATAGTTGTGAATAGTGCAGTAGTATCTTTAGGTGAAGTGTGTCATCGTTAACCTTAGCTGAACAGTGGGATCGGTAAGCTTAGGTGAATAGTGACATCGGTGACATTAGGTGAACAATGCCATCAGTAACCTTTTGTGAACAGTGGCATCGGGAACCTTTTGTGAACAGTGCATCAGTATCCATTTGGGAATAGTGACATTGCTGACTCTTAGTGAATAGTTCCAATGGTAGACAGTTGTGAACAGTGAAATGGTAACCTTAGGTGAACAATGTCATTGGTAACCATATGTGAATAGTGAAATGGTAACCATTAGTTAACAGTGTCATCTGCATCATTATGTGAACATTACAATGGTAGCCTTAGATGAATAGTTCCATCAGTAACATTAGGTGAACAGTGTAATCAGTAACCATCTGTGAACAGTGCATTAGTAGCCTTAAGTGAACAGTCGGATCGGTAACATTTAGTGAATAGTGACATCGGTGACCTTATGTGAACAATGACATCAATAACCTTCTATTAACATTGTTTCCAGAACGGTGAGGTTCCAACGATGACAGTTTCTTTCCTTTTCCAAATTTGGAGTTTCTGGATAGTGTTTCCAGCATCCGACAGTTTCACCCCTTTAACATTTCTATTGAAATAAAATGCATTTAATGACCCATTTTAGGGGCTCTAAGGCAGATTCAAAGGTCATAATTCATATATTAATTTCAAAAAAGGCTCAAGATGTTTTTACTTGGTCAAACTATGTGGTTTAATGGGATCCAGTTTTAATGGGCAATCAAGTGTATCTTAAATTGTCTATCTATTTAATCTTCAAAAGGGAAAACATAACTTCCTCCATTGATCTTCCTCCTTGTTCACTGGTGATTGATTCTTGAACCATTCATTCATTACCAAAGGAATCTTGAGATCAATCATTTCCACAGGGATTGGTTTCTCGCGAAGTCCTTCTTGTTACAAGTGCACCCCCTGTTTCAGTGCAACCAAGAAATATCCATTAATCATCGATAAAAAATATGTTTTATAATCATTCTATTGGGGTTCATCTTCTCATGTATCTCCATTCCATATTATATCATGTGATCTCCATGCTTCTAATGGGGTTTTCTTGGGTTTTGGTTGGTGCGATCGTACCATCACATCCTCAGGTGGATGCTGTTGTCGCGAGAGGAGGTGATTGTAAACCATTGTGTGGAATGTTCGTGTATAAATAACATCAATAACCATTTGAGGTGAGGGATTCATTGCTTCTCTCTTCTTTTATGTGAAACTGTATCGTTATCATGTTTAATCCCATTGGATCATAATGGAATTGACATAATAAATATTTTTACTAGAAAAATAAACTAATATCGATAGTATGTTATTGCATCGTTATTTAAAATATAGTGTGATATCTATTATTTCTTCATTAATATGTACGTTCTTGTTGGAAATTTGTAAATAACATAAAACTAATAATTAATTGATAATTGTTTGGTTAATGGTAAAGATTCTTGTAAATGAATCTGGTTCTTCTTGTTCTATTTTTATGTTAATCAAGTTGGCATAGTAAGCATGTTTAATTATTTTTGATAGCTCAAAAATTAGGTTATTAAAACTTGGAACCTACGAGTAATAATTGGTTAATCCAAGAAGGATTAATGAATCAGATGTATGATAAAAGATAATTCCATGTAGGGTTCTAAGTTACCCTCTTGATTGTTAAATGACCAAGATCCCAATGGTTAAGATGTTTGTTTTCCTACTACTTGTGTAGTGATGTGAGCCTGGATGGCTGTTATGCAATGTGGGGGAATAAAAGACTATTTTTGGTGGTAGCAGTTGATGCCTAGATTGGCGAGATGCATTGGTTTATGCATGTGGGTGTCAGGGAAGACATCAGGGATGATGTAACCAGATTGATGTGATTGTTGGATTATTGCTGATACTTATGGGTTGATTATCTACATTACGTCTCCCCATTTCTCAAGGCATATGGTCTTACATACCCTTCTTCCGAAAGGGGAGAATACACGCAGGGTATGCCACATGCTTTCTGTGTTTAGCTTCTCAAGAGAGAATGGGTCTACCCTCTTGATATAGGTGGCAAAGACTCAACGAGTAGAACATCTAGTCACCATATTGACCGCCCTTGTGTTTAGTATCAAATAATTTTCTATAGAATGTATGGGAATATGGGAAAGTAATTCTGTAATGAATATTTTAATGAATGATATCAACCCAAGGGGTAGTAGTTTTTTAGAACATAATAATGAGGTTGTAATTTTAAATGGGCTGTGGACTCTGGGTGTGAAGCTAATGAACTTTAATGTGGAATTGTAAATGGTTAATTAATGACTAAATAATTAATTAATGTAATGTGGAAATGATAAAAAGGGAATTATGTTAGGCAATAATTCTTTTTAAATGGTTGTGTGCATATAGGATCCCTAATATTAGATTGGCAGCCCAGAGTCCAAGAGACGTTAGATGTAGTTGAGTATAAGACTAGGTTATTCCAATAGTGTGGTTGTGAGATATAGTATATTCTTTACTTTATGTGTTTCTGTATGCTACTCCACCCGGTCAGTAAGGTCAACTGACACCCCAGGGATTCTGATTCCTAGGGGGGTTTTCCCCAACTTTCCGGTGGGAGGATGGATGATTGACTACCCCCTTTGGCACTTATCTCTTCTCTTGGTATTTACTTGTGCTGGTAGGAAGAGTGGTTAGTTTTCCCCATATATTTCTATAGAGGACATTAATTACTTGTGGTTACCCAGATACATATATTATGGATATTGTACCATATAGAATACTATAGTTGTAACTTGTATAGGTTGTGATGGCTTGAGGATCCTTACTCAGTGTATGTGTTGTAATGGATTGGGGTATAATACCTGAAGTATGAAACACGTTATGCGAGCTGTGGTGGCTCCCAGAAACTACCTGGTTAATTTCTTGCATGGAGTTGGTGGATTTGTTGCTGGAGTTTCTTATTATGGTGCTTCACCCATGTGTCTGCAAGCAAGCCTTTTGGAGAGAGATGCTTAAGACATACAACATTGGGGAAAAGTGGAAAACCAGTGGGGGAGTTTTAGTGGGGTACCCTTTATATTATTTATTATATTATATACTCTTGTATGTGATACTTGAAGACAGTATCCATGGTGAGGTTGGGAAAGAATAATACCTGTTAAGTGATGAGTTAGTTTCACATGTTGTTCACTGTGCTTTAGCATGCATTCTTTAATTTTTAACGAGATGCTCTAGGGTTGATCTTACTGAGTGTACTATTATACTCACCCTATGTATATATATAATGTTTTTTGGGTCAATTGGAGTAATATGGAGATTAAGTTGGTTTCTACTAGAAATCAGGTTGCATGAGTTGTTTGAGCTTATGGTTGCTGTTGTTTTTTACTTTCATTTGGGTTCTTTCATTTTCCCCTTCTTGTGGTAGTTGTTTTGAACGAAATTACATATATAAACCTGGTTTAGATTTTATAATTCAGTTCTGGGTTGGAGTATGTTGGTTTCTATCTTATCTCTCACTTCTACATGTGTTCTTTTAGAGGTTAATCCCATCCATTTGTGTGTTTACTATACCCTCGGTGGTAGTAGCCAACCCGGGTCCTACTGAAGGTAGGACTGGGGGGGTCATTGTCTCTCTTCTCACATTTCCAGCCCAGAAGGGGTACACATTATGGGGATGGGGTTTTTACAGAGTTGTATCAGATGCTGGTTATGGTATAGGATGGATTTTGGAGTTAGACATATGTGAGGTTTCATGGGTTGGTAGGGAAACATGGACATTCATGTTTTGAAGGTGATGTAAAAATGGAGACTGGATGAGGCATATGCATTTATGGGAACCCTAATATCTGATGTACGTTCCTTTATGTTTACAATGGATACTAAACGAAGTAATTCTAGTTGTAGGGTTGAGACCTAGGAAAGGATCATGCATAATTCACCATTGTGCCTGTGTTTGAATGGGTAGACCATGGGATAAGATAACATAAAATGAATAAAATAAAACAAATAAATAATTAATTTTATGTCTTCCATATTCCTGGTTTAGGAGCTCTATCTATGTTTTATTTGATAGGTATGAATCCATGTAGAAGTCCTCATCAGGTTTGGAAAGAAGATATCTGGAACACAGTGCCAGGAGATCATTAACTGTTAGAGGTTGACGATGAAAAGACCTGGAGGATGACACTATGAGAGTTTCAGTGCAAGAGTCTACAGAAGTACATGATATTTGTTTCAGATACAGTCATGGAAGACAGTTTTGTGGAGTTTGATATAGGATTCAGATTGATTCATGCTCGGAAAGAGCACTATGTGTCCATGGTTGTGAGGATGCTACGTGTAGCAGCGAGGCAGTGGTGGTTCTTGTTCCTCAAGGATCATGATGAGTCAACGATCTCATGGAAGGAGTATAAATACAATTTTAAGGACAAGTTTCTTTCTTCGACCGCGTCGGCATTTAGTCAACAGGATCTTCTTACCTTCCAAAAAGGGACCTCTAGTATGCGAGAGATTGGAATACATTTCAGGATCCTTTTACAATATGCTTTGGACATGTTTCCAGATGAAGAGGCAAGGGCGAGGCATTTCGAAGTGGCTTTGCAACCTGAGATCCAGCGCCGTGTCACCCCATTTATGGTGAAGACATATATTGAGGTGCTGGTGAGGGAAGAGGTTGTGGAGAGGAATTTGGCTAGAACCGGATCATCACAAGAGGGGAGTCATCTTGATTCCTCACGAATCAGAGATGTGGTCCGGGGTTCCTGATTATCAAGGTATAAGAGTTTTGTTCAGCTAGGGGTATTTCCATACCCTTCACATCTGGTTTCTTTAGAGGCAGAAACTCTAAGGACTATGCCAAGGGATCATGCGCTTTTTCTTCTTATGGTGGTCAAGGTAATCAGTAGTGGGAGTGCCCAACCGTTCAGAGCAGTCATCGGGTGTAGGTGCTCTGCTCCATGTTCCTCTAATGAGGCAGTACCAGCCGAGGTAGAAGCAATAGGTTACAACAGCTTTAGATCAGCAGATGGTAGATGTGGACGACATAGGACAACCACATGATAGCCTACATCCTCAGAGTGCAGAGCGCGGCTATGGTGGTGGTCGTCATCATGGCCTGGGAGGTTGTGGAGGAGGTTGTGGTCAACTTCATGCTCTTGCGTTGCCTACTCCAGGAGATCCAGACATCATTCGATGTACCCTTTTATTGTTTTCATTTTTGGTTTATGCCTCGTTTTATTCTAGAGTGACACACTCCTTCATATCACCTACCCTTTTCCATTCTTTGGGACTTGAGTTAGAGAGGCTTCAAGTGCCCTTGGTGTTGACAACAATAGTTAGAGGTCGATCTAACCTGTTTGAAGTAGGTAGAAACTATGAGCTAGTGTTGGGGCATCACCTCTCTTGGAGAAATTTCCTATGTTTACTAACACAACCATGTGATTTCATCCTTTACATGAATTGGTTTTATTCGTTCTAGGTTATCGTGGATTGCTTCAGGAAGAAGGTCATCTTATTCGATGAAGATAGAGATCCCGTGGGTTTTCTTTGTGAATGATATCCTCAGATGGGTTATAGGCATGTTCCATCCTTATCATCTGTGATGACTGAGATGATGTAGAGTTCTTTAGTGTTTAATCTGTTGGCATTTCCTAGTGTTGTAAAAAAATACCCTTATGCATTTCCATAAGAGGTTGTAATATTACCCCCTTGACCAATGATCGAGATTGGGATTGAAATTCAACCAGGAGAATATCTTATCTCGATGTATCCATATAGTATGGCCCCTTATTAGTTATGAGAGTTACGTATATTTCTTTGTGGTCTGTTAAATTGTGGTTTCTTTTGTCCATGTGTGTCATCGTGGGGTGAACTGGGTTTGTTCATGAAGAAGGATAGATACCGTTTGCGGTTGTGTGTCGATTATCGTCACTTAAACAATGTGACAATAAAGATTCTCTATCCTATTCTGTATATTGATGATTTATTTGATCAACTGAAGAGTGAATGTTGGTTCTCAAACATCAAATTTTGGTCAGGATACCATCAGATGTGTGTGAAGGATGAGGATATCCCGAAAACTGCTTTCTATTGTCGTGATGGGATTTATGAGTTTGTTGTAATGCTGTTCGGTGTGACAAATTCTCTAGTTGTGTTCATGGGATTGATATTTTCTCAGTTCCGTGTGTTCTGGGACAAGTTCGAGTTTGTTTTCATAGACAACATCATTTTTTACTCCACATCTGATGAAGATCATATAGAGTATCTACACGCCATTTTGGGATTTCTTTTTCAACATTAGCTATTTTGAAAGTTTTCGAAGTTTGAGTTATGGGTTTAAGATGTCCATTTCTTGGGGCATGTTTGGTCCCAGTAAGGATTAGTTGTGTCTCCATCAATGATAGAATCATTTGTGTCTTGGGAGCCCCCAAGATAGTGTCTGAGGTGCGAAGTTTCTTTAGACTCTCAGGAAACAACACGAGGTTCGTATCCAATTTCTCTTGAGTTAAACTCCTATAAATGGTTTGACCAAAAATGATCAGGTTATCATATGGACTGATTAGTGTCAAGAATCATTCGAGTATCTAAAGGAGAAGTCAGTTAGTGATCCAGTTCATTGTCTTTCAGCAGATAGAGTTTAGTTTGAGGTTTTCTGTGATGCATCACATCTAGGGTTAGGAAATGTTCTGATGCAGCATAAATCAGTTGTTTCTCGTGGGTCCCGGCAGTTTCGTCCCCATGAACGTAAGATTTCACCCATGATCTTTATTTGGAAATCATGGTGTTTCTCGGATGTTTTGGAGACATTACCTCATTGGTGAGCACTTTGTAGTTTTCTCCAATCCTAAGAGCCTGAGGTGCGTTTTATCCCAGCATGAAATAAAATTGTGACACTGTCGATGGATGGGGTTATTATAGGAATACGACTTTGAAATATCAAATATACCTAGAAAGGGGCATATTGTAGCTGATTCGCTGAGTCGGAAGTCACGTAGTGATGTATTGTCTGAATCTGGTGACTCCTGAAGAGTAATGGAAGAGCTGTCAGCATTACATCTTGATATGGGAGAATTTTGGGTCATATGATGTCTTTTTTAGATAATGGTATAGTCATCTATGGTGTAGAAGGTGGAAGAGTCCTAATTGGGGGATCTAGAGGTTTAGGTCTGGAGATACCGAGTTGTTTGTGAAGAGGCCCATGATGGGTGGTCTGAGAATGAACAACACCAAGTGTTGTATCATGGATGGATTTTTGATCCTTTGGTGATGTGCGAGACGGTTCACAAAGAATTCAATATTTCTCCTTTAGCGGTGAATCCGGGCGTAAAAAAGATGTACTGAGCCTTGAGGAGCCAGATTAGGTGGCCTGGGCTGAAGTGTGCAGTTGCGTAGTGTCTGTTGTGATGTTTGGTCTGCAAGAAGGTGATGTGCGAACACCAAGATCCAGGTGGTATACTCCACCAGTTAGATGTTCCTTAGTGGAAGTGAGAGTAAATATCAATGGACTTTGTTATTGGATTACCTCGATCTCTGGGATGATATGATGCTATTTGCGTGGTAGTAGATCGTTTAACAAAACTTCAGAACTTCATAGCAATCAAGTATTCGAGATCAGTGGATGTTTTGTCAAGGAAGTATCAGGAGGATGTGGTGAAACTTTATGTATTCCCAAGAATGAACATTTATGTTTGAGATCATTTTTTTACCTCTAGGGCTTGCAAAGGTCACCAACATGGTTTTGGTTAACAAAAATTCCTTAGAACTGCTTTTCATCTTTAGACGGACTATTAGACAATGAGGACCATCTAGACTCTTGAAGACATGGTACGCTCTTGTGTCCATGATTTTTGAGGTTCTTGGATGAGGCACATTCCTTTTGTATAGTTCTCTTACAATAATATTTTTCACTCCATCATTGGTATGGCAACGTTTGAATCCTTTTTTGTCCGACATTTCCATTCTCTGCTATGTTGGACTAGGGTCGAAGAGTCAGCAATTCTCAGACTGGAACTAGTGCAGAATACAACAGAGTTGGTTCTGGTTATTAATAAGAGAATGAAAACAGCAAAAGATTTCCATAAATCACATGCCGACCAAATGAGGAGACCCTTAGAGTTTAATTTTTGGGATCATGTGTTTCTATAGGTAACTCTCCATCATGGGAAGAAAATTATTGATTGTAGGAGTAAGATTTCTCCATAGTTTGTATGGCCTTTAAAGGTGTTATCTCATGTTGGAGTTTTGGCATATCGAGTAGCACTTCCCTCATAAATGATTCAGATACATGATGTTTTCCATGTATTGGAGCATAGTCGTTATCTTCATAATGACACTCACTTCATCGATTGGTGAAAGATCTATGTTGATGATGATGTAACCTTCGAGGAGTGACCTGTAGAGATTCGTGACCACAATGAGAAGGTGTTTCATGGGTGTTTTATCCCCTTGGTTCTTGTCTTGTGGTGACACAGTGGCATATAGGAGAGTACCTAAGAACATGAGTCACATATAGGTCCTCTGTACCTCGGGTTATATGATGTTAAACACTTTCCATGTAACGAAGTCCCCTTTGTGGTTAGACATTTCATGTCTCTAATATAAATTTCATTTGTTACTTCTTGTGGATCGCTCCCTTATGAGAGGTATCTCGATTGGTGGTTGTGTGGACCCTGTTTTGTTTTCTGATTAGGTGGGTTCGAAAATCTCAAGGACAATAATATTTTGAGAGGTATATGATGTTATGGACAGGACCTCGCTGTTACATTCATTTGTGAAATTTTTTTGTTTGGGATGATTCTGGAGGTCAAGGTGACTTATCCCCAACACTTTGCCAACTTTCCATTTTGGGGAATAGTTCTAATGGTACATAATTGTGAACAGTGCATCGGTAACCATCTGTGAATAGTGACATCAGTGACCCTCAATGAACAGTTCCAATGGTAGATAGTTGTGAGTAGTGCAATGGTAACCATAGGTGAACAGTTCCATCAGTAACTATAGGTGAATAGTTGCATCAGTAACCTTTTGTGAAAAGTGTCATCAGTTACCTTAGGTGAACATTACCATCGGTAACCTTAGGTTAATAGTAGAATCGGTAAACATCTATGAATAGTGGAATCGGTAACATTCAGTGAACAGTGCATGAATAACCTTTTATGAATCGTGACATCGATGACCCTCAGTGAACAGTTCCAATGGTAGACAGTTGTGAATAGTGGATTGGTAACCTTAGGTAAACAATGTCATCGGAAACCTTATGTGAGAAGTGCAATAGTAGCAAAATTTGAACAGTGCCATTGGTAACCTTAGGTGAACAGTTTCATCTGTAACCTTTTGTGAACAGTGAACTAGTAACCTTATGTGAATAGTGTGTTGGTATCCTTAGGTGAACAGTGCCATCGATAACCATTGGTAAACAGTGTCATCGGTTTCTTTAGGTGAAAGTGACATCAGTGACATTATGTGAATATTGACATTAGAGACCTTATTTGAATAGTGACATCGATAACCTTCTATGAATAGTTTTTCCAGAACAGTGAGGTTCCAACAGTGACATTTTCTTTCCTTTTCCAAATTTTGAGTTTCTAAACAATGTTTCCATCTTCCTACAGTTTTCCTTAGTAACATTTCCTTTGAAATTAAATGAATTTAACACCACATTTTAAGGGTTATAAATCTGATTCAAAGGTCATAACTCCTATATTAATTTCTCTTAAGGCTCATGGTTATTTAACTTAGTTAAACCACGTGGTTTAAGCTGATCCGATTTTAATTGGAAATAAACTGTATCTTAAACCGTCTCTATGTTAAATCTTCAAAAGGGAGATGATATCTTCCTCTCTTTTTCTTCCACATTTGTGTTGGGTGCGATATGATCAAACCTTTCTTTCATTCCTGTAGGAATCTTGAGATCAAACTTTTCCCCATGGATTTGTTTCCCTCGATGTCTTTCTTGCTGCAACTGAACCCCCTGTTTCGGTGCAATCATGGCATATCCATAAATTATCTATATATGGAATTTTTTATCATTGTTCTTTAGAGGTTATTCATCTCATGTTTCTCTTTTCCATATTATAGTATGTGATCTCCAAGCATCTAATGTAGTTTTCTTGGGTTTCATTTGGTGCGGTCGAAATGTGGCATCCTCTGTTGGATGTAGTTGTTGCGATAGGAAGCGATCGTTGTCCGTTGTGTGGATTGTTCTCATATAAAGAACATCAAGAACCATTTGAGGTAGGGGATTCATTGCTTCTCTATACTTTTACATGCAACAATATCGTTAAATTGTTTTATCCCACTGGATCACAATAGAATTGACATAATAAATATTTTTACTAGAAAAATAAATTGATATCGATCATATGTTAATGAATATTGAATTTCTAGACAGTGTGATATCTATTATTTTTTTTGTTATGCTATACGTTCTTGATGTAAATTTGTAAATAACGTAAATCTATGAAATAATAGATAATTGTTTGGCTAATGATAATGTGGCATGAAAATGAATATGGTTCTCCTTATTGTAATTAGATGTTAATCAAATTATTGAAGTAATCATGTTTAATTATTTGGGATAGCTTACTGATTAGGTTTTCTGAATTTGGAACCTAGGAGTAATAATCTATTAATCCAAGATGGATTAAATAACTAGTTGTTTGATAAAAGATAATTCCTTGTAGGATTCTGAGTTACCGTCTTTATTATTAAAAGGACAAGATCCCAATTTATATAATGTTTATTTTTCCACTACTTTTGTAGTAATGTGAGCCTAGATGGTTGTTGTGATTTTTGGGGACATAGAGACCTTATGGTTTTGTTAGAAGTTGATGGCTACAGTGGCGAGATGCATGAGTTTATGCATGTGGGTGTCGGGGAGGACACTAGGGATGATGGAACGTGATAGTTGTGATTGATGGATGCTTTCTGATTCTTATTGGTTGATTATATGCATTACGTCTCCTCACAGCTCAAGGCATCTAGTCTTACATACCATTCATTCGAAAGGGGAAAATACATGAGGGGTAGGCCACATGATTTCTATTTTTACCTTTTCAAGGGATATTGGGTCTATGACTTATCAATAGGCAGAAAATACTAGATGAGTAGTACATGTACTCACTGTGTTGAGCCCCATTATGATTAGAAGCATATAATGTATTTCTAGAATACCCGAGAATATGAGAGAATAATTATTTAATGAATAATTGAATTAATTATTTTATCCCATGGGGATGGAGTTTATTGGATCAAAAGAATGAGGTTTTAATTTTAAAGGGACAATGGACTCTTGGTGTGAAGCTAATGAAATTTAATGTGAAATTGTTAATGGTTAATTAATGTTTAATGAATTAATTAACATAAATTGGAACTGATAAAATGGTAATGATGTTAAAAAATAAAGCTTTTTAAATGGTTGTGTGTATATAGGGTACCTAGTCTTAAAAGTGGATGTCTGGAGTCTGAGAGATGTTAACTGCAGTATAGTCTAAGACTAGGTTATGACCATGGTGTGGTTGTGAGATAGAGTATATTATGTAATTTTTTTGTGTTTATAGACACTACTCCAACCTATCAGTAAGGGAAACTGACACCTCAGGGATTCTTAGTACTTTGGGGGTGTTTTCACCAACATTCCTGTGGGAGGATGGATGGGTGAATACCCCCTTTTCCCCCATTGTCTCCTCATGGTAGTTATTTTTGCTGGTAGGTACATTGGTTAGTTTTCCCCATATATGTGTGTCAAGGGATGTAATAGCTTGTGGTTATTCACACACATAT
The DNA here is from genome assembly GCA_963277665.1 of Viscum album. Taxonomy (NCBI): domain Eukaryota; kingdom Viridiplantae; phylum Streptophyta; class Magnoliopsida; order Santalales; family Viscaceae; genus Viscum; species Viscum album. The sequence continues at coordinate 1,491,737,476 of OY728155.1, read as the reverse complement.
ATACTGGATATAGTATCCTATGGACTACTATAGGTATAATGAGTATAGGATTTTATGGGTTGAGGATCCTTACTCGGTGTATGGGCTATAATGGCTTGAGGTATAATACCTGACTTATGATATATGTAATGCGAGCTATGGTGGCTCCTGGAAACTACTTGGTTACATTCTTACCTAGACGTGATGGTTTTGTTGCACGAGGTGAAAACTGTGTTGCTATGCCTAGGTGTCTATGGCCAATCCTTTTTGGATAGAGATTCATAGGACGTGCGATGTTTGGGAAAAGTGGAAAAAAATAGGGAAGTAGTAGGGGGTACCCTCTATGTTCTTTATTATATTATCTACTCTTATATGCATTAAATGGTGAGATTAGTCATGGTGAGATTTGGAAATTAGTATATCTGTTTAGGCAATGAGTTAGTTTCACATGTTGTTCACTGTGCTTTAGCATGATTTCCTTAAATTTACATGAGAGGCTTTTGGGAGGATCCTACTAAATATACTATTATACTCAACTTATGTATATAAAAAATGTAATTTATGTCACTTGGACTAGGTTGAAGATCATACTGGTTTCTAGGAGCTTGGGGTTGTAGGAAGTGTTTGGTCTTATGATCACTACTTTTTTTACATTCTTTTGGTTACTTTCAGTTTCCCCCTTCTAGTTGCAGTAATTTTTCATGACATTACACATGTGCACAATGGTTTTCTATTATATTTGAGTTATAAGTTGGAGTTTTTTGGTGTATATCTTATCACTCTCTTCTGCAGGTGTTATCTTAGAGTGTAATGCCTCCTATTTTTGTGTTTACCATACCCTCGATGAACGTCGCCACCCTGGGGCCTAATTTAGGCTGGACACCTGGGGTTATTATCTCCCATATCACATTTTCGGCCCAGGAGGGGTACACTTTATGGGGATGGGTCATGAAAAAGAATATTCCTTTCAAACCATTTTTTAATTGTAATAAATGGTTGATAAATAATTTAAATAAACATAGGTTTATGTTTAAACATTTATAACAAAATTTTTTGGAGACACAGACATGAAAGAGATAAAATTTTAGATCGATGAGAAAAATAAATACATTTTTCCTTAAGACTTTTTTTCAATAAAATGAGTATATAAAGAGATAAAAATTTAAGGAAACTAATTTATATTAATAAATAAATAGTTTACAACAAAATTCTTGAGATTCATGAGAGATATATCATAATATTTAATCATTTGAAACATATTCATAAACAATCATGATAAATAATTAGACTGTAACATAAAACCCTTACCTGTTTGGGGACATTTTATTTATAACTCCTTGTTATAGTAATTTCAAATAAAAAATTTAAATATCCTTAAAATAGTTGAATAATGTTCTCACATATAAAATTTTTAGTATATACACCTCACAAAGTAAATAAGAGGTGACTATGGCATATGTCTCGTGGAAATAAATGTGAGATGATGAATCTATAACCTTAGGTATGACTTACCTCATATGTGTTCTGCACTATTATATAATAAATATATATAATAAACATATCATATAAACATTATAATATATATAATAATATATATGACTTTATTATAATATTTTATACCAATGTTTTTTACAATTCTTTATTAAAATCTCTATCTCATGTCATAACAGCTTAGTTTTTTCGTATGTTTTTTGGATTGGTATTTTTGGTCCACATACATTGATAATTGTTTCATCATATAATAAATTTATATCATCATTTATATAACTGATATATTTATTATATATGTTTTCAATTTAATCCATATAAAATATAGATAATGAAATCGAATTATGCCATTCATGGTGATTGTATGTCATACATAAGCTTGGACATTTATTATTTATTAACGGATGGAGAAAAGAATGATAAATAATACATAAATATTAAATAAATTTTTTATCATATATATCATTTAAATTAGTAAAATCTATCATTATTACCATCCATTTAAAATAGATATTGAAAACGAAGAACCCAACTTTGTGGAGGAGGAAGTCTGCACATACGCTTGAGTGGAAATATCATTTTTATATTTGTGAGAAGGTAAGAATAATGATGTTATATTAGAATTATAATAGTATAATATTTTCATAAATATCAAATAAATAAATTAAATCAATAATTATATCCACCCACGAGATGCATTGATGAAAATTGATTTGTATCGATCTGTGAGGTGGTAGTCCTCTATAAACATGATTGAAGGTTTCATTTACCATTTTATTGAATATGAGATGGATATATAGTATTTAATTAAATTAACAACATCTCTGTATTTTGATATACTAGTATTTTTATTTCATCGTAGTTGAGAAATAGTTAATGAATATAGAAGATGAAACAAAACTAAAACTTGTGGTTAATAATAATATATATTCTTCATACACCATCTTTAGGTTGGTACCCAAATCCACCATAGGAAGATTTTATATTTATAAAATGGAATATATGTAATCAGTATATATATATGTAATGATATTGGGACGGGATTTCCAAATCATAATTACACATTAAGTGTGTATAAGAGAGAAGATGGGTGTCTATTTATAAGTGGGGGAGAGGACCCAATTGGAATTTTTTAAAAGAATAAAATATATTATTATATTATTCATAAAAAATTGATCCAAACTGGTAGATTAAAATTCTTATATGATATATGGTTTAAATATTTCCGTAAAATAAATTTTATACAAGCTTTTCAGTTATTTAAACCATTGTATATTTAGTTTAACCCCCTATGAAAACTGTTTTTTTTTCATAAACTCTAGCAAGAAATAATTATTGTTTTTACAATTAATTATAAATAATAATAATTTTACATTATTAAATAATATCAATTAAACAAATTCAAAATATTTGATACATTTTATAAAATTAAATTTAGTATAGTGAAACAATTTAATTTAAAATTAATCCTCTACGATTGACAAAAAGCGGTTTTCCAATAAAAAGTTTTTCTTTAGTATCATACGTTTTCATATCAAAATTCATTATAAAATTTATTCCAATGAACTAATTTTATTTCATAATAAAATAATTAATCTAATTATAATTTTTAAATAAATATATTGAAAAATGTATCTTTTTAAATTCATTAATTGAAAATGTAATGTATAATAAATAGTGACATTTTTAACTATTCATAATGAAAATAATCGTTAAAAAATAATCAAAAATTAACCCCAAGAAAATTTTAACATGTTTATTCTATGAATAATAATAAATAATTAAAATAAATTTTATAAAAGTATAAAAAAATTATTTATATTGTTTTCTCAAAAATTTAAATATAAAACATTTTTAGTAAAAATTAATTTTTTGAAGCATATACAAATTGAAAATATATTTATATTATCTAAATAACTTATAATTTTTTTTAACATTTTTAATTAATATTCATAAAAAAAATTTAATAACTATTTTAAGATGGTATAATATATTATTGTTCACTTCTACTCAAGGATCTGAGTGTCACTATCTATTGAAAAAATTATGTTTATTTGAAAAAATATATATATCATAAAAAAACCATGTTTTACATTAACCCCCCCCCATAAAATTAATTTTCACTAAAAAATTTGTTAATTTGATAATAAAATTAATAATATATTTGTTCTATTGAATCTATAATTTTCGTAATTCTATTCCAAAATTTGTTGATTTCCACAGTGAACATTAATGAGGATATTAGTCATGTTTTGTAACACTATATCTCTATGATTTAGGTTTTATATTACTTTTTCTTCCTTGGATTGAGAATGGAACAAAACTTTTTCCTCTGATTTAAGTAGATGTAATGTATTTGATATGTACTTACCCATAAGAGATATATATAAGAATAAATGAACTTGAGAGTTGTTAGATTATGGTGCCAAGGGATAAACTATACTCACCATTCAATCAAGACTATCACAGCAGCCTATATCCCTAGGAATAAAAATGTATTTCTTATTGTATATAATAACCCTATTCAAGGGAAAAATTAATAGAAAGACTTTATTTCCAACATCTATCTCCAAATAATTCAAATTATTACGAAAATAACATTTCTATTGACTAAGAAATGCTGAATGGTTCTGAATACATCATCCATTTCCTAAACTAATAAAGTTCCAAATAACAATATTTCTCAAAAATCATCCCAATATATTATATTTATACACTTCATTCTATAAAGATCTTCATAAGGATCCATCTCAATGATTGAATGAATTTATTATGGTAGTAAAACTCAATAAGAGGAATGTTTTCATATGAACTACCTTTAAAATACATAAACCATGATCTATGTATATCCTATAGGATTTTAATGGTTCTCTCAGACTAATTTTTTTTGGGGATGGTATGTTTTAATTTAACTCTGGGCATAATATAGATTATATAAAAGGCTTGTTCATAAATTGAAGGTAAAACTTATATCCTGATCATGTATTATAATATGTGTTTATTTATTAAACTATATCACTTCCATAATATAAATTATGTAAATTTGATTGAGAGAGAAATCATCATCGATAACAATAAAATACATAGAATTTGTAAGGTGCTCAACTACATCCCAAATTGTATTATGTCCTTTAGATGTTTTGGGGTGTCCAATGAAAAAAAATGGTGATATGTTCCCATTACCATTTTATAATGAGTAACATTTGTATCATCCCCTTAAAATTTTTTCTCTCATCCTCTTATTCCTATTATACCATGCGTCGATATATAAACACTTTAGTGTCTCTCATAATGTGTTCCCACCAGAATTACTCTATCAGATTTCAATAAATATCCATTCATCTATAAATAAGAGAGAATAATGAACTACCAAGATCATCTTATAGCTCATTATTGAAATATAGATTGGAAAGAACACATAATTGGGAAAAACCATATCAGTATATCATATTAAAAGTTGATCTTAGAGTAATTTATGACCATCTATTTTAGTTCCACATACATTTTTTGCGACTCGTTAATATTAACTTATATAGATGGTTGAGTACTCATTTGAGAAAAATAAAAAATATATCATTCAATTCATTTATCCATATCCATCAATTTACCGTCCATAAATATTGGATCATTTGTGATGCACATCCATATTAAAACAGCATGATCATTTAGACTATATGAATCTTTTAAAATGTTTAATTTCCCAGTGTGGATATGTATTAATCAGTCATGATATTCAATCTAATCTAACCATTTTTGGGGGAAATATTATATTCATTTTTTTGAGTAGATAATTTTAAATTTTATGATCAGTATATATATCACATCATTATCTCTAAGGATAATTACTCCGCACCATTAATGAAAAAATTTCCACCACTAAATACAAATCAAGATTTTCGTTATTTTTTTGAGGAATGATGAATTTTTATGAGGTAGATGATATGAATATATACAGGATAAATAATCCTAATACACTCTTCGATGAACCACTATATATTAAAATTTCCATATCCAATAAAATGTAATTTAAACATATGTTCATTGATGAACCTTAATTTAGTTCCTTGAAAAATTCTCCCAATTCTTCTATCTAACAGAACATTGATACCTTCTAAGAAAATTTACTGATTGGTTTATATAGTCATGAGAAATTATCCATAATTTGACAATACAATAAATCCAAAAAATAAAACTATGGATTTCATGTATAGTGTTTTTCTATGACAATTTTTAAAAACATTTTGCTTTATTAGATTCAGTAATATACCCTATCCTGATATAATAATAACCAAAAAAACATTCTAATGAAAAAATTAACAGTGGTAATTTTATTCATATGAAATATCCTTCTTTTGGGTGTTAAATATAAAAAATAAGTTATATGTATGTATTATATTTTATTGGAATATATAACAATATCATCCTTAAATTCCTCACCGATCTATTTAGTGTAATATCATAAGACTTAATTCAATACATCCATAATGATATGAGGGTAATTTAAAATATAAAATTAAATACATAAATAAATATATTCATGGTTTTTGTACATTGTATGAAATGTTTTGGTTGGATATATCCTCATTATTAAATCCCCAATGGTGATATCCTGAATATAGGACAACATTGGAAATATATTAATCTTTTTGCAGTTGATCAAACAGGACATCATTACAATGTAGATGATACTTGTTCTAGAATATTAGATTTTTTAATTCATGATAATAAATTAATATTAAAATAAACACATATATATTCTAAACAAAATAAATATGTGGATCTAAATGTGAAACACTTGACCTTGTTAATCCATTATCATGACTCCCTTATAATTTCTTTTTCACATACTACCACTAAATTTGTGCCATTTTATATGGAGTATTTGAAATGGGTGTAGCACCATTTATGACTTCTATAGTGATGAAAATATCATGATTCCATGGGATACATAACACTCTTCTATAATGACATCACAAAACACTAACAAACAATAATACCATCGATGTTCAGTATCTCCCCAACCATCTGAGAAAAAGACTCATTTTGAATATGAATCAATACGTATACCATGGGTTTTGTTTCCATCCAAAATTTATATTTATCATCAATCTCATATAATATCATATGTTTGATAAAATAATGAAATATGATTTCCAATAATTTAAATGGATGTGTGATTTATGTAGATAATTCTAATCCATGACTAACATAAAATAAAATTCAAATATATGGAGAATAATTAGATTTTTTAAACAAGCACTTTACCAAAAAATCATTAGCCGTATAAGAATCATGGACCTAATAAGAGATCAATATACCATTATTGTCTTTCACTTCGAATTCAAAATCTAATTTTATGGATTCATTTTTGAACCCTTCTAAAATTAATAAAAAAACAAAATAGATTGTAGATCCATTGATAAATAAAACATTTTTATTTCTATAGTGGATGGTATTTATAAATTTCACTGCATCATTATCACACCACTCATTAGAAATAATGATAGACTGAATTATACCTTTTTAATTTAGGGTTAAGACTATTTTGATATTGATTATCATCACAATTATCTGGATTTGAACACTTGTTATCATAATTCCAAAATTTGATTCATTTGAATCGCCTATGTGTGGGTGGTGCATTTAGTGGTGCTTTCTCTCAATTATCAAAATTGTCCAGAATCATCACTTAAAATTGGTATTTGATTTCCAATTCAAATTACTTTAATCACTTAAAACATTTCCCATCCCTTTTAAGAAAACATATTTCATGTTTCCTTCTACACTATAATCATATTAGAAGCCTTATATTCTAATCTCCATGGTTTTTTTAATTTACTATGAAGTATATATTACTTATATTATCGTAACCTTGGGTTTAATTAGCTAATTCAGTCTTCATATCTAAATTCCTTTCATATAAAACATTTATTCATACCTATTAATTTTACATATTTGTCACACCCTTTAGAGACTTGTATTTCATTAAAAAATCTATCATACATACTTTTAGGTTTGATGATAATACAATATGTGAACCTCACAAGTACAGTATATGGTTCCTCATTGGGACCAACTGATTCCTCATACTTATTATTTACATCAAGGAATGGTTTCTCTATATTCATATTAATTATATTAAGTAAAATAATTAATGGAAAATTAGTTTATAAACTCATCCCACACCATGAAGTCAATTTATTCACTTTCCTCATATTCTTTATAATATTCCACCATTGATCTATTTATCCTTCCTTATGATAGATAGGTAACATTACTTTTCCATCATATAACCAATGGAAATGAAAAATATCTTCTCAATCATAATGATATGTATACTAGAATCTAATAAATTTGGGGATCCACTAATAGAAGGTGATTGTGGTATCATAATTTAGTAAACAAAACATTATTAGATCATTTTCTCATTTATTATTCATCATGACATGTATATCTAGAATGTTGGGTATGAATATTGATGAAATTTTTTATTTCATACCTCATAAATTTAGTTTTTATTAAAATAAGTACTAAATATTCCTTGAGATTTTTCATTAAAATTATTCCCTTTTTATAGAAATTTACTATAACTAAAAAACACAGTGTGGGTAATAATTAACATTTTGGTAAATAACATAATCATGAAAATGAATTTTATGATATCTAAATAAAGAAACATTATTTTCTATATATTAATCCTTGGTTGTAACATATTTCATTGAAAGTCATTAGTTCATTCAAATCCTTCATGATGGTTTGTAATGAAATATGTGAATTAACCCAAGCATATCCCCCATGACTGTTACACGAGGTGTGATTTAAGGGAACAATTGCTGTCCACAAGAATGATGGATGATATACACTTGAATTTTTTTAGTGTTTTCCACTATATTATTTTGTTCCAACGACACTCCAGCATGTAGTGTCCAAAAAAGAATGTTTTTAATAAAACCACACTACTTCAGTTACCAGACCATAGGATATTCTCTTATACAAAGGATTATAACAAGTGTTCTAAATAATATCATTAATATAATAGTTCCATAGTTAAATATAAATTTCTCTAATAATAACTATAGTAACCGACAATTTTCATATATAGATATTACATTTCTATAGATTAATTTTAATTACAAAACAAAATGACCCCATCAAAAATATTATTGGTTTAGTACATTTGTAAACATTGATACAGAAACAAAAGATTCAAAAGTGAACTACATAATCACCCAATTAGTTAATCATAACTATAATACTTTTTTCAATTCATATATAATAACATTACTCGGGAATTTGGGAATAAAAAGATAATAAATGGTGAAATTGTTGGCATAGTAAGGGTAAAAAAGGGAAATATCATTTAAGACAAAAACATAACATGAGAATTCATGTATTAGAACACGATCATAGAAAATTAAAAACATACCATGTATATCATTGATTAAATTATGGAGTCATGGAACAAATCATAGCAGTAAATAATCAACAAATCATAAGGTAATTAAATACACAAGCCATGGAAGCATTACATCAGAATAATGAAATGATTTTTTAATATGAACAAGATTAGGAAATAATTTATTTAGTATTAAAGTATTACAACCTAGTCTTTCACAAGGGATTGGGTGTACTCCCCAATCCATAATAGTATTTAGGGTTCATTGTAAATTCTATCATAGTGAATAGAGTCTCATACTAATCATATATATCTCTCCATTCCATTCATGCTTCTCTCAAGAGATGTCCATATTTACCCAATTCATTGTATGGTTATATAATTCCAGGCCCACCATCAACATTATTGAAATAATAAATATTTTATCCACAATATAAAAATAAAATCATTGTATCATGACCTTTAAAAATTAAAAAACATTCATAATTATTTATTCAAAGTAAAACCCATGGAATAGAAATGAGTTTCATTAATATATTAAAATCGTAGCAATAAAATAACTAGATGAACAATATGTATTTTATCCATTGATCATATCACAAAAAAATATTTTTCAACATTAGAGGATAATATCTTATATGTAAAATGACTCTATAAGACCATTGTGATGATTTTCTAAAAAAAATGCATTTTTCACTTTGAAATAACATGTTTAAAATATGGGAATCCCAAAAATTAATGAAAACAATTTTATTGAAAATAGACATGGTAAATTATAATTGATGCATCAAGGCATTCAATGGTAATTATGGAAATTAATTTCATTCTATTATTCATATGATACATAATACTTCCATTCCGTTTTTTCATAAAAACTAAAAAGTACATTGATCAAAAAAAATCCAATACGATTCCTTTCAAAAAAATTAAAAATTTAAAAAGGATTGAAAATTACATAATATGTTCATTTTATAATATTTAAATAACTCATGAAACATTCATACAAAAAATTTACATAGATGGGGAATATTTGTAAAGTGAAGAGTGATATAAATTGATTATTCCTTAAAACAATTCTCTATATCTCACGAGTACTAAAAGAGTGGAAAATGAAACAAAACATAAAATTTAATGAAAAAATATATCATAAAATAATCATTAGAATTTTTAGGGAAATATCATAACATTTCATAATTTGAAAAATAATCATAAAAGATCGCAATAAATAATGAAATTAAAAATAAAACCCTTAACACTTTGTAAATTTTTCAATCATATATACCATAAAATGGAAAAACTAAAATAAAACATTTAATATAATTAATGTATGAAGAATAATGATGTTATTTTTCAACGGGAATCTATATAAACCTCATAATATAAAAAACATGTTAATATGGAATATGTCTCATGGAAAAAATATTGACACAAGAAACCCCATATGTTAGGTTTGACTTCCTTTGTACGTGTTTGAACACACTGAATAATAAATATAGATTTATAATACATATATTTAGATATATGATTATATATATAATTCCATCAATAAATTTGTAATATAATTTTTCCTTTAATTTATTAACTATCCACTATTAAAATCAATGTTCTAAGTGATAAATGTTTCATTTTGGAATTTACAATTTAGTTCTGTATTTTTGGACCATTTAATTTGACCTTGTTTCCATCATTTATATAATTTTAAAAAATTTATAATTGTCATAAATATTCACTTTAAATATATATACAGAAATATTCATTAATAAAATTTAAGATATATAAATTAATTATAATGTTCATGGAGATAGTAAGTCGTATATATACATGAATATTAATTCATTTTTTAAATATATGGAATTAAATAAATGAAAATGATATTTGAGATTTGAAGAATATTTTTGAAAAAAATATATAATATTTTTATATTTAACTCATTTTTGTTACCAACCATGTATAATTGATATGAGAAACGAATCACATCACTTCTTGAAGGTGGTAGTCCATATGTTCTCACAAGCAACAAAATTTATTTTCATTGAATTGGAAGGTAAGAAGTTAGTTGTTATTTTATAATTCCATAAGTCGACAAATTTCATAAATATTGGAAACATACTATAAACAAACCATTTTAACCATCCATGAGATGTGGTAATTGAAAAAAATATCATTGGTTCGCAGGCAATATTACATTGTAGAAACAATCGATAAGATAGTTTCCCATTTAATGGAAGATTATATGAGTATAATTTAATAAATTAAACTAATAAAATATCATCAAATTTGATATACAAGTGTTATTATTTCATTTTTTCGAATAATATTTCAAGGAGGTATAAGAATAAATAAAATAAAAACCCATGGTTCTGAACTATACCTCTATATCAGAAAACCACTTTTTAATTATACCTAATACCTTCATAGGATGGTTTTATAATAAAACTAGTTACTATGGATTTTTATAGGGATGTAAGGAATGGTTTTGGGATGGTATTTTTCATTAAATATGGCTTTTAAAGTGTGGATGTGAGAAGAGAGGGGAATATTTTAATTAGTTTGGAGGAGAACCCACTTGTAATTTTTGAAAAAAATATATATTAATGTTTTATTGAATGAAAATGAATTCAAAATAATCATATAATAATATTATATTATATAGGGTAAATACATTTCCACTAAAATTAAATTAGGAATGTTTATGGGAAAATTTAACCATTATCTCTTCTCTGTTTCACGATGATAAGGTTTCATGGTATGAAATGGGTTTATTGGCATACAAAGATTTCAAATGAAATCACCTCGGGTATTGGTACTCTAACAAGATTGTACAAAAGGACTATGAATGTATAACATGGCTTTTTTATCGTATTCTTGTTGATGTCAATTGGTAAGTGAAGTTACCCAACAACATATCCTTCCATGCTAAGGGAAATAGATCAGACCTATAAGTTGAATACAATAATGCTCCACCTTTTTGTGTGGTTAGGAAGATAGTGGGCCACTCAGTTACCAATTGCAGAGTTATAATAAAGAATGTCTCTATCCCAAAACCACTTTAATAGAGTGATGCCAACATGAGAAAAAGATACAAAAATGTTCCAGTTGAGATGATATGACTCATCAAGGATAAATATGGCCCTTCACATGACCCTATGAGGATTCGACCATTTATTTCTTCTATCACTAATGAATAAGACAAAACTATTATTCTAGAAAAGGATCATCCTAGATCATCCATTAGGAAGAAGACCTAGGGTAGTCATAGTTGAAGAGGTGGAGGCCTAATATGTTGTACAGGTTTTCGATTCTGATATTTAAAATTACATATTCAATCTTGTATTGCAATTGAAACAATAAATGAAAGATTAATTTATTTTCCGATAATTTTTTAATGTCATATGAAATATGATATGATCATTAAGATATTAACACCATCCAATTAATGATGCACAAAAAGACACCCATCACATCGAAGTTAACCCTAGTGATGATGGTGATACTCCCCATTTCAGACAGAATCCCCTAGGGACATCTCTCCCAATTACTGCACCTATATTATCCAAGGTTTCTAATTCTAGAAATACAACCAACATTGCAGGGAGACTCATTCATAGAAGAATTGAAACTAATTTGAATACGCAGTCTGATGAATATTTTGGAAACCAGAATAATGGACATTAATCTACAGGAAACAATGAACTTGCTTGTATAGACATCCCTCATTTGGGAAGAGATGATTAAATTGGTACTAGAGATAAGGTTATTTATGATAATACCAACACTAACTAAGTAACTCTAATAGATATAGGGAATCTAGAACTAAAAGAAAATGGAAAAGTTGTGTTCAACAACACAGTTGATGTAAATTGCATACTAGAAGGCTCCACAGCTCCAAAAAGAAGGTTGCTCGTCCACCCATGAAACTGGCTGATAAAAACATGAGGGGTCCCAACCATGGAGTCAATTTGAAATGAAGTTTTGTTTTGGAATTGTCAAGGCTTTTATAATCTAGAAACTCCAATATCCATTCAGTTGTTCATATAGAAGCACAAACATCTTCTTATAAGACTATCTGAGCCTAAAAATATCTTCTTCTTTAATATTTCCATCTTTTAGAAGTTTAATTTCTCTTAAATTGACACCAATAGGTGTTCAACAAATGTCAAAAGACTATGGTTCTTGGATCCCTTTTCTATGACATATATATGAATGGTTGTTTCAACAGATCTGCTTGTCACCTGCTCCATTAATTATCTCGGATTTTATTTTTTTACATTTATTTATAATAATAATACTTATCTCGATCATGCGACCATATGTATGGAAATGGGGTCCATGAACTATGTAATCTCTATCCCCTAGATCTTATTGGTGGACTTCAATGAAATTATTATCTCGATAAAAAAATTGGAGATTTTAACAACTCCATTTCTTATAGAGATTTCAGAGCTTGCATCGTCCAAAATGACATGGATGAGGTCAACTTGGTTGGTTCCAAGTATAATTTCTATAGAAGGTATCTCAATTGTAATGTCACCAACAAAATTGGCAGGGATTTTATCAATGGTGATTCTCTAAATACATGGGGATTTGTTTCATGTTCAACCATTTCTAGACATCATTCTGATCATCACCCAATTCAATTTGTCCTTACTAATAAGTAACCCATGAACACTATCCCCCTTATGTTCAATATGGACTTGGTTAGTCAACCTAATTGTTGGGTCATTGTGTAGAACACATGGAACACTGTGAATTATAGGAATGATGATTTTTCTTGTATAACCAAGCTCAAAATCCTCAAAAGGAATTTGAAATTCTGGAGCAATGATCAATTTAGCTTCATTGATTTGGATATTTCTTCACTTGAGGAATATCTTCACAATATTCAAGAGACCACCTTGATCAGAGATTTCTCTAATGGGTGCTTGGCTAAAACTAAGCTAATCATCAAGCTCAAAAAACTTCTAGAACATATGGATTCCTTGCAAAGGGACTCCTTCAAGGCTTAATGGCTAATGGATGGTGACAGGAACTCGAATTATTTTAATGATCTTCACAAAATTCTAAAGATCTCTAAGTCATATTCCTTGATAATAAATGGGGATCACCTAACTAATAATATAAAGGACATAGTAGAGCACATAATCCCTCAATTTAATGAGGTCATAAATGGGTAACATTCCACTATTAACCCATTAGATGGTACTATCCCAAGGCTTGTGTATCTGGAGGATAACTCCAACCTTATAGCTATTCTTATTGAGCTAGAAATAAAGGAGGTTGTATTCAGCCTCAATTATGAGTGTTTTCATGGTCTGTATGGATTTGGTAATTTCTTCTTTCAATATTTATGGGATATAATTCATGAATATATTTGCAGGTCGGTTATACAACTTTTCAAAGGTGGGATCCTTCCCAATGGATTGAATTCTCAATTACATTACCTTATAACATAAGTGGAGAATGAAAATGAAATTCACTTATTCGGTCCAGATGTCTTGGTCAATACTATTCACAAAATCATTTTCAAAATTCTTGCTAGCAGGTTATCACACATTGCTTTCACGATTTTTTCTACCAATCTATTTGGATTTATCAATGAGATATTGATCTAGGACTGCCATATAACCACTTAGGAATTTGTGAATTTTCAAAAAAACCACATCAGAGGTGGTTACATTCCCCTCAATATGGACATTAGTAAGGCTTTTGATACCATTGACTGGGGCTTCATATGAAGGATCCTCTCCTTGTATAGATTTGATGATGTTTTCATTAGTTGGGTAAAATATATTTTGATCTTGGATCACATTTTAGTTCTTATAAATGGATCCCCTAAAGGATAATTTGACACTTCAAGAGGTGTTAGGTAGGGTGATCATTTATTAGAAGTCATTTAATCTATTTCTGAGGATTAAATCAGTAGGTTTCTCTCTATCATGGATGGCTATGGAACTAGAAAAATATTCATGTTGGATGAGGGTTAGTTTCTTCATCGAATATCCAATATACTGACAACATTATACTCCTCACTTAAGGGGACAAGTAAAATATCAAGATTATCAAAAAATCCCTTTTTCTCTATGATATGTTCTCATGATATGAGGTAAGTTGAAGCAATTCCTATGTTTACATGGAATAAAATTCCACATCTACCTGCATGTATGACATCATTAGAGAGATGGGTATTCATGAATCACCTCTATATTTCACATACATGGGGGTGTCATTGTTTTGGGAGATACCGAAGGATTTCATTTTCTCTAGAATTGATGGTTTGATTCAAAGAAAAAATTCCTCCTAGAAGGGTAAATCATTATCAATTGAATGTATAGTGTGTCTTCTGATGTCCATTGTTATCTCAAAATTTTTCTACCAATTTATCATTTACAATTGGATGATTGATTTAATTAAGAACATCAATGTATCTATCAGGAAGTTCATTTGGAGTGGAATTATCACTGAAAATAGTCTTGCAACCGTCCCTTGGAATTCAGTGTGCAAGCCTTATGATGAGGGGGGCTTGGGTATTATGAACCTGGGTTGTTTTAATAATTCAATGTAGGGAATCTTTATATAGAGGCTAGTCAACATGAAATTTGAAGCTATATCTTTTCTCAGAGCCAAATTTTTCACCAACTCAAATTAGGCAGCCTCATTTACATTAATTCTTCTGTTTGGCCTTCTTTTAGTGATATCTTTTCAAGAATTGATGCATATTTTCGATGGCTAGTTTCAAAGGAATCCTCATATCCTTTTTCAAAATGAAATTGGAATGGAATAAACTTGGAAGACATATATATTGTTCATAACTATAACCTGGATTTTGATCTTTCAATTAAAGTTCAACATGGTTGTTTGGAAGGACATTCAAATCTAGTTATTTCAATTTTAAGAAATTACTGGTGCTCTTCTAGGGGAGACTTTTGGGTATGGGAGCCAGCTTCTAATGAAATCCTCTCCTCCAAATGATTTTATAGGCACTATGTTGGTAATGTATCTAGTTCTCTATGGATGTGTAATTTGAATAATTACTTCCTAAAAGCCTCTCGTGCCATATTTTCTGGATGATTAGAGCACATGAGTCTTCCAACAGATGATCATCTTTAAAAATGTGGGATATCCTTCTGTTCAAGTTATGTGTTGTGTCATCAACACATTGAAGACATCAGCCATATCTTTCTCATCTATGTGGTAGCTTCATCAATGTGGGAGGTTGTGTCCAACATTTTTGAAGTTCACCTTCCATGGATGAATTTGATGTCTGAATTTATAATGAGTTGTCCAACTCATAATCTCTCAGCGTAGCACGTATATTTATTTTTCACTCTTATAGAGGAGTTTATTTTCCACATTTGGTATTAAAAGGATATATTCATTTCTGAGTAGCAGGAGTTTTCTATTAGTGTAGTTATTTAGGGTATTCTTACTACAAACTTTGAGGCTATCATCCATAAAGGCAAATCATGTGGTAATTCCATTCACAATTTGTCAGACTTAACTAGGGGTGGTGTTAAGGTCAATTTTCATTTACCACATGGCTTAATTTATGTGTTATGGACATCACCCTTTCATAGCTGCATCAAGATAAACTTAGATGACTCTTCATGAGGTAATCTGGGTTATTCAGTATTTGGTGTGGTTTCTAGGGATCACAAAGGGTGTGTTATTGGTTGCCTTTATGGTTTGGGTGTATTTTCCTCTTCCCTTGATTCATAGATGTGTAGAGTTATTGAGGTGGATGAACAGTATGATAGAAGAGGTTGGAATAATTTATGTATTGAATGAGATTCCACACAGGTTTTGTTAGCTCTCATGACATGTTCTCTTCATCTCTCCTGTAAGTTGACTAATCGTTGGAAAAAATTCTTGGATCTACTTTATTCAAAAGAACACATATTTACTCATGTCTATAAAGAAGAAAATGGGTTGGAAGATGGTATTTCTTTTAAAGGTGTTAGTGGATCAGATTTTCATTGTTGACATGAAGTGCCAAGTGATATTCTTCCATTTATGAGGTAGAATCAATGTAAATATTATTATTTTAGATTGGTGTAAGATTTTATTTTTTATAATAAAGTGATATTCCTTTTATGTTCAATGTCTCAATTTACCATTAAAAATATATTTTCATTGTATTATGATAGTATAAATATTTTTACAATTTTGTTATTCCTATTAATAACATCAATTTAAGGGAATTTTTATAATGGTATACTATATTATTATTCATTTATGCATGGTATTTCATTTATACCAATCTATTAAAAAATTAAATTTATTGGAAAATAAATATTTTATAAAAAACATAGTGTGTTACATTTTTTGTAGTTTGATGAATTATTATGATTCATACATATATAAATAGGGGGGTTTAGGATCAAACTAAAATATATACTTCTTTTCACACTCATATCACTATATATATAAGTGTGTAAATATTAATTTTCAGGTGTTAGTCGGTTATATGGTTATGAATTTCTAGCTCATGGATAACACTTATAGTGTTTATGGGTAGCTTATAAAGGAGTTTATATAGTATAATTTTATGATTTTATTTTTAGCTATAAAATTATTTAGTGTCATGTGTCTTAGTTACATATTATTACATGAATTTAACATATATGTAAATAAATCCATATCAAAAAATCAATCGGTCTAGTTTCTTTCAGAGAATGGTTACATAAATCATAAACATAAAAATAAACAAAATTATATTTATTTAAGTCTATCTAATGTACTCATGAACTCCATTCAAATTTTATTACTATGTAGGATTCCATGGGGACATACACTAAGGTAATAGGTGAGCTTATAAATAATGGTAAGGGAATGTTCATGATAATGAATAAACAAGTGAGTCAATATAAATAAAATGATATCATAGAAGAGGTGGAAAACATATAAAAACATGGAATCATGGAATAAATATGATAATGTTAAAAGTTCATGGAATCTGAATTGTAACACCCCAGGATTTCAGAGTGTGTTATTTCTTAAAAATAATTCAATAACTTGCACTACACGCAACAACGAGTTCAATCGCACCATGACTTACCAAACAAGCTGTTCAAAAGAGGTTATGAATAGTGTTAACTAAATTTTAAACTTTATATAATCCTTATAATTTTAGAATCCATATTATGAGTTTCTTAGACATAATGTAAGAACAAATTCATTTTCAATATTGCACCTTTACCAAATTTTAATAGTGAACCCTTTTTAGATACAATATTTTAAACCTTTTGACTAAATGGGGACATCAAAAAATTTAAAATAAAACAACCCAAGCTTCCACGGTACGCTTTCCTTTGAGTAATACGATAGCGTGTGTTGTACGCAACCTCGAGTTCTAACACACACCACAACTAATTAAACTAGCCGTTGTAAGTAGTGATACCTACTTTTTGAAATAATATATATTTTATATTTCAAAATGGACTTCATTTTTGGATTCGGAATATCGAAATTATCCTAGGGTGAAATTTTGGTACTTTTCGGATAACTTTTATATTTTGATGAATAGTGAAAATTACTAAATTTTAATTAAAAACAACTTTTTTAATCAAAATAAGTAATAGTGATAAATTATGAATTTGAGTGGTTTTAAAGTATATTTAGAATATATTTTTATCATTTAATATAATGTTGGTCATTGGACATAATTTTACAATTAAACCGAACATAAACAAGTGTCAATCTTTTGGTAGTTATTATCTCTTAAAAACACGCTTTTTGTTTTGACAGCGGGAATTAATTTTAAATTAATTTCTGCCACTTCTGTGTTTTGAATTTAGGAAAATGGATTCCATATTTGGAATCAGGATATTCAAATTGTGTAAATAGGTAACTTTTATTTTTACACATTTTGAATAATTACTGCGGTAAATATTTTATTTACCATGGTTAAAGGGTAAATCCGGTAAATAAGGGTTAAGAAAATAATATTATAATAATACTAAATTACCCTAAAACGTGTCTTAACCCTATTGGTTGATACATGGTCGACCATGGGAATCTTTGGGTCTATTTTGGGACCCCATGGATCCACTTGTAAGTGATAATGACACTTTATTTTAATTTAGTTAAAATGAATACAAAAATGACACAAGCATATATCTTTTAGAACAACAATTTTTACATAGGGTTATATATGTTGGATTTTAGATTATAAATATTCATTAGAAAGCTAAAAAGATTTCCTACATAATGATATTTTATTTATAATTTTTACACATTAAATAATTTATTTTATTTATGACACAATGATGATGCAGTAATTAGTATAATAGTGAAAAATTAAAATAATTGATATTATAAATACCCAAATAAATATAATATGAAACTTTTAATGAATTAAACTAATTTTATAGGCTAATATGATATACTAGGATTGATGTAATGGACTTTGTTCGAAGTAATCAATCTGTTATGAGTTTCACAAAAATCAACTATTGAATAGTGTCAAAATTGACATAAAAGAGTTCTTAAAACAAATATTATATTATTAATTGATATTAAATTCCAAAAAATCTAAGGTTCGGCCAAGAGACTTATATTATGATAGGTTAATCATTAAGGGACCACTTGGGGGTCTCTTGGATGTATATAGTAAGTTTATTAACCATATTATATAAAAATACAAAGAGACATTGTAAAAGTGAAACTAATTAACTTAGAGTTAATACTTAAAGATAAGGTTAATATAAGTACCCAAACCTGTCTAAATTCTATTGGATGAGTTGTTTTCGACCTATCCCCACCTCATCCTTTGAATATTAAACTTTGGAGCCTTTAGAAACCGAATATGAATTTATTATAAATTAATATTTCTAGCTTTTCCAAAGGTGCCCCTCACCCCTCTTATAAAAGGGCACTCCTCCTTCTCTTTTCCTCACACCTCTCAAGCCACTTGGATCGTCCAAACTCTGCCCAAATAATCTCCCAACATCCCTCACTACAACCTAGAGGCCTTAGTTTGATCAGAAAGCCAACCTAAGGAGCCCTTTTGATCAAATCAAAAGGAAGAACCCGAAGAAGAGGTAATGATTTCACCACCCTTTTCTAAGTTCATTTCTTCTTCCACTTCTTCTTCCTTTGTTCTTAACATTCTAAAATAATAACTCCAGTATCTCACATATACTGTGATGTTATTATAAGTATGGTACAACCATATTCAGTATTCTATCCACCCTTTGAATAACATGTCACCATACGTGCGTACGTACGGCTTACCGTCTCCACGTCGTGGTGTAATTGTTATTCAATATAATATTATTTGGATGGGTATAATAATGATGTGTAACTCATGTAAATAATAAATATAACATGTTAATGATTCTGTATATATGATATACCATCCATTTATATATTATTTTAATATCAAAAGAATGATATTGTCGCTCGTGCGTACGTACGGACTACCGTCTCCACGAACGTGATGAGATTCATTCTCCATCGTATCCATTCAAGTATAATTATCATTTGATGATTTAAAAATGATATTTAAGGACTTGATATCATTCTGGATATGAATAAGATACAACAAACATGGCTTATGTAACAAAACATATAAAATAAAATGAGTAAGTTAACACCCGAAACGATGATAATTCTAAGATATTATTAACAAATCAATGTTAAAAGATCATATATGATATCATATTAATATATATGATTCTTGTATAATTTAATAACAACTATTTCACCATTATACAGGAGGTTAACCTACCCCAACCAAGGAAAAGTACAAGGTAAGGGTTATTTCACAATCTCTTCATTATCCGAGGTTGTTTATATGTAATAATCTACTGGGATCTCTTTATCATCCACATCCATGTTTCTTCAAAATGTATTTCAAAACATTTTTACTATTTACAAGAATATGGGTTAAAGTCATTTATACCCTTGTTTGACTTTTTATAAGAGGTTTATAAAGGAATCTTTCCGTCGTTTTCAAAACAAGGTCCTTTTTAACCTTTTCGACAGAATTGAGGTAAGAATGTTTTTTTTAACTTATACGGCGGGTGCGGTTATTTTCCGCCGTTATAAAATCGTCGAAGTTTTCCTTACAAGATTATAAGAATATTTTCAAAGAAAATGTTTTATTTTATATGGATCTTAAATTATTTCAAAATAAAAGGAGATATTTCTTTAAAAAGAATTTTGATTTCATCTATGTCAACATCCTTTGATGGGTTTTAAGATTATTTGAAGTTGATTTATTATGATACAAAACTTCTATATTGTTTTGAAGGTTTTGTGATATGTTTGACTGTGGATGTGCTATTTTTATACCATTCATAGTTTATGGTGAAATTATTGACATTTCGTATGCTAGTTTTAATACGAATGTTTATGTTATGTTTAAACCTTTTCATATGGGAATGCATTGGACTTAATAAGTGACGGGTGGAGCCCGCTATAGCTCCTCGATGCATCGGTAGGTCTCATGAGACAAAATAGTGTCTTGGCACAAGGCCTTGACAAAATCTTATTTGTAGTCTTGGCACGAGGCCTTGGCTATGTGGTTATGATAGTCTGGCATTATGCATTCCAACATTATGAAAGTGGTTATTGATTTTTGCATGTGATTATTCGATTAGTAGAATATCCATGTGAATAAGTAAATGGCATTATTTCATTTTATTTATGCCATACTATGTTAAATGTTCATGTTTAAAAGGCTTTTGTTTTAGTTATACATTTCCTTAAATGTTTATTTTTATTTATGAAAGTTTCCTCTATATTGTTATCCTTACTGGGCATTTGAGCTCATCCCTTTTCTATGTTTTATTTTTCCCAGGTAGTGAAGAAGTAAATTATGAATGACTTGCAGGGATATTATGAGGGGTTAATAGTGTGGATATGAAGACTTTGTTGTTGTAGTAGTTTTTCACTTTGAAATGTAATGTAAAACATTATGATTATATCTAGTGTTTCCAAGGATACTAAACCAATCGGTCTTTCGGGATTTGATCTTTCTTGTGATCATGCCAATGTTATGTAAGTAATGCACCGACTCTGGGTAGCTGGGGTCGGGGCGTTACAGTTGGTATCAGAGGAAGTTTAGTACAAACCTTGGAAGCTAGATTTAGATAAACTCTGATTAGAGCACGTAGACCTAAGATGAACTTTGAGGATTAGTATAGAAGAACTTCCTAGAATTTTGGTATTGTAGAGACTTTGTGAGTTTTCCGAGCAATACATCCCTGTCTGGATACGAGCAGGTAGAGGCGGCTCTGGCACAGATGTACCTAGGGGTAAAACCCGAAAACACCGCTTTGAGCTAGACTCGAACGGGAACTGGTGCACGACAACGGGCCTTGCTGCACTCTTGGTTACGACACTCCCGGGGGATATGCTTAGGATAACTCTCATTTTCTTTACAAATCATTATGAAGGGTTTATGAGTATATACTTCCTCAAAGAAAACATTTTTATGATTATGGATTATATCCATAAATAGTTCAATTTATGTTAAGTGTTTTATAAGTATGGGATTATGTATTTTGACTCATAAACTAATCTAGTTTATGCCATTGTTTAGAAATGGCGCCCAGTAGAAGGAATGATAACTCCAGAAATGCACATGATTCAAAGAGAAGGAAGGATCATATCTCTCATGGTCTTAATCTAGAATTTATAAGAGAAATAGTCTCCCATGTATTATCATCATATGAAGAAATAATATCATGTGTTGATAAGATAAGTAAAGAGTTTACTGAGTCTTATGGCTTTGAAGGGAAGCAAGAGAAGAAAAGGATAGAAGAGAAAAAGATGGATAAAGGGAAGAGGGAAAAGAAGAATTTTCCCATATGTGGTAACTGTGGAAAGAAACACCCTGGAACTTGCCTGAAAGGAATGAGAGTTTGTTATAAGTGTGGAGGAAAAGGGCACAAAGTACGTGACTGCAAGGGTAAGAAAATGGTTTCAAATGTACAATGCTTCATTTGCAAGGAGTTTGGACACTACGCGAACCTATGTCCCAGTCATCAGACTATGCCGCAAATGATGCTATTGGATAATAATCAAGTTATGATACTACCACAGATGAAGAGGAATGATTAGAGTTCTTATGTTGATTATGTCAATTGAGTGTTGTATCAACAATGTACTTATTATAATAATTATGGAGTATATAAGGATTGTACTGCAGTACTATTTCATTAAGGACTTGAGATTGTGTGGAACAAAGAAAAGTGACTCAATAGCAGGATAAATTTTTGGAAAATATATGGTTGAGAGAATATAGTTCTGATACTGAGGTAGTGATTTTGGAATAATATGTGATTATTTTGGATAAATTATATTGGATATTCTTGACTACCCTGGAACTGATTAATGATTTGTATAATCCATCATTGTTGGGGTTTAAAACATTTTTGGATTAATGAAGTATATCCAGCATTCTATATGGAATAAGGGAGCATGAATGTAATCAATAAGGAATATGGTAATACATGATGAAGGTATTCATATTCTATTACGGGGTAAAAAGGATCTATATTATGTTTACCTTCCTTATAAATGTTGGACTGTGAGTTTAGACAGAAGTATTTTGGATAGTTCTAGTTTGGATTATTTTGGATTGCCATAAAAGAACAACCCGGAGGTCGGGCGGTAATCCGTCGCGTCCGGCAAGGCTGCGAGACTTGAACCCGCAACCGAAGGGAGACAAGGGTGTATCACCTACCACTGTCCCATGAGATTTCCTGAATTAAATAATGTAGTTTTTTTTAAAAGATCTGGTAGATGAATTATAAATTCATTTATTTTGGAACCCTATACGAATAGTATAAATAGAAAAAAAATACGTTCTAGAGTGAAAGATGAGTTTGTGGTAGAAATTTATTAATGGGTAAAATTCTAATTATAAAGTAAGTATATCTCTTTATTATCTTAGCCAATCTCATAAATAAATTCCTCAACATTAATAATAGAAACTTAGAACAAAAATGTTGTCCTAGATGGTACCTTAAATCATCACAAATTTATGGCTTTGGGATTGTTTGCCTTTTCATAGCCATGTTCTCTACCACTCTCCATCAGATAATTGATGGTTAGATTTCTCTTCCATATCCATATTTTCCTACATGGAACCCTAGTATGTGTTATTTTCGGTAATCTTCATACTTTCCCCTCTTTATTTTAAATAGAGGCCTCATTATTTCATTTTTCGATGTGGGATTTCAACTAAGATATTTTGAAATGTCAAAAATGTGTTATCCCAATACCCTATATTTTGTTGAACCGATGGTACTTCAAATCATCATAGATTGATGAGTTTAAGGACCTCAATTATACACTTTTTTGTGATTGATGACCTCAATCACTACCTATAAATATTTACGTTTTTCCTCCGATTATATGTCTCTAATTGCCACCAATGTTCTCCTAATCAAGATCATAATTTGGTGGTGACCCTTTCATTTCTCTTTTCCTCATATTAAGACTAAATTTTAGTAACCCAATTTCCGATGTGGGTTTTCCCACAAATATATTATCTATTTTCAACCTTTTATTTTCGAAGAACAATTTCAAATTGCGAGGACGCAATTTATTGAAGGAGGGGAGAATGTAACACCTCAGGATTTCAGAGTGTGTTATTTCTTAAAAATAATTCAATAACTTGCACTACACGCAACACCGAGTTCAATCGCACCATGACTTACCAAACAAGATGTTCAAAAGAGGTTATGAATAGTGTTAACTAAATTTTAAACTTTATATAATCCTTATAATTTTAGAATCCATATTATGAGTTTCTTAGACATAATGTAAGAACAAATTCATTTTCAATATTGCACCTTTACCAAATTTTAATAGTGAACCCTTTTTAGATACAATATTTTAAACCTTTTGACTAAATGGGGACATCAAAAAATTTAAAATAAAACATCCTAAGCTTCCACGGTACGCTTTCCTTTGAGTAATACGATAGCGTGTGTTGTACGCAACCTCGAGTTCTAACACACACCACAACTAATTAAACTAGCCGTTGTAAATAGTGATACCTACTTTTTGAAATAATATATATTTTATATTTCAAAATGGACTTCATTTTTGGATTCGGAATATCGAAATTATCCTAGGGTGAAATTTTGGTACTTTTCGGATAACTTTTATATTTTGATGAATAGTGAAAATTACTAAATTTTAATTAAAAACAAATTTTTTAATCAAAATAAGTAATAGTGATAAATTATGAATTTGAGTGGTTTTAAAGTATATTTAGAATATATTTTTACCATTTAATATAATGTTGGTCATTGGACATAATTTTACAATTAAACCGAACATAAACAAGTGTCAATCTTTTGGTAGTTATTATCTCTTAAAAACACGCTTTTTGTTTTGACAGCGGGAATTAATTTTAAATTAATTTCTGCCACTTCTGTGTTTTGAATTTAGGAAAATGGATTCCATATTTGGAATCAGGATGTTCAAATTGTGTAAATAGGTAACTTTTATTTTTACACATTTTGAATAATTACTGCGGTAAATATTTTATTTACCATGGTTAAAGGGTAAATCTGGTAAATAAGGGTTAAAAAAATAATATTATAATAATACTAAATTACCCTAAAACGTGTCTTAACCCTATTGGTTGATACATGGTCGACCATGGGAATCTTTGGGTCTATTTTGGGACCCCATGGATCCACTTGTAAGTGATAATGACACTTTATTTTAATTTAGTTAAAATGAATACAAAAATGACACAAGCATATATCTTTTAGAACAACAATTTTTACATAGGGTTATATATGTTGGATTTTAGATTATAAATATTCATTAGAAAGCTAAAAAGATTTCCTACATAATGATATTTTATTTATAATTTTTAGACATTAAATAATTTATTTTATTTATGACACAATGATGATGCAGTAATTACTATAATAGTGAAAAATTAAAATAATTGATATTATAAATACCCAAATAAATATAATATGAAACTTTTAATGAATTAAACTAATTTTATAGGCTAATATGATATACTAGGATTGATGTAATGGACTTTGTTAGAAGTAATCAATCTGTTATGAGTTTCACAAAAATCAACTATTGAATAGTGTCAAAATTGACATAAAAGAGTTCTTAAAACAAATATTATATTATTAATTGATATTAAATTCCAAAAAATCTAAGGGTCGGCCAAGAGACTTATATTATGATAGGTTAATCATTAATGGACCACTTGGGGGTCGCTTGGATGTATATAGTAAGTTTATTAACCATATTATATAAAAATACAAAGAGACATTGTAAAAGTGAAACTAATTAACTTAGAGTTAATACTTAAAGATAAGGTTAATATAAGTACCCAAACCTGTCTAAATTCTATTGTATGAGTTGTTTTCGACCTATCCCCACCTCATCCTTTGAATAGTCAACTTTGGAGCCTTTAGAAACCGAATATGAATTTATTATAAATTAATATTTCTAGCTTTTCCAAAGGTGCCCCTCACCCCTCTTATAAAAGGGCACTCCTCCTTCTCTTTTCCTCACACCTCTCAAGCCACTTGGATCGTCCAAACTCTGCCCAAATAATCTCCCAACGTCCCTCACTACAACCTAGAGGCCTTAGTTTGATCAGAAATCCAACCTAAGGAGCCCTTTTGATCAAATCAAAAGGAAGAACCCGAAGAAGAGGTAATGATTTCACCACCCTTTTCTAAGTTCATTTCTTCTTCCACTTCTTCTTCCTTTGTTCTTAACATTCTAAAATAATAACTCCAGTATCTCACATATACTGTGATGTTATTATAAGTATGGTACAACCATATTCAGTATTCTATCCACCCTTTGAATAACATTTCACCATACGTGCGTACGTACGGCTTACCGTCTCCACGTCGTGGTGTAATTGTTATTCAATATAATATTATTTGGATGGGTATAATAATGATGTGTAACTCATGTAAATAATAAATATAACATGTTAATGATTCTGTATATATGATATACCATCCATTTATATATTATTTTAATATCAAAAGAATGATATTGTCGCTCGTGCGTACGTACGGACTACCGTCTCCACGAACGTGATGAGATTCATTCTCCATCGTATCCATTCAAGTATAATTATCATTTGATGATTTAAAAATGATGTTTAAGGACTTGATATCATTCTGGATATGAATAAGATACAACAAACATGTCTTATGTAACAAAACATATAAAAGAAAATGAGTAAGTTAACACCCGAAACGATGATAATTCTAAGATATTATTAACAAATCAATGTTAAAAGATCATATATGATATCATATTAATATATATGATTCTTGTATAATTTAATAACAACTATTTCACCATTATACAGGAGGTTAACCTACCCCAACCAAGGAAAAGTACAAGGTAAGGGTTATTTCACAATCTCTTCATTATCCGAGGTTGTTTATATGTAATAATCTACTGGGATCTCTTTATCATCCACATCCATGTTTCTTCAAAATGTATTTCAAAACATTTTTACTATTTACAAGAATATGGGTTAAAGTCATTTATACCCTTGTTTGACTTTTTATAAGAGGTTTATAAAGGAATCTTTCCGTCGTTTTCAAAACAAGGTCCTTTTTAACCTTTTCGACAGAATTGAGGTAAGAATGTTTTTTTTAACTTATACGGCGGGTGCGGTTATTTTCCGCCGTTATAAAATCGACGAAGTTTTCCTTACAAGCTTATAAGAATATTTTCAAAGAAAATGTTTTATTTTATATGGATCTTAAATTATTTCAAAATAAAATGAGATATTTATTTAAAAAGAATTTTGATTTCATCTATGTCAACATCCTTTGATGGGTTTTAAGATTATTTGAAGTTGATTTATTATGATACAAAACTTCTATATTGTTTTGAAGGTTTTGTGATATGTTTGACTGTGGATGTGCTATTTTTTTACCATTCATAGTTTATGGTGAAATTATTGACATTTCGTATGCTAGTTTTAATACGAATGTTTATGTTATGTTTAAACCTTTTCATATGGGAATGCATTGGACTTAATAAGTGACGGGTGGAGCCCGCTATAGCTCCTCGATGCATCGGTAGGTCTCATGAGACAAACTAGTGTCTTGGCACAAGGCCTTGACAAAATATGATTTGTAGTCTTGGCACGAGGCCTTGGCTATGTGGTTATGATAGTCTGGCATTATGCATTCCAACATTATGAAAGTGGTTATTGATTTTTGCATGTGATTATTCGATTAGTAGAATATCCATGTGAATAAGTAAATGGCATTATTTCATTTTATTTATGCCATACTATGTTAAATGTTCAAGTTTAAAAGGCTTTTGTTTTAGTTATACATTGCCTTAAATGTTTATTTTTATTTATGAAAGTTTCCTCTATATTGTTATCCTTACTGGGCATTTGAGCTCATCCCTTTTCTATGTTTTATTTTTCCCAGGTAGTGAAGAAGTAAATTATGAATGACTTGCAGGGATATTATGAGGGGTTAATAGTGTGGAAATGAAGACTTTGTTGTTGTAGTAGTTTTTCACTTTGAAATGTAATGTAAAACTTTATGATTATATCTAGTGTTTCCAAGGCTACTAAACCAATCGGTCTTTCGGGATTTGATCTTTCTTGTGATCATGCCAATGTTATGTAAGTAATGCACCGACTCTGGGTAGCTGGGGTCGGGGCGTTACATGAATAATGTTTAAATGATAATTAACGTGGCATAAAAATAATAATTCAAAACACAGAGTTAAGAAAACACGACATAGTGTGATAGGATATTTTTTCTACTGCAAGAATGGAGTATTCAGAGATGAAAACATTACCTAATTATTCGAGGGATGAATAAATCACTCTCACCCATCATATAATAATATTTTAATGTATATGTGTACTTCATAATGAAAATAAATCATTCATAATTCCTAAACATGATAAACCCCATCAAAAGTAAATTAACATCATAATAATGTCCCAAAGGAAAATCAAATAATATATCATAATTATTTCCTAAATAATGTGATTATTAAGTATTTATAATTTAATAAATGATCATAGTTCATGAATATTTAGGTATGATGGAGAAAAACACATAATAACAGAGTGGAGAAGATTATATAGAAATGGTCTTGTTAAAAGTTATTTTAATGAATGGTTAATGAATATTTATGGAAGGTAAAAACATAGTTTCTTCCATAAAAACTAATGAAACTAGAATTTTTACACATAAATTGTTCATTATTTTAGAAAATGATGAATTATTAGGTCTTTAAAAGAAGCATATATGAAATGTATTAAAGAACAAGAATGTTTTATTTAATTGAGATTTTATTAATAAATCAATTGAGAAGTAATGGTAAAAAAATTATATCCATGGAAATGAAAAGGAATCTGAAAAAGTTATTTATTTAATGAAGATATTATTAAATATAAAATAAATAAATGTGAATAATTGAGAGAAAAATTGGGTTATGTTTGGAGAAAATATAAATAAAAAGAAAAGTGGGTTATATTGGAGTTCACATAACTCAATTCCCAAATCGCATGATATGTGTATGCAACCACCTGAATAATAAATTTAAATTTATTAAATAAATTAGTCTATAAAATTATTATATATTAATTTTTTTAATGTCAATTAATTCTCATATTTCATTCATTTTCCCAATATTTATTTCTCCCATCATCCACTTGGGATAGTTCAAGTAGCTTCTCCCGAAGTATTTTTGTGTATTGGTTTTGAAAAATATGTTTTTAAAATAGTACCATGATCTCAATAATTATAGAGGGATTTCTTCTTTTTCATTCTACTAAAACACAAATCTATAATGTTCAATTTAGAGTCAAACATTGTGTAAATTTTTTCGATGTTTCTTGATAAAATTATTTTTGTGTAAAAAATATCAAAATCATTTTTTGTTAATATCAAGAATATAATTATAAATTTATATTTATTGAGACTTAATAATTTCATAAATAATATATTTATTTATTATATATATTTTTAAAAATATCTATGTATATGGTAAATTTAGTATTATGAAATTAACCATATTCTATTATAAAACCAGAAATTGTAGGATGAGTGTTATAAAATACTATGAATTCAGATTTCATTGATTATATGATGATATAATCAATATTTTAGTAGAATTATATTGTAATTTATTTGATGAAAGTTATTTTAATGATAATATATAAGTGTATTTAGATGTAATAATGATATAGAACTCAATGATGAAATTTATAGAAAACATAATTTATCACATTGTGTGACTAACATAAACAAAATCTTTAGCCATGTTAAACTGGTCTTTTAGGGAGAATAGATCATAATGAACATTTATAATACAAGGAATCAAGGATGTTTTATAGATTTTATAAGTTATGAATCTTATGCTCTTTGGAGATCACTGATGGTGAATGGTATATTTAAGAATGAATCCAAGGGTATTTCAAAATTAAATATTGGAATAAAATATTATATATTAATATAATGTAAAAACAAGTGGTATAACAATAAGTGGTTTTTTATTTAATAATATATAATAAGTTAAATTTTTTATCTAAATTCAATAAACCCCATAAGTTCATTCATATAATGTTTTTTTAATTTTACATTATTTTACTATTACCTCCTTACTTTTTAAAAAAATAAACAAAATACAACACTTTAACCAAAATTCAACCTTATAATTGCCAAAATAAGATCCATTTTAACAAAGTAATTTTTTTTAAATATTAGAGACTTTATTTTTGAATAAAATAATATATATTGAAGTATACTATTGTTTATATTATAGTCCAATTTTAATAATTAGAACACTAATATATAATTTAATAAATTATATAATTATTTATATACCAGAAAATATAATTTTATAATCCCATCTTAGCATAAAAGAATTTATACTTTTAAACTTATATTAAAAATTTATATTGTTTAAAAAAACATATCCATTTTCCCACATATAATATTATACACCCTTTGTGTCAAATATTTATTTCCACATATTAACACCTTAATTTAGTTGTCTTGTTTTATATATTAACTGTATTTTTATTTCAAAATTTACCCAAATATTATTTTATAATTCCAACGGGTATGATAAAATTCTAAAAATATATATTACCATTTTAATAGTCATTCTGCTTTCCAATATATCATACTTTCAATAGTAATAAAAACATAACACGCCTTATAAATATATCTTATATTAATTATTCAATAAAATTCGTCTCATGGTTTTATGTTCTTAATTTTTAAAATATAAACTTAATTAATAATGATCTTGTTATTTTTCTATAACATTTTTAGTTGTTGTGATGATTCTAGGAGACAATAATTTTAAACATTGTAATATTCTAGTTTTGTGTGTGTTTATTGTCTCATTGTGAAATTTTCAGTTATATAGTATATATTTATTCCCACAATATAAAGCACTAAATTAATGAAATCAATAATTGATGATTTTTATTATTTGTTTCAAACATTTTATTGTATATTATATTCTTATGATACTAATGTTTTACCAAAAGTAAAATATCATATACAAAAGATAAGGTTTTTACACATTATATGAATTATGGAATAATGCTGCTATATTTTTAATTATATAAATTTGTGATAGGTATCAACTTACATTGTTATTATTTATGAATGTAATTACTCCCATACACATGACTAAATACCCTATGTCCACATCTCTATACCATAAAATATTTTATGTTGTATTAGGGCGGACTTCGGTATAATTAACATGGGAAAAGGTGGGGTTTTCATGCGGATGTGTCTAGGAAACGTGGTATTAGATCTATGTATAATGGTTATGGGTTGGTTTTGAGTTATTCTCTATTGAGGAAAACAAGGGTTTCAAAGGGAAATTGTGTAAATTTAATAAAATATGAGACTTAGGCAAGGGATATTAGCTAATACATTGGAAATTAATACACCATTAGATTTGACACAATGAATCTAATTATACTAAACTGATTATGGGATAAGATTCTTATTAATAGTTAGAAACCTATGTCTGGTATATTAATAATGAATTTTTAGACTTGTATTTTATTAGTTTATTCCGGTGGAGATTAAATTAAACAAAACTAAATTATTCATAAATTAAATATGTGTTTTATGGATTATGATCCTTTATATTATATGATTTTAAAATAGCTGGTGGTTGTCTACATCAATATATTTATAAGAAAAAATTTTATAAATATGATTTGGTTGGCCAATGGATGTTTCACTAGGTGAATATGGATGATTCAAGGTGGAATATATTCCATGAGTTTTATATGAGATTATGTCAAGGTAATAGAGGAATACTTCCAATCTAAAGATATATCATTTTATGAGGGAGATACGTACATTTTTCAGATTGATTAATGATAAGTTATAGAATTGGATTATGTTGGTTATTAATTAGGTCTTGGGAGTTATCTGTTAGTGGTGGGTATTATTTTGGTAGAGTGTGAAGAGCCATTAGTTTTTTTTGTGAATTATACATGTGTTTTCATAATGTATTTCTTTCTTTAGTACAGATGGTGACTAAGAATGTAACACCCTGACCCCAATTAACCAGAGTTTGTGAATTATTACATAACATTGGAATGATCAAAGAAGATAAATTCTCTAAAGACCGATTAGTTTAGTATCCTTTGAAACACTAGATACATTCATAAATGTCACATTACATCATAACGTGAAAAATCACAATAACATAGTCTCTATAGTCCACACTCATATCCCCTTCAGACTATCCCTCCACGTTAGTCATAAAATATTTTTCTTCGCATCCTGGTAAAAGTATAACATAGAAAGGGGTGAGCTCCGATTCTCAGTAAGGATAACAATATAGCAGAAAATTTCATAAATAAAAATAAACATTTAAGGCAATATATAACAAAAAAAAGCCTTTTAAACCTAAACATCAACATAAAATGGAAAAAATAAATTTATGTAATTCCATTTACTTATTCACATTGATATTATACTAGTGGAATAATCATATTCAATACCAATAACCACTTTCACAATGATGGAATGCATAATGCAAGACTATCATAACAACATATTGAAGGCCTTGTGCCAAGACTACAAATTATATTTTTTCAAGGCATTGTGCCAAGAGACTAGTAGGTCTCATGAGACCTACCAATGAATCAAGGAGCTATAGCATGCTCCACCCTTCACTTATTATGTCCAAAGAATTCCCTATATGAAAATGTATAAACATATAATAAACAATTCCCTAGAACCATAACATAATTGTATCACATAAAACATGCATAAAGGAAGCATAACATTTCAACATTTTAGTCACAAGATATCAATACAACACATTAATATAATCAAAAAATTATCAAAACCATTTTCAATACCAAAATAAAATAAAATTAAAACATGATATTTATTTTTCATTTAAAAAAAGTAATGGTTTGTAGAGGTACCCGAAACTCAAATAATGGTCACGGCGGAAGAGAAGTCGATGTCGCCGCATACTTAAGACAAAACATTCCTTTTGTCATTTAGTAAAAACGATTCGTATAAAAATATTCCTTCTGAATAAATGTAAAATTCCAAGGTGTTTATACACCGTTTAAAATAATGTTTCATATAAAAAGAAATATGCCTCAATGAAAGGAGATTGAGACGAAGTCCCATACCTCGTGTCCGACTTGACTTGATCGTTCTTTAATCTCCTAAATAATAAACTAGAGTTAATTTCTACCTGATTAAGATCCTTTTTCAAGTTCATTATTACTTTTATATCACTTATTAAAATGATATGAACAATATGTAATTATTTATGTTAATAACGATCGTTTTGTCGATCTTTGGTACTTGAGTCAAAAATAAACTTCTTATAATTACAAGCTGTTCATGTGGTAAAATATCCGTTATATCTAGAATTATATTCATTATTTAGATATCATATATTTCATATATATCCATTATATACATGCATTTATAATATTACATAACATTTATAGGTAAGAAATGAAATGCACCGTTCATGGAGACGGTAAGCCGTACGTACGCATGAATGCTACTTTCATTTATATTTCGTATTTAATGGAATGAAATCATAATGGTAAAAAGGAATATTTTAATTCCAGTATAATATTATATATAATATCATTTACTACATCCTTTATACATCCCACATATTTCATTAACGATTCAAATCACTTTGAGGGGGCGGTAGTCCGCACTTCCTAAAATGAAATTATCGCGTTTACACGTAATGGAAATCATAAAGGTATGCCATAAATGAAAATAAATAATCATAAGGATAACATAAACATAATATATATCATATATAAATCTAGTGACATCTTAAGTGACACCTTGAGAGGTGTTAAAAGAAGATTGAACAATCATCGTTTCATGAGGCAGTAATTCTCCACCCAGAGATACAGTATGTATTTAACCATTAGATGGAGGTGTGTATTAGTTTAGTTTTAGTACTTCTCATAAAAACATCCAAGTATATTTATTATAAATGTTTTTTTTACAAAAGGAAATAAAAAAAGAGTTTAGGGGGTTGGAGAAGGAAAATAAAACATTATAACATAAGAGAGGACATTACCTTTAAATCGGGTAACTCCCCTCCGTTTGAACAAAAATGGTTTCGCGAAGTGCTTTCTGCATACGGTAAGGATTATATGATTAAGAGAGGGATTTGGGGAGATAAAATGAGCAGAGTTCGGTCTATCCAATGGCTTGAGAGGTGTGTGTAAGGTGGTAGAGGTGGGGGCCTTTTATAAGAGGAGTGGAAGGGAGGTCTTGGAGAGTCATGAAATGTTACATTATTATGAAATGATTTTCGGATTTTAAAGGTACCACAATGAAATATTTAAAATATAAGGTGATAAGGGTTCAAAATACACCCATCTAATACGCTTTAGAAAAGTGTAATTCTTAGATTTTACCTTATCTTTTCATTTTATTTAAATCGTTCATTAATGAGGTAATCACTGCATCATCATGGTGTGATAAGTAAATTTATTTATTTAATGACTAAAAATTATAAACAAATACCATGATGTAGGAAATATTTATGTCCTTCCAATTACTATTTATATTCTATAAGTTCATTTATCTAGACAAAATTAAAATTGTTTTACTTGGGTGATACATACTTTTGTTATATTTTCCTTTCTTTAGAAATAAAAAGATAAAATGTCACTATCCCACAAAAGTGATTCCATAGGGTCCCAAAGTTTGTCACAACGAATCCCATGGTCAGCCATGACACAACCAGTAGCATTAGGACGCATTTTTGGGTCATTGTATTTTATTATGATATTATTTTGTTACCCTTAACTACTTGATTACTAATTAATCATGATAATTAAAGATAATTGTCGTCGTTACTATTCAGAATGTCCAAAAACAAAAGAGTCTTAATTACATAATTTGGACTTTAGGATACCAAACATGGAATCCATTTTACCAAATTATAACCACATAAATAGCTGTAATTAATTTAAAAATTATTCCCGCTGTCAAAACAAATAGCATGCGTGTTTTTAAGAAACAATATCTATCAAAATATTGACAATTGTTTATGTCCAATTTCAAAGTGAAATTAATTATAATGACCACCATTGGGTAAAATGGTAAAAGTATATTATAATTATACTTTAAAACCACTTAATAGTATAATTTATCCCTATAAATTATTTTTATTAAAAAATTAGTTTTTTGAATTTGTCACTAATCATCGAAAATTGGAAGTTCTCAGAAAAATACCTAAAAATATACATAGGATAATTTCGATATTCCGAATCCAAAAATGAAGTCCATTTTGAAATATATAATTTATATAATTTCAAAAGGTGGGTATTAATATTCATAAGGTCTACTATGATTGGTTTCGGTGTGTTAGAAATCGAGGTTGCGTACAACACATGTTGCTCTTCTATTCAAAGAGAAGTGTACCATGGAAGCTTGGGGTGTTATAAAGAAGAAAGATTTTATCTCCCTTAGATAACGAATTATGAGAAATATTTTCTATAAATTAAGCTCATGGAAATCCGTAATTATAATAATATAATGATCCTGATAAATATTTTAGGGATTCTAATTTTTAGAAGGAATTATTTCCAAAGATTCAGAACCTTGTCACCCCATTTATTCCCTAGGAATATTTTGAGGTGCTACGGAATGATAAGGTATTTGGTAAGATGCATTATCAGAATGTAATATCTTGAAAAGGGAGGTGGAATATGTTTACTATGTGTAGAGATGTATATAGAGGTCTCATATGAATTGGAAATCAAAATATTAATTTGTAATGAATTTTTCATAGTTATATACTTCTCACTTCCCTATATTGGGATGTACATAGGACATTTTCTAGAGCGTGTATGTATTATGAAGAAAGACATCCAAGGATCTATGAAATAATAGTGTCAAAACAAGCATCACTGATTGTACTAAATAATCCATCCTTGACTACTAATGTTTTTATAATTTAGTTATAAACATAAATGTGTTAAATTGGGATTTTTAAAAATTGTTTACAAATTAATTTTGGTGATTTTCATAAATGAATTGTATAGGAATTAAATTTAGATCATATTAACGATGAATACACATTACCGTACCATGTTTTTGGATGTGTTTTTTGATATTGAAATTTTAAATAAATCCATCAATAATAGAATAAATTTTTTCTCATAAATGTTATGAAAAAATGATATTTTAATTTTACAAATGCATGATATGAAAAAATTTCTCTGATACATATTTTAATTGGATTTATCATGGAGAATTGAATTGTATAAAATTTTTGAAAAGTAATTTCAATCAATTGAATAAACACAAAACATCCTCAATTTAGGATAATGAAATAAAAATTAATATATATTATTATTTCATATTTTTAGTGACATACTATCAATATAAAATTATATCATCATGACCCTTCAACTGTAAAGCATATATTATCTTGAATGTGTTATTTTGGAATAATAGACAACGATATTGTAATTTTTGTGAATAGTATTCACTTATAGATCTTGTGAAAGGATGAAACATAACCACTTTTAAAATTATACATAAGATATAGGATTTCAACAATTGGAGGAGGCCTATGATTGACATGGGGAAGTTACTCAGTCTCTTTTAAGGAATGAGGGTCTAGACGAAATCTACCAAACAAACTGTATGACATGTTACATTAGTGGACATACAGAAAACATGTATACATTGATATATATCCTACTAGACCTGTGAATTCTATAATATAAACTTTTAAATATAAATGATTTAGAATAATAAATAGTTTGATAGAATAAAATAAATAATTCATTCATTCATTAGATAACACAAATGTTATAATTTCTAGTAAATGATACTCAATAACTAAAAAGAAAACGTAGAAGTAAATTTTCCATAAGCCCAAATTACTATAAAACACCCATTCAATCACTCGACCATCATAAAAATATACACCAATGGCAGGTATCTATATATATATTGTACATATATCATAACAGGAAACATTATGATCTACACATGTACATAAAAAACTTGTTTTGTATGGGTGTGGGTGAGTCTAAAAACCCGGTAAAGATCCCAAAAGACTAAAAAATAATGAGTGATTTTACGATGAATGATATATGAATGATATATATATATATAAATCCTCTTTGATCTTGAAACATTCACACATTAAAACATAACAGACGAACATATAAAAATAAACCTTTGGATATCAATTTTCGAATGGACCTCCCAATGCCATAAATATACATACTTGTACTAGTTTATGATGTCTATTTTCATATATAACCACACAGGGGTTCATTTCAAAACCCCAAACCAATACCCAATACCATTCCACCTTCTTCCAATGTATGAATTTCGTTGAGTAGGTCATAAAATAGTTATAAGTAGTTTGATCACTTTGATGTTAACTTATCCCAGCATATAGAGATAAATATCTTTGACAAGACTTACCCAATATAATTATAATAAACATGTGGGGGATAAACCTCCCAATATAGATAACATTAAAACCAGATTTTTGACCCACTCGGTATATATAAGATAAAAACATTGATAGTGACCCACTTGGTATATAAAAGAAAAAAACATAGGAGATGACCCTCCATATATATAAAAGATAAACATTTGAGGGTCTCCCCACTTAGTATATTGAATAAAAACACATGTGGATGAGCAACCTAGTATATAAATGATAAAACCTGGGGACTAACCCACCCATTATACAGAATACAAACAACCATATTCAATCTTACCCAAGTATACATTAGAAAAAACATGATGTCTAACTCACCTTGTTTTGTATGATTAATGAATAACTCAAAATTATGGTAGTCTATAGTATCCAAATCTAATTTGTGGTGGGGGGTCGCATCCCCTACCCATTGATTGAAGAATCATGTATATAGAATCCTTTATTCATTAAAACATATAAATGGTTTTTTGTGTGGGAAAAATATCTAATATGAAGAATCTCTTGAGGTCTCTCCATCTATCAGAACAAATCTCATAATTCTATGGTTGACTTGCAAACTAAATGAACCATTTTCACTAATATAGAAATATAAATTCCACATAATTGATTGATGATCTACAATGATACATGGAATCACTATTAATAATACCTCACAAAGAACCTACATTGGTCCAAAATACTAATAGGTCACTCACCCTGAGTGTCTATGGTTTAACATCATCTAAGACACCCTACATCTGTTCTTGGATCAAAATTCCATCGCACAACCTTTTCATGACCCTATAGTATTAACATTAAACTATACTATATATATTATTATAGACTCCTCCCCAGTTATTACGGTTTACACATATCTATTAGGTAAAACTAGTATTCTTAATAGCATAATAATTTGACTCATTTGTATAAAAAATGGACTACAAGAAATACACAATATATAAGTAATCACAAACGATAATAAAAAAACACAAGCTTCAAAAGATATAGTATCATCCTAATGAGGGTAAACAAACAAATAAATAACAGGACAATGCCATCTTGGATTCCACTTGATATATATATTAATGTCTCATTTTTTTATGAATCACTCATTATATAACTCGCTCCAAACCCTTTTCCAAAACCCATTCAATTATTCATTAGAATAACGATATATCCTTCTGAAATGTCTTCTCAAAACCCATTACTCAAATCATATATTTCCTTTATTTATATTTAAATATAATATTATTTCTGAGATCATATTTTATAAATGAAATCACATGTTCTTTATAACCCACTCACATCCCATCAAAATACCATAAAATGGTCCAATAATGCTTATAAAACCATAGATTCACCAAAAACAATTTAAAATAAATATTGTATATGTTTAATATTTGGTAAATGCACACCCTTCCCAACTTTATAGAGTAATCACATGAGTAAATTTATTATGGAAAAAATATAGTAATAAAGGAATATGAAAACAAATAAATGATCTACCATTAGATATATAAATGTCAAGTCCATCCAAATAAATCATTGAGATTCCAACAATTAAAACAAATAATGATCATTACCTACAATGATTTTATGGTCTAAAAGTTTATCCCAAGAACATATCCCAATCCCCAACATTGTAAATACATAATTATAAAATTTTAAATTAAATTTTTCAATTCATATTATTCAATAATAACATTTATTAATTCATTTAAACATTTAAAAATTTATGAATTATTGTTGAAATACTTAAAGGGAAACTTTTTCATGGAAAAATGATAAATAACTCATTTAGAATATCCTAAAATTTACTCCCAACATCATCTCATAAAGGATACTTATTATTAAATTACAATTAAATAGAATTTTTTTAAATTTTAGATAAAAACCATAAATTTTGTCCATATCATAAGAAACCTCTAGAATAATAAAGATTGGCAGATTAATCATGTCCCTTTAGGAACTCCTCTAGGACACAAACATCAAACCCCAAGAAGTTTAGATTATTCCTGCCATATTCTAGTTTAAATCCCCAAGAATCTGAAACCAAATATTCCTAAAATCAATGAAATTAAAGAGGAAGGTACCATTAAAGGAAAGGATTTATAATTCCATATTAAATCACTTAATAATCCATTATAATGTTCCATAAAATCTGTTGGATTAGATGATAAGTGTGGGAGAACACCAAATTGGTTATTAAACACACACACACAAGTTTAGAGAATATGGGATTTATGGATAAAATCTCCTTGGGAAAAGAATCAATTTCAACGGCTTAATGAATTTAGGCAGGATACACAGTTTGGCTGTAGGATTTTTCAAACCAAATTTTGGGTAAATCTATGAAATCCTGGTACTTGGTTTCACTAAATGGATTTATAAACCATATTCCATCCATAATAATATTTTTTTTGTAATTTTTTTTAATGGGTTTTCTACAACCTTCTAACAACTGTTATCCACTTAAAAAAAACAAACACCTGACATTGATTCCCCTGAGATAATCACGGTTTCACCATGACTATAGAAAACATGTTTATGATAAATATTTTCCCTTAAAATTAAACAGAAAACCTTCTAATTCTATATATGTTGAAATGTTTCCACAAATTCATGCACACCAAACAATGAACTTTATGAATATACCTCCAAAATTTCTAAAATATTCAACTTGAATCGCATAAGAGTTCCCAGAGAGCCCAAGTAACTTATTGATCCTAAAAAATTATCCATTAATATTCCTTTATGATGATCCAACTATCGTAATTATAATATCAATATCAATTTTAAAAACAAATCCTTCACCGAAAATCTCCTAAATTTTTTTTCCATTCAAACACACAACTCATCAAGGATCTAGGTTTTACAACCTCCCAATAATAATACTTATCATACTTAAGAATCATCGTCAATATTTAAAATAGATAAGCTTACATGTAGTAATTATTTTTTCCCTATTAATATGTCATTTTATGTCACTAAATTCCCTTCATACATATGTTCTATATCCAGAAGTACAAATCTGGAGCACAAAATATTTTCCACTAAATGAGCTATTATATATTCAAAACACCATAAACACATCCAAATCTATGTTCCCAATATATTTTACCATTCATTTAACTAATTTTATTCAAATCAACTATTAGTCAAAAACTTGTCATCTTTCCTAAAACTGATATATTGCTCCACAGATGCATCCCCACACTATTGTCACATTATATAAAGATAAATTAACATTTGAAGGTATTGTTGAAATTTACAAACAACCTATTCTGAAAAAATAACTTCAAAAATAATTTAAATATTTTATTTAACCCCTAATAGATCCATTAATGTATCACAAATTTTCAACGAGAACTAATGCCTCTCTGATATGACTCACCCTTGGATTCCATTAATATCATGTCATGTTTTTTTAATACATTGAATCACCAAGAAATCAAAATGAAATATTCAAATTGATCTTCTTCTCTAAAAAATATCTCACTTTTATTTCCACTATCCACATACAGGATTAATTCTCTCAACTATATGATAATACTAATTATTTTTTAATCTAATCGAAACACCCATCATAAATTTCATAATCTTTCTCAACTGCACCTGTTGATATAAAACATCAAATATAACATATTAGCGTGGATTTCACTAAACTGGTGCCATGATATAGGTTTCAACAAGTCCTCAAGATCACTCCCTTTTATCAAATAGTATTGTGAATATAAGATGGAGTTTAATGTGTAATAGCATGGATACTATACCCCATGTCAAAATGCACAACCATAATTAAATGAAAAAAAATCCCACCCATAAGAGAATGTTGAATGTATAAATAAAATAAAACTAATTCATACTATAATAAAATTTTATGTAGAAAAGGCCTTATGATCCATGATATATATACCTCACTAATCAACCACTAGTCTAATAACATATAAAAAATAAACATATGAAAAATAAA
Organism: Viscum album; assembly: GCA_963277665.1. Lineage (NCBI taxonomy): Eukaryota > Viridiplantae > Streptophyta > Magnoliopsida > Santalales > Viscaceae > Viscum > Viscum album. The sequence continues at coordinate 1,491,695,690 of OY728155.1, read as the reverse complement.
TACCATAGGCACTTCTAAAAAATCCTAGACATATCAAATCTTGGTTCATGGTATCGTATGAAGCCACTAAAGCCTAATAATCAATCATCACATGAGAAACATTCTCAATCATGAAATCCTTTTCCTTTAGTCCTATCCATAGTTTATTTTTCCTCAATCATGAATGAAGACATAAGGTTTGTACATGCAGTGAGGTTCATGTACATGGGGTGAGAATGAAATCTCATTAGGCCAATTGTTATGGACAACCTATAGTCTTCATCCATATGGGAATTCTCACAAAATATTCTAAACATAGTGAAACTTATATGAAATAAATAAACCAGGACCACGTCAAATTATTATTAAAAAGGACTCCATTAACAATACATGATTATGCCAATGTCAGTTTGTTTCAGGGCATTTCTCAATTAGCATGTATCTCAAAAAACATGGGGCTCCATATCAATGATAGCAGTAACCAAACCTTGTGATTCTTGGGACCCATCTTACAACATTCAATGCATCGGGGAAACATATATAAGTCATCCCCTACCAAGACCTTTTGATGAAAATAATTATCTCATAAATTTTACAGAGGCAAATCTTCCCTTTTTACTAGATAAAATTAAAACCCAAACTTGGAGCATTAGTATGAAATATGAACCATGTTTCATGAATAATGGCTCATTGACCATCATTCCTAAAGCAACCCCACATATAATAAATTAGTACCTATAGAACTATTAGGGAACCTAAAACATGTATTCGGACTATCAATCCATAATTAAACCTATCAATTATACAATAATTTGAATGTGCATTAGTGTGGCACATGAACAAAAATGCATATTATCTATGTTCAGAGCCTCGTTCTGACACCTAATCTATATAGTACACTATCTATACCTAGAGAATAATTGTATAATATGACCACATAATTGGCCAATCCCAGAATGAGAAACACCATCAACTATCCCTCATCATCCTCTAACAATTTCTAGGAAAATAATTCACTATAAAAACATAAAAAAATACACCATTCCATGTGGGCATTCTTGATAATTGACTATGGAATATAATGTTAAATTAATAAAAAATTATCCCAACAGAGGAATACATAAAAGCCCCTAAGACTAAACTAAACACCAAGATTAAACACAACTATAATAGCCATCCAATGTGGTCAACCCAACCAATAGACTCCAAAATATATTACTCCAAAAAATAGTATCTTAACCTCTACTAAACAAAACTCAAGATATCGGTCTTGATTCACAAGGATAACCATTATATTATTAGAGATGTTACTCAATATCATATTCTAGGATCCATATGAAGAACCTCAAATAGTTATTGATGGAACTCTCAGGCTTGGGTAATCACTAAGTTTAGAACCCTCGCCTGGGACTCATATCTCACAACAAAACCAACTTAGGTATTCGGAATCTAAGCATCAATGAAAGTATCCAAGAAGAGTTTCATGTCACATGCCACCACCTAGACGACATATTAATTCTTGAGATATTACATCATCATGATCTACATGGAAAACACTCAATATTGACTAATTAGATGTCCAATTCTGACTCTGGGGCAAAAAACCCCCAAAAAACCCCAGCATGAAAAGCACATGGAATGTACTCTTGAGTACCTAAAATGATCTCTAAAATCTAGTACTAGAAGTGTATTTATACTTGGATAGAGAAGACATGGGATCTTACCGAATACTAATTCATTTCTATAGTGTTTGTGTGGACTTCTTATTTACTTGTAAATGACCATATACCTCTCACATGGGGGTTAGATCCCATGTACATGGTCACATGTCCATGTCCATGTACATAGAATGTACATATAGTAAAAATTGTTTTCCTTACCAAACTTTTTTTACCACGTACTCTACCACATGGCCCGATAAATGGCCATGTAATACTACAAACAATTTAATTAATATAAATAGTGTGTAATTTAAAATATACTAGCTTCCCCAAATTCAAACAATAAATTACATGTGTTATTAAAAACAAATACCATGTAGTTGGGTTTCCAAATAAGAAAACACTATAATCCATGAAAAACATACATCCTTCCTTGGTAAAGAACATATCAACACCCGTAGTATCTTTAGAAATCATAATATCTATTTAAAAAATATATATAATGAATCTATGTGGGTAGGGGGAAAAACTATAAGACCCTCCTACTTCATGGAATAAGTACTAATTCTTATGGTCTAATTCTACTTCTAGAAGCCACTAAACATTTATCATGTCCCGATATCCATCATACATGATGTATAGTTATATCTCCTCTAACTTCTCTTCTTGGATTGACTGTTATATCAGGGTAAAGCCTCACCGACTTCTCTTATAATTTTTAATAATCCCACAAGGGATTGGATGTTTTAATTAATGTAAATAATTAATTATTAAATTAATTAAATACCATTTGAAACATGCCATGTGTTCTGAATCCTAAAGTGTTTTTAAACTTATCCTAATAAAAACCCATCATCCCAAAACTAACTATTATGTAATAATCTCAATCAGATTCACTATTTAAATGATATATCCTCCCAAACCCATGAAAATAACTAATTATTTAATTATTAAAATTGAAAATATTTTTCAAAAATAACGTCTCAAAGTTCAACCACACTCTTATCCTTGATAAAATCCCTATATGATTCCAATGGAGTGGTCCAAAATATGATCTGAGATAATCCAGTAGGGTAAAATTATTATTTTACCCCCTATGATAACCCAAAATTAAATATTCCAAAATCAACTAAAATTTTAAAATCTGGAAAATCATGGGTCTCAATAACTACCCCACCATAATCAATCTAATCCCTGAGAATCCATTATGTTATTATAACCACACATCCTTACACATAATAGTTGTCAACAAAATATCGTCTTTTTATGTTATACTTGTAGGTGGAATTTGAGTTTCCTTGGATAACTAATAGTTAAATACATATAATCCATTAATGAAAAATCAACCACTTAACACCATCAACGTATCATTAGAGTAGTGCCTAACTACACCTTTCGATCCTGATATGTCACAACATCATTTATAACTCGTCATAGAACTCATGGTGGTCCCCACTAGGGAACTTAACATTCAATGTACAATTATGAACCACTTTAATTCCCATTGTTGGATTCACCTATCAAAACACATCACGAGCGGGCCACAAACTCGCTCGACGTGGTTTCCACTAAAACAACAACCCTATCTTCACAAAGGTCACATCTAAATGGCTAATGTTATACAACTCACCATAGGGGTATCCATACTGTCACCTCACAACTAAACATTTGTTCCATGTCCCTTTCCCCAATCATAACCATACCTTGAAAGTATACATTCTAATGTTTCTCCCATTAAATACATAAAATGATGCATCCACTATATCCCATTACCAACATCAAATTAAAAAACCAGTATTATTTACTATCATCCCATCCATCACAATGATATATCTCTTAGACAAACTATGGTTCACATCCCACCATGCATCTTCACATACACCACTGAAATAGTTAAACACTTAAAATAATATTTATCAATACAAAAAATATCATCCAAGTAGTGTGGACTACAACTGATACTCTCTTAGTGTAATAAATAAGATGTTATGATATTGGGAATGGTCATCATTTAAATAAGAGTATACCTTTTTTAGTTGATTAATACCACCACATATTCATTCATTCAATAACATCACAATTCTCCCCAAGGGACATGGGTCACCATTCCCATCTTCCTATAACCACACACACATCACTTGTATGCCAAAAAATAGTTTTTTTTTCAATTAAACAATCATTGGAAAATGCTCTTGTAACATTTGAACCACTATCCAAATGAGATAATGAATCACTAGACCTTTCGACTCGACAATCCAATTAACACATAATTACATGAAATTGTGTAACACAATAAGAAAACCTTACTATAACTCCAATTAGTCACATTTCAATAATACATTGCTTACAAGCCCTAACCACATTCACTCACATAAATCATTTATCTCAATCCAACTCATAAATGTTTGAAAAAAATTCCTATGAAACCATTACATGAGCTATGAAATGAAAACAATTTCCTATTGACATGAGCCAAAAGAAAAAAGAACTAGCATATAATTGATCCTTATCAAAAAAAGTAATAAAATTTGAATAAAACACATGTAAGGTTTCAACCTTTATACACTACTTTCAAGACACCAGAGAATCCATCTTTGCCTCACACACCTTAAATCACTCATAAATTAATAAAACCCATTCACGGGTCACCCGTAAAAGTCAAATAGAGCTTTCCCCTTAATCAATAGACACATAAAAAAGTTTACTAGGCTCTCCCCCCTATCCCTACAAAACATTTCTCATGTATGGTCACTATGCCAACCCACCCAGGACATTTAAAACTCATATAAGACCCCAAATCAGGAGACATAAAAAATATTCATATCCCAAAATTGCAAAAAAATTACCAAAACAATGAAATATATGGTCTCATGTTTGAATGATGTCATACATCAACAAAACCACTAAAAAACATATAACTCATCCCTTAATAGATTCATCACATTAGGCTTCTCCCTAGAGGACCAGGTCACATAGCCAACCAAAATAAATTGTTGACCATGGAACAATCGTCATATAATTATAACACATTAACTCACGTAGGTAACTACACTAAACATGAAATGTACCACTTTATCATCCTCAATGTTTAGTTTGTAACCACATATCCACAAAACATTCCATAAATGTAAATCCATAAAATCAAAAAAATATTGTGCATAAAACATGTGGGTTATATATTTATAACCGGATGAAAGATACGCCTCTTACCTCTATAGGCCAGGATTTAAATCAAGCATTGTACTTCTTCCAATGGGAAAAGTACCAATAAATCATCACAAATCATCAAATACAAACCACATGTTAATCTAAAAAGGATAAAATAACATAAAATTATAACATTTGTTACTAAGAACCAAAAACATTGGCCATGATTACCTCAAATTCCTACAAGAATATGTGTTCATGATGAACCATTCGATATCCATCATAGGCTCTGACACATTACTATATCTTTAGTCTACCAAACCCAAACAAGTGAAATAACATGTAATTCAATAACATAATTCCTCCTTTTATCATCCCGAACTACATTCTAATAAACAAATTCCCCATGATGGTTTTCAATGAGACCTCAAGTGATCCTCCTTGAATGCAAGAGGATAATGACTATCTGTTGTTATCTACTGTGGAACAATGATGAGAATATACCCCCATGTCATAGTGCACAACCAAATGTAAATATAAATATAACACACTCATTAGAGTAAACATAAAGAATAAATTAATGTAAATAGAAGCTTGTTTTAATTAAATTAAATAGAGTAAAGGCATGAACATCAATTCCATACATACAGCACAGATCACCCACTATAACGCTCACATATAAAAACCATAAAAAACATGTTCCTCTAGATGTGTTTCCAACTATGAGTCATGTCACATAACTAATCCCCAATATATTTATCAGTTCTTATATCATTCTCATCAAAATCCACATGTGAAATCGTTTCAATTATAAAATCACAGGCCTTCCATAAACATTGTGCATATGTTATCATCATAAAAGAAGATAAATGGTCTGAATGTTAACCAAGGTGCATGTAAATTCGTTGTGAAATAAATATTAGTAGTCAAACACAAATAGTTATCCTATAATATACTACCATATGTGCTTTCTCATGAAATACTATCAGCCCAACTAAAACATAATTGAAATTAATACATCCAAAACTATAGTTTAAACATTGGTAAAACGAATCAATTTATCATACATTCTATTGTGAATGTTGGGGTATCTCCTAGCACATATCAATGACCATGGTTCTTGAATATCATGTTGTATAAATATCCATGAATTTCATTATAGAGACTGGAAATTTTGGGGACCATCCTACAAAAGTCCCATCATCTGAGAAACTAATATTATTCATCCCATACCATGTCCTCATTACAACATCCATTATATCATACATTTTACCTAGACACATATACCCTATATACAACAAAAATTTACTATAAAAAACCTAGATCATGAGTTCTGTACATGTTATAATAAATAATTTTGAAAATAAAAAAAAATTATTTAGATCATGGAATAAAACTCCAAAACAATCCTACCTCGTAACACAATCCCCAATGTTTATTCTCTAAATCCACACCTGGAATCCACTACACCATGATCTGGCCCATATCTCCACCATAAAATAATTATAGTGTCATCTACCCCTTATAATCTTCTACATGCCACCACAGAAGGGAGAAACCAATCCCCATTAACTTATTGTGTGTAGGAAGCCCCAATGAGAGGAGGGTGTTTTGATAATTATAATTAATTAATTAGTCAAGGACTTTTTAACACTTGTCCTATATTATAAAACTCAAATAGATATTACTTGACTAAGAAAAGCATCAATTCCATACTCAGCTATAATTTCATAAACTCAATTTGATTCTCCATTCATAATATATCACAACACAAACCTACTCTAATAATTTAATATTTAAATATTAAATATTAAATATTTCTCAAAAAATAGAATGGATAAGAATTATAACACACTCTTATCCTAGTATAAAATCTCTTTTCTGAGACCAGAAGAGTGGTTATAAATATTAACTGAGATCATATTCTACCATAAAATAACAGTTTTCCTACTCCAATGTCCTCAAAATGAAAAAAAAATTGTGTATCATATTTTAAAATCTGGAATAACTCATTCCTCTAAATGAAAACACTAACTACTGATTCATACAAGGGTTATGGAACTCTCTACCATAATAATTTGCTATGAAAACATGAAATAATAAAATTCTTACACTAAAAACTGCTAAAATCCAGAAATTGGATTCCAAAATGACACATCCATCTCATGAGAGACCATCACAAAACTCTCTAAAATATTCCCTATATATTCCCAAAATATAGAAAACCATTTTTTTCACTCACAGAAAACAATGAAAATTATAAAAAATATTTATAAACAACCACTAGTTTTCCTCTAAGAACAATATAAATTGATCCAAACATCCTATATGAGGAAATTATATACACAAAATTAGTATCATTTTATAGTCCATCATCCTACTAGGGATCTAATCCTCATGGGAATATATACACAAGACCGATGTCATAACCCCCTCCCAACAAAGACACATCAATGAGGGGTGAGAGATGGTGACTTCCTTATTCCCACATCCAGTAATTCTTGGGTTGGTGACAAGGACCGATGGAATAATAAACATTCAAATGGGAGTCATTACCCTCTATGAGAATCATGTGGATGATAGAGGCAAGGTGTATACCCAAAATAACACCAAATCAATAATATATAAACATGTTCAATGTTCAAACCTGAAATTACATATATTACTAAAAAATTGAAAGAATAATAGAAAGTACCCATAATGGTAATGAAAGATGTGACCAAGAAGTCCAAATAGTTCTTTATATGCCCTGATTTAGAAATATCCAACCAGACCTTCATTACGCTCTATCTGGCCTAAAAATAGTTATATTTGTATTGTGAGAAGAAAATTATGTTATGTAGGTTCAACTCGGAGTCTCTAATGAACAATATAATGAATCTATGCTAAATATAGTGAGAAACATTGAAACTAACACAATACCTAAATATGTGTACTATATTATGAGCCTCACCATGGATAACTGTAACGAACTATCACATACGTGATAAAATATAATATAAATGTGATACATAAAGGGTACCACACTCACTCATCCCCACTGTTTTATCAATCCACTCCAACGTCTCATGTCCTGATCCATCTCTCTGTAAAATAATATATACCAAAAACATAAGTGCATGGAATCACCACATGAAACTCATGAATCAAATCATCTCATCATCCCATCCATATATCGATATAGAAACCAAGTAGATTCCAGGATTCACCATATCCTATATGAATTTTGTCAAACATCTAGTATTATACCTAATGAACTTACATACCATAGACCATGTTATTACCTCAATCTATCATATTCTATACCGATCATATCTATAATAATACTTGGGATCATATATGTGTGAATAAATGTGTGTGAAATTACCATTATCTATCACTTCACTCTACATAGATGTATTGGAACAACTAACCACTAAATATACTATCATAAGTAACTAAAAATTCATGGGAGCAAGGGCAGAGCAGGTAGTTTTCCAACCATCATCCCACCAGGGTGTTAGGGAAAACACCATCCCATAGTCCACTAGGTGTGAGTTTTCATTACCAAAATGGGTTGGGTAACATATGAAATCATAGAATATATATGAAATAATATATCTAAAAAACACCATAGGAGTAACCCATCCCTAGACTCAGCTGAATATAATTTCGCTCGGACTCCCGACTTACACTACTTGGATAAGATATCCTTTAAAAATATAGTCATTTTAAAGAGTAATATTAAATGAAATATTTATTTTATATAAATTAATTAAATTAATTCATTAATTAGACATTAAACCCCATTATAATTATATTTCAGTACGTAATCATATGATTAATGTCCATCCAATCTAGGAATAATCCAAAACAAGTCCATGATTTATTTAGATTAGAATATTTATGAATTTTCATTCCATCATTGACTAACCCTATCAGTTATGATGTATTCATTCATTATTAGATTCATTAAATAATCATGTTACTCATGGGAAACCATCCTATGATACCACCATGAGGAAACATGAAACCAAACACATCACAGTGCCAAAATCATTGGAGAAAAAAATGTAAATAAAATGGGAAAATTGGATATCGACAACTAAACTGATTCTTAAGCCCTCATACCGGCTCTCAATAACTCATCAATGGGTAAGAATAACATTAACCCATTGAATTAAATATAATGCAATCCCAGATAAACATATGAATATAAAAATGTATCTCGCATTCATATCCATTAACTACTTCCACATTTTTTTCTATAGTCCCATACATCATAATAGTCATCCCAGTATCAACCATCCCATGCTCTCAACACATATGAGCCTACCCTAACTACATCATAACTTCTATACAAATCCCATACATTCGAGTATCTCAACATAAGATAGTATTTAGAGAACATTACAAAATCAAATAGAAAAGTAAGGTAAAACCATTTGGGAAATCTATTCCCAAAATTGAGGAATATGGCCTTCACAAATAAATAACCCCTCCCGAATCCAGCAAAAGTCACTCGGCCTTCTCATGAAAATATTAAATCAACCACCATAAAATTTTCATTATCAAGAATCATTTTCTTTTTTCATGATGATTTAAATGATTCATTTATTTAATGTTTCTATGTATGGGAATCATATATCCCGAAGATATAAGAAGCTATCAAAAGAAAAAAAATCTTTATCATTTATTCTGGTTTCAACAACACTAAAGAAGTAAAATTCTAAATTAAAATGAATTTGTATTACTATCGAAAAGGGTAATCATGCTTCAGATACATTATTCTTAACAATAATCATATAAAATCATTATTCAATGAAACCAAATAAATCATCAATTTGATTATCATCAAATTATTTTAAACAGAATATTATAGACATACCACTTCTTCAATTTCATATGCAAATTAACTATAAATTATATATTGATTTATGTTATTTATAAATTTTAAAATGAAACGAAAATAATAGGAAAATTCTAACAAAAAATAAAAAATAGATATCATGCTATCTGGAAGACCTATATAAAACACATTTTAATGTTATAAAGCGACAACATTGTAAAAATTAGATCGAAACAAATTTAATTAATTTAGCTAAATATTTTTTAGTTCATTTAAATTTCAATATAATATGATAAATCAAGATAATTTAAAATTTCATTTAAATAAAAGAGAATTAATGAATCCCCTACCATAAAAGAGACAATATTCATTGATGCAGAAAAGATCACATTATGGACCACAAATCACCTGTCCTCCAATAAATCTGTCCATATGACGATTATGTGGTTCAAACACACCAAAAAACAAATAAAACTCACATAATAATCAATAGAGATGGTCCCCAACCATATGGTGAGATTATTTGGAGGGAAATGAGATAAAAATAGAGAAATGACTAATAAATAATGAAGGAATGCTCCATAGATCAACTCGAGTCACCGTAGATCGATGATAGGATGCCAAGGATGGGTCCTCATAGAATGGATTTCAACAAAATAAAGTGAGGAGCCACATGGAAATGTAAAATGAGAGCATTCATATTTTTTGATATTACCCAGAGCCACTGGACCGTTAAATAATTCATTATATAGTGGATTTACATGGAATGTAATACATTTACATGTTCTGTCAATGTCAGACATCAGATATCACTATGAAATAAGTCAGTATGAGACAAGTATACTCAAATAGTTACACATCATTTCACACCCCATGAACCAACCTTAAGAATATTTTAACTTCAATTACATAGTTTTTAACATTTAAAAATAGTTTATTCATTCTAATCCATAATTTTAGAATATGAACCCTTGATGACCACTTCCAAGACTCCTCCACGCAACTAGAGTCATGGAAACACATAATGGGTTGGAGTGAATAAATATATACACTTGTATTAGATAATTGTAGAAACATTATCTTCCTTGCAGACCGAAAACCAAGACCATAGGTGGAATAGAAATTGTTCATATGAATATCCACCCAATAATATAAATCTCTATGATCTCATCGTCATTGCAGCTCAATTTCCTCAAACTGAGGAAAGCATTTCAAAACCTTTTAAAAAAACCATAATCAATTAATCAATCGCTTGAGTAAGAAACATATCAAATGAGAGTATGAATGTAATAAGATATAATAGAAAACAATATCATAAACTAGATTGTTCCACATCCACAAGTGGACAACCTTAACAGAGGAGATATAAACTTAAAAATCTCAGGGTATTATGTTTACATCTACGAATATCATTCCAACGTATAATCCTCCACCGCACCATGCCACCACAAGGTAAGAATAAAGGGATTAGGAAACTCAAGAAATGTCACCTCCTTATGGTTATTAATTTCTATAGGTCGTTCCATTAATGTCACATCTTTACAAAAAACATTATTTCTCCAATTGATGACTTGAGAGTCATCATGAAGATAATTATTGAGCTATGACATGTGGACAACATTGTGTTTTGGGATCATATATGTGTTAAAAGATATATGGTATAGTAGGTATCCAATGAAATCTAACACCTCCAAAGTCCCTACAAACATGGGACAAATATTACTCTGTCGACTTAAATTTTTCTTCCCACAATTAAAAGTCACCTTCATGTACAAATGATCTCCCACCTCAAACTCTAGAGTTCTCCCCTTATGATCATTATATGATTTATGAAGATCTTGAGATCCAATAATAATTCCAATAATTATACGAACCATATATATCGAATTATGCACAATTTTATGCTTGATAATTGGTGCCTATCTGACTATAGTCCAACACAATAATGAAAGGACAGTTCATTCATACTATTCTTTAAATAATTCTATACCAATGGTAGAGTAAATGCAATTGTTTTAAGAAAACTCGACCAGGGGTAGGATCCTCATCCAAAAAACTCCATATCAAGTATATTAGTGTGTAAAAAATTTCCATGAGTCTATATGCTCTTCTATTTCTGATTTTCTATCTTTGGATGCAGATACGTGCTCAAGGATTACTATGAACCATATGTATTCAAGAGACCTCCGCAAACCCTATATTTAAGTAAATTATCTCGATCATAAATGATCATCATCGAAACTAAATGGAGTCATACCACTTCCATAAGATAATATGTGTATAAATCCTCCACTGTTAATGAATACCATATCACTATATGGTGGGATAATTATTTAAAATTTTCCTCTAACACACATATATAATAATATCATCCCTTTGTACGATGTAAACCAGTAATAAATTCTATCCAGATGTCCACCCACTTATACTATGGAACACCTAATGTCTCGAGAACCCCATAGGGAATATGATGTTCGTCCTCCACCATATAGAAGACCAAACATCGTAACAAAATATCAATAAATTCCTACTTCCTCCCATGCCACCAAAACCAACCTATCAAATAACGACACATCTTGGTCACACGAGGATGTAGCACCAATGGTGAACTATGGAAATCATAGAGAACCATTTACTAAAAAGATGAAGGAATTAAAATAAATCCAAAAAATAGAAAGTAATGTGTTCAATCCTCATTCCAACCTTCTAGGGGTATTACAAGAAAAAAATGGTCCCTCCGTACCACCACCTCAGAATCACCTAAATGGGACTCTTACATCTACTACAAAAAATACAACTGCACTTTCATCTATAAAATATAACCTATACATCCATCCAATCACATATCTAGATGCATCGATGAGTGTTCTCACATCACTATGCAAGAATTCCTTGATTCACACAATGAATCAGTTTTTGAATTCATTACATGGTGTATCACCTACATCATTTCCCGTTCCTAACATACAACAAATATCAATGTTTGAAATTTATAATAATTCCATCCACTGACATTGATGCAAGATCATTTCATTCTAGGGGAAGCCATTACTACGACCCTTATGGAACTTAAAAACAACACGACTTTCATCTATTAGGTAATGTATCCAAAAAATTAAATCAAACACAACTATAACTAAATCGATATAATGAGTGAAATATTAACTATCAAGGGGATATAATTTCAGATACCCATAAGAATGAATTGATCTATTTCTATATTATAGTTCAACCCAAACCAAGATATGAAGAATTATAGAAATCCTCTAACTAAAATACCTTATATGGAATAAAATAACTGAATAACTGTCTAACGCCTCTTTTATGAACTCAAATTCTCCCTCACATAAGTTATTCAATGAGAATTCATTCTTCTTCCAGGCCAAGGCGATTAGATGTGCCAAGAACCAATAGAAATTAGTTACAAACCTCTTATTATATAATAAAAGACCGAGTAAACTACACACCTCTGCCACTATCTTAGGGGATATCCAAGACACAACAACCTCAATCATTAAATGATCCATAGATTCTCAAATTTAGGAACCATACTCCCAAGAAAAAAAAAATCAAAATTATGAAACTCATGCTAAGATACCTTCGTCAAGAGATAATTATGTTGATGATATCCCAATATGGTACATATATACACTATATGACCCTCCTCTAATGGTGAATACGTAAGGATTTCATCAATTTAAACAAACCAGAACTTATCCATTAACACCCTCAGCACTACTTTCACCAAACCCTTGAACATATACATAGAATTCAGGAAAACGAATGGAATCACAATGAACATGTAATGAATATTAAAACAATGACAACTTATCATCAAGATATCATCATTATTCAACCACATATGATGATATCCAGAATGCAAATAAATCATTGGTAACCAACTTGATCCCTTTAGCTGATCGAATGATGAAAAATCTATAGAATAGGATTTTGTTTATTCATTGTAAATTGGTACCAGAAATGATAATTGATATAATGATGCAAACAACCACCACCCTTCTTTAAGAAATCAAATGGCGCAACATTCGGTCACCTACTCAGTTGAACAAAACCTCACTTCAATATACCATAGAGCAACACTCCTAACTCTCACAACTCCTAAAAACATCATCCTATATAGATACATCAATATAAAAGACACACATATTTTTCTCTCAATACCATACATGATCTCCCATTGAGGGGGTAACACTAAAACCCCAATTGGAAGGACACGAGGGTACTATCAATAATACTAGGAAAAATTAACTACTAGATCTATGATGAGATCAGCATCAACTTCTTCATCTACGATGACAAATATAGAACATGACTTCGACCTATTTGAGGGTCTCTCTTTCCAAAAATCACTACATCCTCCCCATCAGCATCATAAAACACTACATTCCTCATGAAAAATCACTCATATCATTGACCAAATATAACTAATAAATTTTGAGGATGATTTCATATAGATGTATCCAAAAAACATAGGTAATATCTTCAAGAGATATTCTACCACAAATATAGATAAGAGCCTATACAAACATCATAAAATCCATCTCGACCTCTAATATTAACATTCAATGCCAAGGGAACTATAAGACTCTCTACCTCAATTCATATGTCAAGGAAAATGGTATGTTATATAAATGAGTGTGTATCACCCAAGTGAAAAAGAATCAAGCACCCACATTGAGAGTAGGAAACGTCTAACTCGAATGACTTCGGGATTTCCTGACACCGACAATGCTAAAGAATTAAGGGGACCATGACCACCTCCACAACCTCTCTGGCCTTACTCGATACTACTTGCATGGATGCACTATACTCTCTGAAGATGAGGAGCATTTTTAAGCCATTGTCATCTGACCCCGTATCCACTATGATGGACACAAACTAGACCAATATACTATTACATCCTCATCATAAACTGACACAATGGTGGAACTTGAAGCCAAACACTAGTCACGCGATGAATGATTATAATACATCAGAACTCCCACCCATGATGACCTCTTCATCCACAACAAAACATGTTTCATATCTATTGGAATAAGACTAAGAGACTCCACTCATGGAGAAATGAGATAATAAGGGCAGGGACTAACTCCTAGCTGATATAAATATCATCCGTCTAGGAAACTGGGAACCTTGTATTATAGATTTACTTCACGAGGAATCCTGATTGCACCCCTCTCATGAAAATCCAGTACTGGATGGCATCCTCTCACATAAAATCCACTCTCTCTAGAACCTCAGGACACATTTTTAGCATAAATGGGGGGATGTGGAAATGGATCTCTGGATCTAGGCCTACTCAAAGTGACTCTCCCTAGCCTCCTCTTCTATAAATTTGTCTAAAATATTTAACTTAAAATACCTAAAACGTATCCTGAACTCTGTCATGATAGGGCTCCCCTATAGAAATGTAAGAAGATCCAGAATACTGTCCACCATATTGTCCAAAGAATGAAAATATTCTTTGAAATGGTTTCAAAACCGCTCTAATGATATAGTTGACTCCTCGCAATCCATAAGGAAAATGAACTACTTCATTCTCAAAAATCCATGTACAATTGTCACATAAAACTAAACGTGTATGTCTTTTCAATCACTAATGAAATTCAATGCAATCTTAACTTCCTCCAACCAATCTTCTGTGGCTAAATATGAAACAAATCAATCATACTTTTATAGTATCTAGTGCTGAGAAGCTCAGAGTTTTATTTTCCTTGTTTCATCATCACTAACCTCTACTCTATAGAAATCAACTGGCACAAACTACTAAACATCAACAATGTGAACCAGATAAGGATGGAAACCTATAGACATACCTACAACAATATCAACCGTCATATATCTTAAAAATGCAATATCTAATATTCAACACTAATTAACTATTTATTTTATTATATTGCTAGGGTTTTAACCTATCAAGAGGTCTACCCATTTCAAACAAATTCATAAAGAAGACTGATTTATGATCCATTCTATGGTCTCTACCCTACCACCAGGATCACATTTTTTAGTGGTATCAGTAAAATAATGTTTTTTGAATTCGGTCATAAGGGACCCTAAATTCCAATGTCTCATAAAATCACCCATATTTACATTTCTCACTATATTTAGCTGACACCATTTCCATACCTACCCACAGAACATCACCTATTGATATTAAAACCGCCATTCTATTACTCAAACATGATACATTAATATAACTCTAGCATGATCCCCTCCCATAATGGTACAAAAATGTTGGTAGAGAGATGATGACTAACCAATTTTCGCCTCTAGTAGATCCCAGGTTGGCGACTATCATTGTAGGTCTAATAAACATGGAAATGGGAGGCATTACTCTCGTGTTGAAACATATTAAAGAGAGAGAAAATGTAGATATGCCAAAAAACCCTTACAATAAATATATATAATAAAATCCCAGTTACTAACATTCAATTTCATAAAAACTATAAAACTTAAAGAAAAAGTATAAGTAGACATAAAGGTAAATATGGTAGTTCCCATGATGCCCAAGAATCTCCTACTAAGCCCCGATCTCATAATATCCCTACCAATATCAAACATACTCTGGATGGCCTAAAAAATAATTATATATGAGGGTGATAATAATAATAGAATAAATCGGATACTCCTTGAATCCCAATTTTCAAAAGAATAATAATAATTATAAAGCATTGTAAACAACAATGAAACTAACTTATCACCTAAAAATGTATAATAAGTCCAATCCTCACTATGGATAAATATCACCAAGTATCTCCTAAAATAGATATTATGAAAAAACTAGCAATAAATCAAGGGTATATCACTCCCTTTAACCTACCAGATTTCCACTCTAACCAATATTGAACATCCTAATCCATATCTCTGAAAAATTATGTTGTCCCAAAAAAAACCTGGGAAAGGAATCACAACATGCACCTCATGAATCACATCATACCATCATCTCATCCACATACATATTTTAAAAAAGTATTTTCCGGGATCCAACACGACCTATTGACATGTATCATACATCGGGTATTATACCTCAAGCCATTACCACCAATAAACAGAGTATGTACCTCATGAAATCATATCATATATTCATCATATCATTAATAATACTAAGGATATTTTATCTAGGATTTTTTTAAATAACCAAAATCCATCATATATCTTTACACATATATATGAAAAAACCATTTTTCATACCATAAGAAGAATCTACCGTGAAATGATAGGGGGAAAGATGGTGTAGTCATGAATCCATCGTCCCACCACGATTTCTGGGAATAAAATATCTAATAGTACATTGTGTTTCATTTTCCCTAACCAACATGGGTGGATTAGTTCATGATGTTAGATAATATATGAGACAAAATACTGGTCACAATCACAATATGGGAATAACCCAGTCTAACATTCTACTTTTTCTAACATCACTCAAACTCCCATCAACAACTAATAAGATTCATATCCTACAAGAATAAAATCATTTTAAAGAGCTACATTAAATTAATTAGTTACATTATATAATTTCCCTCTGTTAATTACTTAATTATCCATTAATTATCCACTGTTATTATATTTCAATAAATAGTTCATTCAATTAATGTCTATGCGATATTGGGATAATCCAAACTATGTCTACCGTTTATCAAGATTAACATCTTTTAAGAATTCCCATTCCATCATCGACCAACCCCATAGGTTTTGAATTAATTTTTATAAATAAAAACCATTCCATAATCAAGATATTATAATAAAATTAAACTAATCTTCCACTAAGAGGGAAAATGAATCCAATAACACATATATACCTCAACCAGTGGGGAAAGGAATAAAGATAAATCTAGGAACTCATCCATCGTCCATTAAACATATTTTTTATAAAGTGTACCATCTCTAATTACCTTATCAATTGATATGATCATTTTCAACTCATTTCATCACCTTAAGTGTCATCTATGACACCCAAATTCAAATTACAATGCATCTTTCCATCACAGGGGTCAATTACTACCACATCATTCATGCATCCCCGGCCATATATCATAAGAGACATCCTAGGCTCGTCAATCATAGTCTCATATCACATTAATGCCTCCCCTTCGTACGTTGGAACATTCCTAATCGGATCATCCATACTAGGGTCACATCACATGGTCCATCTGTAGATAACATCAAAAACGTTACACGAAGAAATAAGGAATGTCAATTGGGAATTCATGTCATAGAAATTGCCATCAAAACATCACAACTAAAAAAACTCTCATGACTCAAACACATGGAACCCTAGTTTTTCATGCAATAGCAAACTAGTGCCCCACAAACTTCTCTTTGTCAAACATCCAGTTTTTATTCCATATTGAATTAAACAAGTAATTTATTAATAGGTTATAACTATGGACAACCTTAACAATAAAAAAATAACAATCTAATAATCAAAAAACATGCTCTTATAATTTATTCTAGTTTCAACTACCCTAGAGAAGTACCATTATCAATTAACAATCATTTTTTTATTATCAACATAAACAAACATGATTCATATTATTAATCAATTACATTAAAGATATGGAATATTGATTCAATTAAACATTACTATTGAATAAACTTTATTATCATAAAATTACATTAACCACATGATTCCAGTCATGAAACATTATTAGTTTAATAAATTGATTTGTTATCAATTAATTCGGTATTTATTTTCATTATCAATTTCATCATGCTAAACTATGAATAGAAACATGATAAAAAATAATTAAAAATAGATATTACACCATCTTAAATTTAAAGAGGAAACCCACTATCATGGTATAAAGCATTAAAAGTTTCAACTTATGATCACAAACAATTTATTTTAAACTATTAAATAATTTTTAGTTCAATTATAATTCTATAAAAATTGATAAAGCAAGATCAATTTATGATTTCATGTTACTAATAAGGATACTAATCCCTTACCTCAATGGTTTCAATGTCATTCGCATGAGAATTAACTACATTATGGAACTATAATCACCTATCCCTCAATATCCACAACCAACCAAGGATGAAGATGAAAAATATTAGTAACAAAATTCAAGAATAAACCACATCAGAAACATGGGATATGGTCCTCCATCGCATGGTGATAGGAATGGGAAGGGAATTAAATCAACCCGGAATAAACCTCTAGTAATAGAATATAGAATAAACATTTAATCTCTTTAGATTACCACATATCAAAGAAGGGAATATAGGGATTGATCCCCGTCGAAGGGATCTAAAAATGCCTTAGATTAGAGATGCTTGCCACCAGAAAACATGATTATCAACTACATTTGAGAATCCCCCATTCAAATAAAAGTTCAACTAATTCATTTCATGGGGTATTTACACGGAGTGTGACCTAATTAGAAGATGTGTGACTGTTGTGCCTCATATCTCATCAAAAAATGCATCACCATAGTCCAATTAATCCAGAATAATTAAGTGTAATATATCACCATATTTGCCACCATTATCAAAAAACGAACCACACTTAAATGGTATGTATCTATTAAACATCAACTATTCACCCTAATACTAGATATTTTTAGTTGAACTAATCTATACTACTTTCAGTACTTCTCTGAGATCCATTTCCCTCAAAAACATTCCAAGGGTTGGATTAACTATATGTACAAAAATAAAAATTTCCCATAGAGTGATGAAATATCACCCGACACACTTAAATATAACATAATCATTCCAGAATGATTCACATAAAAAGTATTCTTTTTAAATAGTTTTATTATCTATAAATTCAACAAAAAAAATATTTGGAAAAAACCATATATGCTATTATTGAATCATTAAAAGACCAAACCTATAGATTTTATGGAACCCATATCACACACACAAGATTTTTTCAAATAATCCCTTGTAATACATGGATTTTCATTAAAATACATAATTACCAAGATCCCAAGCATGTATGGACTTTTTCCCTAAAAAATATTTCAATTTTGAATACAAATTTTGCAGTATGTTATTATTGTCCAATAATTTCAAAAGATTTATACAAAACATGAAAATAGAAATTTTTTCAAAATCACTTAATCTATTATCCATTTCACGTAGAATGGACTTAATAACCATTTAACAAACATCCATTTCCACAATAAGATCTTTCATTTCGAAATCATGTTTCTCTCAAAAGATAGCCATCCCAAAAAATCTTTTAGTGACCAAATTCGTATATTACAATATCAATCAATAATTCATCATGTCAATGAATCCCCTCAAATATTTTCTATATATAATTGGCCATTATAATATATTTTGGAAGAATCTTATTATATTTTATTTTTCTTCAGATAATACTGGATTCTTGTGAGGTAATATTTAAAACATCGACCTCGATAACAATGTGAGTGATGCTTCAAGCATAACACCATGAAAAACTATGAACAAATTATTGTCTAATAGAATATCTCAATGATTCATCGAATATATCGTACAATAAATATTTTAATTGTTAGTCCAAATTAAGACCTCACTCATCATAGAGTTACATATCCAAAAAATGAACACCCCCTTGGTAAATGGGTTTCAATTGATTGCATGATGGATTTTTCTGGCCTTTTTCTACCTGAAGAGTCTGAATAATTTATCTCAACTTGAAACTAACACCTTTTAATCCCAAAATATGCTCAAATATACCATTCTATCTCATCAACCTAGGTCACCCAAATGGTTGTTGTGTGAGGATTCCATAAGAACATAGGTGAACGTCCCTATATACATAAGACAAATAACTAGTGATGAGGGACAAAGGGAGTTGTATAAAGACAATTTCATGTAATATATGGCATAGGGGTTTGACCAAATATAGCAAAAAATTAGTATGGCTCATTCATGAAATGGACATTCCAAAATAATAGATGATATAAACAGGCACCCAATTGTTCCCATGTTTTATAGAAATTAATTTTGTAAAATTATATAATGTAGAAAAAAATATAACAACATAATAAAAATATAAATAATAAAATAAAGGCTTCATATATCATAAATGGAACACTATAGGCACATTCAAATTAATAACCTAAAGATAGCTAAAAAGTATACTAGCCACTGGCCTAACTCACTTTAAAAAATTAATTTGAGAACGTGACTTTCAAAAATGACAAGGCCTATACTACGAATCGGGATTTACGTAATACTAGTGTCGTAATATAAAATTGGAGGATCTACCCAGATTCAAAAAAAAGTCACGTATGTGTGTATTGGTGATTCCGATGACCTCATAAGAATATTCCAAAAGCATTGATAATATTTAATTTTATAGTAATCAACTTGATGTGCATGGAATAAAAATATAGTGTGTCTTCATTGTCATGATACAAAAAAATAAGACACATACATATCAAATATAAACATTGGTTAATCAGGTTCCTATTAGATCACTCCAATCCCTGAACATTAAAATATTGGATAATGTTAAATGTCTTTATACAAAAGTTACCACTCGGGGGGGGGGATAAAACCCAATAAATAATACCCAATATGATTTCTAATAAATCCATGGTTGATGTTACTTTGGTCACATAAAAGAACCATGACCACTTTTGTAATCACTTGGGGGATGAATCAATATAATGAATATTGTTAATAATTGTGGGGATGACCAATCTATTATATATATGATATTTACCAGGGAGATGCCCTACCATACATACAAAATATAAAATCTCTAGGGATTTCACACCCATTATAAAGAAGATATTAACATAGGGATTGACCCACCTAGTATATAGATGATAATTTCATGCGGGATATCCCAAATAGTTTATAGAAAATAAACACCCAAGGGATAAGGTACATTAAATAAAAATGATAAAAACTCAGGAGTAACCCACATGATATACTGAAGATAAATATTGTGTTCTGTCTCTCCCATTGTACACGTGGTTAAAACCCAGGGCCTATGTCACTCCATTATCCCGACATAATTGCTGACTCCCATTCTTTGTTTTCCATTGTATCCAAAACTATATAGGTGGTCACATCCCCTATTTTTAGGTGCATGATGTATGTTAAATGACTCCTATGTCAATATATAAACCACAATATATGTTCAACCTACTCGAAGTATCATATTATGTATCTCATAAGGTTCCACTATCAAGCCAACCCCATATCACAATTCTATTTATGCCTCCTAGGAACTCAAATCATTATAATAAATATGGTGATATTAAGTGGAAATATCTCATCCAAGTTCTAACATGATGACCATAATCGTAAATACTCACGTATTTCACACACAATCCCAAGGATCATCCTTTTAGCGATTCACTGACCATGAGTCACCTATATCAAACAACATCATGGACTTCCTACAAGGGTTTTATAGTAACAATTTTATATATTAGACTTACCCAATTAGTTTCTTCATAACATTACTCAGAACTCGATATATATATATAAAGAATTGTCTCAATACTATAAGAGGTATATCACATCTATTAGGATCAATATGTCACATTGATACCACAATAAAATTCTCATAAGGATACTTAAAACATTTTTAACAATAATTAATACCTTATCAAAATGAAATCATAAATTGTAATCATAAAATTCATAAATGATTTATAAAATAGGGAATTACTGCATGATCCAAGATATAACAAACCATATCATCACAATATCCTTTTAGAATCAAATTGATTACTGATTCATCGCCCTATTTTAAAACTATTTTCTTTTTAATAGTGTCACCCTATATTTTACTCATGATAAACCCCTATAAATAACCAATTCCATCATTATTAATAAAGTAAATATCGCCCTATTTTACTCATGTAAAAAAATGTATATATCAATTTACTCATTTTTATTAATATTTTATACTATTACACTATTTATTATCATATTATAAAATGGAATCAACTTATTTATTAAAAACCACTCATTCTGTAATATAAGTACATTTGGAGGTTCACTGACACTCATTCGACTAGGTTTCCACCATCATATCATTTAACAAGATCTATGTATAATATAGAATATTAGGAAAACATAATCACATACTAAACTTATGGAGGAATCAAATTTGATAATGAAATACATAGACAATATAATAATGAATGAATGAGAAGATAAGTCACTAATCAACCAACTGACATAGCAATGTCAGGGCCACCCACCTCAAACATAGAGTATCCATCCTCTTAAATGATTTATTATCATTATCACACAATCTCCTTTGATATCCAGCAGGATACTTGGTGCCCATAAAAAGACCTTAAATCATAAAAAAAAATTTATAATGTTTTACAATTTATTATTATATTAAATTTATCCAATTATATCATTTAAAAATTTAATTCAAAATTTACACAAATTTTAAAAAATTATCAAAATACACACTAGGAAAATTTTTTGCACAAAAATGATAATTATTGACATGAGGATATCCAATAATAGGATCCCAACATCAACACATAAAAATATCTACCACGATTCAAAAATAAAATATCAATTTTTTATTTTATTTTGGCGAGTAACAAAAAAATAAATAAATAGAACAACATACCTAAAGAGTAATGATGAATGTATTCTTAATCATGTCCTATAGGGACCGCCACTATTAGACATAAAATAATCCTCCAAACGGATGGATTCTTTATACCATGATCTTGTATAAATCATTAAGAACTCTATATAAGAGAACACAAAATCCATGAACCATAATAGAAAATAATAATGGAAGGGAAAGGAGGATAATGTCTGTTCTAGTCACCAATGTGTCCCTCAAGAAACACCATATATCAATGGGGGAATGTGTAAATTAATATAATAGGCCCTCAAAGTGATTTTATTCGGTAATACCATATGTGGGACGTATAAAGGATGGAGTTATGATATTATATATGATATTACACTTAAATTATAATATACCTTTATATAATTATGATTCCATTTCATAAAATATGAAATAGAAATTGAAGCAGCATTCATGCGTACGTACGGCTTACCGTCTCCATGAACGGTGCATTTCATTTCTTACCTATAAATGTTATGTAATCATATAAATGCATGCAAGTACTGGATATATATGTTATATATGATATATAAATCATGAATAAAATTCTGGATATAATGGATACATGAACAACTTGTAATTATAAAGGGGTTATTTTTTACTCAATTACCAATGATCGTTAAAATGACCGTTATTAACTTAAATAATTACATAGTGTTCATGACATGGAAATAAGTGATATAAAAGGAATAATTAACTTGAAAAAGGTTCTTAAACAAGTAAAAATTAACTCAAGTTTATTATTCAAGAGATTAAATAACGACCGAGTAAAGTCAGACCCGAGGTACGGGACTTCGTCTCAATCTTCTTTCATTGAGGCATATTTTGTTTTATACACAACCTTCCTTTATACGGTGTATAAACCCCTTGGACCTTTACATTTATTCAAAAGGAATATTTTTTATACGAAGCATTTACTAAATGACAAAAGGAAATGTTTTTGTCGTATGTATGCGGCGACAATGACTTCTACGCCGCTATGACCATTATTTGATTTCTGGATTCCTCTACAAGCCATACCTTCTTTTTAAAGAAAAATAAATACCATGTTTTACTTTTCTTTTATTTTGTTATTTAAAATGGTTCTGATAATGTTTTTATTATATCACTGTGTTATTGATATCTTGTGATTGAAATGTGGAAATGTTATGTTTTCTTTCTTCTTGTTTTATGTGATACGATTATGTTGTGGTTCATGGGCATTATTACGAAGACGAGTGGTTCCATGATAAACTAAGGCGGGTGAGCCCGATATAGCTCTCCAATGCATTGGGAAACGCGAAGGAGTGAAATGTTAAGGTTTCTCTGAAGAGATTTAGGAAATATACTGTGATGGGTATTCCAAATGTAACCAAGAGGGTTACTCCCTACGTAAGAATGATTTGAATGCCTCAAGTTACCTTTATGTCTTATGATTTATATGATTTATTCATGATTTGATGAGGTATGATAATGTGCTTATGTTTTATGGGTAATGTATGATTTCATTCTTATGTATATATGTACCCATGTTTCCTTTCCATATTTTTATATCCCATACTGAGCTTTTTATGCTCATCACATGTTTTAGAAATGTTTTTCGCAGGTCAAGGGAAAGTTACATGATATGATGATAGTGTCAAGGAAGTGTCAAGAATGAATCCATGTTTTATTTTAAATATGTTACCATTGATGGGAAAAATTAATATTATCTTATATGTAACCACTTTGTTTAAATGTGGAATGTAATGCTTGTTTTATGATCAAATTCTCTAAAACTCTAATCCTGAAAAGATCCTCAAGGTGTAATCTTGTAATTACTCCAGATTAAGTAATGTTTAAGGCTGGAGCCTTATATGATTTGTATGGGGAAGTATTATTTTATGATTATCATGATGACTTTTGGGAATAAACATATATCAAATGATATTATTGTGTATCATTAACAATGGATTATTGATTGAAATCTTTGATGGGGGATATGTGTTACAGTATTTGATTCATTCGTTGAATAGTATTTTATTTTTTATACAGTAATAATTTTCACAAAAAAGAACATTAAATTTTATCAAAACATATATAGATATGGTGTTGACAGACATAAAGAATATACAATGTCTGAACAACATACTTCATATTTTTATTTCATGAATGGAATAATGATAGTGTACATTGCACATCAAATGTTTTTGTGAATTGATCATCCATACTGAAAATTAAAAAACCATATAACATTTTATAGGAATATGAAACCCACCACAACCATTGTTAGCTAATAATTATTACAAGAAGATTAAAATATTGATTTCCCATTTTGAAAGAAACTAATATCTATTCATTAAAAAATATATATAAGATACAATATATATTATCCAAACTAATTTATTGGATATTTTTTGTGATAAAACATAAAATCGACCTGATGCATGTTGAGAAAGAAAATTTTATTCTTTGATTGGATCATTTTAATAAATAAAATAATTAAAATGGATTTTATGATATATTAGACATTATATCCATGGTAATATAAGAATTAAAATGGAACATATTAACATATTTATTTTTAAACTTTAATTAGGATTGAGAAAATGAATTTTATTCAGTTTATACATTATATTAAATAACCTAGATGAGATTCCATTAATGTGAACCATTTTTTGTTATTGATGGATTTTAAATTATTAGGTATGGTATCTCATGAATGCCAGGTATTGTTTTGACAACCCCTACTTGTTTCATTGTGTGGTATGATGTCAATAACTCTTATAAATACTATCATCAAGTTATTTTATTATTCCAAATCCATTTTTATCAATGTAGTTAACAATGTTTTGTTATATGTTTTGGAGAATGAATCATCTCTCATACTTTTCAAAATAGAAATGTATTTCCCACCAAGGTTATTTATATAGTTGTTCATATGGTGACTCTTTTGGTGTGTGACATAAGAACATGTAAAAATATATATATACGTTGAATGTATCCTTTAGAAAGATAAATAAAAAATATGATAAAAATCATCATCAACTGAAGGCCTCTATTCTTAAAAACATGTTTTTCAGAAGAGGGGATTTAGATTTGTACTAATTATTTTAATGGAGTAGAGAATATCAGTATCCCCATATTATAACATTTTATCATCGATATAGAAGGTATAATGATTTTTATAATGGTCATTTAACATAATGATGTGATGAGGAAACATTTATATATTTTAAACAACGTATATGAGGTTAAACCATATATTACATCACATATAGCATGATTAAAGTTATGATATGTGAAATGAAATGAAATGTTGTAGATGATTGATAATAATTTTTTTTTATTTTATTCATTAAAGATAAATTAAAATAAAAATTACCTACATCATAATAATTGAAATGTTTAGAAGGAGAGTCTTCTCATAACGTAATCACATTGTATTGTTTTGATATAAATTGATACACAGTTTAAACAAAAAAATTACGATGACATGAGTACTCGTTAAAATAGTTGGTTAAGGATCATAACTAAGTACCAAATTTTTTCAAGTGAAAAACATATTAAACAAATTTATGAATAAATGGAATACTATGGAGTTCATGAGTATATATCAGAAATTTATGATACTAAATTTTGAGTTACAATGTTTAGGTGTAACTGGGTAGATTTTATACTATGGTGAAACAAAATAAATATAGATTTATAATTGATGAAATGAAAATTTTAATTGCAATGAATAACTATTTACCATGGTGACATAATAAAAAAAATATTTTATGTTATTTATCATCAAATAAACAAATTTACATTATTTTCCAAGAGAAAAAAATTTATTTGGATGATTGGCATGATTATGGAATTATGGATTTATGGAATATATCTTTATCTATTTTGTGATTTCCGAAATATGATAATGACGATAGTATTTTCATAGTCCATGATATAAGAAATGGTCATAGTAATGTGATATAGGAAGCCACTGAATTTCTATTATAATTTAATGAATAAATATTCATAGTCTAATTTTCATTATCAACATCCAAATTTAGTTTGTAATTGTTCTCATCAATTATGGGATCATTATAATGAATTTTGATTAGTTTTTTCAAAACTCGTTATTCATTTTTAAATTGTATTAAATACATAAATTATTTAAAAAATGTTTATTCATGTTTAAATTATCTATTTTTATATTTTCATGTACATTTGTCTTTAATCATGTAATGTTCACCACGTTTCCACCTCCTTTGAGTGAGTTTAACCCCATTTATTGTTTGTTTGCATAGAAATTTTTATGTGATTTATTTTATTTTTGTAGATAAAATAATTTTCTATCTGTTAGAATGTACATTAAACCAATTATTTATTTGTATATATATTATTATCAATTAAAATTTTTTTGTGAGTTTTTTTAAAAAGTACAAATTATTTGTATTAATATAAAACATTTATGACAGAATTTTTTTATTTGCTGTAATTTATTATATTTATCATTGATATTTATAAAAAAATATGTAATAATATTTTTTTGTTTGAAATTATATTTTCCTTCAATATTTTTAATTTTTTAATTTTTTTTTATCTTTAATGAGAGGTAAATTTTTTATAGTTATTCAATTTTAATCAAATAAAAGTACACATAATTTTACTGAGGTGGAATACATATTTTAAATTGATAGAAATTGAGTCATGGGAACTGATTTGTGTATGTTTTTTTATTTTAATATATATCTATTTTAATAAAATAGTTTAATGAAAATAAAATTATATTTTTAAAAATTATTTTATTCTCTTCTTATTCCCCAAACAAGATTGTACCTAAATATTGTAGGTTTTGTATTACAAATTTACTATAACTTGTACATTCAAATGGATAGAAAAGATTGATAGTAATCATTGATGAGAATAAAATCATGATTAGCCTAAATTTCACACAGTTTATAGCATAAAATGATATACAAATTCATTTTAGTAAAATTATTTATACCATCCTTTGAAGATTGTTTAGGAGTCAATGAAATAAAATTTAAAGGTCTCCTTAATTGAAACATTTCTAAATATATTTATTTATTTTTCCAAATGTATAAATATTATGAATTTCTAAATATGTTATTTATTCATTTACAGATAGAATTTAAATTTCCAGAGACCAAAAGATTTAAATATATTTTATAACCTTTTCAGCAATAAGATTGAAATATTTTAAGAAAATCATTACTTTTACTTATTGTATTTTAATAACTTGGTTAGTGGTTCATGAATAGATTATGATTCATTAGAAAGGGAGATATAGAATAATTTTGTATCCATTCATCATGAGGATGCTTTCATGATATATATTTTTTCATTAATAAACTTATTTGTTTAGTTATTTTTAATTAAATTATAACTAATTTATTCATTCTTATTTAAAAATTCTTAAGGAAAATTCCCAGTGTGATATTGTCTCACAAGTTATACACACATACATTATCATGATGATGGTTTCCCTTAATATATGAGAAACTAATTGCTCCCAAACATTATGAATTAAGATCCAAAACAGTTTCCAGTTCTGAACAGGTTCCAATCAACCCTCCACCCCCTATAGAATATAAAAATAGAAAAGGGTTGGAATATTATGAAAGGGAATGTATATTACTAATCTAGAAATTGAAGTTTCCAATAATATTATAATTAATTAATTTTTACTTTTTATCAATATTTCTATTTCAGACATTTATCTATCTGATATTAAATATGAAATTACTACTTTAGGATGACCTTCAAGAGAGAATGTCATGGGGGGCTCTATCCAAAATGGTAGGAAGGATATTCTGACCAATACATTCGAAAATTTGAAACACCCTGGTAGTGTTAGAGGGAATAAAGATGATATATGATTTGAAAAGTTTTTTGTTCTTTCAATTAGTGATATATTCATGGGGGTTGAATATTTAGATCAAATTGACCCTATGAAATATTTTCATTGATATGTAAATAAGATAATAGTTGAAATGATTAAGTCATTTTTGTCATATATTTATCAAAGTGACGAGAGAGACACATTCTATGCAATATTCCTACCACGGTCCTCCACCTACTCATTCATGACCAACCAGGTACTATGAGTATCATGCTGGGGATCCCAATGTACTTATAATAGCATAATGAATTTTACATAATAAGGGTAATTATGTAAATCATAATCCTATGTATTTGGGTCATGTTTGTTTAGAGGTACAAGATATTATGTATCCACCTTCTCCATTTGTTATTCCTACTGATGAGGATTCTATAATTTGTCCAAACATTATAAAATAGATTACATTGGCCAGGTAATCCTTGCCATCAGCAGACATACGAGTTATGAATTGCTTGTAATTTTTTATTTATAATTAAATAAAAATTTACTCATATTATATTCTAACAATTAACATATATAATAGTATCTAATATCTTTGCAATCAATACAAATGAAATAAGAAATATCGGTTCCACTACCTTCGGATATTCCTTAAGAATATGATTGGGTAACAAAATTATCGCATGTGTTTCATATAATAAGCAATTTTTATAAATTTTGATTGTGTACTGATATATATATAAGGTTCCATACATTAATGATTTTTAAAATCGATATCAATGATTTTTTATAGGGTGATCTTTTCAGTGAACCTGTATTGTTGTTTCTTTCCATATAATTAAATTAAAATTATTAGTTTATTTCCATTATGAAAACATATTTTAAAATAACATAATTATTTAAATTATTAATAAAATATGTAAAAATTATTTTTATCCAATATTATTTCACTTATTTATGGATTTATCAACTCAATGTAAATTACAATAGATGTGACATATTTGAACCATGAATCCGTTATTGAATATGTATATGAAATATTAGAAAATACATATATCACAAGTTGGTTTTTCTATTCCATGACGGGTAAGAAAAAAAATATAATGATTAACCACTCTATATTATAATATTGTTAATGTTAAATATATTATATTTTTAGTGCACTTTAGATGCTATATTTATTTTTTCAAATGAATTTAATGTATTTTGGTTGTTTTTTTATTTTTTCGTGTCTAAAAATGATTCTAATATGTATTAAAAAGAATGTTTTATTCCATGATTTTAGTTATTTAATAATGTTTTTTTATTTAATTTAGTTTTTATAATTAATATTTAAAATTTATTCAAATCATGGACTGGGGCCAAGAGGGCTCTATCAATTAATGGAACCATAAAAACCGATTTGTTGAAATATTTTGAGAATAAATTTTATATCAATGAGAAAATTGTTTTTCAAACATAAATTATGTTTTTATTTTAAAAATATTTTTCCAAAATTTCAATTTCATCTCCAATAATGGATCTATGAATGTGTATATTATATTTGGGAATTCATTTTATGAGATAATCATGACTACAGCAAAATATTTTGAAAAGAAAAGTCTCATTATAACACATATTATTTTTAAAAAATATGATTGTTTTCAATTCATAACTCATTATTTCATAGGTTGTTAATGATTTTTGTTCATATAAATCGAATAAATTGAATAACCTTTAATATTTATTTGCACAATAATTTTAAAGTTTGAATTATTTTTTTGAAATTTTGATTCACACAGGGGAATATTTTTTAAAATTTCTGTATTATATCTCGATGGTTTTTGATACCCTATTGTTCTACAATTATTTTTCTATTTCATGGTTTTTTATTTTGGGATTTCATGTGTGGGATTATGTAATTTTTAATACATCATTTTTAAATAAACATTCAATTTCAATTTTTATAAAATCAATATTGAAATCCCCAAGGTGGGGTTTCTATATTGTTTATACTAAA
The DNA here is from genome assembly GCA_963277665.1 of Viscum album. Classification (NCBI taxonomy): domain Eukaryota; kingdom Viridiplantae; phylum Streptophyta; class Magnoliopsida; order Santalales; family Viscaceae; genus Viscum; species Viscum album. The sequence continues at coordinate 1,491,664,682 of OY728155.1, read as the reverse complement.
AAATGACATTGAAACTATGATAGGTTGTAATTCTACATTGATGTTTGATAAGATTGAAACTAAGGTCCATTTATTTGTTCACATACATTCAACATCAGTATTTTTATAAAATGATGTAGAAATACCTCTATAATTCCCCATCTAGAAGTGTTTTCAATGTATGTTTGTTAAAATCCATATTAAAAGTTCCACATTCAACATAAAAATGACTAATTTCCCTTATAAACTAAAATTTAATGATATAAAAATCTATTTTAAATGTGATTCTTCAACTATTTTCTACACATTAATGCATCTACAAGACTCCTCTAATGGGAATTACATGAAAACAGAACACCATCTACTTATGATCATTAATCATAACTGACTACTTAATAAAATTACATCATCCTCAATAGAAAAATATTATTAATGAATAATGTTAGAGTCATCATGAGTATACATTCAATGTTATGAAAGAAGACATATTTCATAAACCCAAACCACATATAAAGGAAGCACAAAAAACTACACTACCTTTCCAATGCCCAGAAACACTATGAAATGTCTAATAAATACGGAAGATAGCATAAATTTTATAAAAAAGGGAGTGTTCAAAATCCCAAAACGAATAACCAACTTCTCAAGATGGAGTTTAAAACTATATAATACATTGTATATAATATAAACCTCCTATGACAACCTCCACTGATTTTCATAATATTTTTAATGGTCCTTAAGCACCTTTATCCAACAACGATGCATCAAAATATTCTTTATTGGGACATACATCACATATTACCCTATGGATACTAACTTCCCTTCTTCATTCTATCATACCATATATCAATAGGTATATACATTACAATCCTTGAATGGATATGGGTCAATTAATGAATTGTATTTTATATTATGAGAATACTCAACCAATAATATGTGTTTCACTCATGATATGAACAAATACAAAACTCAAACCCTAGACATATCCCTCAGTGTCTTGAAGTTCCACCTAGTTATCTCATCTATCTAGGGATGAAAATTTGATCTCTGACATAGTGGAAATCCAAGAGAAATATATAATACCCAATAGTTTCATGGGGTAAAACAAGAGTCATAGTTAAAAAATAAGTGTCCTCTGTACCTCATGGAAGCACCACACCTCATCGACCTATGATCGAACCAAAGATTCCATAGTTCCCGACTACAATGTAGATAAAAAATATGAAAAATTCATTAACTAATCTATAATAACCCATATAACATCAAAAACTCCCTATGATTGATGTAAAATGGTGATGAAATACAATGTTATGTTTTCCAATTTCAACATGATGACATCCAATATATCTAATTACTCAACCATAAAATTTTCCCATTTATTCAAATATTTTTAGAGCAGGAACCATGATATGAATTCCTCTACTGACAACCTCATCCCAGACCATAAGAGCTATCATATAACACCCCAAAATGATAAAGGGTTAAATGACTAAATTATATTACCCATGTCAACAAGGTGCACCTTCTTTTTCGGGACCCTACCAGGTTAGAACTCCACAGTTAAACGTGATAGGCCTGTAGTAGTGATCAGGATGGGTGACCTTCTGAACGTTTCTCAGGGTGTGTGTGAGTGAGGAAAAAACACACCGAAAAGGACATGTGTTGGATTGTGGGGACAATCATATGTCATATAACCCGTGCTTGCATGTGGGTGTGCCCTAGGGTGGGAACCAAGTGTTTGTGGGGAACTGGTGCTACCTCGAGGGAATGGAGCCGAAAGCCATGTTAAAGGCGGGGTGGTTGTGCTGTCACCGGGTCTCAGTTATTACTTTTGGTATCCGAGGTGGTACGCAACCTTAAATGCGGTGCACTGTCTGGGTTGAGTTGTAGGGCACATAATGAGTACATTATGCTCTAATGGGGGGTGATTGTAACACCCGCAAATGATAAAGTGTTAAATGGATAAATGATATGACTCATGTCAACAAGGTGCACCTTCTGGTTCGGGAGCTTACCTGGTAAGAGATCCACAGTTAAACTTGCTTGTCCTAGAGTAGTGATAAGGATGAGTGACCTTTTGGGAATTTTTCAGGGTGTGTGTGAGTGAAGACAAAGCACACTACAAAGGACATATGTTGGCATGTTGAGACAATCATAATTCAGTTGACCCATGCAGGCACGTGGGTGTGCCCTGGTGTAAGGACCATGTGTCTGTGGGGAAACTGGTGGTACCAAGCGTGCTGGGACTAGACATCCATGTTATAGGCAGGGTGGTTGTGCTGTAACCAGGACCCACTTGTAACCTATCCTCTCAAGGAATGATTTATCATGATTACACCAGCAAGCATTGACACTACTAGGCTATGGAACTTATAAATAACCTCCTCAAACAACATTGACAAAGAATAAAACCTACATTGAAATAAAGTTTTATTATTTTCATCATTAAACTATACCTTTCGAAAATCATCATCAATGATATGATCCTACATAACCTCCTCCTATGAGTCACCCCATTAAGACTCCTCTACATGCTACAATAAATTGGATTCCACTATCATTTTAAATAGTAAACAACAACCATAATCCTCTTACTCATCAAGATTCATTGACATAATATCCATTTTTCCTTTCAAAACATCTTCGAAGTCCCAAACAACACCTCCCCATGACTTCATGATCCTATATGACCTCTTCTTATGAGTCACCCCATTGAGACTCCTCTACATGCGACAATAAATTGGATTTCACTACCATTTTAAATAGTAAACTACAACCATAATCGTCTTACTCAGCAAGATTCATTGACATAAGATCCATAATTCCTTTCAAAACATCTTCGAAGTCCCAAACAACACCTCCCAATGACTTCTTAAAAACACACTTGCAACTACATTCCACTTCTTTATGGTGAATGAGATATCATATCTTTAATCATATAAGAAATCTAACCATCACCAATATCACATATTATGATCTCAGAGAAAGAAAAACATTCCTGCAACTCTTATTACCACAAAGGACTAGAAATCTATCCCCAATGAGTTAATGTGTTTATAGCTTCCTGGAAAACATAATTATTTGCAGCATCATGTATGGTGTTGAATTGTAATTATCATCTGGATGTAATTTCATACAATCATATGAGATCACAACCCTATACTATATAAAACACATCCCAACCATATGGGAGTAATCATCACCTATTTTCCCAAAAATTACTCCTTTAGAAACTGGAGCACGGGGCCAATACACTACTTCTTCTTCTTGTAAATGGTACATTGATACTAATCAGTTCATACGAAAACATAGTCATTCTTTTTTAGTGCAGTAAATGGTGATACAATACATGATTAATTAGGCATGAACATATGTTAATAGTCTAAAGGGAAAAGGAAACAATGAAGCTTCACCTCATTCATGGGGGATTCCTAGGAAAAACTACCTAAATATTAAACAGATCAACTATCAATCCCTACTGATAAAAAAATATTCCCAATGAAAGTTACCTAACAAATTAAATAGGGTTTCATAAATCTATTGGTTTATATAATCCTAAATCATATCTATATGATAATATACTTGATCCACAGTTGACATCATTTATCAGTGTATATCATTAATCCCAAGTAATATTAACTAATCTTGTAACTCACAGAATTTGGGGATCATGAGTCCCATGAATATAGTATGAAATTTCATAACATCAAACAACATACACACACTTGAAATTCCTATAGAGTCATCTAGAAGTTATGTTATTGATTACATCCACATTTAACATCATATGGTGATTCCCATACTATAGGTCAATATTCGAAAACCATATGGATCTATTATACTAGTAAAATAACTCATAGATCCCATAAAAGGTGTAATAATTCATCACTATTACCTTATTTAAACTCTGATAGTCTTTAAAAAACAACATACTATCACCCTCCTTCTTAGATAATATCACAGAAGCTGTGTATTATGATACACTAGGCTAGATAAAGACAATCTATATCATATATTCAATCTAAATCCACTACTCTAACAACATAAGAGGCTATATCATATAATTAAGCATCTTAATATATTATAAATATTAATTAAACAACAAATTATAACCAATATAATAATATTATATTATTTCCACAAACATATTGTGGAATACGTCCAAACAACCACACAACAACCCTATGGATAATTTCTTCTTATTCTTCCCTTATTTATAATGATAAACCCCACCAAAAGTGAAAAAATAGACCCCATCCACTCACCACCCTCCAGATAAAATCATACTCCAATAAACACAATCCTTTATATTAGAATACGTGAATGTTGTCTTAATGGAATCAATAATAGTGAAAATTTGAGTCTAACTAATACATTACAAGGATGAAACTATATGAGTGTATCTACAGTAAAATAAAATCAACTAGAAACTGATCTTTCCCAGTCACCAGTACCCATCCTTGGTACACATAAAGAAAATAAGTCTAACAATTAATTATCATGGGAAAAACTAGCGGAACTAGCATACTATCGACACTCAATCCCATATCAGAAAATAAAGATCATTTATAAAATGAAGAAAATATCAAAAAATAAATAAATATTGGGAAGATGATAAAAAGATCATTAATCAAAAAATACACAGTCCTACTATCGATAGTTACTCCACTAGTATAAAATATATAATAAAAAACTCATGTTCCCCTTTATTATCATCCACCTATAACTCCATATACTTCCCTGGGTCTCAAGAGATGAGGACTATATTTAGGTTTCCCACTAACTAATACACTATCTCCACTTTTATTAACATATGCTTGAAGTCCCAACTGATGATAATTATGTAGAGGGAACTGTGTATGGGTAAAGTATTAAATATAACTTCTTAGACCACATTGATTTAAAATAATGTAAATGAACAAATATAAATAATGTAAATGATATCAAAAAATTCAAAATGTAATGTCTTATACCTCTCAAATGATACATAAGAAATATTATCCTCAATTATATACATGGTAGAATCTTATGTCTATCTTTAGATGCCTGGAACATTAACTTCCATAATGTCTGGGATCTCCTATCCAAAGGACAGCTCTTAAAAATTTAAATTGGCCTCCTTAACAATTAATTCTTCCATCAGAAATGAATTTTCAAAATCACATCAAATTTGTTTGCACTTCTAATTAAATTAGTAATTTAAATAGGGTGGCTAGTTATCTGATAGCTGGATGCAACTCCTCTTTAAAGAAATGTAATCTTAAATCCTCATTCGCAAAGATATTGGTAATGAATTAATAATGTACCTTAAATATAATCCCAGTCTCTCACTCAATGAGGATCTACTTCTATGTATGGATCAAAACCCACCTATTTTCAATACATGTCAGCGATGACAAAATCATGAAATGGTACTCCCTCTAAAAAGGATCCCATAAGAAATATTCCTAATTATACAACATAATATACTGTTCCACCAATGATAAGAAAATTCCCCCATATGACAACATGAATGTGGGACCCATTACTCAACCCTAGAATGAATAATAATGTATTCAATATTGAACTCCTATTATAGTTCTCCGTCAATATATTATAGATAACCCCATATAATTTCGTCAGATCTGAAGTGGAAAGTCTCATAGTTTCATCCTCCATGAATAATCCTCCTTAATAAGATAATCCCACTAATGGTCATAGGTCATCCTCTTTCACCTTAAATACATTATCCACACACATTAAATCCTAGATCTATCACTATATGAACGGATTAGAAACCTAGTAAGACTTGTATCATGTAATACTCATTAGAATTATTTTATTTATATTTTTTTATTGATCAATGTGTCCCCATTCAGTCACATTCATAGTAAATAATTATTATTTTTCCTATCTCAGTTCTCTACCCTACATGAAACATTACATTTCTCCATTTTATCGATAATGTTATGGACCTTATGTTAGATCACATGGGGCTATAAAATAATATTTTTTTGGATGATCTTTAGAACTTACATCACATGTAATTATAAAATGATGTTTTTACACTAACAACTGATGTTTTCATTTCCAATACATAACTCAATTCTCTATCCTAAATCTCAACTATTCTTTGATACCACTCTCTAACAATTCTGTACCATTTGGAACTACTCTTGTGATTATATTAAAGATTATACATACACTTAAATATGTCCTCTAATCAGCCATTGGGTGAAGACTAGCGATGATGGTATATATCACACATATAAGATTAATTTCCCTTATGAATCACAATAAAAATGATTTAATCTAAATATAAACATGATAAATATAAATACAAATGAACAGTCATCCCACTTTAATTTTATTGACATAAAAATAGAAATTTTTATATAAAATTCTAACTAAACCACAAATTGGAATCTCATACTACAACTCCTAACTCCAAGATAGTAATATCTATAATGGTAACCAAAATACTCAAGAAATCATAACATACCTTTTTATATACATAAATGGGTGAGCATAACAAGTATACTATGTTGTATCAAACTCGGGACATCTTGTAAATATGTGGATGATGGATATAAATTTCACTAGGAAACAATAGTAGAACCAACCAACACCTATCATGTTAAGTATCACCATTAATCACCAATTTTTCTCTCAACAAAATACATATTCAATTAAATAAAATGGTATGGAAGAAAATATGAATAGTGTAACCCACACAACTTCCCCAAATTCTTTTTAATATCATAACCTAAAAACAAACATCCTAGAACTCACATATCTAATATATTGATGGAAAGATCTCTTAATATTAACCATACGAAGCCACCTATAATGTGGGTTGAATAAAAACACCTCCAACCCCACCCAACCTTAAGTCCAAACATCTCATGTTGGAATTAGTCCGAATACACATGGCACTAATCATGTGGTTTAGACTGCTAGCATACCGATCCCATCCTCTCATAGGGTCCAATATATCATGTTGGAAGCATTCCATAGTCACCACTTTTTGATTAGGCTAATATAAAAATCTATATCTATCTTAGTAGGGTATCATGAACATAAAATAAATCAACCATGTTCCCTCATCTATCTATACACAACCCACATAAAATATCATCTTCAATGGTGTATTACACTTGGAAGAGAAATTATGGAGTGGGAAAAGCTAGTCATTCATTCCCCCACCATCATATATGTTTATAGAAGACATCCAGAACGCTAAAAAATTGATTTTTAGTTAAAATACATATCTTTAGTGAGGTTCATATTATATAAATATGAAAAAAATGAATTTTATATACTCACAATCCAAACTATGGATTCTCTCCAATATCCTCCATGAATCCCACAACTTACACCATATGATCAATACCATATTACACCATCACATATACAAATAAACCACCAATCCAATCCCATATCCCTTCCCTAACTACTATAAAATTAATCTATGAATAACTATTTATTAATATCAATTTTTCATTTCATGCCTTTTAATTTCATTATACCATTTATTTCTATATTTAATTCAAAAAAACCCCACCCAACAAATTATTTTATTCCATAAATTACCAATTTCATTTTATTCATTCATATGTCATCATTCTTTCCATGATAATGTATTTTTACCCCACATTATGTCCATATTAATACTTTCAATCCATATATTACACACCATTAGGAATATGGAATAAAATCCCACCTCACAACATATGATAAAAACAACACCAACCATTACAATTCTTTTTGAATCCTACATAACTATCCCCAATACAACATCCTCACTTCTTATATCATAATCCACCTCCTCCCATCAAAAATCATGCTTAAAAAACATTATTTCCCATACTGATCACGAAAACCAATTGAATTTCCTTGTTTAAAAGCCTATTATGACCCAAAAAATTAAAAATAATAATCACACAACGTCCACCATTACAGACACACAATGAATATCACTATAAGGAATCCTTAACCAAAACATAAAAACAAATTATTGAAAAAAATCGAAAAAACTAGTTTTTATGAGCTCCATCATATTCATTTAATCTCACAAGCATGGGTGAGAACATAACCTATCAAACTTTTTCACAATAATTTCATTACCATATTTAGATACTTATCCTTTTATAATAGGTGATTACACAAAAATTTAATTATTGAATTACACATACCCACATCAATCATCGAGTTGTCTAAATAATCAACCACAATAATGTACAAAAACTACTAAAGAGATTGAATAAAATAAATAATAATTGAATAAAACATTGCATATTTTAATTGATTGAAGCCAAAACATGTGGTTATTTAAGAAAATAAACATCATACATTCAAAGAGAAAAACTCATGTACCATTCACATAATTAAAAATATAGGATATTTATAGAATCACTTACCTAAATGGAACCTTCACATGATATTGTGTAAGAAATCATGAGGAAAATATGATCACAATATATAAGTTGCACCAAGAAAAACATTACCATCGAGGAAACTATGATAATCAATAACCTCTCCCCAAAAAACAATCAATTCAATCATTCCCATACCTATAAACATCTTTATACAAGGGATAAATAATATAATACAAAATCATATATAATTAACCCACCATGAATCATCAAAAATTAAAATATTTATCCAAGGATAAAATTAAAGAATGGAGGGGTTGAATGGTCTCCAAAAATCGAACAAAAGTCCTCTATGGTCGATGGAAATAATTTCGGAATAATATAAATAATAGGGTAACCCAATTTTATACACATTATTGGAAATATTGGACCACAACGCAAGGTCAGGGATGACAACATAGTGGTTAGGGTTTTTTTTAAACAATGATGAAAGATTATAAACCATGATACAACGAGCTCAATAAACCCCCCTATGAAAATAATCCTATATATCCCATCATTAAAAACTCAATTAACCACAATATTTGATAAAATTGGTGATGCTCCATACTTGAACCAAATATTCATTGTCTAATGGACAGAAAATGTTATGACATCCTTAATTCACACCCTCAAACACAACAACATAGTAAAAAAAATACCATGGTGTCACAAGACTCCCAGCCATTCATTCATGATTAAACAAATTAATCCAATTAATAGAACCCAAAAAAATGGATGATTGAGTAAATTTAATCCTATTGGGCTCTGTAACACCCTATGATTTCAGAGTACGTTATTTCATCAAAATAAGGCAACAACTTGCACTACACGCAATACTGAGTTCAAGCACACTACGCCTTACCGATCTAGCCGTTCAAAAGATGATATCAATAGTATTAACCGAATTTTTAACTTTATATAATCCTTATAATTATAGAATCTATATTATGAGTTTTTTAGACATTATAAAATAACAAATTCATTTTTTAGATAAAAGAAATAATTTTCAAAAAATGCAATTTTACCACCTTTTAATGGAAAACACTTTTTAAATCCAATATTTGAAACTTTTTAAATTCAAGAAAATTAACATCTTCTTTAAAATAGGGTGATAAAAATTGAGTTTCAATAAATATTTGGTGTTTTTCTGTTAACATTCAAATTTGGGTGAATAGTGAAAAATACTATAATTTAACATAAAACATCTTTTTGAAGAAAAATAATTTATAGTGTTTAATTATAAATTTTAATGGTTTGGAAGTATAATTAGATTATATTTTTACCATTTAATCCAATGATGGTCATTTTATGTAACTTCACTAAAACATTTGAGATAAACAAGTGTCAATTTTTTGATAGTTATTATTTCTTAAAAATAAGCCTTTTGGTTTTGACAATTGAAATTAATTTTAAATTAATTAATGCAACTTCTATGTTTCTAAATTATGAAAATATAATTCATTTTTGGATTCAAAATATCGAAATTATCTTTGGGTGAATTTTTCAAATTTTTCTGAATATTTCTAATTTTTTATGAATTGTTAAAAATACTTCGTTATAGTTTAAAACCGAATATTTATTTAAATAATTATTTATTTTATTTAAATTTTTTTAGTTCAAAATAGATACATAATACCTCTATAAGTTCAATGTACTTCATTGGAGTCATTTTATAATAATTTTAGTTATATAGAAATTTTATTGAACTATTTACCGGCTTTTACCCACCTCCTAGGATCATTTGCAAATTAACATAAAACATAATTTTACCAATTCTGTGCATGGAATATAAAAACTATGAGAGACATGGTTGATATCAGTATGTAAAATGTTGTTCAATTAGATGAAAATAATTTTTGGTGAATAGTATCGTTTTACTTATATTTACCACAGTTAAAAGTAAATAGGCTAATTGAGGGTAAAAATAATAATAATATTACCCTAAAACGTGTGATAATTTTATTGGATAAGCATAATTCGACCAAAAACAACCATATTAATAAAATATGATCTTTTAGGTCCACATGGATTAGAATATGACACTTATTATTATTTAATTCAAAGAAAAGTTAAAAGAGTTAATATCAATGTTTAATAACTAAAGAATTTTTCATATAGGTTTTCATATAAGATAAATTCGACTATAAATATTTATTAGAATGCTACAAATATTTCCTACATAATGGTATTATATTTATATTTTTTATATATTAAATAAATAAAGTTATAATGACACATTGATGATATAGTAATGACCTATTTAATGAAATATTAAAACAAATGATATTATAAATATCCAAATATATGTAATTTGAAACTTCTTATGAAGTAAATTATTTTAATAGGTTAATATGACATATTAGGGATGGTTATATGAGTTTTTTTTCTAATTAATAATGCTTTTATGAATTTAGAAAAAACAAAATACCAAATAGTGTCAGAATTGACATAAAAGAGTTTTTAAAACAAATATTATATTATTAATTGATATTATATTCTTTAAAATAAAAGGATCATACAAAAGACTTATATAATTATAGGTTTATAATTATTTAACCACTTTGGGTATGCTTGGTAGTATATAGTATGTTTATTAACCATATAATATAAAAATACAAAGAAACATGGTAAATGTCAAACTATTTAACTAAGAGTTAAATCTAAAAGATAAAGTTAATATAGTGAACCAAACCTGTCTAAAAACTATTGGATGAGTTGGTTTATACCCATCGCCACCTTATCCTTTAAATAATCCATTTTCAGCCATTAGAAACCAAAAATTATTTTATTATTAAATAATATTTATAGCTCTTCCTAAGGTGCCCATCACCCCTCTTATAAAAGGGAACTCCTCCTCTCTAATTAACACCTTCAAATCCATTTGGCTTGGAAAAACCCTACCAATATACCCTCTCAACTTTCCTCCCTTCATCTTATAGACATTCCTTTAGTCATAATTCCAACCAATGATACGTTTTGATCAAATCAAAAGGAAGAACCCGAGGAAGAGGTAAATAATATATAACCTCTTTCAAGTTCCATTATTCTTCCACTTCATCTTTCATTTTTTTTACATTCTAAAATAATAAATCCTTTATCTTCTATATACTATGATGTTATTAGAAATATGGTACAACCATATTCATTATTTTATCCATCCTTTTAATGACATGTCGCCTTACCTACGTACGTACGGCTTACCGTCTCCTCGTCGTGGTGTGATTGTTATTCAATACATTATTATTTGGATGGGTATAATAATGATGTTTAATTTATGTAAATAATGAATATAACATGATAATGATTATTTAGATATGATCTAACATCCAATTATATATTATTTAAATATAAAAATAATGATATTTTCGCTCGTGTGTATGTACGGATTACCGTCTCCACGAATGCGATGAGATTCATTCACCATCATATCCACTCAAGAATAATTTTTATTATATGATTAAAAATAATGTTTAAAGACTTGATATAATTATTAATATGAATAAGAAACATCCCATCCATAGAAAATAAGACTCACATAACAAATAATATAAAGGAAAATGAATCTGTTAACACATGAAATGACGATAATACTAAGATATTATTAAAAATGTAATGACAAAAGATCTTATATAATATCATATTAATGTATATTAAACTTTTATAATGAAATAAATATTATTTCACCTTTATAAAAGAGTTCAACCTTCCCTCGAACAGGGAAATGTACAAGGTAAGGGTTAATTTCACAATCTCGTTATCATCTGAGGTTGTTTTTACGTAAGTATATTCCAGGAAATATTTATTATCCATGTACACGATTCATGAAAGGGTTTTCAAATGGATTCATTTAAGGGTCTTTTTTTGTACTAAAAAATCATTTTAATTTTTTTAAATATTTATTCCTCAAAATCATTATCATTAATGTCCATGTTTTCAAAATGTTTTTTAAGGATTTATCTATATGGACATGAATTTTCTAAAATGTTAATTCCTTTCAAAAGTTTCAAAGTGGTATGTGACACTTTTACTTGAAAATTTCATTAAATTTCTTCTTTTCGAAATTGTGTGACTATTAAATGCTTTCATAAAAAAGGGATATTTCTCTCAAAGAGTTTTAGAAATCATTTTCAACTATGTCAACATCCTTTGATGGATTTTAATCTTATTTGAAGATGATTTATTATGATACACATCTTCCATATTATTGAAGGGTTTGTGATATGTTTGATTGTGGATGTGTTATTTTTATAGCATTAATGTTTTATGGATAATGTATTGACATTTCATATTCTAGTTTTAATATGAATGGTTATGTTATGTTTAAACCATTTCATTTTAGGAATGAATTAGACCTATTAAGTGATGGGTGGATCCCGCTATAGATCCTCGATGCATCGGTAGGTCTCATGAGACAAACTAGTGTCATGGAACAAGGCCTTGAAAATTTATTATTTTTAGTCTTGGAACAAGGCTTTGACTATGTGGTTATAAAACTGTGGCATTATGCATTCCATCATTATGAAAGTGGATATTGATATTACATGTCACTATTTGACAAGTATAATATTCATGCGAGTAAGTAAATGGAATTATTTTGATTTATATTTGCAATATTGTGATGGAGTTTATGTTGAAAAGGATTTTGTTTTTGTTTTATACATTGCCTTAAATATTTATACTTATTTATGAAAGCATTCGGAATATTGTTATTCATACTGAGCATCTGAGATAACCCCTTTCTATATTTTATTTTTCCCAAGATGTGAAGAAGAATAGTATCACTAACCAATAGGGATATTCTATGGTATCTAAGTGTTGAATATGGAAACAATGTTACTATAGTTTTCCATTTTATGATGTAATGTAATCCATATTAATGTATCTAGTACTTCCAAAGATACTAAAATAATCGGTCTTTTGAGAATTGAGCTTTTTTGATCATGCCCATGATACGTAATAATTCACTAACACTGGGATTCTGGGGTCCGGACGTTATAGTTAGAATCAGAGGAAGGTTAGTACAAACCCTGGAAACTAGATTTAAATAAAATCTAATTAAAGCACATATCCCTAAGATAGATATTTATGACTTGTATAGAAGAACGTTTGAGAATTTTGGTATTATAAATATTTTGCGAGTTTTATAAGCAATACATCCATGTCTAGATATAAGAAGGTAGAGGTAGCTCTTGTACAGATGTACCTAGGTGTAAAAAATGAAAACACCGCTTCGAGCTAGGCTCGAACGGGAACTGCTACACGACAATGGGCCTTGCTTCACTCTTGGTAAGACACTCCCGGGGGATATTCTTAGGGTAATTCTAATTTTTTATAAATAATTACCAAGGATTTATGATTATATACATCCTAAAAGAAAATATTTTTATGATAATGGATTATATCTATAAAATGTTCAATTTATGTTAGATATTTTATAGGTGTGGATTTATTCATTACTATTCATAAACTCACCTAGTGTATTCCATTGTATAGAAATTTCACCCAATATAAGGAATGTGAACTCCAACAATACGTATGATCCAAAGAGTAAGATGGATCATATCTTTCACGGTATTGAGCCAAAATTTATAAGGGAAATAGTCTCCCATATATTCTCAACATATGAAGAAATATTATCATGGCTTAATATGATAAGTAATGAATTCTATGAATCCTGTGGATTTTAAGGGAAGAAAGAGAAGAAAAGGATTGAAGAGGCAAATATGGATAAAGGGAAGAGGGAAAAGAAGGATGTTCCCATACGTGTTAACTGTGGAAATAATCACCATGGTAAATACTTGAATGGAATGAGAGTTTTCTAAAAGTGTGGTAAAAAAGGACACCAATTACATGATTTCATGTGTAAGAGGAGGGTTTCAAATGTAAAACGATTCATCTGTAAGGCGTTGGGGCACTACATAAATCAATGTCCCAGTCATTAGAGTATTCCACAAATGATTTTATTGGATATTAATCATGTTATGATACAACATTAGATGAAGAGGAAAGACTAGTGTTCTTATATTGTTATTATAGAATTATTTCATTTGACGGTTGTATCAGCAATATACTGGCTATAAGAATATGGAGATAAATAAGGATTGTAGAGCAGTACTATTTTATTGATGATTTGAGATTATACAGTTCTAAGAAAAGTTACTTAATAGTAAGATACACTTTTTTGAAAAATACATGGTTTAAGGAAAGGTAGTCCTTAATATGGTCCCGACAATGAGGTAGTGATTTTTGAATGAGAGATGGTTGATTTAGATAAATTATATTGAATATTCTTGACTACCCTAAAACTGATTAATGCTTTATATATTCCATCATTGTCAGAGTTTACAACATTTTTGTATAGAAGAAATATAACTAGTGTTCTCTAAGAAATTAGGGAGCATGAATGTAATCGATAAGGTTTTATGGTAATTCAGGATGTTGTAGTGTTTTAAAAGAATATGTGATGTAGGTATTCACATGTTATTATGTGGAAAAATGATATTCAGTATGTTTACCTCCCTTATACATTTTTTACTCTGATTTTGGACAGATGTATTTTGGATAATCCTAGTTTGAGATTATTTTTGGATTGCAATAAAAGAACATCCCTGAGGTCGGGCGATAACCCGTCTCATCCGGTAAGGCTGCGAGAGTTGAACCCACAACCGAAGGGAGAAAAGGGTGTATCACCTACCACTGGCCCACATGATGTCCTTTATTGAATAATTTAGTTTTTAAATGGTCTTGAAGATGAATTATAAATTAATTTTTTAACCCTATACGAATAGGATAAGTAGAATATTTTTTATGTTCTATTATATTTTAGAGTGAAAGATGAGTTTTTGGTAGAAATTAGTTAAAGGATGGAACTCTAGTTTTCAAGTATACTTTTTTTATTCTATTATTATATGAAGAAATTTATTCTTAAACATTAGGTATGGGATCTAAAAACTAAAAATGTGTTATCCTAATACCTTATGTTTAGTATAACAGATGATAATTTAAACCATCATAGATTGATGGCTTTGAGGCCCTCAATTTTACAATTGTTTTTCACTAATGACCACAATCACTCCCTATAAATATTTACGTTTTTCTCCAAGTATGTGTCTCTAATTTCCACCAAGATTCTCCTAATCGAGATCATAATTTGGTGGTGACTTTTTCATTCCCCTTTTCATCTTATTAAGACTAAATATTAATAACGCAATTTCAGATGGGGCTTTTCCCAAAAAGGTATTTTCTATTTTCAAACATTCATTTTTGAAGAACTATATGAAATTGAGAGGACACAATTTATTGAAGGAAGAATAATTTAACACCCCAAGATTTCAGAGTACATTATTTCTTCAAAGTAATGCAATAACTTTTACTACATGCAACATAGAGTTCATGTGCCCCATGACTTACCAAACTATTCATTCAAAAGTGGTTATGAATAGTATTAACTGAATTTTGAACATTATACAATCTTTATAATTTTAGAATCAATATTATGAGTTTCTTAGACATAATGTAAGAACAAATTCATTTTTTTAGATAAAAGAATTTATTTAAAAAAATGAAATTTTTCCGCCTATTAATGTCAAACCATTTTTAAATCCAATATTTTAAACTTTTAAATTTGACCATATAAACATCATATTTAGAATATGGACATAATAATTTAGGTTCCATAATTTTTTTGTGTTTTTCTGATAACTTTCATATTTGGCTGAATAGTGTAAACCTCTATAATTTTACTGAAAATAACTATTTTAATCAAAATCATTTATTGTTTGGAATTATACATTTTAATGGTCTGGATGTATTCTTAGATTATATTTTTACCATTTAATAAAATTATGTTCTATCTAAGTAATTTCACTTTAAAATTGTACATAAAAAAGTGTCAATCTTTTGATAGTTATTAATTCATAAAAATATGATTTGTGGTTTTGACAATGGGACTTAAATTTAAATTAATTAATGAAACATATAGGTTATGAAATTGGTAAAATAGAATTCATTTTTATATTTAGAATATCTATATTATCCTAGGGTGAATTTTTGGTATTTTTCTGAATATATTTAATTATTGATGAAATGTGAAAAACATTAAGTTATAGTTTAAAACAGATTTTTTATTTAATTAATTATTTATTTTATTTAAATTTATTTTAGTTCATAATAGATAAATAATACCAATATAAGTTCATTGTAATTCAATGGATTTATTTTATAATAATTATAGATATATAGAAATTTTATTGAACTTTTTATCGTCTATTAACAGCTCCTAGAAGCATTTGAAAATTAAAAATAAACTTCATTTTACGACTTCTGTGAGTTGAATTTAAAAAATCTGAGAGAAACTGTTGATATCAGTAAGTAAAATACTTTTCAATAAGATGAAATTATTATTGGTGAATAGTAACGTTTTACTTTTATTTACCATGATTAAAATTAAATAGGGTAATTAAGGGTAAAAATGATATTATTATTTCCCTAACACATGCCCAAATTCTATAGGATAAGTATAATTCGGCCAAAAACAACATTAGGAATAAAATATGATCTTTTATGTCCACTTGTATTAGATTTGGACATGTATTATTTTTAATTCAAACAACCGTTAAAAGAGTTAAAAGCGAAGTTTAATAAATAATGCATTTTTAATATAGGGATTCACATAAGATAAATTCTTCTATAAAAATTTATTAGAATGATAAAAATATTTCCTATATGTTGGTATTTTTTTCATTTTTTTTAGACATTAAATAATTCAATTTATTATGACAAAATAATGATTCAATAATTTCGTAATTAATGAAATATTATAATAATTGATTTTATAAATATCCAAATAAATGTAATTTGAGACTTTATATGAATTACAATAATATTTTAGGTTAATATGACATATTAATGGTGGTTAGATTAATTCATTTCTATGTAATAATTCTTTAATGAATTTTGAAAAAACACAATACCAAATAGCGTCAAAATTGACCTAAAAGAGTTTTTAAAACAAATATCATATTTTTAATTGATATTGTATTCCTAAAAATTTAAGGTTCCTGAAAAAGAATTAAAAAATGATAGGTGAATCATTAATGAACCGCTTGGGGTTCTCTTTAAGGTATATATAATGTTATTAACAATATAATATAAAAATACAATGAGTCATGGTAAATGTCAAACTATTTAACTAAGAGTTAAATATAAACGATAATGTTAATATAGTGACTCAAACATATTTAAAACCTATTGGTTGAGAGGTTTTCGACCCATCCCCACCATATCCTTTAAAAATCCATTTTTGATCCATTATAAATTGAAAATTATTTTATTATAAAATAGTATTCAAATCTTTTTCTAAGGTGACCCTCACCCCTCTTATAAAGGGCACTCCCCCACCTCTCTAATTAACATATTCAAAGCCATTTGGATCGACCAAAACCTTCTAAAATACCATAGAAACTATTTTCCCTTCTTCCTAGAGGCATAAAATTATTCATAAAGGCTACTTAAGGATCTCTTTCTAACAAATCAAAAGGAAGAACCCGAAGAAGAGGTAAATAATTCGTCACCTCTTTCAAGTTCCATTCTTCTTCCACATCCGTTTTGTTGTTGTTTCAATTATAAAATAATAAATCAAGTATATTCAATATACACTAATGATATTAGAAATATTTCACATCCATATTCATTATTTTATCCATCCATTGAATGACATGTCACCATACGTGCGTATGTATGACTTAACGTCTCATCATCGTGGTGTAATTGTTATTCCATTCATTATTACTTGGATGGGTATAATAATGATGTGTAATTGATGAAAATAATAAATATAACATGATAATAATTCTGTATATATGATATACCATCTAATTATATATTATTTAAATATCAAAAGAATAATATTGTCGCTCGTGCGTATGTACGAATTACCGTCTCCACGAATGTGATGAGATTCATTTCTCGTCATATCCATTCAAGAATAATTTTCATTTGATGATTAAAAATATTTTTTAAGGACATAATATCATTCTTGATATGAATAAGATTCATACCATCCATAAATAATATTACTCACATAACAGATAATATAAAGTGAAACGAATCTGTTAAGATCTGAAACGACGATAATACTGTGATATTATTAAAATTGAAATGTTAAAAGATCATATATGATATCATATTAATGAATACAATTCTTGTATAATTTAATAACAATTATTTCACCATTATACAGGAGTTTAACCTACCATCGACCAAGGAAATGTACAAGGTAAGGGTTAATTTAACAATCTCTTTATCATCTTAGGTTATTTTACGTAAGCATCTACTAGGACATATTTATTATCCATGTCCACGTTTCATTAAAGAGTTTTCAAATGGATTATTTTAAGTGATTTTTTACTAAAAAATCATTTTAATTTATTTAAATTTTTATTTCTCTAAATCATTCTCATTAATGTCAATTTTTTTCATAATGGTTTTTAAGTATTTTTCTATATGGACATGAATGTTTTTAAAATGTTAATTTCATTAAAAAAATTCAAAGTGGTATGGGACACATTGATTCAAAAATGTCTTTAAATTTCTTTCTTTCTAAATTTTTTGACTATTACATTCATTCTTGAAAAAGTTATATTTCTCTCAAAAAATTTTACAAATCATTTTCATCTATGTCAACATCCATTGATGGATATTAAACTTGTTTGTATATGATTTATTATGATAAAAATATTGCATATTATTTATTTTTTTTTTGATATGATTCACTGTGGATGAGTTATTTTTATGCCATTAATGGTTTATAGATAAATTATTGACAGTTTTTATTCTAGTTTTAATATAAATTTTTATGTTCTGTTTAAACCATTTCATTTGAAGAATGCATTGGACTTAGTATGTGACGGGTGGATCCCTCTATATCTACTCGATGCATCGGTAGGTCTAATGAGAATAACTAGTGTCTTGTGACAAGGCATTCAAAAATTGTTATTTGTAGTCTTGGCACAAGGCCTTGACTATGTGGTTATGAAATTGTAGCATTATTATATTCCATCATTATTAAAGTGGCTATTGATATTGCATTGGATTATTCGATAGTAAAATATCCATTGGAGTAAGTAAATAAAATTATTTTGATTTATATTTTCCATATTATGATGGGTTTTATGTTGAAAAGGCTAAGGTTTTAGTTTTATACATTGCCTTAACTGTTTATGCTTATTTATGAAAGCTTCCGCTATATTGTTATCTATAATGAGTATCTAAGATCGCACATTTTTTTTTATTTTTCCTAGGTTGCGATGAAATATATTATGACTGACCAGCATAGATAGTCTATGGGATCTCAGTGTTGTCTATGGAAACAATCTTTTTGTAGTTTTTAATTTTATGATGTAATGTAAAATTTATGAATGTATCTAGTACTTCTAAGGCTATTAAAAAAATCGGTATTTTGAGACTTGATCTATTGTGATCATGCCCATGATACGTAATAATGCACTGAATCTGGGATTCTGGGGTCAGTGCGTTGTAGTTAGTATCATAGGATGTTTAGTTCAAAAATTGGAAACTAGATTCAGATAAACACTAATTATAGCACATAGCCCTAAGATAGACTTTTAGGATTTTTATAGAAGAGCTTCCTAGAATTTAGCTATAGTAGAGATTTTGTGATTTTTTCAAGATATACATCCATTTCGGGATACAAGTAGGGAGAGGTTGCTATAGCATAGATGTACATCAGGTTAAACCCAAAAACACCGCTTTGAGCTAGACTCGAATGTGAACTAGTGCACAAGAATGGGCCTTGCTGCACTCTTGGATAAGACACTCTGGGGGGAAATTCATAGGATAAATATCAATTTATTTACAAATAATTATGAAGGATTTATTAGTATATACCTCCTCAAAGAATATTTTTGTATGATTATGGATTATATCCATAAAATGTTCAATTTACGTTAGGTATTTTACTTGTTTGGAATTATTCATTGCAATTCATAAATTGACCTTGTGTGTACCATTGTATAGAAATGGAAACCTGTATAAGGAATGAGAACTCCAGAAATACGTATGATCCAAAGAGTAATAAGGATCATATCTTTCACGGTATTGATCCAACATTTAGAAGGGAAATATTCTCCCATGTATTCTTAACATATGAAGAAGTATTATCATGTGTTAATAAGATAAGTAAATAAATTTCTGAATATTATGGATTTCAAGTGAAGCAAGAGAAAAAAAGGATGGAAGAGACAAAGATGGGTAAATTGAAGTGGTAAAAGAAGGATTTTACCATATCTGTTAATTGTGGAAAGAATATCCTTGGTAAATGCTTGAAGGGAATGAGAGTTTTCTATAAGTGTGGAGAAAATGGACACCAAGTACGTGATTGAAAGTGTAAGAAAAAGGTGTCAAATGTAAAATATTTCATCTGCATTGTGTTGGGACACTATGTGAATCAAGGTCCCAGTCATCAGAGTATACCAGAAATGATTTTATTGGATAATAATAAAGTCATGATACTACCTCAGATGAAGAGTAATGACTAGTGTTCTTATATTGTAATAATATAATTATTTCATTTGAGTGTTGTATCAGTAATATACTGGTTATATGAATTATGGAGATAAATAAGGATTGTACTGCAGTACTATTTTATTGAGGATTTTAGATTATATGGTTCTATGAAAAGTGACTTAATAGGAAGATACACTTTTTTGGAAAACACATGGTTGAAGGAAATGTAATCCTTAATAATGACCTCATAATGAGGTATTGATTTTGTAATAAGAGATTGTTGATTTGGGTAAATTGTATTGGATATTCTTGACTATCTTGAAACTTATTAATGATTTGCATATTCCATCATTGTCTATGTTTATGACATTTTTGGATAGAAGGAGTATATAAATTATTCTATAAGGAATAAAAGAGCATGAATGTAATCAATAAGGTTTTATCGTACTTCAAGTTGTTTCATTTTTTTAATAGAATACATGGTGAAGGTGTCCATATGTTATTACATGGTAAAAAGGATCTTCATTATGTTTACATTCTTTATAAATTTTGGACTCTGAGTTTGGAAAAATGTATTTTGGATAATTCTAGTTTGATAATATTTTTTTATTACTATAGAAGGAGAACCCGGAGGTCTGGCGGCAACCTGTTCCATCCGACAAGTTGCAAGACTTGAACCCGCAACATAAGGGAGACAAGGGTGTATCACCTACCACTGACCCTAGTTATGTCAGGGATTGAATAATGTAATTTTTTAAAAGGCCTGGTAGATGAAATATAAATTCATATTTTTTGAACCCTATACAAATAGGATAAATAGAATATTTTTTTTGTTCTATTATCTATTAATGCGAAAGATGAGTTTGTGGTAGAAATTATTTAATGGAAGGAACTCTACTTGTCAAGAATTCTTTTTTTATTTTATTATTCAATGAAGACATTAATTAATAAACATTATGTAAGAGATTCTAAAACTAAAAATGTTTTATCATAATACCTTATGTTTTTTTAAATAGATTATGTTATAAATCATCATAGATTGATGGATTTTAGGGACTTAATTCTAAAATTATTTGTGGCTGATGATCTTAATCACTCCCTATAAATATTTACGTTCATTCACCAATTAAGTGTCACTAATTTCCACCAATGTTCTCCTAATCATGATCATAATTTGGTGGTGACTTTTTCATTCCCCTTTTCCACTTATTAAGACTGAATTTTATTAACCCAATATCCGATGTGGGGTTTCACACAAAGGTATTTTTTATTTTCAACCATTTATTTTCGAAGAATAATTTCAAATTGTTAGGACACAATTTATTGAAGGATGAAAGAATGTAACACCCAATGATTTCAGAGTATGTTATTTCTTCAAAGTAATGAAATATCTTTCACTACATGGAACTATGAGTTCAAGCGCACCATGAACTACCAAACTAGTCGTTCAAAAGCGGTTATGAATATTATTAACTTAATTTTAAACTTTATATATTCCTTATATTCTAAAGATCCATATTATGACTTTATTTGACATAATGGAAGAACAAATTCATTTTTTCAGATAAAAGAAATAAATTTTAAAAAATGGAATTTTACCGCCTTTTAATGGGAACCCCTTTTTAAATCCGATATTTGA
Organism: Viscum album; assembly: GCA_963277665.1. NCBI lineage: Eukaryota > Viridiplantae > Streptophyta > Magnoliopsida > Santalales > Viscaceae > Viscum > Viscum album. The sequence continues at coordinate 1,491,642,143 of OY728155.1, read as the reverse complement.
ATCTTTTTCAATTTTAAAAAATAAAATTCTTCATTATAATTGGTACTTATGAATTTATTTTCAATAAATTTATATTGTTTTTCTAATAACTTTCATATTTGGGTGAATAGTGAAAAATACTATAATTTAACTGAAAACAACTTTTTTACTCGAAATAATTTATAATGTTGAATTATAAATTTTAATGGTTTGGAAGTATAATTAGATTATATTTTTACCATTTAATCCAATGATGGTCATTGTAAGTAATTTCACATTAAAATTGTACATAGTCTAGTGTCAATATTTTGATAGTTCTTATTCCTTAAAAATACGCTTTTTGGTTTTGAGAATGGGAATTAATTTTAAATTAATTAATGAACCATCAAGGATTTGAAATTTGTAAAGTATAATTCATTTTTGTCTTCGGAATATTAAAATTAGCCTTGGGTGAATTTTTGGAATTTTTCTGAAAACTTTAAATTTTTGATGAATAGTGAAAAACACTAAGTTATAGTTTAAAACAGAATTTTTATTTAAAAAATAATTTAATTTATTATTATTTATTTTAGGTCAAAATAAATACATAATACCAATATATGTTAAATATAATTCATTGGAGTCTGTTTATAATAATTTTAGAAATTTAAAAATTTTATTTAACTTTTTGCCGTCTTTTACCCACCTCCTAAAAGCATTTGCAAATAAACATAAATCTTAATTTTACTGCTTATATCAGTTGAAAATCAAAACTCTGAGGGAAATGGTTGATATCAATAAGTAAAATGTGGTTCAATAAAATGAAAATAATTTTTGGTGATTAATAACTTGTTACTTTTATTTACCACGGTTAAAAGTAAATAGGATAATTAAGGGTAAAAATGATATTATTATTACCCTAACACATTCATAATTATATTATATACGTATAATTTGACAAAAAAACCCGTATAATAAAAAATGATCTTTTAGGCCCATTTAGTATTGGATTAGGAAATTTATTATTATTTAATTCAAAGAAGAGTTAAAAGAGTTTAACTCAAAGTTTAATAACAAAATAATTTTTAATATAGGGTAAAAAATAAGATAAACTTTAATATAAATATTAATTATAAATCTAGATATATTTTATTCATAATTATATTTTATTTATATTATTTAGACATTAAATAATTTAATTTGTTGTGACACAATGATGACGTAGTAATTACCTAATTAATGAAATATTAAACTAATTGAAATTATAAATAACCAAATAAATGTAATTTGAGACTTTTTATGAATTAAACTAATTTTATAGGTTAATATGACGTATTAGGTTTGGTTAGATGAATTATTTTCGATGTAATAAGGCTGTCATGAAATTAGAAAAAAATACCAAATAGTGTCAAAATTGACCGAAAACAGTTTATAAAACAAATATTATATTATTAATTGATATTAATTGATTATAAATATAATGTTTATCCCAAAGAAATATATAATGATAGTTGTGTAATTAATGAAACTCTTTTGGTTTTCTTGGTTTTATATAGTATGATTATTAACTCTATTATATAAAAATACAAAGATACTTGGTAAATGTCAAACTATTTAACAAAGAGTTAAATAAAAAAGATAATGTTAATATAGTTACCCAAACCTATATAAAACCTATTGGTTGAGTGGTTTTTGACCCATCCCCATGTTATCCTTTAACTAATCTATTTTGGATCCATTAGAAACCGAAAATTATTTTATTATAAAATAATATTTCTAGCTTTTCCTAAGGTGCCCCTCACCCCTCTTATAAAAGGGAACTCCATCTCCTATTTAATTCACACCTTCAAAGCCATTTTTATCGTCCAAAACCTGACAAAATACCCTATAAATTGTCCTCCCTTAATCATAGAGGCCTTATTTTAGTCAAAAATCCATCCAATGTATCACGTTTGATAAAATCAAAAGGATGAACACGAAGAAGAGGTAGATAATTCATCACCTCTTTCAAGTTCCATTCTTCTTCCACTTACACTTTATTTGTTTTCTATATTTTAATATAATAACTCCAGTATATTATATATAATGTCATGTTAATATAAATATGGTACAACAATATTCATTATTTTATCCATCTTATGAATGACATGTCACCTTACATGCATACGTACGGCTTACCGTCTCCACGTCATGGTGTAATTGTTATTCAACACATTATTATTTGGATGGTTTTAATAATGATGTGTAATTGATGTAAATAATAAATATAACATGATAATTATTCAATATATATTATATACCATCCAATAATACATTATTTAAATATCAAAACAATGATATTTTCACTCGTGCGTACGTACGGATTACCGTCTCCACGAATGCGATGAGATTCATTCCCCCTCGTATCCATTCAAGAAAAATTATCATTTGATGATTAAAAATAATTTTTAAAGACTTGATATAATTTTTTATATAAATATGATACATCCCATACATAACAAATATGACTAACATAACAAATAATATAAAAGAAAATGAATCTATTAACACCCAGAATGACGATAATACTAAGATATTATTAACAAAGCAATGTTAAAATATCATATATGATATCATATTAATATATATGATTCATTTATAATATAATAAAAATTAGTTCACCATTATAAAGGAGGTTAAACTACCCTTGACAAGGGAAATGTACAAGGTAAGGCTTAATTTCACAATCTCTTTATCATCCGAGGTTGTTTTTACGTAAGTATCTACTAGGACATATTTATTATCCATGTCTATGTCTCATGAAAGTGTTTTCAAATGTATTATTTTAAGGGACTTTTTTTTACTAAAACATTATTCTAAATTTTCTTATTATTTATTCCTCTAAATCATTCTCATTTATTTCCATGTTTTCGAAATGGTTTTTAGGAATTTATCTATATTGACATGAATGTTTTAAAAATGATAATCCATTGCAGATGTTTCAAAGTGGTAAGGGACACTTTGATTCAAAAATGTATTTAAATGTATTCCTTTCTAAATAGTGTTAATATTAAATTTTTTTATGAAAAAGTGATATTTTTCTCAAAGAGGAATACAAAACATTTTCATCTATGTCAAACATCCTTTGATGGAGTTTAAACTTGTTTGAAGATGATTTATTATGATACAAATCTTCCATATTATTGGAGGTTTTGTTCTATGTTTGATTTTGGATGTGTTGTTTTTATATCATTAATGGTTTACAGATAACGTATTGAAATTTTGTATGCATGTATTAATACGAATGTTTTTGTTATGTTTAAACCTTTTCATTTTAGTAATGCATTGGAATTAGTAAGTGATGGGTGCATCCCGCTATAGCTCCTCGATGCCTTAGTAGGTCTCATGAGACAAACTAGTGTCCTGACACAAGGCCTTGAAAAATTATTAGTTGTTGTCATGGCATAAGGACTTGGGAAATTTGGTTATGAATGTTTGGAATTACGCATTCCATCATTATTAATGTAGATATTGAAATTTCATGTAATTATTCGACTAGCTGAATATCCATGTGAGTATGTAAAATGGAATTATTTTGATTTATATTTTCCATATTATGATAGATTTTATCTTTAAAAGGATTTTTTATTTTTATACATTTCCTTAAATGTTTATGCTTATTTATGAAAGCTTAAGCTATATTTTTATCCATACTAAGAATCTGAGCAGCCCCCTTTCTATGTTTTATTTTTCCGAGGATGTGAAAGAGTATATTATGACTGACCTACAGGGATAGTCTATGGGATCTCAATGTTTTATATGGAAACAATGTTGTTGTTGTTTTCCATTTTATGATTTAATGTAAACCTTATGAATGTATCTATTACTTCCATGTCTACTAATCTAATCAGTCTTTCGAGACCTGATCTTTTGTGATCATTCCCACAATACATAATAATGCACTAACATTGGGCTTCTGGGGTCGGGGGATTAGAGACTCAATTTTACAACATGAGGATTCCATGATATAAACAAAAATCTCAATGTCATGACATTTCTACCACACGGAAAAATCTCCCTCCAAAAAAAATATTAACACAACATCCACCAGTTCTTCCTAAATCATCGTCCCAATACCTCCATCACACAAAATATATATTTTAATAGTATATAAATCTCTACTAAATTTGTAATAAAATTTAGCATGGAATAAATTAGATAAATAAAAATAAATATATTATAACTTATTTATTACATGGAACACAAGTAAACATAATGGTCCACAAAGGTTGAACTATGGACCTACTTGTGACAAAAGGTCACCATATGGTATTTCCACTAAAACTCATACTATATGGAAACTGAGATAAGGAATAAAAATAGAGGATCTCCCAAGAATCTAAATCCAAAACCCATAAAATCATAATTATTCAATAGAAAAAAAGTGTTATAAATAGGTTCTGAGAAATTTTAACGGTATTTTTCTATTAAGAAAATAGTTCATTCATTTTCTTTAATATTTACTTAAATAAATTTTAGTTTAATGTATAATACATAATGTATTAAAATATAATTTAAGAATTATAAATAATTAAAATTATTGAATACCCCTTAACAAAAAATGATTATTACAAAAAATAAATAAAAAATTTAAAATTAATACCATTTTAAATTATAGTCTCCACAACCATTCATTAAAAAATAGTTTATAATTGATTATAACATCATGGGGAGAGCTCAAAAGTAACTTAAAATCAAATTAAATGTATATACATGTTATGAAAAATGTGTAACTATGTAAGTATATAATCAAAATAAAATATAAATTAGTTCTATGAATTATTTAGTAATGTTATAAAGGGGTATACATTTAAATCATACCGTAATAAGATAGTAGCGAAAGTAAAAAATATCAAAATATATTAGTGAAATAAAATAAAGTAGAAAACTAATAAAAGTGTATTGGTATAGATTTTCTATACAGTAGTTATATGTCATGGGAAACTACATTTGTCTTGGTGAGATGATCATTAACTTTAACTGGTGGAAATATCTACTTGATATTTGATTATATTTCTAGACAATAACTTCCTTACATCTTCTAAAGTTTTTCATAGATAAAAGTCTCAAAATTAGGAGTTCATCAATACAATTGGATTTCATTCGGTCTATAAATATAACTATCGTCAAAATTTTCTATCAATCTCTTGTTTAGATAAATGTGGTTTTTTGATGTTATCAATTGACGGGGAAAATTTATTTCATTACATGCGTATGACATTTCAAACACCACATTAATAGAAAAATAAATAAATATCATCACCTCATTCAATATCCACACACCCATTTTATTAATCATCAAATTTGAATACAAATATTCAAAAATAATAGTCAAATTTATTTTTTAAGATCTAAAATTATATATAAAACAAGATATCATATGACATGAATATATGGTGTGAATGTTCTCTGAAAAACTAATTATAAAAGTTTTCAAACATGATTATGGTTTTAAAAAAATCATCAAATTCATTCACATTCCTTTTGAAAATCATTTTTAAACCATGGGTTCTTTTAAAATATCATAAAACTATTGAAACATAAACCATAATACAATATTATAGAATCGTAGTGCATATATAATTTAACAAAACATCATTAAACAATATAGAAAACAACATAGACATATGTCCTCTATAAAAATACTTGAACATACCAAATAAACTCAAAAAATTTAAAAGTAGTGAATGATTAAACATGAAATCAATTAATTCCATAAAAATCCAATATATACAATTTTTTAAACACATTTGTAAGTTAAAAATAATTAATTATCAAAAATAAGTGAACTAGTTGTATAGTAATTTTAGAAAACACATTGGTGAAAGGATTTTTAATAACTAAATATAATAATAAGATTTCCTAAAATCCATATTTTTAAAATTGAATCCATTAAATCATAAGACTTTAAAATCCATATATATATTTTTAATGTATATAAAAAGAAGTATAATATCCATTCAAATTAATTCAAAAAACAAAAGCATTACATGGTTTAAAGGAAAATAAAATATTATGGAAACACCTTCATTAAAAAAGTGTGGATGGGATGAAACCAAAAAATATGGAGATATGGGGGAAAAAGAGGGAATACATGATCCCATGAAATATAGAACCACAAGGTATTTTTAGAAAATCCATCTAGGGTTTCTATAATATAGCCCACTAGAGGGACAAATAATAATAAACAATATAAAATAATAATGAGAAAGGGAATTGAAACCCTACCTTGAATAACCTCAATTGGAATCGAAAATGAGATTGAGGTCAATTGAAACTGTTAGGGGGAGTCATCTAGGGATTCACAATTTTCTAAGTCATGTGATTGGGGAAATACATAATATAAATAGCTTATAAATAAATAGTGTTTAAGTTAGAAAATCTTAAAAATTATTATTTTTTTAAAAATCACTTAAGAACATAACTCCCAATTCATGATGTAATGTTACTTATATATAGAAAAATAGAATAATAATTTTATTGAATAAGTTCATGTAAATGAATGATGATATCCATCGTGTAATGAAGTCATTAAGAAAATATGTTTATAAGTTATGTATCTATCCCATGACTCTCTAATAACAAAATGATTCCCACCCATAACAGTGTGATTATTAAGTGTCCAATATTTCATTTTGGGCATTCAATCAGGATATGATCATTTTCAGTTACAGTGGGTAGTGTTTTTCAGAAAACAATTAAAGGGTAAATCTATATGTATCCGGGAAATACACATAGACATTATCTTAGCTTGGCCTCCCTAACCATAATATGTCTATTATCCATCATACATTACTTTAAATCATTATATATTTTCCTGAATAAGCCTCACTTAATCATGGAATGGAATCTTATTACGATTGACCATTAATCATTTCTAGATTTCATAAAAACCTTCCATTCTATGATTCACCTAGACCACGACATAGCCCTCAAAAAGGCCCAGCCTAAATAGTCACCAATATGCCCCTAAATTGAGATAGACATAACCTAACCCTCACCAAATTTTTAAGCCCCTATGTCAAGGAATTTAATTTTAATGAGATGTTAAAATTATTCCTTGGGACTAGGAAAACCCCGAAGTCTATGTTTTTATCCTACTCTGGCCTACCCAACATCACAACATGGTCTAGAATCACACAATGAATATATAATTTAACCCAATTCGTAAAAATATGTATAAAAATTAATAAATGAAAATTTTCTAAAATAAAATGACTCCATGGATATAAAAAAATTCCATCCATTTCACCTTTTCCAATTATAAATTCATTGGCTTTTAATGGAATGTCATTTTCATATTTACACGGAATGCAAGTGAATTTTTTTTGAAACATAATGAATATCGAGGAATTTATTCTCAACCCATTTTCAACTCATTAGAGATAGTTCGACAAAAAATTTCATTATTCAGAAATTATAAACAATGGGCCCAAAGGAATAATAAATAAATATGATACTTACTGTGGATATTCCCACTATATAGGGATTGCGATTAAACAATGGGCCAAATATGCTAACCCATGTGATGAAAAACAAAATGAAATAAGGAATCATAGCCGCAAAAAAAGGAAACATAATTATTAATGGAAAATAGATTCACACACTAATTTTCAAAATAGAACGTAAAAACTAATGAGTCCCTAATATAAGACATGCATGAATATATAATCATAATTTGAATGAAAAAGAAAGGAATGAAAAAAAGGATGACTCAAATTGGGTTTAACAGTACTCTAACATGAATTTTTATTAATTTGTAATTCTATCCTTCACGGATACATCAATTATAAATTTTTTTAGCATAACCTATACAAACCTAGTGATGAAAGGCCTTCCACGATTTCAAAGAAAGAGGATTAGAATTCCAAATATTCAGCACAATAAAAACATAATGGAGATCACATCATTATATGTAGAATGATTAAGGAATGTAAAATGTTCTCAAAAGAACCTGAATAATATATATTGGCTTCATCTTATTTTTATTTCAAACAATATGGATAATAATCACTCATGCTAGATGAAATAGGGCCACCACCCATCCATAGTTTTCCCTGATAATTCTGCTCCATCATTATGGACATATTAACGACCACCTAAAATGAACATATCATAGATAAAATTACTCTAGAATTACTGTATTTAATGGGAACCCTCTTAATGAAACTAATTGGGGAGTTTCAAAAAATTAAAAGTTGAGAAAGAAATTAATTAGTTAATTGAAATAATTAAAAAAATTATCATTATTTTCTAACCCTATCGAAGAAATTAGAGCCCCATAACCTTCTCAAACTTTTAATTTTCAAGAACGTTCCAATAAATTGATATTGACTTATAGAACTACCATGTCATGTTATAATATAACATAAAAATAATGAAACTTTCACACCCTTCCCATCTCAGTTCATTAAAAAAATATAAGGTTGATCCAACTGTCCTAGATAAATATTTTTTATGTGATGATGAAGATTCATATTTTATCTTTTATCCACTCCATATCATCCTAAGTACCGTGATTAAAAAGAAAATAGATAGAATACTATAAAGGATTTAGCTTCTCCATTCTACGGGGAGTTTGGGTAGAATAATCTATAATAAAGACTTTTTCTGAACTATGACAGAAACTAGTCTATGTAATATATCGTGATTCAGACTTCCCATGATCTATCTATAATTTTTTTAGGATGTATAATCAAAATAAATTAATCTACAGCAGAATCTATTAGAAAAACATATAATTATTCTCACCCAAATAAAACATTCTCATAATATCAAATCACAAACATCACAAAAAATATAATAGTGGATAATATTAGAAAGATCATTATAATTTTATTAATGTGTTATGGTTTTATTTAAACAAGAAATTTAAATCAATTTATTTAAATCAAAATCATTTCTTAATTCCCAAAACACGAAATTCATTTAAATCCATTTTATTAAATTCGATTATCAATTTGGAATCATTGATTGTGCCATTTAAACAATGTTTTCACCACAATTATTAGAGGAAATAATGTTAGATAACATCAACACATAAAAAACTCTTTTATTATCCCTAAATAGTAAGTAAAGATAACTAAAAGAATATTAAATGTAAAGTGTCCCAAAATAATAATAAAGAATTAGTGATTTTCATAAATCATCTTCATATTTTATTGGACCATGTTATAAAACTGAAACTACCAATCGTAGCATCGTGAAACCATGTTTAATGACTCTTTATGATTTTCTAGATCATATAAGAAAACCATACACATCTATTGATCCTCTCATTTCATTTAAAAGCACATAAAAACTCCCAATATAAAAATGTTCAATGAAATTAAAATCACCATTAATCTAGATCATTGTAAAGAAATATAGATGAACTGTTAATTTTATATCTATTCTCAAAACCAATCAATGCATAGTAACGTGATACTTAGAGAAAAATAGCTTTCTAAACTCTCCCCACTCATACCATTCATGTTATGACATTTTAATGTGTGGAATTCCATTAATAAATAAATAATAAGGGGACACATTGATTCTATTTTTTCATGATCCAACCCATTACACTGTTACCTAGTGCCTGAGTCAACTTGTAATAATCACCAAAGAGCATTCTAATCACTACAAGTTGGAATCCAATTTTTGGGCATTGAAGATGCGCTATTGGGATTTTTTTACCATTAAATATATACAAAAAGGTAAAACAATCATTACAATATTTTTATATGGTACATCCAAAAGATAAATTCAATGACTAATAAAATAATTTGTTTTAAAATTATTGAAAATACAAAAAATCACGACTAGAAATAAACATCCATATTACACTTTTATTACAACATATTAAAATATGTAATTAGATTTATTAATGATATTGAAAAATACTTGAAAACCGAATTTTTATGATACATATATTTCCCAAAAATATACATAATGATCCCAAAATACCAAACTAAAGACCCCATTATAACCCAAAATCACTATCTGGCATTTCAATCGAAACCACTCAATGAGAATACTACGAGTAGGATTTGACTGTGGATATTTTACAAGAGACATAAACCTAAACCTATAAAATCACATGTATCATGCAACCATTTGGTGGTATAATTAGTGTTTGAGAGTCATTAAATTTTTTCTACTAGAAAAAACAATGTATTTCCTTTAAAATGACATTTCGAAAACATTACTTTGATATAAAAAGAGGAATGTAATGGTTTAATATTTAATAATAAAATCTCCTGAAAATAATTCAATTCTACTTTACCAAATATGATTAGTATATATAAAAATTATAATGTATCATTATAAAACCCATTTGAAAATATACCATCCAAATAAAATATGTACATTATTTCTAAACATAAAGGAGAGATAATATAAGTATTAGATAATGGAATCAATTGTATAAATATATATAAATAAAAATGGTAAGAAAATATGTAACTATATTAAGTTATAGAAAAAATTAAAAAAGTGTTATCAACACTAAAAAATGATAGAATAGAGAATATACTTAAATCGTACCATAAGAATTGGTATGTTCAAGTAGCACATATCATGATAGAGTAGTGAGTAAAAAAATAAAATTTTTATCAATAATGATATATAATTAATATTTTTAGTCATGGTAAACTCTTTATGTACTATTGATATGTTACTAAACATACTTTGGAGAAACCATACATTATCTTATCGAGAATGTTTTGAGATAATAACCATCCAAAATTATTAAATTGGACACACATATGGCTCTCTATACAAATATAATGGATCATAACAAAATGATACTAGTTAGTCTATAAAAATAAATTGATATAAACATACTATAAATATCTCAATTCCATACTTATAGTTCTCATGATGTAACATAATAATGGTGGGAAATAATTTTATTGCATAATAATCACATTTTAATCACATATATAATATCAATGAATCACATTACAATATACTTTTCCCAACTCCACACTTTCTTTATATAAAAAACCTTTTTTAAATAAAATAATGATTAAAAAATAATAAAAGTCTTGTATTATGACCCACTAGATCATATAATACAATATATCATGGGTATTGAACTATGGGTGTGGAATTTCTCTTGAATTACATTTATTACAATGTCCCAAACAATCATATTGTTTTATGATTATCATCACACTCCATCAAACTCATATTGAATTTTTTTTAATAAAAATGTTATTTTAAAATTATTTTTTTGAATAATGAAAACTCAAGAATTAATCCAATATTCCCAAAACATTTCATATATATATATATATATAACACTATCAATCGAACTGGTATATTTTATACTCAAAATTAATTTATAAACAATGTAAATACAAACCAAATAAACTCCTGAAAAACCAAATATAGTGACATTATAACTATGAAATTACTAAAATACATGTAAATTTATTCTAAAATCCTTATAAATAAATTTGAAATTTTAAAATACCATTTTATTTATCAATATTACTACAAGAAGCCATGAAATAATTTTATAAGACACATGTAAGACATTACTTTTAGTTACAATGTGTTATAATAGGATTTCATAGAAATCACATTTTTATAATTCAATCAATAAATTGATAACACATTAATAAATAATTTATATATTCTTATAGGATCCCAATAAAAGGATAATATAAATAAGATTGTACATTGATTTCATAAAAATCTATATTTAACAAAATTTAGTTGGCCATAAACCCTTAAATATAGAGAATTGGAGTCCAAATAATCAAAATACAGAACATTGAAAATAATAACAAAAGTTTATATAAATCTCTATATCTATTCACGATCCATTATTTTCACATAGAGATAATAATAAGAAGAAATAAGAATAAATGATGAAAATAGGAAAAACAGAGATTCATCCTTGATAAAAATCAGTTGAAATCAAATATGTCATTGATAGACCTAAAATTGAGTAGTGAAGTAATATATGTATCCCATATCAATAGTATATCATGAATGTGTATATACGAAACCAAAAAAATTATCTCTATAGAGGTAATTATTGATATCAGAAAATTATATATCTCAGCTCAAGCACCTCAATAGGAGACTCCCCCTCACCATGTGATGCATCTTCCATGATGTCCTCAATTATTTCATAAATACTACCTTGGATCATGTCACTGAATTACCCATTATATAATGTCATGAAAACAATTAGTGGATAATATTCATGGTGAGGATTTCTCCCACGACACCCCCATCATGCGATGACACACACCAATCATGATTAGAGAGTTTAGTTTCAGTGTATCCATGGTTGGGATTTTAGTTATAGATATATCACTTTTAATCAATTCATGAGGATTTTTATTGAAATATGAAAATTTTAGAACTATATAAACCATATAAATACCATTACACATCATCCATACATGGAATCCCTCGTCAATTTTGGGATTATATCCCTTATATGCAGAGTAAATCCTTATTACAGTCATACTGTGACCTCGCCATGTCATGATGTGACATTTTCATATGCTTGAGACATAAACGAATATAGATTATCTATAAAAGGACTCATTATGATTACCATAGTACATGGTTTGACCCTCAATAAACATAATCCTAAAATGTAACCTCAAAGATCTCACACCACAATAGCCATCAGACAACACATCACCATGCTTTGATCTCCCTATATCAAAGTGTTGTATTCTATAGAGCTAAATAACATATCCCTCGATCCTAGGTCATCTAATGATACTATATTTAGGGCTGACACTACTATCTATGACGTATATATATGTTCTATAATCACACACATTATTTATAATCATTGACATTTCTGAAAAAATGCTTAAAATCAAGAAATAATATTTTTGAACTTGAAAATGACACAATATGTTTAAAAAATTTATTCATTAAAATATATTGTATGTTATAATGAATCAAAAAGATATTTTAAAACAATTAACAAATACCATTTTCTTAATATATTTATTTTAAAAAAATAAACAACTCTATTAAATAATTTACTAATCATAATTAAAACTATCACCTAAACCCAAAATTTGAATCAAATTTCATTTAATAGAATTATTTATCAAAAAAACAAACAAATATTTTTATATATTAATAATATTCAATGTAGTATAAATAAAATAAATAATTATTCAAAAAAGTATCAAATTATTGGGTACTCATAGTTTCATTTTCATTTTTTAACAGAATTTATCATTTTATATAATTTTTTAAATCTAAAAAAGTATTCAAATCATTTAGTTTTTTTAACAAAGAATATTTTCCAATAATGAATATATTAATAAAATATTCAATAAATAATACAAGTAAATATCACTCAAAATCATATAATCATTGAAATGTCATCAGGTTTAATTTAAATATATCACTACGTTCAACGTTTTTTGGAATGAAATTGAATATTTTATTATTTACACAAAATTAATATTCAAAATCCATACAATAACCTTTTTGATTGATCACTATCTAAAGAAACACATAAAAATGTTCTAAACATTCCCATCAAACTATGAATGATAGAATTAAAAATGTTAAATCTACTTGGGGCCCTAAACAAAAAATGTGTATTTGTTTAATCTATCTAATAAATTTATTGAATGTAATATATCAATTATACATATATGGTTTACTTCTAGATACTAAAAACCCATCATAACATTGATATAAATCATCGATTCATCGTATGGTGACAAACTGAAAAAACATTATTTGTCCATACAACATTATAAATCCTTTCAAAATCATATACCCAAAATCTTAACCTCTCAAATGAAATATTATAATAACTCTAAAAGGATCCCCATCCTAATAATTGATATGTATAATCACATGATGACTGTAGATACTCATTGACTAGATCCAATAAAGATATATCTAGGGTTAAAATTAAACTATCGGGGGTATATTAGATTAAGTATAGACTGAACAAAGTTTGGACTAGTTTTGATTAAAATTAGAATAATTCATTTCGACATAACATATCTAAAAAAAATAATTTTTTTTCAAATAAAATACATTCATATATTTTTTATTTTAATATGTGTTGTAGATATCTGATTCCTTACTAAAATATGAGTAATTTTTATGGTCTCCGAATTATATATTTATTTAGGGTTGTACCATTAGGAATCATGCTTGTGTGGAGAATGTATATGGTGGATCTGTGATGGAATTTTAAAATATTGATTTCAATATATTGAAATAAAAAATTATAGAGTAGATGGATGTATTTAGATAAGACATGTAATGGTTTTAGAATCATTAATTAATCATAATTATCATTATGTAAATAATTGTTTCTAATTTTTAACAAAATTATAAATTATATATTTTATTAATAACTACGAGGGATCCATGTGACATTAATAATGATTTTTATTCATCCAATTTTTTTTCTACACTATTTACTATAATTAATAATTATAAAACATAACCCTGGGGGAACCCCTTCAATCCATTAATTAAAAATGGAGTTATAGAATTTTTAAACTGATAGTGAATCAACATCCCATTAAATAAATATCATTGTTAACAATTGATTATTATTTATCTAAATTTGAAAAAAAATTAATCAATAAAAATATAATATTTTTAATTCATACAATGGTATTCTATTCGGTCAAATTCTATACTCGATATCAAATGGATTGGCAAGATATCGACACATATATGAATTTCAAAATATGAGAAAAAATATAAAACACCACCTTAATTATTTTTCCTCGATCCTCCATCAATTTTTCATCCCCATATTTTGTATTATTTTGAAATCATTCTTAAATAAATATCAAAATTATAATATCAATATATTTTAAACAATTCCATTCCATCCCCATTATGTTCATTCTATAAATCTAGACCAAAATAATTATTTTCGTTAATTTTTTTGCATTGTTTCGTGAAAATGTTGAATTGACCCTCAAAAACATTCATTTATGGTATAAATTGTGTCATAAAATTATTAATTGATCACTTAATTATTTTTAATATGGTTTTAACAAATTTTGAATAAAACATACCACTATTTGGTTACCAATAATTACCATTATAGGCAACTCAATTTATTTTCCAGTGTTATATGATGCCATTTTTTACCGTATTAGTTGTTTTATTTATATTTCCTTTTATTATTTATATTCCTTGTAATTCGAATGATGTATTTTATATCAGAATAAATAGATAATATAAATATATATATTTTTAATAAGATTCAAATAAACTATAATGAACTTCATAAAGAATATAAAAATAAACAACATTTAATTTCCTAAAATATAAACCATCTTAAGCTAACGAAAAATGTTCAAATGGAAATTATATAAAAATTATTAAATTAAAACAACAAAAATTAATCTTTAATTTTTTTGATCCTTTTTGAGCATATAATAACCTATCTAATTTATCCTCCAGAATTTTTTAATATACCTTTTAGATGAATTTATTTCTAATAAATCCAACCACACCCATATATCATTGTAAAATACCTCTTAACCACATGCATAAATAAAAAATATTTTCCATTGATTGTTTATGGATAAATATATTAAATTGAACCACTATAATTATTAAACATAAAACTATGATATAATCATCAATAATAATATAAAGGGTCAAAAATATTTATGAAAATGTAATTTTTGATGGAAAAATAATTTATTTTAATTATAGTAAAAAACATCATAAATGGAGTTGATGAATTAATAAAAGTAAACTCACTGGAACACATATAAATCACAATGCATTCTCAAGTGATCATTAAGAATTATAAATTGAATGTATAATACAAACAAAAAATAAATAATAATCTTGTGTTAGAATATTTTCATAAAATTAATCTATAAATCTTATATTCCATATGTTGTGGGTTTTTATTTTAATAGGTTTCCATAACATCGATGGATACATTTTATATTAAACATAATGAAATTATTGTAACACCATGAGATTTTATAAGATATATTCTTTTTAATATCTTTCATATCTTCTGTTTTACACTACTCCAAAATTATCTTGCACAATATGCAACACCGTAATAGCTTGCAGTATACGCAACACTAATCTTGGATCATGTTAAACACAATTTAAAGTTTTTTTATAGTAATTATTCAACGCAAAATTGAGTGTATATATACATATATATTCAATGTATAAATAAAATATGGTTGGATTTTGTTATACGCAACAACAAAAAAGTCTTTCATTACACGCAATCGTGACCTTCCTTGATACCGTGTGTTGTACGCAATACCAGGTATCACTAAACAACGATATATAGTTATAATATTATTATAGACTAGATTTTATGAATAGTATTAACTAAATTTGGAATTTTAGAACATTATTATTCATCTTACACATTTTCTAGAACATGGTATAAGAACAAGACAAAAGTTTCATGTAAAATAAGTATTTTTCAAAAAATATAGTTTTGCCACCTTTTGATAGCGCACACACATTAAATATTGTTTTTGACATGTTTATAAGTTCAATTTGAAAAAATAAAATTCTTATTTGTAATTAGGATATAAAAATTTTCTTTGGATAAATTTTTCATGTTATTCTGATAACTTTCATATTTTAATGAATAGTAAAAACACAATATTTTAATTAAAAACATCTTTTTTATCATAATAATTTATATGGTTAAATTATAATATTGAGTGGTTTTAAAAAATAAATAGAATATATTTTTACCATTTTATATAATGTATGTTATTAGCATTGATTTTACATTGAATTCATAGGTAAAATCATTTCAATCTGTTGCAATGTTTTAACTTTTAAAACTCATTTTTTAACAAGGGGATTAATTTTAAATTAATTTCTGCAACTTCTATAATTTTAATTTTGAAAAATGGATTCCATATTTGGAATTATTTGGTCTAAATTATGTTAATAATGTACTTTTTATTTTTTAGTCACTATAAATAGTAACTACGATAAATTTTATTTACCATAGTTAAAGGTAAATCGGGTAATTGAGGGTAAATATAATATGATAACATTACCATAAAACATGTATCAATATAATTGGATCATTATATTTCGTCCTATGATATATTTTTGTCGAAATGGAATCCATTGGAACCCACTTGGATGTGATTAAGACCTTTAATTTATTTTATTTAAATGAATGTGAAATATGTCTCACTCAAACTTTTATAATTAAACTATTTTTAATATAAGGTTATACAGAATATAAATTCGGATATAAAAACTAATTTGAAATATAAAATGTTTTTATTTATCATGATAACTTATTTTTAATTTTTAAGAATTATTTATTTTCCTTATTATCTTATAAATTAATAATGCAAAAATTACTTATTTAGTAAAAAATCAATAATATATTTTTTATTGAAATAATAATACACATCAAAAGCTCCAAAAACCAGAAAACGATTTATTGGTAGTGTATATATAAACCCTAAACATCCAATGACCTAAATTCTTATGATTTTTATCCTTATAAATATTATTATGACACTTATATTATTTCATTTTAAATGATTCCAAAGTTGTCACCTTCATAATATAATAAATATAACAATTTACATGTTGTGATTTTTAGATGATAAATTCAAGTAAAATTATTATTATAAAATCTATGATATTTATGGTTATCATAGGAGTTTATTTTTAATTTTTTTGCAACAAATATGTATATTAAATAATTATACAATAATGTTGTACTAGTAATTTTATTAAGAGATATACCAAATTAATGGTTTTAAAAATATTAAAATAAATATTATATGAAGTATTTAATGTTCCCCATGAATTTTCTAAACAAATTTGACATTATAAATATCTATTAAATATTTTTTTTAGAATATAACCTCTGTGTGGATTTTATTTAAATTAAAATAAATGAATAATGTCAAAATTGACACTATTGTTTTTTTAACAAATAACATATTATTAAATTGTTTTAAAATCACAAAAATATTTACAAATTAAAAATTGAAATTTATATTGTCGAAAAAGTCATAAATTATACAATAATGGAAAATTAAGAACACATAAGTAATTATTTATAACAATTCAAAAATTAGAATCTTATTACCATAAATAAAATTAAATAAATTAAATAAGGATAAATCAAGTTTATAATGTTTAAAATAAATTCTAAATATGTCTAATTTTTATTTTTTGATGATATTAAAACCCTATATCATATAATATTCAGATTAGAGTCATATTTGGAGGTTTTTAAGTGTGTTTGAATTTATTATAAAATAATATTTCTTATGTTACCAAAGGTCCCCTTCTCCTCCCTTACAAAAAGGGCACCCCTTCCCTCTTCACTTCACACCCTTTTGAGACATGAAGCTCGGGCAAGCCCTTAAAATTCCTCATCTCAACCTATATAGTTATATCATAGAGGTTATGGTCTTATCAAAAGACCAACACTACTGCCCTAAGAAGACATTTAAAGGATGTGCGTCGATGAAAAGGTAATCTCTTCTACCGATTCTTTCATGTTTATTTCTTCTTCACCATATTATTTTTTAGTTCGTTCATTATAAAGTAATAAAATAAGTATTAATTATATACTTATATGTTATTATAAATATGTAACAACCCTATTTCACCTTCTATCCATCCTATGGAAAAAGAAATCACCGCGCGTGCGTACGTAGGGAATACCGTCTCCACGTCGTGGTGTAATCTGTTTTTCCACCACCACCTTACTTGGATGGGTATAACGGTGTAAAGAATAAATATAAAGGGTTATTATAAAATCATATTTATTATATGATATTATATCATCCACTCCAATTCCACTCAATAAATATGGTAACGATATCATCGCTCGTGCGTACGTACGGATTACCATCTCCACGACGCTATGAGATTCATTTACCGTGTTGACAATTCAAGAATGATTATAATGTATATATAATATGTAATCATGAAATATATGAAATAATAATGCTACTGGATATATATATATATATATATATGTATGTAATCTACTTAATCTTATTCAATTCAATAAGGAAACGAATAAAGTGTTCATGCATACGTACGACCTACCGTCTCCATGAAAGGTGTATTTATTTCCATTTATTGATCTATTATATATATGTATATTCTGAATATATATTATATATAAATAATGTTTTACATTCTATATGTAAGTAATAATTATCTATGTATGAAAATGAATAATTACAAGTTAAAACACGAACGATAAATGAAACGATTTTACCCAAAACACTATTTTAACATTAATTTACAAAAGAACGGGTAATATAAAGTCATAAGTGAACCATATATGATATAATAACAATGAATATGATTCTTTAATAAGTCAATTAAATTATTTAAAATATTATACAGGAGTTTTGGGTACATACAAAGCATATCAGACATAAGGTAAGGGATAAAGTTTCGCATCACGTTTTTATCCGAGATTATTTATTCGTATGTATTTACTGGGGCTATATATATATCCTCCATGTCCCTATTTTCTAAAAATGGTTTCCTAAATGTTTAAATTCCTTTTTACTAATTTTTTACTTTAACTACATTGTATGTACAGAATCTTTCTTTTCATTACCATACGATCTAATTTTTGACTTTTTCGGAAAAAGTACAAGAAGAAAGCTTTTTTATGTTATATGACATTAACGGATTTTTATGGTTTTATAACACATTATTTTCATGATGCCAACTCTATAAGATTTCATTATAATTTTTAAATTTTTTTTTTTAAAAAATTTTCACGGAGTTTTGTGAAAAGAAACTGATTTTGAAGAAGAAAGGAAATTTTCCTTAAGAATTTATTTCAAGTGTTTTATCAAAATGATTTTTCCATCTAAGATGACATTATTTAATATGTGTATATTTCAAGTATACTACCTCTATGATTTACATGATTTAACTTTTCTTATGATGAAATGATATCCATTTCTTTTATATGGATAATGTGATGATGGAATGATGTTTATGAAACCCATTTTATTCATTGCGTTATTATTAAAGATGTATGTTTATTTTGTGTCACAAGTAATAATGATTTCATTATGAGATGGGTGGGACCTATATCTCCCTCCAACATATTAGGAAAAGATGTATATCTCATGAGATAGACATGGCTGGAACATCAAGTTAATCTGGTTCAGTAATACAGGACTGGAACGAGGAGTGAACTCGGTACAGTAAGGGACTTTGTCCACTAAGATGGTCTTGGACTCAAAGATTTGGATACTATGGAAATAATAACATGTGATTAATGGATTCTACAATTACATTTTTTATTCCCATTCTATTTTATCATGATTGATGTTTCATTATGATCTATGTCTTATGTACTGCAATGTTTTATGTCATTTCTCTCTCTTTTGATGTTTAAACATTATGTTCATGTTTTTAAGTTCAAATGTATATGGTTTGTTTTATTCTCTCCATGATTACCCTTACTAAGAATTTAATCTCACCCTTTATATGTTTTCTTTTCCCAAGGATATAAATAATGGTTTTAGGTAAGAAAAAAAATAAAGATCATTATGGGATATGTTGAAGATCATTCGCCAAGATTAGAAGATTGTATTCCGAGTTTCCAAAGACACTAAACTATTACGGTCCATTGGTGTTTATTTTTGTTATGTATTAGATATTCCGCAAAAGTAATGTAATGACTATGTACTTAAAGCATTGGGTCTCTATAGTTGGAATCATAGGAAAGATTTAGTTATCATTTGGAAACTAGGATGAAAAAACTTTAGTGAGATCCCTAGAGATATTTCTATGTTATGTCTAGGGATGTCCCTATGGTTAAGTATAAGTATAGGTTATAGTCCTATAATTATGGTAACAATATTAGAATTAAACCTAGATGTTAGATATTGAAGTCACTCCACCTTGATTATGATTTTATCCTCTCACACTATTCTTCTGGGGTTTTAGAAAATTGCTGGAAACAGGAAGATTCATGATAATGGATGATATGATGGGAAATTGCATGATATTTTACATGAGAAACCAAATTAAATTAGATAATGAGGTCCACATATCATTATTATTCCTAATCATAAATATCCTAATATGATCAATAATCTCAACATTGGTAAGTTTCTCGACTCAACTAATAAGAGAAATATGGAGTTTCATGATGATCATAGAGTAAGGAAAGTTCAATTTCCCTCATGTAAATCATGTGGGAAGAGGCATCATGGAGAATGTCTCAAAGGAACTGGAAGATTCTTTGGGTGTGGAAAGGAAGGAAATTAAGATATTAATTGTAAAGGAAAAGGTTCTGTTAACACCACAGACAAGGATAATGGTATTGCTAAGACATCAACAATGGTTAAATGTTTTAAATGTGGAATGTGCAGGCATTATGAAAACCAATGCACTAAGATAAAGTCTCATGAAGATAATCAGCATGGTCTGATGGGTAGTATTTATGTTGATGAATATGAAGAGACTACAAATGATATGTGAGATGAAATAATTGTTCAAGATTGTTCAATGTTTTATGAAGGTAGTGGAATGATTACATGTTTATCAAGAGTGATGTTATATAAGTAATCACATGATAATATGGAATAAAGAGACATTTATGGATTATTACACTATTGTTTTTCTTTAAGTTTTTGAAAGTATATGGTACTAGTAACCATGAAAGTTTATTCGGTTTTTTTGGAAAGAACCTAATATGAGTATAAAGAAGGGATAAGGAGATACTGAAATGTTATATAGTATTAATGAGCTCATTACTGATATAAGGACAAAGTCATATCATGGTTTGAGTATATAAAATTCTTGGTATTTTGTTATGTGCAAAGCGTTACCTTTTGACAGCATTCATTATTTCACTATGGTTCTATGATAATTTATGTTTCAAGAGAATACCTGATTCCGGTATTCACATGTTTGGAATGTGATCAAAAAGATATATCTTATGATATATGGGGGATAAATGATGGTATTCATGTGCTTTTTATGTGACATTTCAATTAATAATATTCTTTGTACTTTGAGATTGGACATATGTATTTTGAATAAGCCTAAATATTAGAATGGATTAAGTTAGATATATGATAGTATTGTTTAAAGCTATAATTTTTTTTCGATATTATTGATGGAATGCTATAATAGTGTATTTTAAGAAAAGGGACAACATGCAGAACGAGAAACAACCTGTCGCGTCAGATGAGGCTATGGGAATCAAACCCACAACCAATGTCTGACAGGCCATTATCGCCTACCACTGGCCTACAGGAAGTCCCTGGTTAGTATAGATTAGTTTTAAGTGGTATGATATATAAAGTATAAGTCCATTTTAAGAACCATAAACAATTAATCTCACTATATATGGACTTATGTATATTTAATAACTTTTTATAAACTTTTTTTTGAGATAAATTGAATGACATATCATTCTATTTCATGATCCGTTAACAATTCACAGAAGGCAAATTCAATGTCATTTCATTAAGAGATGAAGTGTAAATTGTTCAAGGCACGAACAATAGTGTTATTTTACCAAAATTATTTAAGTATTTATTTTAATTGAAAAATTCTTCAACATTAGGGAAATGATCTTGAAATCCAAAAATGTTGTCCTAGTGCTCTCACATCTGATGAATCAGATGGTACCTTATATCATCACAAATTGATGACTTTTTGATTCTTGAATTTTTAATAACCATGTCCTCTACCACTCTTTATCAGAACATAATGGTTACACCTTTCTTCCATATCCATATTTTAACCTTTGTTCTCCTATCTGGGAACCCAATGATTAGTTAATTTGGGTAACTGTTGTGTTTCCTACTTTAGTTTTTAAAGATATGTTTTGGTATTCCTTTTTACGATGTGGGTTTCTATGAAAGAAAATTGCATGTAATAAACCATTTATAACCCCAATGAATTTTGAAGGTGAAATTCAATTTAAGGGGGTAGAATGTAACACCCTGAGATTTTATAAGATATATTATTTTTAATTTCTTTCATATCTTCTGTTGTACGCTACACCACGATTATCTTGCGCAATACACAACATCGTATTAGATTGCAGTATACGCAACACTAATCTTGGATCGTGTTAAACAAAATTTCACGTTTGTTTGATATTAATTATTCAACGCAACATTGAGTGTATATATACATATATATTCAATATATAAATGAAATATGGTTGGATTTTTTTTACGCAATAACAAAGTAGTCTTGCATTACAAGTAATCACGACATTCCTCGATAGCATGTGTTGTACGCAATACCGGGTTTCAATAAACGACGATGTATAGTTATAATGTTATTATCGAGTATCCATTATGAATAGTATAAATTAAATTTTTAATTTTATAACATTATTCACATTACACATTTTTTATAACATGGTATGAGAACAAGTTAAATTTTTCTGGTGAAATAAGTAATTTTCATGAAATTTCATTTTGCCGCCTTTTGATGGCGCACCGACTTTAAATCTAGTTTTTGACATGTTTATAAGTTAAATTTGACAAAATATAATTTTAATTTGAAATTAGGATATAAAAATTTACTCTGGATAAATGTTTCATATTATTCTGATAACTTTCATATTTTAATGTATAGTAAAAACACGCTATATTTTAATTAAAAAGAACTTTTTCATCATAATAATATATATTGTTATATTATAATATTTATTGGTTTTAAAGTATAAATAGAATATGTTTTTACCATTTAATATAATGTATGTCATTAGCATTGATTTTACATTGAATTCGTAGGTAATATCATTTCAATCTTTTGCAATGTTTTAACTTTTAAAACTCATTTTCTTAACAATGGGATTAGTTTTAAATTAATTTCTGTAACTTCTGTGATTCGAATTTGGAAAAATAGATTCCATATTTGGAATTAGTAGATCCAAATTATTGTAATAAGCTATTTTTTATTTTGAGACATTATAAATAGTAACTACCTTAAATTTTATTTACCATAGTTAAAGGTCAATCGGGCAGTTGAGGGTAAATATAATATGATAAAATTACCCTAAAACTTGTCATAATATAATTGGTTGATTATATTTCTTCCTATGGAATATTCTGGTCGAAATGGAATCCATTATAACCCACTTGTATGTGATTACAACTTTTAATTTATTTTATTTAAATGAAAGTGAAATATGTCTCACTCAAACTTTAATAATTAAAATATTTTTAATATAAGGTTATAGAGAATATAAATTTGTTTATAAATACTCATTTGAAAGATAAATTTTTTTTATTTATCATGGAAATTTATTTTTAATTTTTAATAATTATTTATTTACCTTATTAGCTTATACATTAATAATGCAAAAATTATTTATTTAGTGAAAAATAAATAATATAGTTTTTATTGAAATAATAATACACATCAAAAGGCCCAAAAACCAGAACAAGAATTATTGGTGGTGTATATATAAACCATAAGCATCTTATGACCTAATTGATGACCATTTGGATCCTTATAAAGAAGATTATGACACTTATATTATTTTATTTTAAATGATTCCAAAGTTGTCACCATCATATTTTAATAAATATAACAATTTACATGTTCTGATTTTAAGATGATAAATTCGAGTACTAGTATTATTATAAAATATATGAGATTTATCTTTATCATAGGATTTTAATTTAAATATTTTTTGCAACAAATATGTATATTAAATAATTATACCAAAATGTTGTACTAATTGTTTTAATAAAAGATATACCAAAGAAATGGTTTTTATTTTATTAAAATATATATTATATGAACTATTTAATGTTCCCCACGAATTTTATAGACACATTTGAAATTTTAGGAATCTATTAAATATTTTTGATATAATATATCTTCTGTGTGGATTTTATTTAAATTAAAATAAATGAATAATGTCAAAATTGACACTATTGTTATTTTATAAAAATAACATATTATAAAATTGTTTAAAAATCACAAAAAAAATTAAAAATTAAAAATTGAAATTTATATTGTCTAAAGTGTCATAAATTATCCAATTTTGGAAAATTAACAGTACATAAGTAATTATTTATAAAAAATCAAAAATTAGAATCTTATTACCACAAATAAAATTGAATAGATTAAATAAGGATAAATCATGTTTATAATCTTTAAAATAAATTCCTAACATGTATAAATTTTATTGATTGATGATATTACAGCCCTATATCATCTAATATTCAGATGTGAGTCATTTTTTGAGGTTTTTAAGTGGGGATGAATTTATTATAAATTAATATTTCTTATGTTATCAAAGGTGCCCCTCTCCTCCCTTATAAAAATGGCACGCATTCCCTCTTCTCTTCACACCCTTTTCAGCCTTGATGATCGGCCAAACCCTTCCAATTACTATTATAAACCTTTCTAGTTTTATCATAGAGGTTATGGTCTTCTCAAAAGACCAACACTAGTGCCCTAAGAAGAAGTTTAAAGGAGGTACATCGAAGAAGAGGTAATCTCCTCTACCGATTCTTTCAAGTTTCATTCTTCTTCAACATATTATTATTTAATTTCCTCATTATAAATTAATAAAATAAGTATTAATTATATACTTATATGTTATTATAAATATGAAACAACCCTATTTCACCTTATATCCATCCTACGAAAATGAAATCACTGCGCGTGCGTACATACGGAATATCGTCTCCACGCTGTGGTGTAATCGGTTTTTCCACCACCACCTTATTTGGACAGTTATAACGGTGTAAAGAATAAATTTATATGTTTATTATAACATCATAGGTATTCTACTATATTATATCATCCACACCAATTCCATTCAATAAATATGGGAATGATATCATCGCTCGTGCATACGTACGGATTACCGTCTCCACGACGGGATGAGATTCATTTTCCATGATAACAATTCAAGAATGATTTTGAAGTATATATAATAAGTAATCATGATATATATGACATAATACTTATACTGGATTTATGTATATATATATGTATTTCATCTACTTAATTCCATTCAATTCAATTTGCAAACGAAAATAGTGTTCATGTATACCTACGACCTACCGTCTCCATGAACGGTGTATTTATTTCCATTTATCGATCTATTATATATATGTATATTTGGAATATATATTATATATAAATCATGTTTTACATTATGGATGTAATTAATCATGATCTATGTAATCATATGAATAATTACAAGTTAAAACACGAACGATAAATGAAACGATTTTACCCAAAATGCTACTTTAACATGAATTTAAAAAAGAACGGGTATTATAAAGTAATATGTGAACCACATATGATAGAATAACAATAGATATGATTCTATAATATTTCAATGTCATTATTTAAATCATTATACATGATTTTTGGATACATATGAATCATATCAGACATATGGTAAGGGATAACTTTTCCAAACTCGTTTTTATCCTAGATTGTTTATTCGTAAGTATTTACCGGGGTTATACTTAGCCTCCATGTCACAGTTTTCTAAAAATGGTTTCATATATGTTTAATGTCATTTTTATCCATTTTTGACTTTAAATAAATGGTATATAAGGATTATTTTTTTTGATTACTATACGATGTACTTTGACTTTTCTGGCAAAAGTACGAGGAGATTTTTTTACCTTATACTACATGATCAGATTTTTACGCTTTTATAACGCCTTATTTTCATTAAGCATACTCTATAAGATTTCATGAATATTATAAAAAAATTCCTATTTTTTTTAATTGAATTGAATTTTGCGAAAATAAAATGATTTTTATGAATAAAGGATATTTTCCTCAAGAATTCATTTCAAGTGTTTTATCAAAATAATTTTTCCATATAAATGACATTATTTTATATGTGTATGTTTCAAGTATAATGTCTATATGATTTACATGGTTTAAATTTTCTTATGATGAAATTATATCAATTTATTTTATATGGATTATGTGATGATGGAATGATGTTTATGAAAACCATTTTATTCATTGGGTTATTATGAATGATGTATGTATATTTTGTGGAACAAGTAATAATGATTTCCTTATGAGATGGGTGGGACCTATATCTCCCTCCAATGAATTGGGTATTGATTTATATCTCATGATATAGACATGGTTGGAATTGAAAGTTCATCTGGATCAGTAATACAAGACTGGAACGAAGAGTGAACTCAGTTCAGTAATGGGATTTGTCCACTAAGATG
This sequence comes from Viscum album, assembly GCA_963277665.1. NCBI lineage: Eukaryota > Viridiplantae > Streptophyta > Magnoliopsida > Santalales > Viscaceae > Viscum > Viscum album. The sequence continues at coordinate 1,491,614,967 of OY728155.1, read as the reverse complement.
GTATTGAAAGAAATACCTTGGATACTATAGAAATCATAACATATGCTTAATGGTTAGTAAAATTACATGTTTTATTCCCATGCTATTTTATAATTATTGATGTTCCATTATGATCTATGCCTTATGTACTACCATGTTTTATTTCACTGCTCAAGCTTTGATGTTTAAACATTATGTTCATGTTTTTAAGTTCAAATGTATATGGTTTGTTTTATTCCCTCCATGATTTCCCTTACTGGGCATTTGAGCTCACCCATTATATGTTTTCTTTTCCCCAAGATATAAAGAATGGTTTTAGGTAAGAAAAAAAGGAAGATCTTTATGGGAAATATTGATGATCATTCACTACGATTAGAAGATTATATTCCGAGTTTCCAAAGACAATAAACTATTATAGTCCTTTGGTGTCTGTTTTGGTTATGTATTAGAAATTACGAAAAATTAATGTAAAGTATATGTACGTTAAGCTTTGGGAATCTAAAATTCTTAAACAAAACAATTATTATTTCATAGTATGGTATTATTTACTAATACGCTACTTAGTAATACCAATCGTGGTAATTAATTTATCCATGAAAATAAATAATTTTTTTTTCCTGAAATTGACTATTTCAATGAAAATTCCTCACCCCAAAAATAAATTTATTAATATAATGAAAATATGAAAATATATTTTTTGAAAATGTATGAGTTTTATTAAATAAAATAAAATATTTAATTGATGTGGTTTCAGATTAATTTTGAATTAATAATTTAATAATTATAATGAGATTATTAATACTACAACAATTCCAATAGTAAAAAATTAATTTATATAAAAGGCCTTTATTTTTCTATATTGATCACATGATGTTGATGAACTTATAGTGATAATAAATTGAAAAAATCTCAAAATTCATTGAATTAAATTAACGTAAATACATATCCATTTTTAATATTAGTAAAATATTTAAAACAATTGAATTTCATGAAAATTATTTTAAGCTAATTGAATAAAATTTATATCAGGAAAATCATAGAAATTATGATACAAATAATTGTAAAGTAGATGGTAAGCGATATTCATTAATGAGATTATAGTTTTAATACATTTTTATCATATTAGGAAAATGTAATGATTGCATGTGTGCATTCTATAATGATATTAGATTTATAAATTCAATTAAATAAAAATAAATAAATCATAAAATAAATGAAATATTGATAAAGAATAAAAATACAAAAAAGAAATCAGAAAATATTGATTAAAACAAATGAAATTATATGATCAATTATAACTAAATAATCAAAATCATGTAAAAGTATATGAAAAACAATTTGTATTAATGAAATTCCTGTCTTATTGGATATAATTTTTTATATAAATTTAATGATAATTGAGTTAAAATAATGAAATGGCTACTTTTCAGAGCTTGAAAAAAAAACAGCCCATAAATAATTGTATCAAAAAAAAATTATAAAAAGACATAAATATTCAAAACCATTTGGTTTTGAGTTATAGTGGATTTTATAATCAATTAAATTAAAAATCCTAATCTTTTCTAATCAATGAACATTATTCAAAAAATATGAATAACATTAAGAGATACACCTACATTATTCATGAGCAATCCTAATAACATGAATATTGAATTAAGTTTCTTTACTACACATGGATAAAAATTATAAAAATTATTCTCAGTTACGAGATGAGAATATAAATTTAATTTATGGATTTAAAATTAATAAAAGGCATGTTATACTATAGAAATTAATTAAAACACATAAAAATGCAATAAAACATTGAACTAATACTTGATATTAAATTTAAACAACATATAATTTTCATATTTAAGTGAAATAAAGAATGTTTAATAAACGAAGTCATAATAATTAGTAAAAACCACATATTAATAATTAATGTTCAATGGAATGACATGTTTATATAACTCATAATATATTCTAAGGGAATAAATAAACTAGTTAATTTCTAATATACTATAATGCAACAACAAGACAAGTAAAATCCTATATATTTTATGAGAATCATCCATTATCTAATCCATTCTATGTCTATATTTTGGTCCAACTGATCATACATAATTTTCAACAAATTTAATATCAATATAATATATAAAATATTGTGTTTATAGAAATAAATATAATAATTAAATTAAACCTCATTGAATCTAATGATATTGGTTAACCAATACACATTAGAGAACAAACTAAAATATAATGATGGGGGTTTTTAGGAAAAAATATCATTAATATGATTATTGATATTCTTTTTAGAATATATTTGAGAGAATGTTGAGATAAATAATCCAAATAAATAAAGGAATGTATTAAAGGAAGACTATATACCCTTATTTCATTATAACATCATATATCATTGAAAAACATGAAAAAATTAATCTCCAATATTTATTACCTCTTTAGAAATATTTTAATTTTAATAAAATTGTTATTATTCAATTTTATTCATTTATTATCTTGTATGGTTAATTTATTAGATTTATTACTCTTACATAAATAATTTTGATATTGTTTTCATTATTAATCTTTAAAAACATCAACATAATAGTAATGAAAAAGATAATTTTCTAGTGGTTTCGCAATATTTAGGTGTATCCATGTATATTTACAATTTCTTTCAATGGGAATTAGTTCATCATCTTAGTTTATAATTACAATCATGAAAATCATCTTTTGTAATCTTTTATGACTTTCATTATTTTTAATATCATTATTACCATGGTTATTTTATTATTATATAATTATGAAAAAGAAAATACTTTATAATAAAAGTTATGTTGAATACCTAAACACACTTTTAGGAATATATATGAAATAATTTGGATAAACATATAACACCATCTTTCACTAAGGTATCATAAAACAACTATATATGAATAATGTTTCCTAAAATATAATAAATGAAATAAAATAATAATAAATATTTGAGTTTTATGAAAAAAAAATTGTTTGATTGAACTACTTTTTTGACATTAATTTTGACTATTAAATATGTTAGTGAAGGAAGAAGAGAATAATTGAAATTATCATTCATGGAGTTTAAAATCTCTAATTGGATATTTTAATAGCTTATGAAGAGTTCATCACGAGAGAGAATAAGTATGTTCACATCAATATTTTATCAAATGTATTTTTAAAACATGGAAATATGTTTTTTTCTAGAATATAACTATTTATATTGATGAGTTTTTGGTGAATAAAATCATAAATTTGAATGGAAATAGTGGATTAGGAACCCTTATATTACCTTTCGAGTGGCCACCTTCAGACAGATTCTGATGACATTGATGGAGGTCATTTTGGCTATGATAAAAAAATTAACAAATATATTTAATTTTAGATTTTTATATGTGTATAATATTTATATAATCCCAATAATTTGATGCTTTTGGGAATATATTTCATTAGAGCCCCCTTTTATGAACCATATTTGACAAAAAAATTTATAAAATTCATTGATTTGGGAATAAAATTAAACTTTTAATCATAATGGGACTCTTCAATGTATAAAATAATAATTTGTTCTTAAATTATAAATCACATATTTTGTAATTTAATATTTAATATTTTTTATATTAATTTTTAAATCATTTTATCACAATATCCCTTTCAATGATATTTTTGGCGTTATTCTTATAATGTGAGTTTGAAAATATCATGGTAGTTTTTCAACTCAAGTTAAAATATTTAAATATTTTATTCAACATTACATATCAATATTAATACTTTAAATGAATTATAATTATTAATATTATCAATAAGTAGCCATTTTTGACATTTCCTATGTTTCACAAGCACCTAGTAAGTATCAATATGTATTTCTATATTTACATTTTCATAAACATAATTTATATTTATTGGATATATTTTTAAATAATTTATGTCTATTATAATTTTAAAAACATTACAAATGTTTTTTTAATGTTTTAAATAATTTTTTTAAATAAATATATTATTTGTTTGTAGAATTCTTCTGAAATTTGTATTCTTATTTAAGAAAGAAATTAAAAACTGTTACTCTCTATATAATAAATTTAAATACACATATTAATATATATAATTACAATTAAATTTATTTATATTATTCTTACACATATCATACATTTCTAAATTTTTCTTTTTCTTTCTAGATACATAATTAATAACATGTTGTAATGATAAACATAAACTTGAAATCTAATTTTTAAATGAATATTAACTCCATTACTCATCCGATAATCAAATAAAATATTGATATTTATTTTATAAAAATATTTATTCATATCCTTAATAGTTTAAAATATTTAATCACTTTTTTTTAAAACCCAATATTATTATAAAATAATACTTCAGAAAATTAAATTTAGATTCAACTTTTATTTTTATAAAAAAAATTAGAATTCAATTCTATAAATCAACTTAAAATCATTTGGAATTAAACCATTAACCTGAAAAATAAATACATTATTTATTTAATTAAAATAAATTTGTATAAAATATTATTTAAATAATATTTACATAATATTTAAGAAAAAAATGATTATATATCACATTTTCTAGTTGGGGTTATTCTTTGTGATTTATAAAACATAAACAAACAATTTATCATATAATTTTAATACGATGATTCAAAATTAACAATTTAAATTAATGAAATAAATATGTAATTGTTAACTATATAATTATAAAATAAAATTATTAATATATATTAAATTAATTCATTTTTATTTATGAATAATTTTAATTTTATAATTCAATGATATTCAAATTTTCACCATATAAAATTAATTTCTATGATATTTATAATGAAAAATATCAATGGAAATCTAAAAATGGAAACAATTCTTCATTTATATAATATATTATAATTAAATAAATATATCAAAATAAGAAACCATGTTAATATTATATGCATTACTTGTAAATAATGCCTATTTTATAACATCAAATAAACAAACCTATTTTTATAACATACCTATACATATATTTAACATCTCATATTTCACATACCTAATTGATCATATAATTGGCATCAATCTACAAATATCTGTAATCATATAGTTGAATCCCACAAATTCATACAAATACTACCCAAAATAATAATTTGACATTATTTTTTTAAGTAAGAATCAAATATATGTGAATAAATTTGTACACAAATGATGAATAGTTTTGAGATCTATTTACTTGGGGAGATGAAGTTATTCTTTTTTTAATGCGACCTAAATAGTTGATCATACTTTTGGTTCAGAATATAATTATAACAATTTGTTATTGATGATATATTGTATTTATATATAAAATTTAGCATCTATAGTAATCCAGGATTGCAAGAAATTCAGTGAGTATGATGATGGAAAGAGGTTGAATGAGAAAGTATTAAAAAATTTATTAGTTTCATTTTGTACTTATTTTAATTTAGGTCATTTAATGTATATGTAGTTATTATTTTGAAGAATTTAACAAAATAATATGAAGTTGCATAACATAGAGTGAATAATATAATTGAGATACATCAATGCCACATCTAATTATGGTTTATTATATGAGAAGAAAAATGGTCTAAACACAAATTGATTTTATGATAATGACATGTACGGTAATATTGATGATATAAAGTCCACATAAGTAATGGAATTATCCCTTCATGTAAGATGGGTGTCATGGAATTACCAAAATAATCATCTACCAAATTATACTCAATTGAGTATGAATGTATACAAGTATCCGAGGTAGCCACATAGACTATTTGGATAATGACATAACATTATGATATAGATGTTATAGTTGATTATCCATAGGATAACTATTGTGAAAACCAATACATAATAAATGTTTCTAAAAACCTAGTGCTACACTCAAGAATAAATAACATTGATATTAAATATCAATTTATGAAAGAAAACATAATAGATGTTATCTTAATAATATCATATTTTCCATTGAAGGATAAGTTGGGGACATTTTTACAAAACCACTTCACATTGACATTTTTAGAAGTTGAAACCAAAATTAGGCACTCATCATATTACCTGATAACATTAAAGTAATTTTTTTTATTTAATCCCATAGTCCCATTCACCATAAATTAATAAAAGTGGGATATATAATTTTTAGGGGAAACATAATTATTCATTAATGTTTAAATATATAATTTTCGAGAGTGAAGGAATTTTATTGAGATTTTATTTTATTTTTCTTAATGATGATTCTAAGTTGTTATCTCTTTTTTATTTACATTTTAATTTTAATTTTGTCTAATTTAATTAAATTTTTTTCCAAAATAATCATTCTTGATTAGTCTTAAATTTTATTATTTTATTACTCACTAGTTTTATGATGTTTCCACAAATACTTCTCATAAAAAATATTTTTAATTATAGTAAATAATGGGAAAATAAGATTCATATTTCAGTTTATCTATATTTTATTAGTGAAAGTAAGAGTATAATATTTGGTTCTTTATTTTTACTCAATTATCCTCATCACATATTTATTATTAAATTGAGTAGATTATGTGAATGTGTGAGTAAATAGGCATATTATTGATTAACTGGTCGTGTTAAGTTGAATCATTTATTCTTTTACAATCAACATAGATGTGGTGATATTATGGTTCATATTAATAATTGTTCAAATATTATATATATATATATATATATTTAAAAATATTTTTTCTGTTTGAAAAACATTCATCTCATCATTTCATTTAAAAACTATTTTTTGATAAGGACGATAATTGTGACTATTTTTTCATTTTTCTATTTCAACTTTTACAAAATATTTTTTCGAATATAATTATTTTTATATAATTCAATTTGAATTTTGAGTTCTTTTTATATCATTGAAATTTGTGGACTCTGTTGAAATTAAATTCAAATATATTTTCTGGATAGATTAAATGTTCTTGATATGTGAGTATATTAATTTTATAAAATGTACTTGTTGTTTTAAAATATGTATTACAGAATAATCTATTTTTGATGATTTTAAATTTCATTCATTTTTTCTGATGAAAAAGTTGTTTATTTTATACTTTTATTCAAATTAATTTAATTAAATATATTTTTAAATCCATGTGTTTGGGTGGGAGGCCAATCGATCGAAATATGGGTGCATGGTTGATCAATCAACCCTGTGTAAATTTTTTAAAATTTGGTGGAGTGACTATATGACTAAAATTTATAAGCTCCAAAAGTGGTAAATTGGAAAAGAAAAACTCCCTTTCATATTCCACAAACCTATATTGATCACATTCCTTCATTTAAAATAATTAGTCAAGCTGTCATGGTAATTGATTATATGAGAGAAATTTAGTGATATTATACATTCTGCAGGAAATAAATCATTTAAATGCATCCAATTTAAATCAACTATATGAAAAAAATTCAAAATCAACCCCGATAACTCCAATGATACCACATGTTCATCACCAATGGATGTCACATAATTTCTAAGATACATCCTAATTAAAATTTTATCAGTCATAGATGAAAATTTTACTAACAATCTTTACATGATACATTGTGATTAATGAGGAACATTTATGAGTGAGAAAACTATGAGCTCAAGAAAAGGCTGCAACGACGAAACTTAAAGAGAACAGAAACTAAGGTGTCATCGATACTATGGACCTATATCCCATCTTGGAATCTATGTGAAATAACCCCAATGGAAAGACAATATTTGATGAAAACTAATTGGAATAGAATATCCAATGAAGTCATTGACCACAATTTCATGGAATAGTTGGAATAATTTCCACATTGGTACATATTAAATCTTTAAAGACATGTAATCCATGTTAAAAATAGTCAGACAGTACAAAGAAAATTTCCTTTAATAATTATATAAATTTCCTTTATCAGTGCTAGAAAATCACTAATTATTTGAGTGACATTACAAGCCCATGACTTTTATCAGTTCAGAAAAGTTCTTATAAATGTATCATTTTACATCACAATAGGAAGCACAAATAAAAAAACATTTATTGATCCTTCTTAAATCACCTCTAAGATACTTATTAATTAATGATTTCAAAAGAACTGATCAAAAGTTATACTACAGTCTTCTATAATAGAACACTATAGTAGTACTATAGATTGCTGTTACAGCATGCTGCAACACTAGTTGTACTAGAAACACACCAGATATATAAAAAAACACGCCTCAATATAGAATATAAATGAAGTGATATTTACAATGAAAATACCAGCAAAACGATATAATGTAGACATTTCAAACATTTATTTATACAACAACAGAAATACAATGCATTACATACATTATTAAACAATCATTACTATTAATGATACAATGATTTCCATTGACTTTTTTTTCGAACTGGCATCATTTCATGAGCATCATTAAATAAACCATATCAACTCGTATCAAAGAATAAACATGTAAAAGAAAAAAATTATTATTTGAGTAATACTAAGAATAAAAAATTTATACATTAATATGAAACAATACATTAATTATATGGAAAATAATTTTACTTTGAAAAAATCAAGATTACATATGGGATTGAGCAGATGTAGTATCATTTCTCTTCCTGCAAATAAACTGGATGTAGCATTAAATAAAGTGGTAAATGAAACACTAAATGGGTGGACTGATTTTAAGGGAGAAAAATCATGATAGTTGGAATGATCACCCCAAATCGAACAAAATAATCCACCTGTATAAAAAACAATTATTATATAAGTAATACTAAAAATAAATGAATTAAACATAAATATTACAGTACAAATTAATTCTATTGGCATTGATTTTATTTTGTGAACATCACAATTACCTCTATAAATGAACATAGGTAGCATAATTGATCTACTTTCAAGGGTAGTGGATGTAAATTAAATGAAGGTAATAAATAATCTACACAATGGGTGACAATATTTTACGAGAAAAAGAGCATGAATTATGGACATAACACCTCATCTCGAACAAAAGAGTCCACATGTATAAGAAAAAAATTATTGTTTTATTAATTTTAAAAATAAAATACAAAAACATAAATATAAAAAAATACATTAATACAATGGACGGTTATTTTTCAATGAAAACATCAAGATTACCACATTGATTAAGCATAGGTTACATCGTTGCTCTTCCTGCAAAGGACATGGATGTAATGTGAAGGAAAGTGATAAATGCACCACTTCATGGGTGAAAATATATTAAGGGATTAGAGTCATGATTGTTGGATAGAGAACCCAATCGATAAAATAACCCCCCCCCCAGTATAAGAAACCAATTATTATGTGAGTAATATTAAAAATAAATGAATAATACATAAATATGTAACAATAAATTAATTCTATTGAATTTTTTTCTGTTAAAACATCATGATTCCCTAACATAGCACAATAATGTTACCCTAGATTCCCTTTCATTTGGGCTCAATCATGTTTAACCTTTGTATGTCACTAATATAAGGCCATAGCCTTAAACCTTACTTAATCTTGAGTTATTACATGATTACACAATGAGGATCTTTTCAGGTTTAATGTTTTAGAGAATTAGATCATGAAACTTGCATTACATTCCACATTTAAAAAAGTGGTTACATAAAAGATAGTATTCATTCTTCCCATCAACGGGAACATATTGAATATAAAATATGGATTCTTTCTTGAAACATCCTTGAAATTATCATCACATCATGTACCTTTCCCTTGACCTGTGAAAAACATTTCAAAAACATGGGATGACCATAAAAAGCTCAGTAAGGGTTATAAAAATATGGAAAAGAAAACATGAGTTCATATATACATAAGAATGAAATCATACTTTACCCTTAAAACATAGGCACATTAACATACCTCATCAAACCATGAATAAATCATAGAAATCATAAGACATAAAGGTAACTTGAGGCATTCATAACATTTTTACGTAGGGAGTAACCCTCTTGGTTACGTTTGGAATACCCATCACAGTATATTCCCTCAATCTCTTCGGAGAAACCATAACGTTTCAGTCCTTCATGTTACCCAACGCATTGTAAATATATATCGGGCTCAGCCACCCATAGATTATCACGGAACCACCCATCTTTATAATAATTCCCAAGAACCATAACATAATCGTATCACATAAAACAAGCATAAAGGAAACATAACATTTCCACTTTTCAATCACAAGATATCAATACTACACATTGATATAAAAACATTATGAAAACCATTCTCAATAACAAAATAAAAGAAAAGTAAAACACAGTATTCATTTTTATTTTAAAAAAAAGTATGGCTTGTAGAGGAATCTGAAACTCAAATAATGGTCACGGGGGCGGAGAAGTCATTGTCGCCGCATATGTACGACAAAAACATTCACTTTTTTCGTTTAGTAAAATGTTTTGTATAAAAAAAATATTCCTTCGGATAAACGTAAAAGTCAAAGGGGTTTATACACCGTATAAAAGAAGGTTGTGTATAAAACAAAATATGTCTCAAAGAAAGGATATTGAGATGAAGTCCCATAGAAAGATGGTATCCTTGGATTAAGGATAAATCAATTACATAATTATGTGTGACAAAATAATACACCAAATATAAGTGGATATTAAGTGTAAAACAATCATAGGTCATTCACACATATTCATAGAATGACATATTCAGGACTACAAGCTTATCCCAAAGAATCGAAATTGGGTTAAGAAGTTCCCTTGCAATAATTAGACAGCCTAACGGCGTCACTTCAAAATTTAGAAAAAGAGTTGATGAGAGATAAAAAGGGTATCAAATCACTTGGGCATAAAATTTACATCAATAAGGATATAGAAGAACATATCCCAAAATAATATTATGTGATTTAAAAGACATAACAAAATATGTCTTTTAAAAAGAGGATGGTGAAAGGTTCCCTTACCGACATGGGTATCTTTCGAAACATACGCCACGTGAAAGAAGGAAAATACATCATTGATGTAAATACTCATAAATGAAAGAATATTACACAATGAGTAAAATAATGGTCAGTACATACACCACTCAAAGTAAATTGTGTCAAATTTAGCATAAATCTCACAGGAATAAAAGTGAGATTAAAAATCCCTTATGAAAACTTGGCAGCCTAAGGACGCCACTTAAAACTTCCAAAAATGGATTGATGGGATCAAATAGGGTATATCATCACATTACAATAAAATGTATAGAAAGAGGAATATAAAATAACATCCCCCGTAATAACAAAGAGGAGCTTAAAAGAAGTGACATAAAAGGGGAGTACTTAAAGAGAAAGAGAGAGGTTAGATCTCTTATGAAAATTCGGCAGCCTAACGGCGCCACTCAAAACTTCCAAAATGGATTGATGAGAGAGAATAGGGTCTCTCAACATATGAAGAAAAAAATTACATTAATAGTAATATAATATAACATTCCAATAACATTAAATATGAGATTAGAAGGAATGACATAAAAGAGTGTACTTAAAATGAAAGAGAAGAGTAGGATCCCTTACCTCAAGTCCAACTTGTCTTATTCGTTTCATTATATTCCTGAATAATAAACATTGGTCAATTAATAATTGCCTAAGTACCTCCTTTAGTGATTATTATTCATTTCATATCACATATTATAATGTTATAATAATTGTTTAATAATGTTAGTTCATATCAGACGTTTTTGTCGATGTTTGGTACATGAGTCAAAAATGAACTTGTTTGAAAACAGATTGCCCATGTAGTTATAAGTAAATAATTTCCAGAATAGTATTAATGATAAAATATCATATATATCCAATAAATATTTATTTCATGCTATTCAATATCATTTGGAGATAAAAACGAAAAGCACCGTTCATGGAGATGGTAGGTCGTACGTACGCATGAACGTTACTTTCATTTTTTGTCATTTTAATGTAATTAAAAAAATGAGAGTGATATATATATTTTATAATTCCAGAATGATATCCATAATTTTGATGTAATATATTACATATATATCCATTATATATATGTACTTATAATATTACATAACATTTTGAGATAAGAAATGAAATGTACCGTTCATGGAGACGGTAAGCTATACATACGCATGAACACTACATCCATTTCTATTTCATATTTAATGGAATTAAAACCTAATGATACATAATAGTATTTTAATTCGAGTATGTTATCATATATAATATCATTAAATATATCCTTTATACGTACCACATATGGTATTAATGAATCAAATCACTTTGAGGGGGTGGTAGTCCGCACTTCCTTAAATGAAGATATCGGGTTTACCCATAATGGAAACCATAAAGGTATGCCCAAAATGAAAAATACATAAGATTAAGGAAAACATAATCATATTTTATATCATATATAAATATAGTGTCATCTTAATGGCCACTTTTTAAGGTGTTAAAAGAATGTTGAACAATCATCATTTTGGGAGGCCGAAATTCACCATCCACGGAAACAGTATGTTCTTTAACCATTAGATGTACGTGTGTGAATGTGTAGCTCTAATACTTCTTATAAAAACATACTAGTGTATTTATGATACTGGATTTGTTATAAAAGAAATGAATAAAATGATTTTAGGGGGTTGGAGAAGCAAAATAAAACAAAAGGACTCAAGTGAAGACATTACCTTAAAATCGGGTAACTCTCTTTGGTTTGAGATCAAAGGCTTCTTTGGGAATACTTCTGCCCAAAGTGAGTCTTCAAGGAGTAAGAGAGGGAAGTGGAGAGACAAAATGGTCAGATTTTGGCCGAGCCAAAGGCTTTGGGAGTGTGGGTAAGGAGGTAGAGGTGGGGGCCTTTTATAAGAGGAGAGGAGGGGCACTCTTGGAAGGTAAAGAAAAGTCAATTTATTTTAAAATGGTATTAGGATTTAAGAGGTAACAAATTGATGTGTTTCGAGGATAATGTGATAAGGGTTCTAAATCCACTCATCCAATAGGTTTTGGACATGTGTAGGTCTTAGATATTACATTATCATTCCATTTTATTTAAATCGTTAAATAATGAGGTCATCGATGCATCATCATGATGTCATATATAATTTAATTTATTTAATGTCTAAAATTTATAAAACAAATACTATGATGTAGGAAATCTTTTTAAATTTCCAATTAATATTTATAGTAAAAAATCGGATTTGTATAACCCCATGTAAAAATTGTTTTAGTAAAATATTTCATGTTTGTCTCATTTTTTACTTTAAATTTAAATAAAAAGATATTAATTTCATTTTCCATCCAAAGTGGCTTCATGGGGTCTCCAAGTTGACCCATGGGTTTTCTTGGTCGTCCATGACACATCCAATGAGGTTAGGACATATGTCAAGTTCATTTCATATTATTAAAACATTATTTTTACCTTAAACTACACTAATTACATGTAATCGTGATTAAAAACTTTATAAGTTACTATTCACCAAAAAAATTATTTTTATCCCACTGAACTACATTTTACTTCTTAATTACAACCATGTATGTAGGATTTTTGAAATTCAAAACACAAAGATGACAAAATTTCATTTAAATGGAAAAAATCAGTTTTTATAAGTACCACTTAGTGGTTTCACTATTCATCAAAAATTGAAGTTTTTCAGAAAAATCCCAAAAATTCACGCTAAGCTATATTTGATATTCTGAATTCAAAAATGAAGTATATTTTACAAAATTAATAACATATAAGTCACATTAATTAATTTAATAATTAATTCCCGCTGTCAGAGCAAATAGCGTGTTTTTATGAAACAATAAGTATCAAAAGATTGACACTAGTTTAAGTCTGATGTCAATGTAAAATTAATTTCAACGACCACTATTGGATTTAATGGTAAAAATATATTCTAATTTCACTTTAAAACCAATTCAAAATATAATCTAATCATATAAATAAATTATATTAAAAAGAGGTTTTGAATCAAAATACAACATTTTACACTATTCATTAAAAAATGAACTTTATCAGAAAGATACCAAAAATTTGCACAAAGTAAATTTTGATGTCCCAATTCTTAAGAAGAGTTTTATTTGGTCCAAAAAGATGTATAAGAGTAAACAAAACTATATTTAATGACGATTCTCTATTAAAAGGTGATAAGTGAACCTTTAGTGAAAACTAGGGCATATACGCCTACAATTGAATTATTTCCTTATTTTATGCCTTTATCTTTTATTGGATAAATGTAAAAACATTTAAGAACATATATAATAATATTTTTGTAATTTATATCCATTCTTGACAATACAATGGCTACATGTTAACTACCATTTAAAATAATATTATTTTATTATTAGAGTGCAACGTAAGATTCCCAAGAAACTCGTTGTTGCGTGTTGGGTACGCCATCAAGCATAGCGTCCCCTTTAAAGTCATATTAATATTTTATTCACAAATATGGATAAATATGTAAATGTCATATTCTTTATTTACCTGGGGTGATACATCCTTCCCCCCTTTTGGGAATTGCGTCCTCGCAATTTTTATAATTGAGCTTGGAAACATCCTTGAAAGTCCCACATTGGAACAAGAGTCGGTAAAAAATAACTTTAAAATAAAGTAAGATAAGTACAGAGGTCACCCGAGTTAACCCAAATATATAAAAACATGGAATAAAAAGAAAAGGGTCGTGTTCTTGAGGGAGAGTGATAGTAAACATATATAGGAGAAAGTTAACCATAAGAAAATCACAAACTTGTGATGGGTTAAACGGTATTTGATTCCCCAGTAGGAAAAGTTAATAGACAACATTTTTGTTTTAAGTTACTTTTTATTGAGGAATTTATTCATAAGGAAACATAATCACTTATCATGTTGACTTTCAACTTTTACTAGATTCCTTAACCAAACTCATATTTTTTTTCCAAAAGAGAAGTATTTTGGGAGACTTGTTCGCATTAAGAACACTATAATAAACTTCTAGAGAATCACCTAATCCACCAAAAAGAAATATATACTTCTCATTTCTTTAGGCTTTAACCAGAACCAAAACCAAAAGGTTAGTACATGTTCAGATAATTCAGAAAAGGATAACCCTTTAAAAAAAATCTATGCTTAATCTCCAAAATTTAACCAACAAAACCCAAAGTTCAACGAGGACAATCTGATAAAAAATTTGTCCATAAAATTCTTCAAAGTAAACCAATCTATGATTGAAACCCAAATATTTGAAGGATTTAGTCACATGGTCTTCCAAGTTAAATCTTAACCTTTATGTCCAAACAACATCAGTTGCTCCTAAAGTCTCGTATTGAAAATTAATTATCCTAATCACATAGCCTCCATGATAGGTTAATCATTTTCATAAATAACCCAAAATCAAATTACTATTAATTCATAAAATCATATAACTAAAAAGAATCAGTCAAACTAACCAGGGAATTCACATAGTCCAGTGGTAGGCGATAAATACCAGTCGCACATTGGTTGTGGGTTCGATTCCCACAGCTTTGTCCGACGCGACTGGTAGTCACACGGTCTGCGTGTTGTCCTTTTTCTAAAACTATATAATTCTCAAATCATTATCCAAAAAGGGATAAAATCATCAAAAATAACCATAACATAATTTAACCACAATTTTATCTCATGCCTTTCACTTCAATCATAACATATAGTAACCCATAATTACCTCAAAAGAAACGATCATATAAACTCAAATGGTTCTTTATAACTATGTCCACAAAAGAAAAGATAACTATTCCTTGAATAAAATTTTCCTATATTAAACAACAGGGTTACACATAATATATAAAGACTTCTAATGTAACCCCATCATTAAAAGAGACATAATACTCTTAAGAATTTCACCATAACTCTTGAATCCCATATATGTTGACATCTTACTCATTTAACATTCTTCATGATCCAATAACCATTCCTTTCCAACTTATTCCGAAATACCTCTTTCCTAAAAACAAAATCATGAATCATATCCTAAGATTCCAAAATAGGAAAACAATAGTCATGAAATAATACATACCATTGATTAGTCATTGTCAGTTTTCCATCCTCAATCAGAATGGAATTAGGTATTGGTAAATGAACATTTGTACTCTCTTGGTGATCTAATTCACGAAACTTCTTCATTGTTCATGTGTTTTCATAATGTCCATGCACACCACATTTAAAACATTCAATTGATCCCTCAGAAAGAACTTCTTTCCCTTTCCTCGAGTCAACTAGATGCTTCCTTTTTATATGGCAGGTTCTTTCTTTATGACCTTCATTTCCACATCTATAGAATATTTCTGTCCCTTTGAAACATTTTCCTAGGTGTTCCTTTCCACATCATTGACACATAGGTTTTTCAACACACTTACCTTTATGATTATTACCTATACTTCTATAGGGATTTGTTTCTTGCATATATGATGCCTTAGAGAAATCACCAAGGTTTAGGTGGTCAATCATGACTCCAGATAGTTGGTTGAGGATAATCACAAGAGTTCTCATTGTAGCTCCCATATCATTCAGTTGCTTGCTCAAAAAACTGTCACAGTTTCCTTCATATCCACTGTTACTTTGGTGCCTGCTAGATCCATCCATTTACTAAAACCAAAAAGGTCAGTGTGAGTATATCAAAAAAACATCATGTATTAATGAGGAAGATAAACACTAAGATATACTTACTCATTCACTTTATCTAAAACTAGGACTCTTTCTAAAATCCTAACCATTATGGCAATGCCACTTATGCTTAAAGAATACCCTAATCTCTAAAGTTATCTAAACTGACCTAGGATAACAACTATAAGGCCCCAGCCTTAAACCTTACTTAATATTGAGTTATTAAAAGCTTACACATTGAGGATCTTTTTAGGTTTAGGGTGTTAGAGAATTAGATCATGAAACATGCATTACATTCCACATTTAAACAAAGTGGTTACATAAAAGACAGTATTCATTCTTCCCATCAATGGGAACATATTCAAAATAAAACATGGATTCTTTCTTGACACATCTTTGACACTATCATCCCATCATGTAACTTTCCCTTGACCTGTGAAAAACATTTCAAAAACTTGGGATGAGCATAAAAATCATAGTAAGGGTTATAAAAATATGGAAAGTAAAACATGAGTTCATATATACATAATAATGAAGTCATACTTTACCCATAAAACATAGCCACTTTAACATACCTCATCAAACCATGAATAAATCATAGAAATCATAATACATAAAGGTAACTTGAGGCATTCATAACATTCTTACGTTGGGAGTAACCTTCTTGGTTACATTTGGAATACCCATCACAGTATATTCCCTAAATCTCTTCGGAGAAACCTTAATGTTTAACTCCTTCGCATTACCCAATGTATTGGAGAGCTATATCGGGCTCACCCGCCCTTAGTTTATCACGGAACCACCCATCTTCATAATAATGCCCAAGAACCATAACATAATCATATCACATAAAACATGCATAAATGAAACATAACATTTCCACTTTTCAATAACAAGATATAAATACAACACACTGTTATAAAAAAATTATGAAAACCATTCTCAATACCAAAATAAAAGGAATGTAAAACACGATATTTATTTTTATTTTTAAAAAAAATAATGGCTTTTAGAGGAAGCCGAAACTCAAATAATGGTCATGGCGGCGGAGAAGTCGTTGTCGCCGCATATGTACGACAAAAACATTCCCTTTTGTCATTTAGTAAAACTCTTTGTATAAAAAAAGATTCCTTTCGGATAAAAGTAAAAGTCAAAGGGGTTTATACACCGTATAAAAGAAGGTTGTGTATGAAACAAAATATGCCTCAATGAAAGGAGATTGAGACGATGTCCCATACAAAGATGGTATCCTTGGATTAAGGATAGATCAATTACATAATTATGTGTGACAAAATAATACACCAAATATAAGTGGATATTAAGTGTAAAACAATCACAGGTTATTCACACATATTCATAGAACGACATATTCAAGGAGTACAAGCTTATCCCAAAGAATCGAAATTGGGTTAAGAAGTTCCCTTGCAATAATTAGACACCCTAACGACGTCACTTAAAAATTCAGAAAAAGAGTTGATGAGAGATAAAAAGGGTATCACATCACTGGGACATAAAATTTAAATCAATAAGGATATATAAGAACATATCCCAAAATAATATTATGTGAATTAAAATACATAACAAAATTTGTCTTTTATAAAGAGGAGGGTGAAAGGTTCCCTAACCGACATGGGTATCTTTCGAATCATACGCCCCGTGAAAGAAGGATAATACATCATTGATGTAAATACTCATAAATGAATGAATATTACACAATGAGTAAAATAATGGTCAGTACATACACCACTCAAAGGAAATTGTGTCAAATGTAGAATAAATCTCACGGGAATAAGAGTGAGATGAAAAATCCCATACGAAAACTCGGCAGCCTAACGGCGCCACGTAAAACTTCTGAAAATGGATTGATGAGATAAAATAGGGTATCTCATCAAATTAAAATAAAATGTACAGAAAGAGGAATATAAAATAGCATCCCCCATCATAACAAAGAGCAGCTTAAAAGAATTGAAATAAAGGGGGGTACTTAAAGAGAAAGAGAGAGGTTAGATCTCTTACGAAAATTCGGCAGCCTAACAGCGCCACTCAAAACATCCAAAATGGATTTATGAGAGAGAATATGGTCTCTCATCATATGAACATAAAACATTACATTAAGAGTAATATAAAAGAACATCCCACTAGCAAGAAATATGAGCTTATAAGGAATGACATAAAAGAGTGTAATTAAAAAGAAAGAGAGGAGTAGGATCCCTTACCTCAAGTCCAACTTGTCTTGTTCGTTTCTTTATATTCTTGAATAATAAACTTTGGTAAATTAATAATTTTCTAAGTACCTCATTTAGATATTATTATTCAGTTCATATCACATATTATAATGTTATAATAATTGTTTAATAGTGTTAGTTCATATCAGACGTTTTTGTCGTTGTTTGGTACATGAGTCAAAAATGGAGTTGTTTGAAAAAAGATTGCCCATGTAGTTATAAGTAAATAATTTCCAGAATAGTATTAATGATTAAATTATCATATATATCCAGTAAATATTCATTTCATACTATTCCTTATCATTTGAAGACAAAAAACGAAATGCACCGTTCATGGAGACGGTAGGTCGTACGTACGCATGAACCCTACTTTCATTTTTTGTCATATGAATGGAATTAAAACAAAATGAGAGAGATATATATGTTATAATTCCATAATTATATCCATAATTTTGATGTAATATATTACATATATATCCATTATATATATGTACTTATAATATTACATAACATTTTGAGATAAGAAATGAAATGTACCGTTCATGGTGACGGTAAGTCGTACATACGCATGAACGCTACTTCCATTTCTATTTCATATTCAATGGAATTAAAACCTAATGATACATAATAGTATTTTAATTCCAGTATGTTATAATATATAATATCGTTAAATATATCCTTTATACGTACCACATATGGTATTAACGAATCAAATCACTTTCAGGGGGCGGTAGTCCACACTTCCTTAAATGAAGATATCACGTTTACCCATAATGGAAACCATAAAAGTATGCCCAAAATTAAAAATACAGAATCTTAAGGAAAATATAAACATATTATATATCATATATAAATATAGTGTCATCTTAATCACCACCTTTGAAGGTGTTAAAAGAATGTTGAACAATCATCGTTTCGGGAGGCTAAAATTCTCCATCCATGGAAACAGTATGTTCTTTAACCATTAGATGTAGGTGTGTGAATGTGTAGAACAAATACTTATTATAACAACATCCTAGTATATTTATGATACTGGAGTTGTTGCAAAATAAATTAATGAAAATATTTTAGGGGCTTGGAGAATCAAAATAAAACAAAAGGACTCAAGTGAAGACATTACCTTAAAATCGGGTAACTCCCTTTGGTTTGAGCTCAAAGGCAACCTTGGGAAGACTTTTGCCAAAAGTGAGGCTTCAAGGAGGAATAAAAGGAAGTGGAGAGACAAAATTGGAAGAGTTTGGCCGAGCCAAAGGCATTGGTAGTGTGGGTAATGAGGTAGAGGTGGGGGCATTTTATAATAGGAGAGGAGGGGAACTCTTGGAAGGTAAAGAAAAGTCACATTATTTTAAAATTGTATTCGGATTTAAGAGGTCCCACATTGATGTGTTTCTAGGATAAGGTGATAAGGGTTCTAAATACACTCATAAGATATGTTTTGGACATGTTTAGGTTTTAGATATTACATTATCTTTCCATTTTATTTAAATCGTTAAATAATGAGGTCATCGCTGCAGTATCATGATGTCATAAATAATTTAATTTATTTAATGTCTAAAAATTATAAAAAAAATACTATGATGTAGGAAATCATTTTATCTTTCCAATGAATATTTATAGTAAAAAATCGGATTTTTATAACCCCATGTAAAAATTGTTTTAGTAAAACATTTCATGTTTGTCTCATTTTTACTTTAACTTTAAATAAAAAGATATTAATGTCATTTTCCAACCAAAGTGGCTTCATGGGGTCCCCAAGATGACCCATGGGTTTTCTTGGTTGTCCATGACACATCCAATGAGGTTAGGACATGTTTCAAGTTCATTTCATATTATTAAAACATTATTTTTACCTTAAACTACACTAATTACCTCTAATCGCGATTAAAAACTTAATAAGATACTATTCACCAAAAAATTATTTTTATCCCATTGAACCACATTTTACTTCTTAATGACAACCATGTATGTCGGATTTTTGAAATTCAAAACACAAAGATGGAAAAATTTCATTTAACTGGAAAAAATAAGTTTTTATAAGTACCACTTAGTGGTTTCACTATTCATCAAAAATTGATGTTTTTCAGAGAAATCCCAAAAATTCACCCTAAGATATATTTGATATTCAGAATTCAAAAATGAAGTCTATTTTACAAAATTCAAAACATATAAGTCACATTAATTAATTTAATAATTAATTCCCGCTGTCAGAGCAAATAGCGTGTTTTGATGAAACAATAATTATCAAAAGATTGACACTAGTTTAAGTCTGATTTCAAAGTGAAATTAATTCCAACAACCACTATTGGATTTAATGGAAAAAATATATTCTAAATTCACTTTAAAACATATTAAAAATATAATCTAATCATTTAAATAAATTAGATTAAAAAGAGGTTTTGAATTAAAATACAACATTTTACACTATTCATTAAAAAATGAACTTTATCAGAACGATACCAAAAATTTACACAAAGTAAATTGTGATGTCCCAATTATTAAGAAGAGTATTATTTGGTCCAAAAGGATGTATAAGTGTTAAAAAAACTATATTTAATGACGGTTCTCCATCAAAAGGCGATAAGTGAACCTTTAGTAAAAAACTAGGGAATATACGCCTAAAATTGAATTATTTCCGTATTTTATGCCTTTATCTTTTATTGGATAAATGTAAAAACATTTAAAAACATATATAATCATATTTTAGTTATTTCTATCCATTCCCAACAATAAAACGGCTATATGTTAACTACCATTTAAAATAATATTATTTTATTATTAGAGTGCAACGTAAGATTCCCAAGAAACTCGTTGTTGCGTGTTGGGTACGCCATCGAGCATAGCATCCCCTTTAAAGTCATATTAATATTTTATTCACAAATATGGATAAATATGAAAATGTCATATTCTTTATTTACCTGGGGTGTTACAACTAACACAACACATTTACAAACACATGTCATGCAAACGAAAAGTACACATAGTTTTCCACTACTATCACTCTCAAACCCCATTTGAAAAAATAAACACACCAAATCATTTCACAAACTTTCCTCACATATTTTATTTATATTAATAATGAATTTAAATTTTTTTCAAAAATAACACCAAGAGGCCCCTCAAGGATTTCATCATAAAACAAACCCAAGTTCACATGAAAAATGATACATTTAAAATCAAACATACTGCATAACTGCATCGAACATGATTTACAACACTTCCATAAATTATTAAATATATTAACTTGTTGATAGAACTTATACAATTAACATAACTACAGTTTACACCAAATCTCAACCAATTCCATTGTTAGTCCCTTTTTCTAGAAAATTGTACACAACCCGAAATCATTTTAAAACATGTTTCTTCCATCCTTAATAACAATTTCTAATTCCTAGAAAAAGAGGTTATAACAAGTTCAACATATAAAATCATGTCAATTTTTTTAATAAAATACTTCCAATCCTATCTGCATTTATGTGCCTTTGAAAAAAGGGTTTTCCCCTTTCAAAAAACCCAAAAAACCCTTCTACAGAACACTACACTAAAACAAACACGCATAAAATATACATTTTCCATTAAAAAAACCATACCCAGCATAAATCATGCCAATCCAATTAAAAACACATTTCACATCACTCACACCATGTAACAAACCATGTCCACATATCAAATTTCTGTTCTAAAACAAATGGTTCATTATTTAATCACATTAAAACTCATAAAAAGCGCACAATAAGACATACATGACCAAAATGATTCATTTCCCATAAAATTTACTTTTTCAACATGCATGAACATGAAACACCCACAAAAACACATTTCACACTACTCGAACAATTAACTAAACACTACCACTAATGTATTACAACAAGGCATATATAGAAACATAATGATTTCTATTTCAAAAATTTATTCTCAACACAGAGGCATGTCAAAGAATTTTAAAAACATGTTTGTACCTCCATGATAAACAATAGAACATTACAAAATTAACCTACATAACAAATTAATTTATCTAAAATTGTTAAGTAATTGAACCACATACCTCGAGAAGATAATATTCAAAAAATTGAAGTGAAACCCCAAACGTATTATGACCGCAATTGAAAACCATATGTTGGACGAGATGTTCGTGTAGTTGGAGCACTAGCAATAGTTGAGTGGTGTGATTCAATCTTAAATACACCGAGGAGGACCACCAGAAATAACCGAGTGCTATGATTTTATCTTCGATTCACCATGGAAGATCACTGGTAGTAGGTGTCTTCCAAAAAAATCTCATAATATCGTGAATAGATCACAATTCGTTAGGGTTTTTAAAATAGATTGGGACTCTTTTAGTCGTGCTAAAAAAGTTCTCATAAAACTAATATTTATCAGTTCAAAAATTAGGGTGTTGAAAAATCTTTATTTTATTATCACATTACGTAGTGCTAATTATTCCTCATCTTTATCATCGTTTCATTTGCACTGATAAATATTCTTTTATTTTTTCTTACTAACAAAGCATTGTTAAAGGATTTATAATTATAAATATAATAAAAAATTTTAAAAATTTATAAATACTTAATAAATATATATAAATATCAATATAGTAAATATATTCATTTTTAAATATATTTATTATAATTTTATAATTATTTATTCCTAATTGTAGATATATTTTTAAAAAATATTATCTATATCAATATATATATTTATATAATTATACACACATATATATAACAAATTTATATAAATATAAATATAGTAAATATATTAATTATTTATGTAAAATTATTATAAATTTAATAATGATTTAAATATACATATTATTTATTTATAATTATATAAATACGTTTTAAAAAATATTATTTTTATTTATAATTGAAAATTTATAGTTGTATAAATATAGTGATTGTACATTATTAAATATATTTACTTATAAATATATTTTTTACAATTTTATTTTTAAAATTAATAATGGATCAATCATTTTATGTGGATGCATCAATGTTAAAATTGACTGAAATTAATAATGTATGAATAAGTACACATTAACAATATTGAAAAATTTGATAAGCTTGGTGTTTTTTAACTGTATTATAAAATTCATTAATTACGTATATGCAAAATCAATATAACACACATTTGATCTATGTTAGATTGAAAAAGAGAATGACATTCAGTTATATGTCTAGTACTATGCACTTATATTCAATATTTTTAATTCATATTAATTATTAATTTTATATCATTATTCAATAAAAATATGACAATTTAATGTAATGTGTACAAATATTTGGTAATGTATGTATTCTATTTATATACATCAATGTATATATATATATTTAATACATTCATTTTCATAATAATAATATTAATATTTATCTAATTAAAAACGCTTAATAATTAATATTGTATTGTCAATCTTTTCATATTTATCAATAATTATTTTTTTTTGTAAAATATGTATTATTTTTTTATTCGAGGTGTTTTTTAATTTTTTTTATTTCATTATTTAATTTTAGTTATATAAATTTTAATCATCGGTAAAAAGAAAGCTCTGAGAAGGATACCCTATATCATTGCTAAAGTTAAACAACTAATAAATGATAACCTATATCGGTGATAAAAAAGAACTGAAAAAGGATACCCTTCATTAGTGATTAAATTAACATGTTGACAAAGAATATCATTATCAGTCCTAAAAATAAAGAGATTATAATGGTTTTATTTTATTAGTGGTAAAAAGTACACGCTGATAAAAGGCAATATTTTCAGCGCTTTATTTTTCACTGATAAATATGCCATTTATTATCTTGTTTGTATATAACTAATAATTACTAGCGTTGTTAATGGTGTGGTTTTTAGTTGCGAGATGGGCAATATTCTTGATCTGAGTTTGATGATTTTGATCAATGAGATATCATCTACCCTATTGATTCACTATAATAGAATGAACATGTTTGATGAAGATGTTGATCAAAGGATAGATGACACTCAGCATCTAGAATTGATCTTTGGAAGATGCATATATTCATTTCTAGTCATTATGATGTGGAACAAGGATAATGAACACTGATGATCCAATCTGTTATCATTAATCATGTCTGTAGATGAAAAAGTGATGAGAAGATGGATTTAGATTTTTATTTGTTGGGGTTTTCAAAGAATATGTTATCGATGAATATGAATATTAGACCTCAATATACCCAATTATGTGGTGATAAATCTGTAATAGGTGCACCCTAGGTAGTCATTGGAATTTGGAAAACAATTTCATCCAAATCTCTACGGTGGATTATCATAACTAATGTAAAGAAAATGACACATCCCACTTGAGACGTGAAAATATTGAATATGGTTTTGAAAATGAAAAATAATTCACCTAAATTCCTGGTCATGGTATATATATTAATGTAATATAATGTAAAAATAAATAATATTGTTTTGAATCTAATTGATATGGAAGGCTGATCTGAATAGAGTAACCAATGAAATATGGAATTAAATCAGTGTTTAAACAGTCTCTATTTTTATAGGACATTCATGTTGTGTTAAAAAATATAATGATATGATGCCCAAACAATATTCACATGTCAAGGTAGAAAATTCATAATGTAAATTACATAAATGTAAATTCATGTTAATTAAGTTAGGATCATCAACACCAGTCAAAATATCTATAGAATTTTTTAGGTGGTAGAAGGGTGACATGCACATGTAATGAATGTGTTGATCATGATACACTTTAATTCAAATATGGGAACCATCATTTCTAATTATAAACTTAAGGGATAGAATTTTAATTTTAACTTGACCATTGGAGGTGTATAGGAAGATTCTATATTGTTATTGATGTTAAAATAATATATAATGATTATAGATAATAATTTCACTCAAATATGTTTATTATCACTAGGAGGGAACCTCCTGTCGTGTGATACAATCTACTGAGAGATTTTCAATAGATTTACCTATGAATAATGGTATAAATAGTTATGGTGGTCAACATGGAGGACATTTTGTATAAAACTGTGCCTGATTATAGTGAGTTGGATGCGATACTAAAATTCACATTCCCATTAAAGTAGTATTTATGGAAACAAGGGGCATGTCCCTAAAGGGATCATCCACCTCCATTGCACAATGAGAAAAATCAAGAACACCATTTAACAACATATATCCTTATAGAAATGATCATCTTTCCCACAATAATGTTAAGAGCTGGACACGAGGAAAAGGCACTCTGTGCAAGAGCCATATGAGTTTGAGCTGGAGAAGGGAGGTGATCTCCACAGAGAAAATTCATGTTCTCCTCCCCTTTATTTTTTTTTGGTTTTTTATAAATTTGTTTTGAATGATATATTTTTTTAATTTCATGTGTAACTTACAACATTAGGGGTATCATAGTGGATGGATTGAAATATTTTATTTTTTGTACTTACATCAATTTTAATCATGGAAGGTTAATCTATTTCATCCTGGATTATCATATTCTCTTTCTAATGAAAATTCATTAACTCTACTCTAGGTGAAAATGGGTGATGATTATCTTTCTTTTTTCCTTTGAGACAATATATAATCCAGTAAATTGGAAATTTAGTGGTAATATCTACTACATTTAGAAACATCTTCATCTTGATAGCTATTAAAAGTAGTATTTCTTAAATCTTAAGAATTTTATATTAATTTATATTTAAATATTTTTTTAATTATGTTGTGTATTTAATATTTTAAACAAACCATTATATTTTTTCATTATAAATAATATTTTACAAAAATAAATTCATTTCTCTAACTAATAATAATTTCAATTATAAGTTAATTTAAAAATATTCAAGTTATAAAAATACTTATTTTGAACTATTTTATCAACATATAATATTTTTTTATATTTTCATTCAAATTAATTTTATTTCATTTAAATAAATATTATAATTAAAACATGATGATATTAATTAATTACAACTAGTTGTAATATTTATTGAATTCTTATCAATATTTTGAAAATATATGATTATGATAAATCTACAGTATAATTTTTAAGGGTAAATAATAAACCCGAGTGAAATTATTTAATAAATTATAGAGGATTATTTTATACTAGTTTATTGAATATAATATTCATAATTTTTTTATTTATATAGATTTACTAATTTTTATGATAAGAGTTTACACTAATATGTAGGAATAATTATTAAATTGAAATTATTATATGTTAAATAATAAAAAATATGTTCCTACTAATATTTTAATGTTCATAAATTAATATTATAAAATAAATATAAATTAAGTAAAATTTATGATAAATAATTTATTAAGTTAAAATATTAACAAAATTATCATATAATTCTTTTAATGATTAGATATATATAAATAGAGTCATTGTAGTAGTATAGTATGCAATATAGTGTTTAATAAAACGATATACAATTTACATAGTGTAATTTTTTTGAAAACACATAATATTAATTGGTCTAACATCAAACACATGGAAAGGGTTAAACCAAATAAAAATAAGGTCAATTAACGAGCATTAAATTGGCATAAGTTGGTTGCGCCTTCATAGGAAGGCTGGTGAGTCAATAGCACCTGTAGAGTGTGTGTGGTGGCTCTTAAGGGGGGTTGAAGGTTATCCCTCAAAGGTGGTTTGTTTAATTATTGCAGGAACCAAAAACTAATGAGTTATTTAGCTGAGGATCACAAGAAAAAAATATATGAATGTTTGACATCGATTGAAACATTGATGTGGGATATAAAACTTGATACATTGTACATGAGCTGAAATAATCACATTCATAAAAGGTGTTCTAAAAAATATATCAAATTAGTTTGATTTAATCATGAACTATATTCTTATCCTTACATAAAACCTGGAAAACTCATTCTATTCTTCTTATTCCTATTAAATATCATTCCCTTATCTATTGTTTGACATGTTCAACACCGCCTTACCATGGTCGGTTGTCACAAGACAACCATATTCAGAAAAAATACAATCAATTCCCTAACAATATTGTATTCAAAATACTACTGATTATGATAGGGGTTTTCCATATAGATATATCATCAATGTGTCATATTACATGTAAATATGGTCAAATAAATAAATAATCATCACGGAATCATTTATATATTTACATAATGACAGGTACAAGACATTATTTTTGTAAACATTGATCTTCTTCATCACTTTTTAAATTTTATAACAACATCATCTTCCTTTGGAAACTATCTTCAAACACTCAAGAAATAAAATACGGATTTTTAATCCTATGTATGTTTAGGTACCCATCTCCGTACTCAAGTAATGGCAAATATGCATCCTTTAAATTCAAACTAATGTTATATCGCCTTCCTCATCATGTGTAATATCATTATAACAACTATAATTATATATACTACTCCATATGAAATTTTTATTAATAATCAAATGTGATATTATTGACTCCCACCACCAATATAAATACTAGTAGTTTTTCTTTCTCTGTAAGATTCTTCATAATGCTCTGCAATCTCGGAGAAACTCAATCTCCACTGTGATGCATGTTTGTCTTTTCATATATTATCAAATATATAAAATCATAACACAATCTAAGGAATTATATTTTATATAATGTTTGAATTCATCAAATCTACAGATTTATTATTTAGAATTGGTCATTTATATCAATATTATTACAGTATGAATAAATAGTGATGGCAATTATATAAAGGATTTTTTCACATCGGGTTCCTCACTATATAAATTCCATTTAGAAACATAAAAATATTCCCATCTTGGAGTTCATATGAAAACGGAGAGCCAATTAGTGGTATTCTAACTTCAATAATAGTATATCATAAAAGGTTCTAAGGTAATGGAAATGTTTATTTAAATTCGTATTTTATATTTTAAAAAACCCATGTTATAAATGGAAACTATGTTTTTATAAAAAATAAATTTTTATCTAAGTAGAAATATATATTTCATAAATGTTTTTACTATTTTTATATAATTTTTCAATTATATTACTTTTTAATAATTTTATCAAATAATTAAAGTTCTTTTTAAAGTGTTAAAATTATCATTTAATGCATGATATTTTCGATAAAAATAATGGGCGTTATTCATGATAATAGTTATAGACACATGGTATAGTTATCAATGAAAATATATCAATTTTTAGAAAACAATTTTTTCAAATTTACTATTTATTAAATTATAATTGTCCACCTAAGTGATAATATTATTTCCAAAAGCAACGACTGTCCTTTAAGGTTACATATTTTATTATTAAATAAAAATGTTATCACTTTCCTCATTGATAATATATTACATATATGTGATGTTTTTGAAAAGGTGTTTTAATATAATTCAAAATAGTATTATTATCTTTAATGGAACTGTTTAAATTAAATTTTTGGCACTCATATAATAGTTATGATGAGGTGGAATGGGTAGTGAACCCAAGTCCTCAAATATAATTTATACTTAGTAATAAATAGACCCTAAAACTCTTATTTGACACATTAGTTTCATAATTTCTTATATTTAAAATTTTATTCCATAAAAATATATTATTCGTGAATGTAATGTATCAAAAATTTAATTGATAAATATATATTTATTTAAAATCATATTAAAATTAAATGAATTTTAAAAAAATTACATATTTAATGGATTTTAAAAAGTATCCCTCATTAAGTATTTTTATAAAATCCATAAATAATTTAGGAAAAGGTTACTTTTTTTAAATCAATTGTGTTTACTATAAAATTAATTTTTTTCAAAGATGTTTTCTAATATGACAAAAAATTTAATATTTAGTTTTAGAACAGTTACAAAGGAATATTATGTTAGCCCGATGTTTTTAAAAATATTTCAACATTTTTAGTGATGGGTAATAGATCCTGCTATTAGGTTACTATTATGGATCTATATAAATTGAATATCGATTTCTGTATATAGAATATTATTAAATAATAATATGTAATATATTTTTTTATCCTATAAATCTATAGAACTAAATAGACCTCAGTCCTTAATTTTTTATTCATTTTTTTAAAATATGAAACATAGTTTAACAATGCATCTGTGAGTGTGTGTTAAATATATTTCATTCGGTTTCATATCCATGGTTTAGACAAATTTTTAGATTCTGATGCTTTTATTTAATGATAATTTATGATTAAGAGGTATTTGTTTATTTTTCGGGGGATTAATTTTATGTGATCCTTAATAATAATAGTCATCTTAGACTAGTGGATAATATTATGAAATTACCTTGATTATAATATTTTTTATGTTGTAGTATATGTAGATATCATAAAATTATAGTTTTCATAATTCTCATAAGGGGGGATCATAATTTTATTAAGAATGGGATCAAAATTGTGAGAATGAAATTCCTTTTGGAGGGGGGACATAACATCTCAAGAAATATTAAAATATTTCCTTTTAAATTGTTTTATATTAAATATAATATTTCATATTTAATGTGAACTAAAAATGTTTTAACAATGAGAAGATTTTTAAAAAATAAATTATCTCTATAATTTCTTTATAATATTGTGTATGAAAATTATAAATATGAAAATATAATAATTTCAATAATATAATATATCTGGTTTGTGTTATTTTAATACAAGTATATTAAAATTTTAATATAAATATAACTTATGTGGACATAATCATAAATAAATAATAAGATAATAAACCACAAAATTTTAATAACAATTGTATATATATAGTAATATGCAATTATATTTGTATAATATGCATATTTTTTTAGAAATTGATTTAAAATTAACACCATGTAAAACATTTCGCAATAATAATCTCATATAATACCACCTAAAACACTTGTGATACAATTGGTCAAACACATGGGAGGAAGATTGACAAAGGAAGCCCCTATAATCATGGGTTGAGAGAACATACATAAGAAGTTTGATGTGTGAATAGTACATGTAGATTATGTCTAGTGTCGTGCAATGGGCCAAGCAGGTTAGCCCGCCCCAATGTGGGGTGTGTGATTTCTTTGGGTCTTGAACCACAATGTAGAATAATGTAATGGAAGACATGAAAAAATATATGCAATCATACCATTGAGTGAAACCATGATGTGGGATGAAAAATATAGGGCATTGTCTACCAACATAAAAACACAGGAATATAAAAAGTCTCATCTGATCAAATCAAAGTCATATGATCTCCTCGAGTGTGGTTTTCTCCATCATGCACTAAACATAGTAATTTTGTCCCCTTAATATTTTTCTAGAGTGATATAACTACCATCTACATCGACCAACCTGCTCGATGTAGCCATAACATGGTCAGGTACCATGAAAATACCATCATATGATCCTATACCATTGATTCCATGACACAATTTTCTTAAACCATCTATCTATGAAACCAAATGTTTGTAATATATATATATATATATATATATATATTTGTTTATATGTGTAGCGTGTCAGTTTACAAGTCATGATAAACTTTTAATTGAATGATCAACATGAATCAATCTATATCATCAAATGAAGATAGTTACATGCCACAACACTATCTCAAACAATCATATTTTTTGTTGCACGATAAACCATAATCTATATACATCTTCTTCCAAACACTAGAACAATGTTGTGTTGTTACAAAAAAAGAATAATAATCCCGCGTAAAGTTAGGTACCCCTCTCTATTCTCATATAATGAAAAATTAATGTAATTATATTTTAAACATGTGTTGTATAATCTTCCCGCATATATGTAATATCTCTATTATATCAAATATTATATATATTTTTTCAAATGATTTTTTCTTTAAAATGAAATGTGAGATTAATGAAACATATCACTAATATAAATACAATTATTTTTAATATATAAAATACATTCACCTATATCTTTAATATTCATGAATATCAATATCCTTGATGCTTCTAATTATCACTTTTTTAAATTATTAAATAAAAAAAATTGACTCAATATTAAGAATTATATTTTTGTAAATGTCGATGTCTTCAATTTAATAGTTTTATTGATGAGATTTTTTTACAATCATTTTATTTAAATATGAATAATCTCTAAGTGAGGGTATATACATAGAGTTTTTCCATTTAGGTTACTCAATCAAAAAATTCCTTTTTGAAACCTAAAAATCATTCGAATTTGTGGAGGAGAAGTTAAATATAGAGCTACATAGTATTAGTCTACCTTTAAGAATATGATATTTTGTAAACTTTTCAGGTAACGAAATTTTATTTTCAAATTCATATTTTAGAGATTCGAAAACAATATTTGTTTGGGGAGGCATGATTCTGATAAAACTACCATTTTTATGAAATTGTAAAATTTTATTTGATAATGGTTTTATGCAATTTTTTAACCCGTTTTAATGAATATTTTATCTCATGAATTTTATTTCCTATTGGGTACTGGGACGGCGCAGCGGATGCCAGTGGGCCAAGAATTTAAATTTTTATACTTCATCGGAGTGACATAAACCTTTAAAATCCGTATATCTTATCCCTGTTTGATCTGAGAATCTTGCATGTTTTAAATAGAGAAAAAAAAATTAAAGTGAACATATACCTTGTATGGAATTATCATGGGCATGTCCGCCATAGGACGCCAGAGATTGTTTCTCAATGAATCTGATGTAAAAGCCCTCTAGATCTTCCACACATGCCTTATGAATCCGCTCGTGCATCGTTTGTCAAGATCCGGGTGCTAGTGTGGATCTTCGACGACTGCTTCAGCATAGCGATGATCACCGTAAAAGAAGAAGCTTCAATCCGAGAAGGGTGAAATTGAAGATCATCCTTCTCTTGAAAGACACCCTCTCTAGATTACAGGAGGAGAGAGAATATCACAATCTTGACAGATGAATTGTAATCATGGGAGAGCCTATCTCTCACTTATATAGGGAGTGTTCAAAACCATATGGTATAAATTTTCAGCCCCATCTAATAGACGTCCACTATATAAGTGATGTGAATAATTATTTATGACAAATAAAATTATTCGATTAATAATTTTTTTAGCTTATCACTTGTAATATATAAATATATTATGTGATAAATTTGAGTCTTTAACACGAAAAATTCCTCATGCTTATATTAAACGATCCTATGATATTTAAATCCATTCGAATAATATTAATACATGTATTTACTATTTTTATAAGAAAAGCAGGCATTAAAGCTTCAATTAAGCAAAAAATTTATAAGAGTCTGAATGAGGGGATTTTACATTTGTCTCTAGTAAGAATATAAAGCAGCTCCTCATCAATAGTGGTCAAATGAACACCCGAGTCTTCAGAAATACCTAGATTTGAAATTTTATCAGCAAGAGAGTTGGCATCACGGTAAACATGTGTGATGATGATGTTTTTTGAAGCAAGAGTATCAAGATATTTGATCCATTTCAATGTAAGCTTCCAGGAAAGATGGATCTGATGTTTCCGAACAACATGATCAATAGTAGAAGAATCACTTTCAAACCAGATATCATTCCAATTTCATTGATGAGCAATCTCCACAGCTTTAATTAATACCATCATTTCAGCTTCAATGGCAGTGGAGTGACCAAAAGGACCATAGAATCCATCAATTAAATCACTGTTGTGATCATGGAAGACAATACCATATCCAGCGGGTCCAGGATTTCCTTTCGAAGCAACATCAAGGATACGTTTGATCCAACCTGCAAATGGGGGAGTCCAGAAAATTTCCATAGTACCCATGGGTTTAGGACTTGTATTTACTATATAACTTGTAAACACATGTCATAAATATATTCAACGAATTATTCTAAACGTGAATGATTGATGAATTTATTTATTCTTTGGTGATCCATATAACTTGGATAGTGCTTGGACCCTTTGGTGGGTCCCACCATGTTCTAAATTCATATTCCCATAATAGGGAAGATTCTCGAGGTGCTATTGTGTGTGGCCATCTAGGCCCTTACAACAATAAGAGTGAATAATATCCCCTGAGCTGGAGCAGGGACTAGCAATCCATCGAGGCCCCTATAGATATAAGGAAAAGTCAAAACAATGACTTTCATCCTACGAACATGGTCATTGTAATATAATCTCTTCATCATTGATATGTCAATAAAGAAGAATGCATAATAGTGTCATCATTCATTATTTTCCTTATTTTTCTTGGATTTTTCTAAATGGTCTTACCTTCCACTACCATGGTAATGGATTTAATGAAGGTGCAACCATCCTAATCAACCAGGCCCGAGATATCTCTTCCTGAACTCAGAATTGATAAATTGTTTCTCGATCATTAAATCAATGGCAGGCCATTAATGACGTACCCAATACAAACTACCTCTCCACAACATAGTCAACATGGTTTTCGTATTGCATCAAATCTACGTAATTAAATGACATCCGTTGACAATGATCTCTAGTCAAAAGAACATTACATATGCCTATAGATTGGAATGACCAATGACCCCTAAAACATGTTGTGTTCTTATTATGAGGGTCTATCCTCATGATTTCAAATACTAGAGATCATCAAGGGCGAACTTCATGAGAAGAAGTCTCAATGCTTATGAGCCCCCATCACATGATGGTCACACATCACCTTTGTCCTTTTATAATGTTTTGACTAGACCATAGGACGTTACATTAAGATTACTGTCATGGAATCTCAGGGTTCTCATTATAGAATGGGATATATTATGACCCTCTGATTCGATAGGTAATCTATAAACATTCCCATAAACAATGTGGATGAAGAAGTATGTACACTATTATGGAATTATAAACACATGTATTATAAAAAACTGAATAAATGTAGTGGCAATCAAAGTAATAAACAAGTTGGGTCATGGGCACCCACTTTAAACCCTCCCACTTGCACTAGATCAAGCTGCTAACAGTTATCAATCCAGTAGATCACACATGTGAATAATGCGCCTGTTGTGAAATGTCTTTAGTCAGGGGGTCAGCCATGTTGTTCTATGTGGCTACTCTAGAAACTATCACTTCACCTCTTTGAGTAAAATCCCTTAAGATATTAAACTTACAACGAATATTCTTTGTTCTTTTGGGAGACCTGGGCTCCCTGGAAAGCACCATTGCAGTAGTGTTATCATAATATACTAATAGATGGTCTGCACTGCTAGGTACAACACAAAGGTCTGAGACAAATCTGTGTATCCAGACAGCTTCTTTGCTGTATTAGAAGCTGCAATATATCCGAACTCTACTATAGAATCAGTAACCACAGCTTTCATTGAGCTTCTCCAGTGCACTGCATCAATATTCATGATAAATATGTAGCCTGACTACGATTTCATGTCATCATGATATGTCTGGAAACTAGCATCAGTGTATCCCCTCACAACTAGTTCCTCATCTCCTCCATACACCAGGAACATATCCTTAGTACGCCACAAGTACATTAAGATATTTTTAACATATGTGCAATGCATCTCTCCTAGATTGGATTGATATCTACCCACCATGCTTAACGCAATGGCGACATCAATCCTAGTGCATAACATGTCATACATGATAGAACCCACCACCGAAGCATAAGGGACTCTACTCAGTATGTCAATATTCTCATGTGGTTGTGGAAACATTTTGATGGATTGATTTACACCATGTGACACAGGTAACAATCCACTCTTGGATTGTTCAATAGAGTATCTTTTGATTACCATGTTAATAAAGGTACATTTACTTTTCGCAAGAAAACATTGAGATCTATTTCGATAAATCTTGATCTCTATAATCTAAGTTGCTTCGCCTATGTCTTTAATGGAGAAGGATTCTTTTAACCAATTCTTAATTGACTGTATGACATACACCTCATTTCCCATAATTAATATGTCATCAACATATAATAATAGGAAAATGACCGTATTGCCTTCAACCTTTTTATAGACACAAGGCTCGATTTAATTTTTGATAAAATCAAATTCAATTAGGACATCATCAAAATGAAAATTCCATGATCTTGATGCCTAATTCAATCCCTAAATGGATCTCTACATCTTGAATGATTTATTAGAATTCTTTGACCTGAAAAACCCTTCAGGTTGAGTAATATAGTCGTCTTTAACCAACTTCCCATTTAGAAAAAAAGTTTTGTAACCCATTTTCCAAATTTCATAATCATGAAATGTTGATATTTCAAGAAATATTCTGCTGGATTTAAGCTTTGTTACTGGTGAGAAGGTTTCATCATAGTCAATGCCTTGATGTTGCCTAAAACACTTTGCAACCAGAATTTAATTAATTGTATTAACCTCACAATCCATGTCCAACTTCTTCTTGAGTGCCCATTTTCCTCAAATGGGCTTTACATCATCTAGAGGGTCTAACAAAATACAAACTGGGTTTTGGTACATGGACTCCATCTCAGAATTCAGGGATTCTTTCCATTTATCAGCTTTCTTAGTTTCTACTTCTTTCAGGTAGGTTAGAGGTTCATCTCCTGAAGAACTATTGTGTCACCTGACTCGGTGACAAGAAAACCATAATGCTCTAGTTCTCTAACCTCTCACATAGACCTACATAGTATCTATGTCTCAGGAACAACTTCTTCTTCCACATTATCTTATGGATATTGTTCCAATAACTACTATTGTGCATCAAGAAAATTAACTTCATCAAATTCAATCTTTCTCCCACTATTTCCAACAAGAATGTGTACCATTTCTAGAAATGTTGTGTATCTTGGAACAATGACTTTTTTATCTAAAGAGTTATATATGAAATATCCTCTAGGTTCCTTAGGATAACCTATAAAGATAAACATAGTGCTTCTAGATGCTAATTTTTCACATGGTAACATTTAGAAAAAGGCCTCGCACCCCCATATATGCATGTTTGTTAGGATGGTTTTCTTTCCATACCATAATTGATATGGAATCCCTTGTGCAGCTTTAGTTGGTACTTGGTTAAGGGTATATGCAGTTGTCTGCACGGCATATCCCCAAAAGGATAATGGAGGGGTTGCATGACTCATCATTGATCTGAACATGTCAAGAATGGTCCTATTACTCCTTTCACTAACACAATTACATTGGGGTGTATAAGGAGGAGTGAGTTGGGATACTATCCCACACTCCTTCAAGTAAACAATGAATGCTTGGTTGAGATTTTCTCTGCTACAATCTGAGTGAAGTGATTTTACCTTCTTACCAAGTTGGTTTTCTACTTCCATTTCGTATTCTGTAAAAATATGAAAGGAATCTAACTTATACCCCATTAAGTAGATATAGACATACCCACTATAGTCGTTAGTAAAAGTTATGAATTATAGAAAACCACCCCTTGCCTCTACTGGAAATGTGCCGCATACATCAGTATGTATTAATTCCAGCCCTATATTGGCTCTTTCTCCCTTTCCGAAGAAAAGTGTTCTGGTCATCTTTCCTTGTAAACAAGCATGACATAAATCTACGGGTTCTAACTGTACCTAGTCTTGATACCCTTCTTGATGCAATTTTTGTAATCACATCTCGTTTACATGACCAATCCTGAAGTTCCATAGGTGAGTGTTATTTGAGTCATTTTGGCTGTTTTTTGTCATTGATTTCCATTACTGAGTTATCTAGATCCATCATATATAAACCATTGTTAAGATGTTCCATTCCATAAGATATTTTATCCCTACAAAAGAGACAAATTTTATTTCCTAACTTGAAAAAAACTCTTAGTTTCAAGACTTGACACAAAGATAATGTTTCTAGAAACATAAGGTACATAATAGAAATTGTTTAAAACTAGAACTAAACCAGTAGGCAAAGTTATTTGATAGATTCCCACTGCCAAGGTTGCTAGACCTGCACCATTTGCAGCACAGAGATCTAGTTGACCTTTTTAAATCTTCTTGAACCTACTTGGTTCCTTTATATGAAAACAAATGTGTGATCCACATGATATATCCAATACCCAACTTGTAGATAAAGGTATGTTGCTTCCAATGACAAAAATACCTAACATAGAATCATCAACTTTATTCTTCTTCCCATATCTACAATTCTTATTCTAGTGTCCTTTCATGCCATGTCCAGAGCAGACAACTTATAGTTCCTTACTTTTCCTCTGAATCTTTGGATTCTTTGCAAGAATATGCTTTGGTGTCTTTGGACTTGACTTTTCTTTAGACCCATTTTCCTTTCCCTCTCCTTTCTTGTTCAACATAAGGACTGATGAATTGGTATTTTTCATATCCCTTTCTTCTTGGATAACTAAAGCCAAATGGTCTAGGAGCGACTTTGGAATATCGTTCATAGTATAATATACAATAAAATTCGATAATAATGATGGTAAAGAAGAAAGAATGAGATCCATGACTAGTTCTTGGTTCAGTTTGAACCCAAGGGCTTCAAGACTCTCAATATACCAAATCATCATGAGTACATGGGGACTGGCATGTTTCCCTTCTGCTAGACTACACATATAAAGTGCACTTGAGATCACATTCCTTTTTTGACTGGCCCTCCCCTCATAAAGTTCTTGGAGATGTGATAACATATTGTAGGCATCCTCATCCTCATGCATTTATTTCAATTGGGTGGACATGGATGAAAACATAATGCATTGTACATCTAGTGCATCATCTACATGATTTATCAATTTATCGTTTTCTGTCTTACTTGATCCCTCATGAGGCTCAGTATGAATTGGGTATTCCAGCACATATAACTTCCTTTGTTGGCATAGTACTATGTGAAAGCGCTTGATCACTCATGGAAGTTATTTCCAGTCAGCATATTTTCGTTATCCAAGATAGATCAAATTGATAAATTACTTTTGGTGTTGGTGATTTACATTTTGAATATATATCAAACAAAAATTTAGTAGATAGTTCATTGTCTTCATTCCATTTTGACATTTAAAATTAAAAAATTATTATACAATTTTATTATCTCCCACTATTTTAGTGAACCTTAATAGCCCTCACTATTAGATTCATTATACTCAATTTCTTGAGAATTTTAGTGTCAATGATCCTCGAAACCTCCCTCGTAGTCTAAAATATAGGGGGACGACACTACTTTGAGGGTTTCAAGGTATGCACTAAACTGAACAACCACTTGTTCTTGTGGTTCCTTATGTTGTTGAGGAAACTCTTATCTTTTGGAATCTGAACATCATTTCATCAACATATTCCCTATAAAGTTATAGCAAGTTAGCAAAGGCTAATCCTTAACTACTCACTTAAGCTATGTCGACTCATTTCTCTCATGAAAACGCCCTTGTAGTAAGAGGCTCTATCAAATAAGGCTGAAGATAACCCAAACAACCGGTTTTGTATAGATGTGAGAAATGGAAGACTTTTATACTTAATATATCTTTTAGGTATTTTAATATTTATTGATGAATATAATACTTTTCTATTTATTATGTTCAAACTGGGTTATCACGCTCAGAACTGAACATTCAATAGATTATAATTCATCACATTTTAATCATTTTGTCTTGTTTACTATTCTATGTGATCACGCAATAATCATGAAGACGCCTAAAATAAAAAACTATGAATAAAGTAAATCATGAAATCTGACCGGTCTTGTGCATTGTCTAAATATCGATCCATAACAGATCAATCTTCACCTCAGGGCATCCATACCTGAGTCCTGACTTGACTCACATCGTAGCTTGCCCAGTGCAAAGCACTTGGCTTATATATGGTTTACCACCTCGTCTTGGCGGTGTCTGTGTCTCGAATTATCATTTAATTACAAATGTACTCATACATAGGATAGGGGGTCTAGTGTTACAAATTTCATCTCGTGCAATGGACACGCCAGCCCTTATACATATTTGAATTAAAAAAAGAATATTCGCATACCATAATTTATTTATTTAATTATTAAAATCATCGCACACATTGAATAAATAATTAAACAAAAAAATAAATACCCGACATAAATAGTTTGGTCACTTTCTCAAGACCAGTCGGGGTAAAAAATGTGCATGAAAATCAAAAGGCATCTTTCT
This sequence comes from Viscum album, assembly GCA_963277665.1. NCBI lineage: Eukaryota > Viridiplantae > Streptophyta > Magnoliopsida > Santalales > Viscaceae > Viscum > Viscum album. Next base: position 1,491,575,264 of record OY728155.1, on the reverse strand, counting down.
GTTGGACCCGTGATGCTTCCAACAATGGACGAGAACCTCACAGAGCCCACTAACTAGTGGGATGCACTCAATTGGGCCACAATCTGGGCCGAGTTCTTGGATATCCTCTATAAATAGCAGAGGTTTTATTTCTCCTCCGTCAAGATTTAACCCCGGGGATTAATGACATATAACCAACCGGGGAGCATCCTTAACTACCACTAGGCCATTGGCTCAATGGTAGTCGACGATGCTCCCCGGTTGGTTATATGTCAGTCATCCCTGGGGTTGAATCTCGACGAAGGTGAAATAAACCCTCTGCTAGTTAGAGAGGGTATCAAGGAACTCGGCCATGTTAGTGGCCTAGTTGAGTGCATCCCACGAGTTAGTGGGCTCTATGGGGCTCTTGTACATTGTTGGGAGCATCACGGGTACAACATTTACAAAACATCATGTAGGTTTTAAAGTGATTATTGTATCATTTTATGCAGGAATTTTTATTTTAAATATATGGATGATCTTCATGATTATAAGGTATGAACATACACTATAGTTTTCATTGGTTTTGCATTCAAGTTTAGAAAATAATTTATTAAAATTAAAATTTTACAAATTATTAATATTTCTCATCAATTATTACATTATTTCCAAATGTATGCATTCTCTTTTAAGGAAACTTATGTTACTTTTTATGAAATTTAAAATTATTTTCCTTTTAAAAAATGAATTACATATATGTGTTTTTATAAAAATATATTTCATTTGAATTAAAATGAGAATGGAAATATTTCTAAAATAGTGGTTTACATAAATTTTATCACTATAATATTTATTATGATGACATGAAATTGGGTCTAAACCCATGACCTCAAATGTAATTTGACCCTAACAGTTTTTCGATGCTAATACTCATAGTTTCCATATAACTTTCACAACTATTCAAAGTTACATTTTAATCCATAAAAGGATATTATTTTCAAAGTAATGGTTTGAAAATTATAAGGATAAATATTAATTTTCCCGTGTATATTAAATATAAATGATTTTTTATAATAATATATATCAAAAATATTTTAAAAGAAAACCTTATTAGGGAATATGATGAAATACCTAAATCATTGGAGAGAAGATATTTTTTAATAAAAAATATTATATTTGATTTAATAGGAAATGTTTTTAAAACATACATATTTTTTATTTGATTAAATATAATAAATATATTTTTAAAAACCATTATTGAGAAAATATTTTATCAACATTTGTTTTTAAAGAAAATTAGAGGTTAAATTAAGTGTAACTGATCATGGTTTTTGGTTTTAATTGAGGATCTATGTCAAGTGAATACAAAACATTATTTATATAGTTTTTCAAATCGCTAATATTTAATAAGGTATCCATAATCTTGAAAATGTATATTAGTAAAATTTCCCCAGTTTGTATACTTTTCAGTTATATAAGTATATATATATTTATCTATATTGTAGATACTGGGGGTGTGGGTTTTGGGTATTTCAATAGTTCTCTGTAGTGCTATCTATTGCATTTACCTTATCTAATTACAATATGTTATCAAATTCATATATAATAAACTTTTAAATTTTATGATTTAATTTTTTCAAGAACATTTTCACTTCTAATTATTCATTCTATCCTAGTTACCTTTCCTAGATAATTATTCTAGTTTCACTTGAATTTTTTCTTCTTCACCTATGTTTTCACACATTCCACTACAGCTAAATAATTCCCACTATCAATGATTTTTGATTCTTTTCATGTTTTTATTTTTTTCACACAAACTCAAATTCCATATTTTTTTAAACATATTACAAAAGTACTAGTGGTATGTAGGTTTATAAAGAATATAATTGACACATTGATAGACAATGTACGTGCACTAGCTCTATAAAATTTGTGTGTAACTTCTTGTGAAGGAAAATGAGACCACGTCAAAAAACACACATAAAGCCCTATAAAATAATAAAAAATACATGGAATCATCAAAATATAAAATAATTAAACATAAATATTGTTTTAATGAAAAATAAAAATATTTTTAAATTTAATTTAAAATTTATAATATTAATATTAAAATATAATTAAATCCAAATCATATTATTAATACTCTTTTTCTCAAATTTCAAGGACCTCACATGCTTATAAATAGGGTGTTCTAGTTGCCTTAATTTTCTAGGAATCCTTCATTCATCAGGAAGGGTCCTGAGTTTTAGAATTGTGAAATTATACCGTCCAATATTTTTATTCTTCCACATTTCATTGTCCATGAGACTAATGATTCTTTAAAATTCATTAGATACCATTACAATAATGTGAAAGAGTTAACCTAGTTTATGTTGCGTGATAAAGAGTATATGATGATTGTGACCTCTTTCTACCTTGAGGGAAAACCTAGGAGTTAGTTCAAGAATGTTATTTGGATGTATTTGATAAATGGGACCAATGCTTACCTATATTCAATAAAAAATTAAATCATAAGAATACCACCATAGAGTATAGACACATGATATAAGTATTTTTTTAGGATGATGAAGATCTTTTTTAAGTGACACGAGATTAGTTGATAGGTCTATTATGGTAATATAATAACCAAACACATTCTCTCCATTTTGTAATGGTCACTTTTAAGAATAGTCTCAACCCATTAAAAAATCACGTAATGAATTTTTTCATGTTATTCTATAGATAATACTTCTCAGTATATTATATAAATATTTTATAAACATTCTAAAAAATTACATTTCATGCTCACTATGATTAGATTTAATCATAAGGCTGAAAACCCCTCAATATATTTTATTTTACACAAAAAACACAATTATAGTGAGATTCATTCAAAATGGGATGTATGTACATTATCAAAATTGTTTTCCCAACATTTTTATGTATGTTCATTCTGATAAGAATGGTCAATTTTTCAATTTCAGGTTAATTAAACATGGAAGTAATGACCACCTTCAAATAATTTTAATGATGGATACATAAAATATTTGAATCGATCTTGGAGATACATTAGGTTTATCAAAAAAATTCAAAAAACAATGTGTACGTTAATCAACCATAAAATAATGGTCAAAATTTGGCTGGATATACACATTCTAAATCTTATTTAGGTATCCTTGTTAGGTAGTTGATCAAAATTAATCATTCATAATATTCATGAAATGGGATTCTGTAATATAAAATATTCCATCTTTATTTGAACATAGAAATATGGATAATGGGGAATTTCCAGTAAAATAGTTTTAAATACCATGAAAAATTTTCTTCTTATCCCTAAATTATTTTCCATTAATACCCAATAAATAATTAGCGTGAAAACTTATCGACATGAAATTGTGTATTTTAATATACTTGAGATACGAAAATAAGAAAATGGGATGTCTCCATGTTTGGAAAACTTTGTCCAAAATGAATAAAATGATGAACCATCCAATGAATAATCGAATGAATAAAGGAAAAGGAATCATAAATTGGTCAATGAAGTAAAGAAGAATGTTGTGTATGACGATATGGTGAAAATCACCTAATTTTAAAGCATTATTCCCCTATAATTTCATTTCATGAATTATTTCATAAAAATTATGAACCTAACTACGTATAGTTCATACAAATAATTATAAGGTTCAGTTGAAACATTCCCTCTGTCAAATACATGGATAAAAATAATTAATATACAAAATCATCTAAAAATATTTTGGTAAAAATTAATTTGTAGAAATTTGTATATCCTCAATATTGTTATGTATTTTTGGGAAATTATTTTAAGGAATATACCCCAAATATGATGGAAACTTTTAGTTTTTTATTCAACTACATGTAGGAGTAATTTGAAAATTAAACCATTTTTTAGGTTTGGTTTGAGTATTAATTTTATATGTTACCCCCATATTCACAAATTTGGGTCAAAAGGATTTGAAACCAACTTACGTGTAACATCAACTTGAAAATTGATCACCCACTAATACCTATGGAAGTGTGTATGAATTTTTTATCTATGTATTGAATCTATGAATTCCCAATAGATTTATTATTTTTGAAATTGTGTATGATGAGTTGGTTATGATTTTATTATGTAGACCCCTTTTAAATAATTTTGGTTCTTTATTTGTTTCCAAAAAATAAAAACATAACCACATTGTACGAAATGGTGTTCAAGAAATTATGGATTTTTAAAACCCAATCATGATATCAGTTGTGCCCTAATTGATGTTTATAAGAATGATTCTTTAAAAATTATGGTTAGATCTGGTTATGGTTATTTAATTTTTTTTCAGTTTACATATATTAATATTCCCCAACCTATTTAATGTATTACTAAGGAAACCATTCCACCAACTCAACCTATTTTTGAAGAGGTAATTTGAACCGAGAAGACCAATCTAGATATAGAGTAAAAAATCATTTTTCCTGAAATATATAATCCATGTTCTTATATTTATATATTTCAAAAATTGAGAGTTTCAATGTTACATTAACTATGGATTGTTTTAGGTTAACACCATTGATAAATTGAATTATTTTAAATTTGAAATATTTTGTTTTCCTGAAATTTTATCACTCACTCGGTTTGACTCCAAGAATAACAATCTAAAACCTATTTGTTAAATAGGCACATATTTTGAGTCACATCAGGAGTCAGGTAAATATATCCCAGGATTTTAATTTTATTCCTCCATGTGGGAATCTATTTATATGTTATATTTAAGAATATTGTTTTGAGAATACTGATTAGTTTGTTTAAATTTGAACACCATTATCTTAGTTGTAGATTATCTACATGTAGGAAAAAACCTAGATAATGATTTCAGTAATCATACTATTTTTTATATAATTATGTATTCAATTATTTATCATCTTAGTGAGCTACTTATGATAATAATAATGATATAAAAACATCTATTCTGAAGATAATTTGTGGAATTTTAGCACAAATTGGTAGAATTTGGAATTTTAGAAACCATATGAGAAATTTATAGAAAGAAATATACCAAATAGTTGAAATTAAAATAATAAATTAATAATACAAACTAAATTGTAATGGATATATTGGAATTAAGGGTTATGTGCAGCTAAAGTCACTAAATTTTGATGTGCATGGGACGAAACCCATGGTCTATTGTTTTTACTTTAATTTTTTTATCTGAATGAATGCATTTAAATATGTTGCATTCAAACATTTAACCCACTATGAATGAAGTTTGAAATATTCGCATCAAAAAGAAGAGACACTAGATTGAATTTTTGTAGATCAAAATATTATGAATTCAAATCTCATTTCCTATAACTTTAAAATTAAAAATATATATATAATACAATTTATCCATTTATAATTTCTAGGAGCTAAAATTATGAAACTAAGGGAATTTATAAATTGAAAAAAATAAAAGATCTAATTAGTTTAACACAAATGATAAGTCTTATGAATATAAGTGAGTATTGTGTTACATTCCACATAAATTTTAATTCTTAATAAATGTCTAAATGCAACTATTTGGTTGTTATACATGATTAATTATTTTTAATAGTACTGGTCACTACTACTTTATTGATTTAAAAGATTCATGAACACATTTATTTTAATGATTAATGTTTTGATGATTTATAGTTACATAAAGACTTAAGATAATAGTGTTCTTTTCATTTTCTTATATTCTTACTTTCCAAATAGGTGGCCTCTAAAACCATAGCTGATGATGTGGTACTCAATCATTAAAATGGGTTGACTATATGCTGGTTTATCCTTTTGTGGGTTCCTCTATTCAGTTCATTTCCTTGTCTGTGTCTCCCTCACAGATTTTAGTATTGTTTTCAAAACCCCTTTTTGCTTCCATATCAATGTGGATTCTAGTTAATTAAAGATCATCTATGATGATATGGTAGCTACCTATGGTCAATGTTGATTGTAACATTGGACACACCTATACATGTATGGGTTTTGGGTGTGTTGGAACCTTTAATGACTTTCTCTATAATATTAGAGGGGACCGGGCATGTGATGAATCATAGGTATAAAACCCAATGCATCCAATGTTAATTAAAGGGTATTTAGAACCAGGGGTCTGAGGCATATAAGGTTCATTGCCTCTGGAATCCTCTTTCATCACATGAGGTAGTGCTTCTCATGCATCTAGTGGGGTTATAGGTTTAGGGTTTTATGAAGATATGATCATAGATTTAGAGTCGTGTAGGGTATGAATATTGATTAAGATTCATATAGGGACAAGATCATAGGTTTATAGTCTTGTGGAGACTTGATCGTGGGTTTAGAGTTTTGGTGGACATCATATTAGGATTAATGAATTATTTACAGATGTTTACCATATAAACTAGTCGCACACTTGGTTGGTTTGGGTTAGTATCACATGGTTACACTGAGGTCCATTTGGGACCCCATATTTCAGTGATGAGCATGAATGTGTTTCTTGATGAAATGATCAAAATATGGATTTTCCACATCCCAAGGGGGACACATAACGATTTAATGGCTGTGTTGGTTTTCCAGTTTGATCCATGGGGAGGTGTCCCATATATATTGGGATTTGAAATTATGGATGCATACTAAAAACCTTGTTAGGAGACATGTATAAAAATCCATAACATTTTATTGAACATTATAAGGTCATGTGATAGGACTACTACATGTTGTTTAATGACAGTCATTAAGGATTTTTATTTAATGAAAGGAGTGAAACTAAGGGATAGTATCAAGCTTATACATAGGGATGAAACACATGAGGTGAGGTTTCTTCGCATTTGAATCAGTAATGAGGAATCTAATGTTCATCACATAATGTATGGATTATCCCAAGAATGTGATTAATGGTTCTTCAAATTTTTATTACACATAGTGGGGATCATATCATGTGAGTCATACAAGGGGAATCATATGATCATCACACATTGTATGGAAATGTTATAATTTTTATGCTGACATTATTTTTTTAAATGTCAAACAACTAGGATTTTAGGTTCTGATGTTTATTTTCAAATATCATGGACTTAGTTGTGGATAACATGATGTGAAACTAAGTTGATTCTAGAGGAATTATTGGTATAAGTGGTACATATGCATGGAAGATACCAAGGTGATTCTAGGAGAATTAATGGTTTTATTGGTGTTTATGTACGAAAGATTCTTAACTACTACTATGGGGTATTGAAGGTATGACCTGGACATATTCAATCAATTTAGATGGGTGATGCTATCAAGTAGTGATGGTGTAATAATAGTTTTCATGTTGAAGCTTATATGGTACTATTATATTGAAAAGATGGTATGATTGGAGATTTTTCAAGGAATTATGGCATACCTATGAGGCTCTGACTATTTGAGTGGCAATTATTTGTAGAATCTAACTATTTTTGGTATGGGTATGTGATGGTATGATTTGACTATTCCACATGAGGTTTTAAGAAAAATTTCATTTTAAATTAGAATCAAATAGTATTATCCATATAGGTGGAATCATGTGTGTGTTTGACATGAGACTATTTCATAAACATCACAAATGAATTATGAATCATTTTCCAAAATTATCATCACAATCCATGCATGTTTTCTTGGATTAATGTGAGTGACAAGTTTTTGTATTAAAATATCAATTTTATACATTTTACGAACCCTTGGAGTCATTCTAGTCACTATGTATGTCGGATTGAGGTGTAGCGAATCCCTACACATCACAATTGACCTATAGATCATTATTCTAAAGTACCAAAATAATATGTTTATGTTTTCTCGGTTTTGAGTATGTAAGTTGTTTTTATCACTAAAATTAATGTCAATAATGAATAAAAAAGATACTCTAGAAGTTATAACAGTCACACTATACACTGTATTGTGTTGTGGAAAAATTCAACATTTCCCAAATGACTCATGGATAATTTTTCTAAAGTATAAAAATAGACATAATTTGACACCTTACTTTTTAGTACACAATGTATGTTTTTTACTAAAATGTTATTTTAAACTATTAAAATGCACCTTGATACATTCATGTCGAATCATGTGTTGGCTTCACATGAGACTAATTTATACATGTCATAAAATAATTATGAATCTTTTCCCTAAATTATCAAGACAATATGAGTGAAATTTCTCATTTTTCAGTGAGTGAAAAATTTTTATATTAAAATGTCAATTTTAATATAATATCGGGAATTTGAGTCATACAGGTCACACCATGTGAATGATTGAGGAAAGGGATTTCTCTATGCATCTCAAATGACCTATAGAGCATTTTAGTAATGTTTATAAACAATAAAAAGATTTTTCATTATTTTATGTACACCACATTTGTTTTTTACTAAAATGTCATTTTAAACTGGAAAGACACACAATTGATCATAACATAAGTGACAAGTGTTATTTTCACATTAGAAAAAACTCTCAAACACAATCATGGTATGAAACATATTCTAATTCATTTCCCAACAATTTTATTATTTACCATCCAATGCTTCTTATCCTCCTCAACCCCAATCACCACCTAGTTCTTTACCCTTTCCGCCTATTCCACATCATTATCCAACTAAGACACTGTCTCTTTCTTCTCCAACACCCCCAAATTTTCCTTCTCCTACACCTCCACCACTACATCCACAATTTCCCATCTATATTATTGTTTTAATGACAGAAATTCTAATCAAATTGATTTCCTCCATTACTCTTCTCCTTAATAAGGAGATAAAAAAATTATATATATGCATTATTACCCGAATTCTTCACACCCCGAATATATTTCTAGGGTCATAACTCATTCTAGATCACAAACATAACAGTTAATCACAAAAAAAAATCAGCATACTTTCTGAGAAATGTATGTTTCTCACTTATCTATAAATAAATTTATTTCTTCTTTTGAGTAAATCATTTTTCAGAAATCCTAATAGTACTGAGTAAATACAGAAAAACTTATGATTATGAAATTTATTAAATGAAATTTTAATTACCTTCAGAAATTACATATCGGGGGATTCTGGTCATTTTATGATTTATCATTTCCATCAGAAAATTAAAAACATAGTATCTACACTCTATTGCATTATCTTGTTGAGGAAAATGTAGAAACATTGATTGAAATAAGTAAATTGTTAAGAAATGTTCTGATATTTAAGTCATTGTATATATAGTTTAATGTTCTGTTCATTTTTAGTAATCCATAGGCTTTAGATTTTATGAAACTAACTTCATTCCATGATCTAGCCTATATTTAGTGACTGCTCTATCATAAAAAAATTAGCATTAAAACACATATAGATCATATAATTAAAATTTTATCTATAATATGTTTATTTTAGTGTATTACATATTCACAATACACATCATGAGAGGTCAGTGGGTTTGAAATCAATGAATTGAATTCTAAAGAAAATTGGTGTGTTTATGTTGATTGTTATCAGCATTCAGTGCTACCTAAAAAACAAAATCTATTAAATAATGAAAAAATTAAAAATATATTTTCTCTTATTAGATCATAGAGTATTACCATTGAAGTAAAGGGATCAAAATGAGTTTGTCATCTGATACCTTTTTAATAAATTCTTTGAGTTACTCGTCTATTTTCTAGTTAACTTTTTCTTCATTCAATATAATTTATGGCATAGAAATGATACAAGGACTAATGTCTCCAAATCATGATTGGTATGATATTCCATTTATATAGATTTATTATAAACATCTCTAGAAAATACAAATATTTATTAACTTTAATAAGAATATTTAGCTCAGTATTTTGTTAGACATATTATGAATATGTACCTTATGTATGTATTCCCAACTAATATTACCAACCATTCATTCTTTAGAATATCATTTAGTGTCTCAAGATCAATTCCATATGTCAAGAAATCTACATATATATATTCTCCATATTCAATGTATGATATATTTTTATCATTAAATGATGTGTCTACGTGATGTTTTAATGACAATAACTATTTCTCTAGTACATTTAGTGAGAATGTATTATTGGAAAGTTGTTTTATATTGGACGATTCACTAGATCTTCTTGATTTGGCCATACGTTTCTTCACCGCATTATAAATATATAATATGAATCAACTTGATAAATAGGTAACTCATGTATCATTATATGATTAGATGGCCAAGAAATGAATTCTCTAATAGAATCTTCAACTGTTGTAATATCTAAACCATCAAGTGTAATAGGAAACTCAGCAGTTCGCCCTTAAGCTACCTCAAACCCAAAGGTCATGTGATTTTTTTGGAAGGGTTTATTGTGTAGCTAGTCTCCAAAGAGAATATAAAATGTATCAATCGCAACACGGTGGTACATGGGTGTGGAAAGATAAAAATAATACACAATAGTACCATGTAAAAATTTATTAAATAATGTTATTTGAAGATGTTTGATTCAAATTTATGATAAATTGCAATGAAAGAAATGATTACCTTAGGTGAGGTATTTTTTTGTTTGGAATTAAATGACTCAAATCTATTGGGATCATTTGGTTCATCATTGGATCTTTTCTCCACTACTGGTTCTCTTTGATCCTTTCCTATACATTGTTCTGCCAAACTAGACCAAAAAATTAATTCTTCTAGTGAGTCTATTTGGGTCTTTATATTATAATTATATTATATGTATATTCATGTGGTTTTATTTTAGTGAAATATTTTTTAAAAGAGAATCCAAAACATAATCCTCGATCGTGACTATATTGTTCATGCCACATCAAATCTTCTGAAAGTCACTTATCTTCTCATAATACCATTATCGAATATTTTGTCGGAAGCATAAAAAAATTAATAGTTTTATTTTTATGTAATATTGTTATAAATTATTATTAATTGCAATTATTTCATACATACAAATTCTTGTCATAGTTATTTTATGTTTTCATAAACTAATATATAATCTTTATTTACACAAGCCTCCTTCTATAGCCCATGATACAGGATGGAAGTAGAATCATATTTCGATTCATCAATCTGAAAATATATAAAGGAAAATATATTTTTTCATATCACATAATTCAGCTTTTAATTTTTATTTAAAATACATACCAATTTCATATCTAATAATGTGTACCCCATCATTCATTTTTGAATGGTGTACATTAGTTTTTATGAATGTTCTTGATTTTCAGTACACTTTTTTATGTTTCATAAATTAACACATTTAAATCATGTTGGATAAAATAAAAAATTCCAAATAATATATTATCAACCACAATTCACCTAAAATGATTTCTCAATGAGAATATTGTTGAATGTAGTCCATGTTTCCTACTTTATAATGTGTTCATAATAATGTTTTTGGTGGGTCGTTATTTTCCCCTCAGCATACCCAAAATATAACTTCGGAAGAAGAGTCTACATGCCTCTATGGTCTTTTCCAGTGGCCATTAAGATAATTTTCTAATGGAAACTTCTAAAATAAACAATGTTTGAAAGGAATAATGAAAAATAAATCATAATTTAATAATATAATTTTTTAGTAAAATAGATAAATTATATTGTAACATTATTGTTTTATCATTCAAAAGGATTACCACATTACAGGTTGGACATGGAACCATTAGTCAATATCAATTAGCAAATTCAACCACGTTGTGACCCAAATATAAATAATGAAAATTGGATTGATGGGGTCAATAGAGTGGCCACATTAATTCTAACCAACCTCAAATTTTATACCCTTAATTCATTCCGTGATAGTTTCATTCAAAACTATGATGCATCTTCATTCTTCTTTTTTTCATTTTTTTCATCCATATGATATTGATCCCCTAATATTTCCAATGATTCATCACCAATAGTCAGTTATTGCTCAATACTCAAAACATCATTATGTTTAGAATAAATTGACTTCTTGAGTAGTAACCCATTTAATTAGTATTAAATAACATCAATGAAATAAAAATCATGAATACAAGTCCACAATTACATATATTTTGGAATAAATTGTTACTTTCTTTAACAAAGATATAATAAAAAAATAATATAGTAGAACTAACCTTCCCTAGAATTATTTAATCCATCATAATATGCTTAATTTCCTTTCATCTACGGATGACAGATTTGAGGCTACGCATTCCCTATTTCAATCTATCCTTCCTCCCATCACTGTTCGAGTGGTATGTCATCAATGATCTTTGGAACCAAAATTATGGGAGTGTGGATATTTTAAAATAGGGATTCCAATACATCATCAAGAGATGTAATAAAATCAAGCGTCTAAGGATTAAATTGCATTGGAACCGACATTAATGAAATCACTCAAAAAACCCTTCCATAGAAGTCGAATTTGAATAAATCAACTCTAACAGTCTTGAATAAATGAATTTCAACCCACCGTCATTGGACATCTCTTAAATGATATATACATCATGTCATTGAAAATTATAACCCATATCTTGAAGTATATTTTCATTTACCTATTGGAATTTCTTCCTTTTCTACTCATAATGATATGATTAGTTGTAAAATACAATATTGGAAAGTGGGGTCCCCACAATAATTTATTCTCGAGTTTGAGGAGATTACACTACCCTCTATCATAGAAATATTACTGAGGACCCTCGATCACTGAAGGAGTTATATCACACTAAAATAGTGATAAACAATGATCATTGAATAAGAGATGTTTTTCTATGGAATGCAATAATGGTCTAATTAAAATTTGGGGTCACATCACTTAATAAATACTCTACAATTAATAAATAGTGACATTATAATTGACCACCATCTCTTAGCAACTAATAATTTCATTAATTAAGAGTACATATTTCATTGAGTGATTTAATAAATGTTTCAATCCATCCATGATTCTCTTAATGATTTTTAATTGATGGGAAATCATTTGGGGAGTGTAGGAAAATTCAATCCTATAGTATCATATATTTAATTCCCCATGAAAATATATGTTGTTCATATGTCATAGCCTCTGATTAAATAATATATAAGCTTAAATGTCTATTTAGGATTAATGGACATTAGAAAATATGATATATGTTTTTGTTCATTTGGACATGGATCACACATTAAATGACTTATTGGACATAATTCTGCAAACCATCAAATGTTTTTTAATTCATTTTTCTTCTCTCAATGGTTATTCACCATGTTAGATAACTTTTCAAAAAAAAAATTACTCTATTAATTATTTATCTCTCTATTTTAATTAGTAAATCTATTAATAAATCCCATCTTATAGTTTTCTTAATTACATGTCCATAAATGGATAACTCGCCTAATTTTGGGAATACACTCTTTATATGTATTTGTGTATTTCTATGTCCATTTACCCAAATATTTTCTCAACTCTATATAATCATGGAAATTTTTGAAAAATTTATTGAGCATACATTTTTCACCAATAAAATTCCCCATCACAAATTATAACCTAAGGTTAAAGATTAATAATAATTTATAATAAATAATAAATTCTCATAACATGTGTCAGTAAAATAATTTTTTGAATATGACTAACTAATTAATTAGTTTTTTGAATTAAATAAAAAATTATTCATCAAAATAATAAATCTAAATAAAATATTTCATGGTTTAAAAATTTACACAAATAACGAAAATCCACAAAACCTGTTTTATTCATTTTTACACATACCTTAGTTCATATATGATCAACACCAATAAATGAGGGGAAAAACATGAAATCCCCTAATCTATAAATACCCACACACTTAAACCTTTAGAATATATAATTGGGTATATAAGAAGAATTCAATTTTAAAAACTACTTAGATTTTGGATCCCTGTATTATTCGAATGAATAGGAAACAAAGGGGTGGGGTGAGGTGACCTTGTCAATGTCGAGAGGAGAGTAAACCTTCTATGTGTGTCTCTAGAGAGAAATGGGGTGGACACTCCAATACATAAGAATGTTGAAATACTATGAAATAGATCCAAATTCATTGTATTTAAATATTTATGATAAGAGATGTAGGGTCTGTCATGGTTAAGAACAGCCTAAAATCACAAAATGTGGAACCCAAAAAAACATAAAAATATAGAGGAAGAGTATAAAATAAAATACCTTCGATTATAGCCTTGATTAATTTGAGGGAATGTATAGGAGTCATGCCGGTACTAGAGGAGATCAATGAGAGATTGAGAATCAAGAGTGACATAGTTGTGGTTAGGGTTTTTTAAATATACTAAAGACACTATTAAATACACTTTTAGAAAAGCCCAGATAAATATCCCATTTTTTAATTCTAAATTTATAAACAATCATAGAATAAATATTTTTCTGTGCTTTTTTAGGGTTGACAATTATTTAGATTTATTATCATTAACAACGCACTGATAAAATACATATTTATCTGTACTAGAATTTTAGTATTGATAAATATATCATCTAATGGTGTTTTTCTAGCCCAAATAAAATTCATATAATTATAATAATTTAAATAAAATTATTATAATTTTAAAATTATTTAAATTATTTTATTATAAAGTAATAGTTATTTTAATAAATTTATTATAATTTTATAATTATTTAAATATATATAATTTTTTATTTTTAAATATATAAATATGTATATGGAAAATAATGAAAATTTATTTATAATAATAATAAATATTGTAAATATACATTTATAGATATATTTTTTTATAAATATTTATTTAAAAATATATTTTTAACATTATTAATCGATATATAATTTTAAATACATGTAATTATCAAATGAGTGAAATTTAATAATACAGAAAGAGTACACGTTAAAAATATTGAAAAAGATGGAAAAGTTTTATTAATAAAAAACAATTTATTAAAAATTATGGAAATATATATATATATATATAAGTGGATGAATACATATTTTAAATAATAAATCATAGTAAATAAATATATTAAAATAAATAATTGAAATTAATCAAATACAAAAAAAGGAATACCCTAATTCTTGTTTTAAAAAAATAAATAAAAGTTACCTATTAAAAACATAATATATATTAACGGTATCATATTATAATGAAATTATAAAATATACAAATATTTGAATAAATTACATAAATATTAGGAGAATCTATTTCTAAATATTGTGTAAATATATTTTTGTGAGTGTTTATGTATTGAAATGAATTAACATATACATATACATGTGTGTGTGTGTGTGAAATAAATGTACACACGATGTTTGATATAGGTTAAATTGAAAAATCAAACAATATTATAAATAAATAAGACATTAATATGTTTTTAATAATAATTTTACATATATATACTTATTATATATATATATATTTAATTTGGAATGTTTATTAATTTTTATTATATATATATATATTAATTTTATTCTTTTTTATCAATAATTATATAATTATTAAAATATTTCATATTTTTCATAATATACTCATTTTATTTTTTTGTTTAATTTTTCAGTTTTTATAGGCCTTTATCAGCACTAAATATGTGCTGATAAAGGGTTCTTATTATCAGAACTAAAAAATTGCTCAAAAGGTTTCCTTTTTCAGCGCTAAAATAAAGCACTAATAATGGTTCCCTTTTATCGGCAATAAAAAAGAACCGATAATGAGTTCCCTTTATTAACCATTTCTAGCACTGATAAAGGGTTTCATTTATCAGATCTTATTGTATCACAAATAGAGATAAACTTTTTGAGTGAATTTTTCTAGTGCTGATAAAATCCAATGATACTATATTTGTGTTTTGTTGTAGTGTGATGACATAATGACATTGTGATGGGATGATTAATAGGGTTGATACATACGCATAATTAGTTGCATCGAGAGGGCTTAGCGTGGGTTGGGATATAACTAGGGATTTCACAATAGGGATTATAATTATTTACTCATTCTGTATCTTAATAATGTAATTTCACCCTTCTCATCATTTAAGAAAAATATTGGGGATTAAAAATGAGTAGGAGGATCATAGATAGTTCCATTTTCAATTATTTTATCATGGGCCAATGTACTATACAGATTAGTAAGATATAGCGGTGAATGGTGGGAGTCTACTCATTGGAATCACATGAGGAATCATATGATTTACACATAAGACAAATTATTCATGCCACATGGGGTATCCTATGATCTTTAAATATGATATCATATAGTTTAATGTATTATAGTGAGAACTATTAGGCATGAGATGTATAGAAATTGGTGGAGTGGTACTTACATTGGTTTTGAACTTTCCAATTCATCCTATGATAGAACTCAAGCAGTTGGACAATAATTATTTATTAAGGCATATTTTGACTCATGTTATTCAATGAAACAAAGAATACTATATTGAATCATGGAATATTGAATAGTCCAAGGGGAATAACTTAACCCATGAAGTGTTAATGATCTACAAGGATTATGTCGACTCTTGGTAATATCCATAATGGGAGGTGGTTGATTATATGTTAAAAAAATTCACTAACCTAGACAAGAAATATTGTGTTGTTACTATCTATTTTTCAACGAGGATAGTGATAGTAGTAGAGGAACTAGTTTAGAGTTTTGAGACCATATCACAACACTAAAACAATATAGGGTTTTAAATGAAATCACCCATGGTATTGTCCTATGAAAAAATGGTAGGATACCTTAATGAATATTTTTATATATGATACGAGGTTCATGATGGTTCTAAACAATCGTGAATGTATTTTTAGTGAATGTATTGATCCAAATAAATATAAAAAATATTTCATGAAGTATTGAATTGTCGTCAAAATTATATATTCATGGAAAATGGTCATCTTATGTGAACAATTACCATCATGGATAGATGATTCATGAAAAATAATAAAATTCTAATCCATAATTGAATCATTTAATGAAATGGAATTTATAAAATATCTATCCATGTCAGAAATGAGTTATGTAAATTTGTGAAACTCATTGGAGTTTAACTAATATATAGTGTTTTTTCATTTCTAGGTGGGTTTCATATTCAAAATTTTACATGATGGGTTATTTATAAGAACCCAGAGCATCAGATGATATTTGTCATGATGTATTACCATCATCATGAAGGATTGAGTTTCATGGACCATATAATTATCTTTCTGGAAGAGTGAGTTTCATGAAATATTGATTTCTATGTAAATATGTTCTGTGATGATTACTATTTATGAGAATGATTGATTTTCCTGAAATATTGATATATTATAAATTCTATAATTTATTATACAAAAACCAATTCCAGTAGTTCTCAGTGTTATAACATCAAAAAATCATAAATAAAGATCAGTAAGTTCTTTTGGTCTCTATGAATACTAAAATTTAGTCATTCCAAATAAAATACATCCATAGATTCTGTTTCTTACATCAATTAAATTTCGTATGAATGTTTTAGCTCCAACATTAATATATGTGAATAATTGAACATAATTGTGATCATTTAATTCAAGATACATTTTTTCTAGAATTTTTTCCTACACCAAACATTTATGTTTTGTCTAATGGTATATATTTTAAATGAAGAATCAATTAAATTTCTTGGGTTTGGTGTCAATTTAATTTTTTAACAATCCACATCTAACCTTTAAAAATAATAAAACCACTAAATTTTCACTTTATTTTTAATAAAATTATTCCCTCATATTATGATAGAAAATTTGTATCAACCTAATATTTCATATTATGTTATCCCATTAATATAATTCAATAGGTTGTGCTACATGCAACACCGAGTTTGAGCACAACACAACTTGCCAAATTAATCGTTTAAAAAACAGTTACGAATAGTATTAATTGGATTTTTAATATCATACACTCTATATATTTTTAACATCCATATTATGTGTTTATTAGACATAATATAATAACAAATTTCATTTTTCAGATAAACGAATTATTTTTCAAAAAAATTAAATTTTACAGCTTTTTAATAGAAAAAACTTTTTAAAACCAATATTTGAAACTTTTATATATTCAATTTAATGAAATAAAATTAAAATTTATAAGAGAGACATAAAAATTTAGTTTGGATAAATTTTTTTACTTTTCTGAAAACATACTTATTTTGATAAATAGTGAACAATACTATGTTTTAATAGAAAACAACTTTTTTAATATTAATAATATATAATTTTAAATTATGAAATTAAATAGTTTTGAAGTATAATTAGATTATAATATTTCCCTTTAATACAATTTATGTCATTATATGTAATGTGATATTTAATTTTGACATAAACACATGTCAATCTTTTTATAGTTTTTACTTTTTTAAAACCCGCTTTTTAGTTTTGACAATGGGAAAAAATATTAAATTAATTATGGATTGTTCAATGTTTTTAATTTGGTAAAATAGATTTTTTTTGGAATTTGAAATATCAAAATTATCCTAGGGTGAATTTTTTCTATTTTTTTGAAAACGTTCAATTTTTTATGAAGAGTGAAAAACATTGGGTTATTATTCAAAACGATTTATTATTTAAATAAATAATTATTTTATTGAAATCAATATTAAGTCAAAATAGATATATAATTTTTATATAAGTTCAATTTAATTCATCGGATTCATTTTATAAAAAAAATTAGATGTATAAAGTTTTATTTAACTTTTTTACATATTTTACCCACCTTCAACGTACATTTTCAAACATGAATATAACATAATTTTACCGCTTCTTTGAGTTGAATTTCCAAAATCTGAGAAACACAGTTGACATAAATAATTAAAATGTTGTTCAATAAGATGAAAATTATTTTTGGTGAATAGTAACTTCTGACTTTTATTTACAACGTTTAAATGTAAATAAAAAAATTAAAGGTAAAATTGATATTATAATAAACTGAAAACATGTCCTAATTCTATTTGACAAGTTTATTTCAACTAAAAAAACCATCAAAATAAAATATTATCCTTTTTATCCACATGGATTAGATTAATACATTTATTGTTATTTTAATTAAAGAATAGTTATAAGTGTAAAATTCAATGTTTAATAACTAAACCATTTTTAATAATAAAATATACATAATAAAAATTAGAATATAAATATTAATTAGAATTATAAAAATATTTCCTACATAATGGTATTTTTTTATAATTTTTAAATATTAAATAGTTAGATTTATTTATGACACAACGATGATGTGGTAATTACCATCTTAATGAAATATTAAATTTTTTGATATTATAAATATTAAAATAAACAAAATTTGTGATTTGTGATTCCATACATGTATTTTATAGGTGAATATGACCTGTTTTGGTTGGTTAAATTTATTTGTTTCAAATTAATCATTTTGGGATGAACTTCACCAAAACCAAATACTAAATAGTGTGAAAAGTGAAATAAATTAGTTTTTAAAAGAAATGTTATATTATTAAATTATATAATATTCTTAAAAATATAAGGATCGGCCGAAGGACTTATATAATGATTAATATGTCATTAATGAACCACTTTGGGTTCTTTGTTAATTTTATAGTATGTTTATTAACAATTTATTATAATAATAAAAGAGCATATTATAAAAGTTAAACTTTATAACTAAGAGTTAATTCTAAATGATAAGATTGATAATGTAACCTAAACATTTCTAAAACCTATTTTTTAGATTATTTCTACCCATACCGTCCTTAGCTTCTAAATAAATCAATTTTAGGCCATTAGAAATAGAAAATGATTTTATAATAAAATAATATTTCGTGCCTTTCCTAAAGTGACTCTCAACTCTCTTATAAAATGGTACATCCCCTTCTCTCAAAATCTAACCTCCAAATCCATTTTTCATGGACAAAATCTCCCCCAATATCCTAACAACTTCACTGACCTCATCTTAGAGGCCTAACCATGAGCATAAATACATCCTATAGAGCCGTTTTGTTCAAATCAAAAGGAATCACTGAAAGAAGAAATAATTATTTAATCATCAATTTCCATTTTCATTTCTTCTTCCATGTTATTTTTTGTTGTTACCTCCATACCAAAATAATAAATCTAGTACCATAAACATATTTTGATATTATTATATATATGGTACAACCATATTTATTATTCTATCCATCTTATTACTAATATTGTCACCATGCATGCGTACGTACAGTTTACAGTATCCACATCATGGTGTAATTTGTAATTCAACACTATATTATTGTGATGGATATAATGATGATAAATATGTATATAAATAATAAATTTAACATGCTAATTTCTATGGAAAATTAATATACCATCAAATTCCACATCTTTTAATCATTAAGGAAATGATATCGTCTTTCGTGTGTACGTACGACATACCGTCTCCCATTCGCAATGAGATTCATTTCCACATCCACAATTCAATGATGTTAATAACAATATATATTATTAAAAAGTATGTAAAAAATGACACAATAATTCAACATGATATGTATATAAATTTACTTATATATATCTTATTCACTTACTTCTGTTCAATACGATATGAAAATGGAAACGTCGTTTATGCACAGGTACAGCCTACCATCCCCACAAATGGACTTCCATTTCGTATGTATATCTATTATTAATATTTATATTGTAAATATATATGATATATAAATCAAGGTTTATATTATTTAAGTATTTAAATCATGATCTAAATAATACCATTAAGAATAACATGTTAAAACACGTACAATAATGAAAGCGATTAATACCCGAAATGTAAATTTAACATGGAAATCATTATTAAATGGGTATTATAAATTCATTAATTAATTATTAATGATATAATAAATATGAATATGGTTTATGTATAATTTAATAACATACAATGGTCATTATAAATGAGTTTAAACGCACCCTTAACCAAATAAAAGTGAAAGGTATGGGTTAATTCTCAATCTCATTATTATCAGATATTGTTTATATGTATGTATTTACTTTGACACATTTATCATCCATTTCCATGTTTCATAAAAATAATTTCAAATTGTATAATTTAAGGTTTTATGGAAGGGAATATTTAACTAGATCATTATTTTAAATATTTTGATGATTTATTTTTCTAAATCGATTTAATTTTTGTCCTTGTTTTCAAAATGATTTCATGGATTTATTCATATGGACATAACTATTTTAAAATGTTAATTCCGTTCATAAGATTCAAAGTGTTATGTGGAACTTTAAATAATAAATCACTTTTAAATGTTTTCCTTTATAAATTTTAATATTTCTAATTTATTTCATGAAAAAATGGCATTTCACTCATTGTGTTTTTCTAATCATTTTCAACAATGACATCATCATTTTCTGGATATTATTCAGGATTGAGGTTGATTCATTATAGATAAAGTATTCCATAATTTATTTAAGGTTTTATTATTTGTTTGACTGTGGATGTGCTATTTTTAGACTATTCATGGTTTATGGTTAACGTATTGAAATTTTGAATTCTATTTTTAATACGAATGTTTATGGTAGGTATAAACCATTTCATATGTGAAATGCATTGGAATTAGTATGTGAAGGGTGGAGCCCGATATAGCTCCTCGATGCATCGGTAGGTCTCATGAGACAAACTATTGTATTAGCACAAGGCACTGATAAAACATTATTTGTAGTCTTGGAACAATGCCTTGACTATGTGGTTATGAAGTCTGGCATTATGAATTCCATTATTATGAAATTAAATATTGATATTTCATGTGATTATTCGACTAGTAGAATATCAATACCAATAAGTATATGGAATTATTTGATTTATCATTGCCATATTTTGATGATGAATAAGTTTAAATGTATTTTGTTTTATTTTTATAAATTGCCTTAAATGTTTACTCTTATTTATGAAAGATTCTTCTATATTTTTATCCTAACTGAGCATCTGAGCTCACCCCTTTCTATGTATTATATTTCCTAGTATGTGTACTTGTATATTATGACTGACCTACATGGATAGTCTAAGGGAAATGAATGTGTAAAATGGAGACAATGCTATTGTTGTTTTTAATTTTATAATGTAATGTAATGGTTATGTATGTAATATATTTTCCAAGACAGCTAAACTGACCGGTCCTTCGGTACATGATTCCTTGTAATCATTGAAATATATTAAAATAATGCACCAATTCTGGGTAAATGGGGTAAGGCATTACAGTTGGTATCTGGGGATGTTTATCAATAATCTTGGAAACTATATTTAGAAAAACTCTTATTATAGAACATTACCTTAATATAGACATTGAGAATTATAATAGAAAAAAATCCTTGAATTTTGGTAATGTAGTTATTTTATGAATTCTCCAAGAAATACATCTATGTCTAGAAATGGGCATGTAGAGGAGGCTCTATCACATGTGTACCTATGAGTGAAAACTTGGACTAGGGGTTTTGGGCCTGACCAAGGGTATCCTGGTACATGACAACGGGCCTTGCTGCACTCTTGGTTAGAACTCTCCTTGGAGATTTGCTTAGAATAATTCACATTTTCATTAAAATCCATTATAAATTTTTTATGAGTAAATACATCCTCAATGAAAGCATTTTTTATGATTATAAATAATACGCATTATCATTTCAATTGACTTTCAGTGTTTTTCAAGTTTCAAATTATGAATTGATATTAATAAAACTAACCTAGTTTATGACATTGTTTAGAAATGGCGCCTAATAGATGGAATGATAACTCCAGTAATACACATTATCAGATGAGTAAGAAGGAAAATATATTTAATGGTATCAATCCAATATTTAGAATGGATTTAGTCACCCGCATATTATAATCATATGAAGAAAAATTATCATGTGCTAATAAGATATGTAATGAATTATGTGATTCCTCGGGCTTTGAAGAGAAGCAAGAGAATAAAAGGATCGTATAGAGAATGATGTATAAAGGGAATCAAGGAATCAAGGATTTTACCATATGTGATAACAGTATAATGAATCACCTTGGTAAATGATTGAATGGAATGAGATTTTGTTATAAGTGTGGAGAAAAAGGACCTTGAGAATTTGATTTCCAGGGTAAGAAAAAAGTATCAAATGTACAATGCTTCATCTACAAGGAGTTGGTACAGTACACAAATCAATGTCCAAATCATCAAATTATACCACAAATGATGTTGTTGGATAATAATCAAGTTACTATATTACCATATATTTGGAGTAGATTCTAGTTTTCTTATGTTGATATTAAATAATTATGTAATTTGTGTTTTGTATCAATGATTTACTGGTTATAATAATTATGGAGTATATAAGGATTATACTGCAGTACTATTTCCTTAAGGATTTGAGATTATGTGGTACCAAGAAAATTTATTCAATAGAAAGTCAATATTATTGGAAAATATATGGATAAATGATAGATAAAACTTTAAAATGGTCTTGATACTGAGGTATTTATTTTGGAATAAGAGATGATTGATTTGGATATATTATATAGGATATTATTGGCATCTATGGAACTGATAAATGGTATGTGTATTACATCATTGTTGGAGTTTAAACCATTTTTGTATTTCACCAATATATCCAATATTCTATAAGGAATAATAGAGCATGAATGTAATCAATATGGTTTTATGGTAATTCATTGTGTTACCCTGTTTTAAAAGAATTCATGATGAAGGTAATCACATGTTTATACGTGGTAAAAATGATCTTCATTGTGTTTACCTTCTTCATAAATTTTGGACTGTGAGTTTGGATAGAATTATTTTGGATAAGAGTAAGGGTTGGAATGTATTCATTTTGAAATTGGATAATATTTTTATTGTTAAATCATTTCTTAATATATTTTTTTGGATTGTTATAAAAACTACAACACGGAGATCGGGTGATAACATATAATGTCTTGAAAGGCCGTGAGATGTGATACTAAAACTGAATGGTGACAAGGGTAATCACCCACCACTGGATTACGTGATGTCCTAGTTTTTATAATGTATTTTTTTCAAATAGTCTGACAAATGTATTATAAATTCATTATTATTGGAACCCTATACAATTAGGATAAATTGAATATTTTTGAATTCTATTTTCTTTTGTAGTGAAAGAAGAGTTTGTGGTATGAATTAGTTGAAGGATAAAACTCTACTTGTCAAGTATATTTTTTTCCTCTTATTTTGTGAATAAATTAATTATTAAACATTAGAGAAAGGATCTTAAAACAAATAATTTTTTATCATAATACCTTTTGTTTTGTTGAATCTATGATATTTTAAAACATAATACATTGATTTATTTGAGGCCCTCAATTTTATACTTTATTGTTATTGATGACCTCAATCACTCTCTATAAATATTTATGTTTTTTATTCCAATTATGTGTCTCAAATATCCACCAATTTTCTCTTAATAAATATCATAAATTGGTGGTTACTATTTCATTTTTATTTTCCCTCTTTTTAATAATAAATTTGATTAACCCAATTTCAGATGTGGGTTTTCCATAACAGAATTATTCTATTTTTAATCTTTTTTTGAAGAATAAATTCAAATTCTGAGGATGCATTTTATTTAAGGAGAGAAGAATGTATAATCCCCAATATTTCATATTACATTATCTCATTAAGGTTACTCAATAGCTTGAGCAAAAGACAACACCGAGTTCGAGCGCACAACAACTTACCAAACTTGCCATTCAAAAAGAGGTTATGAATTTTATTAAATAAATTTTGAATATCATATAATATATATAATATTAATCTCCATATTATTCATTTCTTATACAAATATAAGAACAAATTCATTTTTTCAGATAAAAGAAGTAGTTTTCAAAAAATGCAATTTTACCGCATTTTAAGGAAAACCCTTTTTAAAAACAACATATGACAGTTTTATATATTCAATTTAATGATAATAAATTCTTCGTTAAATTTGGGACATAAAAATTCAGTTTGGATAAATATTTGGTATTTTATGATAACTTTCTTATTTTGATAAATAGTGAAAAATACTATGTTTTAATTGAATAAACTTTTTAGTCAAAATAATATATACTGTTAACTTATGAATTTGAATTATTTTAAAGTATAATTAGATTAAATTTTTATCATTTAATACGATTTAGGTAATTATAAGTCATTTTACATTTAAATTTGACATAAACACATGTCAATCTTTTGATAGTTCTTACTTTTTAAAAACCAGCTTTTTGGTTTTGAAAATAGTTATTAATTTTAAATTAATTAATGGAACTTCTATGTATTGAAATTGGTAAAAATAGACAAAACTTTTTAATTTATAATATCATAATTAACTTAGGGTGAATGTTTGATGATTTTCTGAACACGTTCAATTTTTCATGAATAGTGAAAACATTATGTTATTATTTAAAACTGACTTTTTATTTAAATAAATTATTATTTAA
This sequence comes from Viscum album, assembly GCA_963277665.1. Classification (NCBI taxonomy): domain Eukaryota; kingdom Viridiplantae; phylum Streptophyta; class Magnoliopsida; order Santalales; family Viscaceae; genus Viscum; species Viscum album. Next base: position 1,491,550,021 of record OY728155.1, on the reverse strand, counting down.
TTTAATTTTTTTAAACTCGATATATATTAACTATATAAGTTATATTTAGTTCATTGGAGTTATTTTATAATAAAATTAAATGTATAAAATTTCAATGAACATTTTAACCGCTATTACCCACCATCTAGGTGCATTTTCAAATTTTCAAAAAACATAATATTACAGCTTCTGTTAGTTTAATATCAAAAATACAAGAGACCTTGTTGAAATCAGTATGTAAAAATTTGTTCAATATGATGAAAATAATTTTTGGGGAATAATAACTTTTGACTTTTAATTACCACGGTTAAATGTAAATAGTATAATTAAAAGTAAAAATTGATATTATAATTATACTAACATATGTCTTAATTATATTGGATAAGAGTAATTCGAAAAAGAACCAACCATAGGAATATAATATGATCCTTTTGATCTATTTGTATTAGATTAAGACATATATTATTATTTTAATTATAGGAGTGTTAAAAGATTAAAATTAAAAGTTTAATAACTAAATAATTTAATATAGGATTATAAATAATTTTAATTCGACTATAAATATTCAGTTTAAAGAAAAAACAATTTTAAATATAATGGTATTATATTTATAATTTTTAGACATTATATAATTAAATTAATTTATGACATAATTATGATGAAATACTTACCTTCTTAATGAAATATTATAATAATTGATATTATAAATATTAAAATAAATATAATTTAATGTTTTTATTCCGTCCATGAATTTTCTAGGTTAATATGGATTATTAGGGTTGATTAAATTTATTTGGTTCGAATTAATAAAATTTTTATGACTTTCACAACAACCACGTATAAAATAGTGTCAAAATTGAAATAGATATGTTTTTAACACCAAAATTATATTATTGAATGATATAATATTCCTAAAAATCTATGTTTTGGTCAAAGGACTTATATAATGAATAATATGTCATTAATTTAACATGTGGGGTTCTATTGTCATTTAACAGTATGTTTAGTGATGATTTATTATTATAATAAAAGAGGACATTGTAAAAGTTAAACTATATACATAAGAGTTTTATCTAAAAGATAGGGTGAATATAGTTACCTAAAAATTTCTAAAACCAATTTGTTGAGAGTATTTCCACCCATCACAACCTTATCTTCGATGAAAATTAATTTTGAGACATTAGAAACCGAAATTAATTTTATAATAAAATAATATTTCCATGATTTTCATTAAGTGAGCCTCACCTCCCTTATAATAGGGTATGTCCCCTTACCTCAAAACCAAACCTCCAATGCCAGTTGGAGAGTCCAACCTCTACCAAAATCTCTCCCAACTTCCCTAACATAAATCTAGAGGCCTTACCCTGAGCATAAATGCATCTTATGGAGCCCTTTTGTTCAAATCAAAAGCAAAACACCCAAAGATGGGGTTATTATTTTATTACCTCTTTTCCAAGTTCTTTTCTTCTTCCATATTATTGTTCATTGTTATTTCCATACCAAAACAATATCCATCATACCTTACAAATTCTATGATATTATTATAAATATGGTATAACCATGTTCATTATATTATCCATCCTATTAATAATAATGTCTTTATGCGTGGGTACGTATGGCTTATCGTCTCCACACCGTGGTGTAATTTGTTATTCAACACTATGTTATATTGATGGATATAATGATGAGTAATATGTATATAAATAATGAAAATATAATGACAATTTCTCTGTAAAATTAATATACCATCAAATTCCACAACTTTTAATCATTAAGGAAATTAAATCGTCAATAATTTGTATACATATCTTACCGTCTCCACGACTCGACGATATTCATTTCCACGTTCACCATTCAATGATGATAATAAAAATATATATTATTAAGGAGTATGTAATATATGAAATAATAAAGATACCAGATTTATATATATATATATATCTGTGTGTGTGTGTGTTTTTTTTCCTTACATATATCTTATTCATTTAGTTTCGTTCAACATTATAAGAAAACAGAAAAAGAGTTTATGCGTATGTACGACCTACCGTATCCATAAATGGTTCCATCCATTTCATATATCTATCTATAATTAATATTTATATTCTAAATATATATGATACATAAATATTGGTTTATATTCTGGATGTATTTAAACCATGATATAAATGATACAATCAAGAATCTAATGTTATGACATGCACGATAGAGAAAGAGATTATTACCAGAAATGTAAATTTAACATGGATATCATTATCAAATTGGTAGTATAATTTCATTAATGAATCATTTATGACATAATAAATATGTATATGGGTTGGGTATAATTAAATAACATACACTAGTCATTATAAAAGATGTTCAACATACCTTCAAACAAAGGAAAGTGAAAGGTAACAGTTAATTCATCAATCTCTTTATTATCCAAGATGGATTATATGTATGTATTTTCTAGGACATATTTATCATCCATGTCCATGTTTCATAAAAATGTTTTAAAATGGAATATTTTACTGGTTTATGGAAGGGAATAATCTACTAGATCATCATCCTAAATTTTTTGATGATTTATTTTCCTAAATCTATATAATTAATTTCCATGATTTCAAAATGAATTTAATGATTTATTTATATAGAAATAATTATTTTAAAATGTTATTTCCTTTCAAAATATTCAAAGTGGTATGGGACACTTTGATTCAAAAAAACACTTCTAAATTACTTCTTTTATAAATTGTGAGATTTATAAATGATTTCATTAAAATGGTATTTTTCTAAGAGAGTTTTACAGATCATTTTCAACTATGCCAACATAATTTACTGGATATTATTCTTGATTGAGGTTGATTTATTATAGATACAATATTCCATATTGTATTTAAGTTTTGGTTATATGTTTGACTATGGATGTGATATTTCTATACCATTCTTGGTATATGGTTAAAGTATTGACATTTATTATGAATGTTTTAATAGGAATGTTTATGTTATGTTTAAACCATTTCATATGAGGAACGCATTGGACATAGTATGTGATAGGTGGATCCTGCTAATGCTTCTTGATAAATCAGTATTTCTTAAGATACAAACTTGTGTCTTGGAAAAAGGCTTTGACAAAATCTTATTAGTATTCTTGGCATGAGGCCTTGACTATGTGGTTATGATGTCTTTCATTATGAATTCCATATTTATGAAATTAGCTATTGATATGACATGTGATTATTAGACTAGTATAATATCCATGTGAATAAGTAAATGGAATTATTTGATTTATCATACCATATTATTCTGATATTGAAGTTTAAATGGCTTTTGTTTTAGTGTTATACATTTTCTTAAATGTTTAGGAATTTTTTGGAATGTTTACACAATATTGTTACCCTTACTAAGCATCGGAGATCACAACTTTCTATGTATTATATTTCCTAGGATGCGAAATGTATATTATTATTCAACTGTAGAGATAGTCTAATGTATATGCATGTGTTCAATGGATACAATGTTGTTTTTCTTCATTTTATAATGTACTGTAACGTTCATGTCTGTAATCTATATTTCCTGACTGCTAAACTAATCAGTAATTTGGGAGGTTATTCCTTATAATCATTCCAATGTGTTAAAATAATGCACCAACACTTAGTAATTGGGTTTCTGGCGTTACAATATTGGGGAAACAATATAAACAAAATTTTGGGGGATAATGTCTTTAATTATGAAAAATTTTGATTTAATGTTATTACTAACCAAAGACTCAAATTTTTTTAAAACAATACTCCCTTTAAAGTATAATTTTTTTATTTTCCAACTTTTTCATGCATGAAAAAATGTACAAATATTTTTAGGTGATTTTACTGCTTTATTAGTTTTTATAATTTTATAAAAAATGAGTTAATATTATCCAATTTATATTTATAAACAATTTTGTGAATGAGGAAATACTGTGGGATTGTATAGATCACTATGGAATTAGAATTGGAATTAAAGGGAAATGAATATATAAACATGAACCTAGGTGGTACTAAAATTTCAGAACAAAAACCAAAGCTATCCAACTCAAAATAAAATCATATAAGTCCATTGAAATTGGCGAAAATAGGAAATTGTTATTCCATGATGATTCTCTAGGACATTAGGTACTAAAAATATCCATGTGATCATTTAATAATTTAATTTCATAATATTCACTGAAAAGAAACAAAATAAAGTTAATAATTGTCAAAAAATGATATCATTAATGTGAGGGTAGATTTGAAACCAATTAAATAGGATCAAAGTTTTCTTATAAGATAATAATTTATGTTCTATAAATGATGTATTAGAAAAATAATTTATTTTTGTAACCTAGACGGGAGTTCTAATTCTATGGGACTCCTGTTAACATTTTAATACCTCTTTGACCTAATTTGTTTCACTACAAAAATTGGGTGCAAAATATTTTTGGAAGTTAGTAATATAGTGATAATCACATAAGAGGAAGGAAACTTTTTATTAATGGATGATTCAATGATTTTCCTCATATTTAGTGTGTATTTCAACTAGGTAATGATTATCTCCTTGTTTTTAGTAGTTTTGTAAATAAATAAAAAGAAATGTATTTCCTTGGAGTGAGAGTTTTTATGTGTGGGGGGGATTTTATGTGGCATTTGTTTGATGTAATTTTCCAGATCTATTTTGTTTATTAAATTGAGTAATTTACATGAAAGTGTACATAAACTGTAGAATTAATGATTTTTTGATAATTTGTACTGGAAAAATATATTTTTTGAAAATAAACTTAAAATTGTGGATATTTTGGTACAAATTGATTATTATTTGGCTTGAAGAGTATATATATATATCTCTTTATATATTATCATAAATTTTATTATTTTTTTGAAATTTCCTTTTTTTATTTTTTTTAAAAAATTAATTTTTATAAAAATATTTATAGATAATTTTTCCACTATTCTATATTAAGATTTTAACATATTATTATTTAAATCTTTTTATGGAACAAAATTCGAATATTGAATTGATTTTCAAAATCCTAAATTTCTGGTCTCCATGAATTGTAATTGAAATATATTTTTTGGATAGATTAAAATTGTGTGATATATGATATAGTCCCTTGTCTAAACATTCCTTAGTTTAATAATTATAATTTTTTATAATTATGTATAAAAAGCATATTTATTGTTACATTGGTTGTATTTTTCGAAAAAAAAAATTATATTTTTTTATTTTAATTAAATATTATAATTGAATACATCCAATTGTTTGTCGATAATTTTTTTAAAAATATTGAACAATTTCTTGATCAAAATTTCAATCAGTCACATGTGTAGAATTAGGAAGGGTAATCTACCATGAAAATTTCCTCAATCCTATGATGAACCCAACTCAACCTACAATAGTAATTATGAAATTTTTCTTTACAATAGAATATGTTATAAAATTTGGAGAACTCATGAATTTTTCATTAATTAATCAAAGCTATAGATTTCCATTTTCAATGGATCATATATAAAATCATCTCAGTTGTCTGCGGACCATATGAATCTACAAAATGGGAACCACCAAATGAATAAATATAATTTTATTTCTGCCATCTATTATACCTAAAAATTATAATATAGATACATTTTACTCGATAGTGTGTAGGACACACAACACCAATAATGAATGACAATATAATATCCTAAGACATTATAATATATTATCTATTTAAAATAAATTTAGTCTCTGATATATCTTTCCATTCACAAGATAGTGATTTATCTTGCATTACACAAACAAAATAATTTCATTGATAGAATTCATTACACACAAGACCACGTTTTACAGAACAATAATATATTTAAAAATATTGTAATTTTATATAATTGGATATAACCTATCTATTAAATTAGAGGATTTGAATATTATTGAAAATATTTTGAAAATATATTGTTTAAAAAATATATAATTAATTCATTGGTTGAAAATTTATTATAGATGAATATAATTACAACTTTAATATAAAGGGAATGTTTTTATAGAAAACACTTTTTATGATCGCAATGTTGTTTTCTTCTAATAAATTAATTTAATTAATGACACCTTTTGATAATAATAATTTCAATATATTATATATTCAATAAAATATTTTTTATATTCATATAAAATATTTGACATTCCTAAGACAAGAACAAACCCAACATTACGCATAAAAACCTATATTTTTTAAAATACAATTATTCCACCATTTAATGGTGCACCTATTATTAATCTGAATTTTGAAAAATTTATAAATTTAACATGTTAAAATAAACATAATGTTTAAAATAATGACATCAATATTATCTTAAGGTGAATGTTTTTATTTTTCCATGAGGTTTCGTTTTTTAATAAATTGTTAAAATACTATATTTTAATTCAAAAATTATTTTTCATCTAAATTAATTTTTAACTAAAATAATATTTTATATTTTAATTATAGTCACATTATATCAATTATAAAATAATTAATCCAATTATTTTCTTTGTAATCAATTTATCATTAAAATTGTAAGTAAATACATCATATACTTTTCAACATTTTTTTTAAACTCACATTGTCATCTTATTTATAGGACTAAATTTAAATTTATTAATTCAAATAATATGGTTGTAATTTTGGAAAATTGACAAATTATTTTGAATAAGACTAATTTTTCATTTCGATTTTGTTCAAATTTAATTTCTAACAAAAATATTATTGAATTTAATTAAAATTAATTACACCAATTAAAATAAAAATTATCATAACTAGGGACTAATCCGTAATCTTAATGGATATAATGAACTATAAAAATTTCCAATATTGATTTTTTATTCATATTTATAACCTATCCAACCACTTATATAATTTGGATCATTATTGGATCCACTTAATAAAGGATAAACATGGTTGTGATTCCCTTTTAAAAACATTACAACAATGTAACTAATTCTTCACTATAAAACAAAATCCACCCTCCAAATTATTCAAACCTTTAAAACCCTTAGGATTGAGTAAAATTTTCAAATCAAAGCTCTAAAAATAGCTTCCCTCATCCTATAATCCATATCATGTGAATATATCAAACAAATGAAGACTTTTTTTATAAAACAAAAGGGGTTACACGAATAAGAGGTAACATTCATCAATGATCATATTTCATTTTATTTTATTCTCCACGCCCTGGAATAATATTATTACATACATACATAATAACCTCAGTATCATAAATAAAATTATATGTTCTCCTTAAAATTTTTATTCCAACACTTATACACACATTCATATAATGGTAAAGGAACTTACCATTCTTGTGTAATTCGATCTACCACATCACGAAACGATTTTGTTCCTTTTTACTTTTCCACATATCATGTTGGGAATTATAATGGAAAAAAATGTAATATATGAAATAAATTATATTTAATATATATTTATAATTCTATAATTTTTCTGTTTAAGGAATCTTTGGTTTTTTCATTTTGTGGGAATAGGATAACATCATTAGTGGAGGTGTTGACTACCACCACCTCAAAGGAATGTTATGTGTTCACATTATACATGAAATGTGGTGACCCAAATTTTCATACATAAATTTTACATCATTTTATGGAAAAAACATAAAAAAGTTACACATATAATACAAAAATGTTTATTTTACTTGGAAAACTATGACCATATATAACATTAAAAACACAGAATATATATTTAATTCCTTCTTCTCTAGATTATTATTGGCTCTTAACCTCCCAATAGAAAAAGTAGTCACCTGACGATATACATAAAAATGGGTGATCTAAATGCCCTTTGAGAGGATAGAGAAGAAAATTAATCAACATAAAATGGGATCATAATAGTTATTATCATCATTACAAGGGAATAAGATCATAATCACTAGAGGAAACATTAATATAATTCTTCTAATGTGGTAATTCATAAAAAATAAAACATCATGTCTCAGTGGATTACTAAAACACATAGTTTTGAAAAAATAAGAAATCTTGTTCATGAATAACATAACATTGATTCATGATATTCATCACTTTACTCAATTCATTGATAATATGTATAATTCAGTGAGCACATGTCGCATTCAAAAATTCATATTATGCTATATAATTCTGGGTGTACCTGTCACATCATAACATTTTCATTATCATGCATCTGACGTAAAGAATATATTAATAATGAACCTAAATAACCCAAAAATGAGAATGGGTTTTATCTATTAATATCCTATTCATAATGTTTGGGTTCCCAAAATAAATAAGGAATGACATTCTTGATACAAGAACCATCAACCATGAGTGAGAAGTTAAAGGTGTATTTTTTTTTAAGTTCTTTTGGAAAACATTTTGTTTGAAATAATCTATTGTGGAAAAAATTTATAACCCAGAAATGGTAATAGAGATATGAATATTTTTTAGGGGGAAAACAAACTGAAATGGATTGAAAGAGGGAGAACTCGAATAATGAATGATGGGTTCGAGAATTTCCCTTTATCTTTTATCTGAACACATTCATCACTTTAATGGCATGTATAATCACATTAGATTCATTAATTAAAAATTAATAAACCATTTATAAATTAATATGGTTAGTTATGGTTTCATTAATTTTTTTTTGGGATTTTATATGAGTAAAAATGTTTAAATTCATTGTTCAAGAGTGTCCTTTTTCATAGATTTCATGAATTGTTCAATTGTACATGTGAATGGAAGTACCTATAAAACAAGGATAAATATATAGAACTTATATTACATGTTATTAATGATATTACATGATTTGAAATTATTTTATAATGAAATTTGTTATATACCATGTGGATGAATCATTAGTTAAATTTTAATGATGATCATTTTAGGTAAATCGGGGGGGGGGGGGGGTTGCATCACAACGATCATGTTAGGTTATATAAATTATTATTATGAATAAAAGATATTTATAGAATATAAAATGGGTTAAAACATACATATTACAAACTTTTTTCATCCATTTAATGGTTTCATTAAAATACATGAATTATTTGAAGGAAAATGGAAGTTCAACGCTCGTGATGTTGGTATGTTAACACATCACGGGCAACAATTTTCATTTTTTAACAAAGAAAGAGAGAGAGGAGTATAAAGAATAATAATCTATTATAAATACATATAAACAGTATATAAATCATAATAGATTTATCATGACATTTGTATAAGATATTTTTAGGATAAGATTAGAAATGGAATGAAATTTCAAAGGAAATGGAATGAAAAGTGAGAGAGGAATTACCTCTTGAATCCCCATCAGGAGAGCCTCTTTAAGGAAACTAGGATTGGTATTTTGATGAGACCATGATATCCTAGACTTGTGGTATGAGATAGGTAATTTATTTGGGTAGAATTTGGAGATGGCATGAATCTTGAGAGGTGTTAAGTAGTGAGGGTGTGAGAGGCGGTATTTATAGTGGAAGGGAGAGGTGTTTTCTTAATATTATATTCAATAATTTATTATTTTTCAACATGAGAAGTAATTTTGATGATACCATGGCCATGAATATTAATATTTGAATGGGAGTTAGATCCAAGTGTTCTTAAATCATCATAACATCATCCATGAATTTATAAATAATGATGTTATCTTATTATGTAAATTATAGTATTTCACAATTAACCAAAAATTAAAATATTTTAGAAAATTCCCAAAAATTCAACCTAAACATTTCTCATTGTGTATAATCCAAAATTGAATTCCATTTTATGAAAATTATTTTCTATATATGATTAATTTAAATTTTAATTAAAATCATAATTTACTTGAAAGAATACAAATTTTAAAAATAAAACTCATTTTATAATGCTTTTAATAATTACAAAAGGTCATTTAAAATTATCTTGAAACCAGAAAAAAAAGAAATTTTCATTTATAAAAACATTTTAGGAATATAATTTTTTGTTTAAATTAATTAATTAATTGTAATTATTTATGTATGACTCATAAAAATACCATTACTTTTACAATGGTTATATAATCACTTCTAAGATGGCTAAATTTTATTTATTCATTCAATGGTGAGGGTACTATTCTTTTGGAAGATTTTTAATTTATAAGTTTCATATTACAAAACAAAAGGGTGGGATAATATTCATTATGGTATGTTACAATTCACCAAAAATTATGTTTTTCCTATTGGACTCCAAATATTTACTCATCGCTATCATATATGTCATATTTTGGAAATTAAAAGCACAAAAGTGGAAAATTTATCTTCAATGGTCGCATTGTAGTTTTTTTAATCATGATGTGGAATTGTGTATAATAACGTGATTGATTATGAAATTACTACAAGAATGTAGAAGTTGAAATGAAAAAAGATTTGTAAGTTATAGTTTCCCCCCTTTTGAAATTTCATCATTGAAATTTCATTTTACGTAAACATGTGAGGGTAATTCTACATAATCACATCCTCTAGTTCCGATGTTGCTTCTTCAAACATATGGTTCCTCCACAACACATAGACAAGGTTGGTTGTCTTTTTGCGTAGAACCTTATGTCTTCTGTCCAAAATCATTATTGACTTCTCCTCTTATGATATATCATCATCCAGCTATACCACCACTGATGTCAGTACATGTAAGGGATCTGGAATATACTTTTTCAAGAGTGATATATGAAACACATCATGATCTTAATCCATATTCAGTGGAAGTGCAAGATGATATACCATGATTCATATGCGTTCAAGGATCTAAAAATGGCAATATACCTTATGATCAGCATCCCATTATTTCGAAAACAAATGAATCTCTTCTATGGTGATATTAGAAGGAAGTCTTTATATCTGACATCAATCTCCATGTCCCTTTGACCGTTTTCAGCATATCTATATTGTCGAATCTAACCATCTTTCTTATGTTTCTGGATGACATTGACCTTATTTTTCATATCTTACACAATATTCGGTCCAAATAGCTTTATTTATACATATTTATCCCAATAGGTTAGAGTTCTACATCGGTTTTCATGTAAAGTTTCATATGGATCCATTTGAATTATCGAGTGGAAGATATTGTTGTAGGAGAACTCAACGAGTGGGAGATATTGATTCCATCCACATTTTAGTTTAATTAGAAGGCTCTTTGAATATCTTTGAGCATCATAATAGTCATTTTATATTGGCTATCATTTTGGGGATCATAGGCCATATAGATATTCAATTCAGTACTCAAGAAATGTTAATGAATCTTCCCTAATTATGATTTGAACCATGGATCATTATCATTGAAAATTGAGAGTGTAACACCATGAAATATATCCAATTCCTTCACATATATATTTTCAAGTTGTTCAAGAGATATATTTTCCCGTATAGTGAAAAAATGGGATGTTTTTGTGATTTGTTCCACCACAAAACACATCGTATTATTTTCCTTTGACGTCTTTAGGAGACCCCTGTAAAAGAATTTAGTGACATTCTACCATTTCCATATTGTTATTGGAAATGGTTGCATCATCCAATCAGACTTTTTTCACTCTACATTAACATGTTGACATACCAAGAACCTTGAGATATATTTCCAAATACCTTTCATCATTTTATCCCAACAAGAGTGTTCTTGGAGATCTCTGTACATGTTGATGCTACTCGGATGGATAGAGAATGTTTAGATATGTTCATTTTCCAATATCTCATTATTTAACCCGTGTGATGAAGGAAAAAATATCCACATTCCAATCTGAATCACACCATCATAATTGATAAGAAACTCTTGAAGATTTATATTATTTAAATCATTCACCTTCTATTGTAACTCAAGTAAATCCCTTGGTACCAACATTATTTTTTCTTTGATATATTGTTTTATAATCATTTGTGAAAGGTAAGATGTATCCCCTACACATATTATTTCCAAATCCATTGTTATCATATCCATGATGATAGGGTCTTTCTTAATCCCTAACATGGAAAGAGTAGCATGATGTTTTCTTCTTAGAGCATCTACGACTTTATTTTTTTTCCATGATGATAGTGAATAGATTAATCATAATCCTTGATTAGCTCTCTCTATCTCCTTTGATTCATGTTGAGCTCATTTTTTTGAATATATACTACAGGCTCTTCTGCTCAGTGTATGTGTCAATCATCTCACCATAAAGGTAGTGATGCCAAAATTTCAAAGCAAAAATCAGAACTTCTAGCTATAGATCATTCGTCAGGATGTTCTGCTCAGGGATCATCAACTTCCATAAGGCATTGGCTATCACATTATCATTTTGCAGGAGTACAAAGAGAAATATTTTCTTCAAAGCATCACTATATATAAAAAATACATTCTCCACTTTTTAGTAATGTGAGTACATGTGCACTAATAAACCTTCTATTTAGCTCCTTGAATATTCCCCAATATTCTTATGTCCATACAATCATTTAAAATTTACTTGTTAACATAGTTATCATGATTAACAATCATGAGAAATTTCTCACCGAACGTTAGTAGTTCCCAGCTAATATACGAAAACTACGGATTTCTGTGACACTAGAGGATCTGGTCCATTCCTCAATCGCCTTTATTTTTAAAGAGTCCACATAAATTCCCTCACTTGTTATCACATGTCCCATGAATGTGAATTTCTTTATCCATAAGGTTCACTTTCTGAAATTGGCATACAAATCATCCTTTCTCAATGATTCAAACACGGGTCTAATATGCTCTTAATGGTCCCCCATTCTCTTGGAGTAGATTAGAATATAATCGATCAACACTACCAAAAATTTGACAAGGTAAATTCTAAAGACTATATTCATAAAAAAAAATAAATATATTAGAGGAATTAGTAAGGTTGAATTGAATCACCAAAAAATCATAGTGCCCATACCTTCTACGAAAGGAAGTCTTCTAAATACCATCCTTCTTCACCTTTACCTCCAGAACGAAGATCCATCATTTAGAAGTATTGAGATCCTCTTAGCTGATGGAACAAGTCATCAGTCCTTGAAATAGGATACTTTTTCTTTATGGTGATCTTGATTAGTTCCCTATAATCAATAAACAACCTCATTGTTCTATCATTATCCTTCACAAATAGATCAGGCACACCCCTAGACGATGCACGGGCATGTATGAACCCTTTGTACAAATTTTGTTGTAGGTGCTTATTTAACTTCTCCATTTAAATAGGATAAATTTTATAGCCACACTATGAGATAAGAGTAGCTACAAGTATGTGTTCTATAGATAAATCTACCTCACAATATGGGGGATGTCCATGTAACACTTCATGAAATATTTCATTGAATTTTCTAACGATGGGAATTTCTGCTAGGTTTATGTTTTCCTTTGACTCATCCATTTGAGCAAGGTATTACCCTCCATAGAGAATCAAATCCCACTCTTTATAATGACTTTTTAAATAAGGCCCAAGATCATACATGTATTATTAGAGGAGAAGCAGATAATTCAGAATACGAAAAGTTATTTCATTTTCCTGACAGTTGATATGTTCTCTCTATGCAGAGATCCCATCCATTCCCCTTATAGTATCAAATCCTCCCAATAGAATTATTACGAGATTTTCTTGAAGAATGTTCCCACACACTCCAATTGGGGAAATGACAAACACATAAGTTGAAATAATTTCACCACATTTTTTTTACAAATATATCTACTTCAATGTTTCGGGGCTTTGATTGTATAGTTCTACAAAACATGGATGATATAACGAAACGTGTAATAATAGAATCAAATAAGACATTTTCCACTATTGAGTTAATTGGATGTGTACTTTGTATGACTTCATTATCATACACATCTTCCGTAGTAGTGGTGGCATAATCTTTCACTTGTTCCTTTTTCAATTTGTGGCGGCAGCTATTGATTACCCTCGTGGACTCGAGGATTTGTTCAATATCTTGTATAGTGTTCTTACTACCTACACTTTTAGCAATGGACCATAGGTGGTGATATTCATTATTCCACTACATTGTCCTTTATTTTAATGTTTTTTTCGAACACTTGAGAATGGTATCCTTCATTCCAACACATTAATCATTTCCCTATCCCATTAAGGTAGTTCTAACAATGCATCTCCCCACATTTTTTGCATGTGAGTAGTTGAGTTTTCATTCCAACCTTATCATTAGAACATCCAGATTAAAACTCCTCCTTTCTCTTCTTATCTCCATATCCAATTAACAATTATCCAAAATCTATCTCTACTTTAAGGGAACATCAAACAACTTCTCCATAACTACAAATGTCTAAAATTTCAAGAGCCTTTCAAATGTTTGGTGTTAATACCCTAAAAAATCAACAACTTTGAAATCATTATTGATAAAAAAACCCATATAATACCTTTAAAGTATTGAGAAATTATCTTCATATATTGTGATATACTCTCCTTCCTTTTGGTTGAGATCTATGAATTCTCCCTTCATCTTCGTTTTAAGAGTTCTTTTGAAATAATTTTTATGAACCCTGATCTTAATGTCTTACCATTCCATTTACTCGACATCATCTATGGCCTGAGTGTCCTTAATCAATTCCCACCATTGATCTACATCTCCATCCAGATGATAAACTGCTAGTGTCACATTCTTTTCCTCAGAATAGTGATACATAGAAAAGATATCCTCCATGGATTTGACCCAATATTCCAAAACTAGAGGATATAAAGATCCACTAAACTTCAGCATCCATTTCCGCATAGAGCACTTGATAGCCAGTTTCTCCCACTTTGGTGAAGGAGGACGTTCTTATTTATTCAGGTTATTATTTAAAACATGAAATAGTGCGTTAAGAATCACCATGATGTTTGGAATTACACCTCCCAATGATTTGGGGATGCCATTCAGGCAATCATTTCATTTCCCCTCCTCTCATGGGGTTTTGTATTGGTCTCTTCTGGTTCCCACCATTATCTAAAATAGAAAAGGATAGAACAAAACCTATGTAAACAAGTCATAAATCAATATCGTATTCATTTGTGAAATTTACACTAAAATAATGTATTAAAATATCCCTAAGTTTGTCAAATATTTTTGATTTTATATTTGTACTTGACTCATATTGGAGGTTTTCTATTGGGTTTACTGATCCTAATTAAAAAATTAACCAATCCTCGCCAATGATACCATCTATAGAGACCCTACTTTTTATACATCTCTTTTATATAATTTTAGTGATAAAATAAATAAAAAATTACACTTCATGGATCCATAGGTTTAGTGTCATGGGAAAACTAGGACCATACATAACATTTAAAACATAAAATATTTACTTAATTCTTTATTCTCTAGCTTCTTGTTGTCTCTTGACCTCTCCAAGTACCAGTTGTCACAAGAGGATATACATCAAAAAGGGGTGATAATAAATCATAGTAAGAGGATAAGAAAGAACATGAATAAACATAACATTGGATGATAATAGTCATTATCATCGTAACATGGAAATAATATAATAAAGATGAGATGAAGCATTAAGATAAGACTTGTAATGTGGCAATGCATAAAAAATGAACCATCAGGACTTAGTGGTTAATTACCACATGTTTTTGTGAATAGAGGTAATATCTTGTTCAAACATCATTTCAATTTAACACGTGAGATTAATCACATTACATAATTCATTGGATCACTATATAATTTTGGGTGCACCCATCATATTCAAACATTAATATTACACTGTATAATTCCTGGTGTTCCAACCCGATCATAACATTTTCATTATCATGCATGACATGTAAAACATATTTCAATAATGAACATAAATAAACCACTAAATTGAATGGTTTCATCTCATAATAGCACAATCATAAACATTGGGTTCCCAAAAGAAATTTGGAATTACATTATTGATACACGAACCATCATCCTTGAGTGAGAAGTAAAAGGTGTATTTTTGAAAGTCTAGTTATTTTGGAAAACATTTTATTTTATCTAAACTCTTCTAGAATATATGTATATACCATAAAAGATAACTTAATTATGAATAAATTTAAGGGGTAACCAGTCAAAAAATGGTGTAAAAGTTGGAGAACCTGATGAATGAAACATGGGATCGAGAATTTCCCATTACATCATATTTAAACACTTTGTTCACTCTAATGACTTATATAATATCATTAGATTCATTAATTTACAAGTAAATAACCATTAATACATGAATATGGTTCATTATGGTTTCCTTAAGTTATTTTATTAGCCATTGGATGAGTTATAAATTTTAAATTCATTATTCAGTAGTGTTCTTTTTCTTAGTTTTAATGAATTTTTCACTTGTACATATAAAAGGATGTTCATGAAAACCACGGATAAACATAAAGAACTTGTATTAAAAGTTATAAATGATCTTCAATGAGTATAAATAATTTTATAATTATTTATTTTATATACCATGTGGATTAATAATTAGTAAAAAATTTATGATGATAGTTTTAGTTTATTTTGGGTGGTTTTTGGATAACAACAAACATGTTTTTTATCAATTATTATTATTAATAAAACATTTTTAATGATCCTAAAAGGGGTTAAAAAATAAGTATTACAATATTTTTTCATCCATTCAATGGTTTCATCGATATACATGAAGGATTTAAAATAAAATGGAAGTACATCGCCCATGATGTAGGTAAGTTAACACATCACTGGAGACGACATTATTTTGATAACTATTATAGAGAGGGATAATTATAATGAATAATATTAAATAAATATGATATAGTACCAAAAAATCAATCATACTAGAGTTATCATGAAGTTTTTGTAATATAGGATTCAGATAATAAAAGAAGAAGTAAAATTGGAATTGAAATGGAAAGAAGAGAGAGAGAGAGAGGAATTACCTCTCAAATCCTCCTCATGAGAACCTCCTTTAGGGACCCAAGCATGGCCATTTGATGAGATCTAGATCCATTGGACGTGGGGGGATATAGGGAAGATAATTTCCCAAAATGTGGAGATGTATTGAGGCTTGAGAGGTGTAAATTAATGTGTGTGTGATGGGTAGTATTTATAGTGGAGGGGAGAGGGGTTTTATCAGTATTATATTCATTAATTTATTATTTCTCCACAAAACAAGTAATATTGATGAATCCATGATGATGAATAGTACGTCATGAATTTCAGTTAGAACCAATTGGGAATACATCACCATAACAATATCCATGTATTTCAGAAAAATCCCAAAATTTCACCTAAAATATTTTTCAATATATATAAACCAAAATTGAACTCCATTTTATTAAAATAATTTCCTATATATGTGGAATTTAATTTTTAATTAAAATCAAAATTTTCTTGAAAAACACATATTTTAAAAATAAAACTGATTTTAAAATGATTTAAAAAAATTAAATAATGTATTTTAAAGTTATGATAAAAATAGAATACAAAGAATTTTAATTTATGAATACATTTTAGGGAAATTACATTTCTTTTAAATTAATTAATTAATTCTTTATTTTTTATGACTGAAAAAAATACAAGTACTATTACTACGGTCATATTACAACTTATAAGATGCCTAAAGTTTCCATAATCATTCATGGATGAGGTTACTATTATTTTTCATGATTTATTTTTCATAAGGTTCATTAATATTCCTAATGGTTGTTCATTAGTCATAAATGTAGGTTAATATTATCAAAATATAATGTTTTTTCTATCGGACTCCAAACATCTTACTAATCACAACAATGTATGTCTGATTTTAGAAATTCAAAATAGAGAAGTGGAAATATTTTTTTTTTAATGTCACATTGTACTATATATAAGCATGATGTGGAATTTTTTCTAATTTTATTGATTATGGAATTACTACAAGAATGGAAAAAATGCATTGGAAAAATTTGGGTCTTTATATGGAATGTTTAAAAGAAGGTTTTAATAAAACAATGTGACATATATGAAATAAATATGACACATAAATATTATTATATATATATATCATTCAATTTTCAGTCTTTTTAGATGAAAAATAAAAGGAAGTATCATTCATGCATACGTACGACATGTCGTCTCCATGAATAGTGCATTTCATTTATTATCTCAAAAAAAATTATAGATAAATATAAATAAATATATAACAAATATGTATTATAATTAAATCATTTTCAACATATTTTATATGATTAAATATTGATCTATGTTTGAATAACAAAAATAAGAGGTCAAAATGTACTAAAAAAACTAGGCAATTAACACACGAAATAATGTAAATAATATAATATCGATAACAATTCGATAATAAGATATTATAATATGATAATATTATATGTTATAAATATTATTGTGGTTCTATATTGATTTAGAAACATTAAGAAGACAATTATTCTAGAAATTAAAGGAATTTCACGCAAAAGGAAAAGTATGGTAAGGGAAAATATTATGACTTTTTACATTAGGGAGATAAATGTCATATTTTCCTCTTACTTATTTTGTGTGGTGTATATAATTCCCATTTCAATATATTATATCACGAATTCATTTATATTATTTTTTTCTTGAGTTTAAATTTGAATTATAATTTCTAACTTGATATCAGATAAAAGTTGAAATGTGGTAATGGCTCTCATAACCGGATTCCTTTTTATTTGGTTATATTACTTCTATATTGTCAATAATATTTCAATATTATGTATATAATAACTATTTTATCTATATCAATTTTTAAACCTTTTTATTTGTACCTAAATTTATCACACATTATCTATTCATTTGTTGAGTCTCACTTCAACATAATGGTCTTTTCAATGGTTTACTTCACAAATACATTTTATTTAGGATTCTTTACAATCAAATTTACATTCAAAGAAATTATAAGACCATTGTTCTAAAAACCCTTTAAATTTCGTCTACTCTAGTTTTTAATGTACTTTTCCATATATTATTACAATTTTCTTGCTCTTTTATACTACAAATGATTTAGAAAATGTTATTAAAAACACCTCACATCAATTTTCATTTTAGTCGAATAATGTCTTTTCTTCTAAAAATGTTTTTTATAAAAAAATTCAAATAATTATTAAACATCTAAATATTATATATTAAAGTCATTTTTGACCATATTCATTTTAAAATGTTTTCAACGTAAACTTTTTGTCTCTTTTTGAACAACTAACCATTATATCCTTTTACTGAGAAAACGAATATTTATTGTACCCTAAACGACAAGTATGAATTTACCTTCCATCACATATTCAATGATTACTCTAAATGTTTTAAATATTAATTTTTAAATATAATGTTTTCAAATGTGATTTTAAATGAAATGAATTTTCTTCATGTTTGTCCACAAAATGGTATTTTACTCATTAATTTTTTTAAAATATATTTTTTTTTGTATTTCCACTCATAAATCAATACAACCCTTTATTTTAGCCCACTTGGAAAATTCCATACTAATATAATCATTATTATTCCTCTCAATGGTTAATGATTGATTTAGAATAGTATAGTATTGAAATTCACTTTTGTGATTCGTTTGTGAGTCCCCTTGAAATATTCAACGTCCTCCTATCATTGATCATTAAATTACCCCTAATTGTCTATATCATTTATCATGGATATGTTTATTACCTAAATAAAATATCATTTTTACATATGGTGCTTAATTTTATAGATATTTGATATACCAAGAAAATATTGATAAATTTGTATCCTTCACTCAATACAGATATTTGATAAGGCACTTTGTTTATTTAAATCGACTATTCGATATATGTTGTATTATATAGACATACATTTTTATAGTTGTGGATTGGTTAATGAATTACCTATAAGTTGGGTACTGGTTAATAGAAAACCTATAGGTTTGTGGCCATATATTCTAATCCCCATGATGCCACATTAGTCTCATTCGATGAAATTAGTTGCTGAAAACCTGTTCAAGTATTTTACAAGTAGAATATATGGGTTTATACACATATATTTGAACTACATTGAGAATAAAACGTGAATATGAAGGTATCATGTTATTTGAAAACATTAATTCTATTAATTAATCCATGGCTCCATTTTTTCGAGTTATTATAACCCATTAGATTTTCACTATGAAAAACTATATGGATGCATTTCATTATTTGTTTATTGATTAAATGGAATGGTGTTCAGTTTATTACATTTATATAATGATTATACCATATTCAATTATTTAAATTTTATGTGTTTGGAGATATTATGTTTCCATATTGTTTATCCATTCAGTTTATTGATTATATGGAATTTTTGTTCAGCTATTACATTTCCATATTAATTATTATCATTGATTTATAATTACTTCTGCTAAACTTTACCCTTAATTAGAATTTTACTTGACCCTTATTTAGTTTATTTTCCCCCACATTCCATGAAGTGTACAATGAAATATATTCTAGGATAAGATAGATATAATAATGTTTTTGTCCTCAAACCCAAAAATAATGTTGTAATTACTAAATTAATTTGTAAAATAAAAATCATGAATGTACTTGGTTTTCAAGGGCTTCTAAATTATTCATTCATTGGGGATGTGTTTTAAATTTATCTTGTTCTAATATAATGGTTTCACAACAGTGGCTACTAAAATATTGGGTATAGGTTTTATAGTTTCTATCAGAGCTAGTTTTGCAGAAACCATGAAAACTAGATTTAGAAATAATTTATTAGATAATGTAACCATGAGGTAGAATTTGAGGATAATTATATAAGAATATCCTAAAATTTTGGTACGTTATAAATTATTTGGTCATTCCTAGAAACACATCCTTGACAAGATACACTATGTAGATGTGGTTTTAGCAAAATTTTCCTTAGAGAAAAACATCCGACAAGGAGCATCAGGTTTGACTCAAGTGTAACCTAGTACATAAAAATAGTCCTTATTGTGAACCTACTTTTAAACTCCCATGCGATACACATAAGATAGATCACATTTTTAAAAAAATTCTTATTAAGTATTTGAATTTATAATGACATAGAATTACCTAGGTTAAAACATATATCATCAAAGAACCTATTTTGAAACATAATAGATGAATTATTTATGTAGATAGGTTGTATTTAAAACACTTATTAAATGGGAAATTAGTTATTAACCTTATTTCAAGGAATCATATAATATTTATTTAAAAAGTTATTCAAAATGGTTTTCTAAAAGGGCAAACTATACTCCAGGTGATAACCCATCATGTCTTGCATGGATTTGGGACTTGAAATCATTCTTGAGTGATGATAAGGTTTTAATGACAACTACTAGACTATGCAATTTCATAGTTAATATGGCATTATTTATTTAAAGAATATTTTGAATAAATATTAATGATTAACCAATTGTGCTTCTTTTTAGGTTAAGAGATCAATCTATTATCTATATTGGCTTTAGATAATTTTTGGAACTAAATATTGAGACATGTCACTATTTTAACAACCATATGATCTGTTAAATGTGTATATTAGTTCTTAAGGCATCAATGTTAATTTTTTGGATATCCATTTCTTAAAGTAACTGGTGAATTTTAATTTCATAGATGCATGGACAAAATATGAAATTATTCTTTTAAAATTGAAATTTAACATTTATGTTATTTTCCTTATATTTTGGTAAATAAAATAATTAATCAATATTAAGAAAATGTTTCAAAAAAAATAAAATGTTTTCCTAATACATTAATTTTAATGAACTGATGGTATTTTAAATCCTCGATGGTTTATTGATTTGAGGCCTTAAACATTCCTTGGATCATTATCATTTTAATTATTAATGACCCGAATCACACCATTTAAATATTTATTAATTTATTCCATGATCAAATATCTACTTGGAAGTAATTTTATATTACTCAGTAACCTTATTATATATTAGTCCATGTGTCTTTTGTACTTCCCATTCAATATTTTTTAGAGTATGTTTGATGAACCCTTATCTTCCGCTATGATTTCAACATTGAATATAGCAAATAATATATTACAAAGTTCATTCTTATGTTTTTAGGATGAAATTTAATTAAGTTGGGTAGAATGTAACCTCATGTAATTATGAAATAATTACAGTTTACAAGATAGTAATTATGAAACTCAACCCAAAGAGCATAAGTCAGTAAAATATAATGATACCTTATAATATATTTACTATTTTGAAAAAACTAAATTTATGATATAGCGTTCAATTCACATGATAATAAGTTCTCTATTGTTACAGGAAACTAGTAAATTCTTCAATAACATGTGTTAATTGCATGAGCTTTACCAGAAAACAATATATTATAAAATATTTTTATTTTATATAATAGGATATAACCTGGCTGTTAAATTAATTTATATGAATATAAATATCTATCTTATGAATATATGTAGTTTACAAAAATATAAAATGGTTTATTTCATTAATAAGTAATTAGAAATGAATATAAAGACACAATGAATATAATGGGAATGTTTCTACAGAAAACAATCTTTATGATTAAAAAACTATTTCGTACATAAAAATTAAGTTAAATAGTCTTAGTGAATGATATTAAATAAATATATAAATTATACACTCAATGTAATATTTTTAATATTCATCCATTAGTTTTGATATGAATCAGATGAATACAAACCCTATATTACTCAAAAAACCCTATATTTTTATAATGAAAATTTTGCCAAATTTCTATTGGGAAAGTATATCATATCATAAATTTGAAACTCGTATAAATTAAATAAATAAATTACAAAATATATGTAATAATCAATATTATTATAGGGTGATTTTTTTTATGTTTCTATAACATTTCAATTTTTTATTAATAGTTACATATACTGAATTTTAATTCAAAACTTTTTTTATCTTACTTATTTAAAATGATATATTATATAATAGTATATTTTGATGTAATATTAATTCCCTAAAAAATATAATAATTCAATTAATGTAATTTTAAAAAATTTAGCTTTAAATTTCGATATGAAAACTTCTCAAACATCTGAACATTTTTACTTTAAAATTATGTTTTGTCATCCCGTCTATGGGATTTAATTTAAATTAATTTCAAAAAAATTCTATTACAGTACATTATAATTATGGATTAAATATTTTTAATTAAAATAATTTAAAATCTATAATATTTATAACATGTTTTTGGTAAAAAAAATAGTGAATGTATGTAAAATTAATTATATTGATTAAGAGAAAAATTGTCGTAAAAATGGACCAATCCTTAATCTTATGGGATACAATGACCGAGAAACATGTCTATTATAAGTTTTAGATTCATAGATATATTATATATACCTTTTCATCTAGTTCATTTATTATTGGTACAACTTCACATTGGAAAAACGTGGGTGTAATTTCCTTAAAATAAAATATATGAATGCCACTACACCACTTTCAAAAGGTACTCACCCCTCTTAATTATTCACACCTTTAAATACATTTGCTTATAATAATGTCTTCTCAAATATGCTACTAAAATACCTAAAATATTATTATAATCCTAAAATTTGGCATAAAGAGAACCAAAGAATACATTTGGTATTATTAATGGTTTGAACTATAATTACACAAATGTACATCAAATGGATAATGAACTGACCATTCTTGTGTATAGTGAATTACCACCTCACGAAATTATATTGTTCGTTTTTTCATTACCATATATAGTGGTGGGTATTATGATGGTAAGATAGATTATATATGATTTAAATGATTTTTTATATTTCATTATCATTCTGGAATTTATTTTATAAATCATAACATCATGTCTTCTATTTTGTTGGAATATGATAGAATCTTTTGTGCATTTGTGGACTACTGCCTCCTCAAAGCGATGTGATATGTTCACACTATACCTGGAATGTATAAAATATGGTATTAATTAAACAATATGAAATATATGACAAAAATGTGACACTGGAATTATTATATACATGTATATCATTTACTTAACAATCTTTTTATACGAAAATGAAACAGAAGTTGTATTCAATTGTTCGTACAACCTTCTATATCCCTGAATGGTGCATTTCAATTAATATCTCCAAACATTATAGTTTTTTATAAATAAATATATACTGAATATATATGATATCTTGTTTAACATACTAGAGGTGATTAAATTATGATATTCCAAAGTAGGAAAAAAATTAACATGTCAAAACATAACTGAAAAACTAGGTAGTTAACACCCAAAATAGTAAAATAATAAAATATTTTTAAAAAATGGGAAATAACATATTGTAATAAATTAATATATTAAATTGTAAATATGATTATTTTATATTTATAGGTTAGTAACATGATTATATTCATTACAAATGATGTTAAATTTTGTTCGCCGGAAAGGAAATATAAGGTAAGGGATTTTCATAAAAAAAATTACATCTCTCTGATATGTTTCATATTCTCCACTTAATTATTTTAAGTGGTTTATATATTTCTCATTTGGATATATTATATTATGAATTAATTTATATTTATTTTATTTTGGGTTTAAAATTTTAATTATTTCTTCTTAGGGTATTTGATTTAAATGTTACCAAGTCGTAAATAATTTCAAAACCTGATTTTTTTTCATTTGGCAATATTACTTCTTAATTGTAATTAATATATTATGATTATTTGATTATTAACTTTTTACTATATATTTTTTCATTCAATGTTTCTAATTTGGAATTAAAATTTATACACATAATCTATTCGTTGGTTGAGTCGCACTTAAATGATATGGTCTTTATAATGGTTTACATAACAATCCCAATTTATTCAGGATTGTTACATTGGAATTTACATTAAGGAAAATTATATGACCATTTTTCTATAAAACCATTAATTTTCTTCTCATGTCATTAATAATGACTTTTTCAATTATAAATACTATTTTCCCATGATTTGGTACATAAAATGTTTAAGAATTTGTTTTTAATAAAACCCAACATTATTTCTCTCTTTAGTCAGAGACCATATTTTCTTCATAAATCATGTTTTATAAAAATGATTTCAAAAATGTTCTAAACTTACTAAAATTATTTTTTGAATACATTTTTTCCCTTTTGTATTTTACAAACGTTTTCAAATGAATCACATTGTCTCTTTATGAATAAGTCAATTTTCTACCTTTTTTTAATTAAAAAGGAGTGTTATTTTTATCTTGTAAAACATTAATGGATTTAACTGCCATAATATATTCAAATATTCTATTTCATGTTTAAAAAAGATGATTTAAAAAAAAATTCAAAATTGATTTCCAATGAAAATAATTTTTATAATATTTTTCAAAATAAAAATGATATTTTCCTCATGAATGTTATGAAAATATTATTAATAGTATTTCCATTCATCAATGAAAATAACACTTAATTTTACTTCTTTTGGGATATGTTTTAATGAAACTACTGCAATTCATCCTCTATATGGTTTATTATTGATTTGGTAAAGGATATTATTGAAATTCATTTCCATTATTCTTTTTATAGCTCCCTTAAATTAATAAACTTCCAATGATCATTAAAAATTGAATTTTCCCTAATTTTCCCTATAATTTATCATGGTTATTATTATTTCATAAATTGTATAACATTTTTATATATTGTGTTTAATTTTAATATTATATTATTTATTAGGTAAATATATATATCTATGCATAAATTACTCAGTACGGAAATTTGAGGAGGCCTTTTGTTTATTTTAATGTATTATTAAATATATAATGGGTTGGGGACCAAATAATTGATGTCCTCTGTGTTGGAGAGAATTTATGAAATCCATAATGGTTGAGACAATTAAAATTAATCCTCATGATAGAACACATGTCTCCTATAATGAAATTAGTGGTAAAAAACCCTTAGTGTTTTTTTAAGAAATATATATGAGTTTATACTCATACATTTAAATTACCTTGACAATATATCATGATTTTAAATGTATAATGTGTTTGGAAACATGATTTATAACAATTAATCATTTCGTTCATTTTGATTCAGTTATTATTGTATATGATATTTTCCCAATGAAAAAATCTATGAATGCATTCCATTACCATTTTATTCATTAAATGGCATTGTATTCATTTTATTAACTCTATATATTGATTAGGACTTATCATGTTATTTAAATATATTCTGTTTTGAGTTATTACCTTTCCAAAAAATTTATCCATTATATTTATTGATTATATGGCATGGTTGTTCAATTATTACCATTCTATATAGAATATTATATCTGATTAATTATTACTCACACTGTACTTTACACTAACCAAGTAATCGATCCATCCCTTATGTAAATCCCATTCCCCAATAGTCTCTGAATTGTACTAAGAAATAAATGAAAGGATACTCGAGATGAAATTAATTTTTTATCCTAAAATATTATGTAGTAATCAGTGTATTAATTTGTAAAAAAAATACTCATGTATATATATATAGTTTATGATGACTACTAAATTGTTCAAACTATTGGTATGTGATTAGATTATATAATTTTCTAATGTAATTTTAGTGTACTACTGGCACTGGGATTTCTAGGGGCAGGGCTATACACCACTAGATGATAATTTGAATATCCACAGATCAAAATATGACTGACCATTTCCACCTGAACAACTACAATTGAAGAAACACACATCTAGTTAAGATGACTCTGATTTTAGACATGGATAATGAAACAAGAGTCCACAAATCTCATAGTTGAGTTGTCATTGATGAAAATGAAATATGATAAATCATGTAATCCTAGGGGACTATCCTAAAAAAATGTAATGATTAGTTTAACATTGATTAATGTGAAATCTCCAATGCAGAAAATAATGTTGAGTCCAGTGAATCTCTAAAATAATTTCCACACTATAGAAAAATAGAGATTCGAATCCATTCCATCAATGGTTGAAATCTGAAGATAAACAAGTCACATGAGTTGATTATGGTGATTATTATAAATAATATAATTTCATCCCTCTATATTAAAATTGAGGCACTAACATGATTGATGAATAAGTAGATTCAAGGTAGTCCACAAATAGCCCATCAAGGTGGAATTTTGTGAATATGACTATGTTAGTTTTTACAATTTGGGAAGAGGAATAAGAAGCTTGAACAAAGAAAAAATAAATAATGATCATGACCTCTAGTTTATTGGTTATTAATAAAAATAGAAAGATATAAATATATGTGGTGATATATTCAGATTTTTATTTTTTGGGATGTTCTTTATAAAAGGCCCCAAAATAAGAGATGTGATACATCAAGCTCCCCAATGCTTTGGTTTCTCAAAATATAATCGGTTTTCATGAGGTATTCAATAAAATGCATCAAATATTTCCTCATTGTATAAAATATGTGTTTTTGAAAATCTGGATAAAAAGTTGAACAATGCCACCTGAGTGGTGATACTATTGAATATGAAACATAAAAAGCAAATTGTTTCACATGATTTTTAGTTCATGGAATATTTTTGACTGGGATCTGATGATAAACATGAAATACATAGTATGAATCCAACCAAAGTCGATGATAATCCAAAATCGGAATTCCATGAAAGATACAAATAATAATAATTAAATTCCTCTACATTATTCTATTATTGTTGAGTTTTATTCTAAAAATAAAAGGATATGATTCCTACAAATATTAAGAACATCATGGAAGATCATTCTTTTTTAAGAACATATAAATTTATATCCATGTTAATATAGTTATAGACATCAATATTAGTCAAATATGGTATATAAGAGATGACTTTATGAGGGGTTATATGAATAATTGCGGAACATTCATAACAAAAGAAAATTTAATTAAAATTTGATAACCTTAATTCCTAAATCAAAACTCAATGATGAATAGATGAGAACAATTATGGTAATTTCATAAAAAGATTATATAATTTGATGGATGTGATGAAAATATTGAATCATCCAAGATAGGGATTTGAGATGAGATATTATAATTATTATTTAGAGGTAATACCAAATTTTAAAAATAATTTAGTTAATATAATTTTATTAGATACACCAATGATGAATGTATTGAATATTTAATGTTCTCCACTATGAGAGAATTTAAGAATAAACTGTATATTGTAGTGTTGAGTTATAAATTTTGAGGATATTGGAATAAAATAAATATTATATTATTATAGAGAAAGGGGTATCTCCATAGGTGGATTATCCACCTCTATTTTATAATGTGAATGATACAAATAACCAATCATCATCTTCTATCATCCGATAACTAATCATAAATCACACAAGAGATTTGGAAGATTTAGAAAATTTAATGGATTGTGATATAGGACTTGGAGGATTTGGAGATGGAGGATTGTGGTTATCTATGTTGAGAGTATTCTTGTTGTCTTTCTCTTTATTTTATATAATTATTTATCTAAATTATTTCTATGAAATTAATTATTATTGCTTCATTAATGTGTAACGATGTAGATTAAGTAGAATGGGATGTATATATTGAAATATTTTTCATGCATCATCATGAATTTATTTTAATAATTGATATATTATTTCATTCATATAGGTTTATCAAATTTTATTATGCATGAGTATAATTTCACTATAATCCATGTACAGATAGGTGAGGAGTGCAGTTAATTTTCGTAAATGATTACCACTAATGTACTAACCTGGAATGGATGGTATATACTATTCTCCATGAAGAAAAATAATTAACTTGGGAGGTTTTATAAGTATTATTTCTTATAATAGATCATTATCGATGTTTTATAATCTAATTACAATCAATGGTCACATTCCTCTATACTCAACTTCAATTATTTTATGACTGATTCCATATAAGAACATTTTCATTTTTATCAATTTTGTCCATCTAGTTACCTTATCTAAATTAATTTTCCAGTGTAACTTTCCATTGTTTCAACTTTTCCTTTGTTTCCACACATTATAATACCATTGAATCATTCTCACTATCAATGTTACATTTTATCATTTCATGTTTTCATATTATTTTATTCACAAAAACTCACATTCCCATTTGTTAAAAACTTGTTTAAAATTTACATGTAGTTAATATATATATAAATAATTAATTTTCCTCACTGCAGTTAATGAACTAGATATAGTCATTTATTTCATGTATCAAACCAAATAACAGTAACATATATATTCAAAACTAATTCTCAATAACTCCCAAAGGGAATTCGCAATCACCACATGCTAGTTGAAAGAAATCATGTTTCAAAAATGGATTTTTTGAATTATTAATCCAAAAAAAATAACAACCTATATTCCATATAATATAAGATTTGTTAAAAATTCCATATTATAATCAAGTTATGAATAGTGATACATAGATATAAAAAACAAACAAACCAAATACCAGATCCCAGTGTAACAAAAGTACAAAACATGATGAAAAATATCTCCATCTGAACCATGTTACCACCATAAACCCAAACTGACCTCAATTAAATACCTCAACCACAACATTGTGGCATCATTCAATTTCACATGTTGTAAAAAACGTGGTCTATAGACACCCAAGGGTATTTGGAGGGTGAGATAAAAATAATCCTAGTGGGATCCTAATGGGTGTTCAATAGGAACCTAGTCGTAAATGTTATATAATCACGTTAATTTTTACTATAATTCATTTTAATTCATTCTGAATGATCTCTTCTCTTTATAGTTTTATAGAATTTGAAACAAAAAACAAAATAAACCAATGATTTAAAAATGTAAAAATCTAAAAAAATATCCATTATTTACCCAATGGAAAATCACTAAAATATAAACATAGTATTTGTTTATCAAAAATAATCACAATTATCCCAATGATCCAATAATTGTCTCTATTACCCCCTAAAATCCTATGGAAAATATTGAATAAAATCGGATGATCACCAATGCTCAGTAAGGGATATTTAAATAATCTAAATTGTTAGTTCATCAAATATATGTAAAATCATATTACATTTTTCTATTATCATCATTTATCATTGAGAATATGAAATAAAACATTTTGACATGAAAAAAACAAACATTTTCCTCAAGGATAATAAAAAAACCCATTGACAGGAATTAAAACTCATTTTGAAGAATTAGATAATAATATACATAATACACTTTAAAACCCTTTTAAAAAATAAATATAGATAAATATGACCAAGTTCCAATTAAGATATTATGGTCTTACAAAGTGCTATCTGGTCTACCCCATGTTAAGCCGTAAAGGGTTTACATGGTGTTATCTACGCCACCAAATGTTAAACTATAATGGGATTCCCTACCTCTATATGAGCCACCCCATGTTATACAACAATGGATGTACCTGGTTCTATCTAGGATTACCTATGTATAAGCTATATCTGGCTCGTATATTTTCTATAATTCTCGTGTACCATATTATTAAAAAACAATCATTAGAAACCTCTATGAAAAACTCATTTAATACCGTATGAAAAATATTTTTGTATACAAATATAATTTTATATAAAAAACCCTTTTTCAATTTCAAAAACCCAAAATAGGAAGAATAAAAAATTTCATTTAAGATATAATTTATTCTTTCAAAGGAATCTTGAAATTAAATAATAGTCACTGTAGTGGAAATTTCATTTTCAAACCGTACATTAAGTATAAAACATTCATTTTATTGTTTGTAAAATCATTCTATATAGAAAAGAAAAAAATATTTTTTTTTAAATCCTTTGAATTAAATTTAAAATTCACATTAAACATCATTTATAATACTTTTATATCCATATAAATTAATATGTAAAATGATAATAATATTGGCATGGATAAAAGGATTTGATAATTAGATCTTTATATATTCATAGTGTCACATACCACTTAAAACATTTAAATAAAAAAGATTTATTTATGAATATCGTTTAGAAAAACATTAATTAACATTATAATAATTATATTTGTTATATTAAATGTCAAATGTTCTATATATAAACCTCATAAATGAAGGTGAGTGTATAAAATCACAATTTTCCGTAGTGAATTGAGATATAGAAGAAATCACATACCTTACATCTAACATGTCACATGGATCTCTATAAACAGAAAAAAATTGATTCATTATTTACTTTCTTGAGATCCATTTAAAAGTTTATTATTGCTTTTATATAACTTATTATCATGTTATAATAATTACTTCATTATTAATGAAAATGTTGGACCTTTTGAAAATATTTTTTACCTAAGCCCAAAATTATTTTAGTATGTTGTCTCTAGTAACAGTTGTAATTAGTACACCATATCCAAAATAATATTAATTATATAATAATCACATTTATACATTAATTATACTTTTTTATCCATCCATCAAATATATATATGAAAAATTCACTATGTTACTTTCTTGGAGATGGTAAGTCTTATGTAGACATGTGTAACATTTCCATTTTACAATGGTCATTATAGAAATAAATTAATGTCATTTTAAAATTTAAAAATAATAATAATATTATATATATAATATTACTCGATTAAATATACTTATATATATCATCCATGTGTTGTGGTAATGAAAAAAAATAACATCTATCTGTGGTGGTGATCGTTCACACGTACGCATGAATGATGTAATCATTTTTATGTGTGTAGAATGATAAATAATTACAAGGTATGTTATTATTTTTTAATAATGATAAATATTTAATTAATATCATATATAAACATCAATTCCATCATTATAAAATAAACTAAGAGACTGTGATGGAAAATAATTATATTGGTTCGCAATATGGGAGTCCACCATACATATAAACGGTTAATTATTTTCCATTTTGATGTAAGTGTATATGGATTTCGGTGATTATGATAAAATTATATCATTTAATACTATTGAATATATTTGATTTATTATTTAATCATGATCAAATTATAATTACTTGGACATTCCAGTTAAATGTATTTAAATTATTTATTATTATTAGAAGATTGTAAAAATTGAAGGCATGTGGTTCTAAGGCCTGAAGTCCTCAGAATGTTCTATAAATAAATGTTAATATTTAAATAGTGTGAGTGAGAAGTTTTCCTAAAAATGTGGAATACCACGTAAAAGGGTTCTTGGATTTAAAATCCAAGGGCAACATTTCGTTCAGGATGGCTGTTTTACAATTGGTGCGACATAAGTTTAGTCGGCATAAGCCTCTAATGAGAAAACCCCAAAATGGCATAACCATAAATAAAGTAGTTCAACAAGTATATTTTCTTTTTCAAATTAGTATAACTCATGACCGGTGAATCTGCTTAATAATCTATGACCAACACTTTAATTAGGAAGGAATGATTTCCTTAGTTATTGGACATAAATAAAAGAATTATGTAAAATTTATTTTATTGTTAAACTCTTTAACTGCTAAATGGTATATTGTATTCCAGATCTGATAGTATCGTTGAACGTGTGAGGGCGTGTTCCCCTTAAGTAGTCCCTATCCATGGCCAGTTCGGGTCGAGGGTGACTACTTATAATTTTTTATCTTTTTTATGGTACATTAAATATTCATGAAAGAGGTTATTTCTATATTTTGTGTCGGGGATCAGATTAATAACTTGAGGGAACTCGTGAATTCAATGTGAAGTGTTTCACTTAGGCAAAGATTATCCTCGAACGATAAGAGTCAGACAAAAAATATAATTTTTTGAAATTACAAAAAAATATTATAATAACTCCATGAGTTATTTTATTTCTTTTTTTAACTATTGTGTTACATGGTGGAACCATGGAGTTAATAGGCCATTCAATGACATGACCCCTGGTTTTCGTAACCTCAACGTAGGTTGTCTTAATATAACACTAAATTTTATTCATTACAAAACAACATTAATGGTATGCACCATGGTTGGTTCCTCACATTTATTTAAACAAGACATGTGTATGGTAGTTGTGCACTAAAGAGAGGAACTATTGAAGAAGTGTGGACGATGATATACTCCAACGTAGAATATAGCTTCGATGCCTTAGAGGATTCGAATGAGACAACGAAGAACACAAACAAACACACATCGAACGTGGTCCTGTCTTCCTCATCCCTATTGTATACCATCATATTCGAGGAAGGGGATATGTCCGTAATTCCACCTTTTTCCACATTCATGAATATTATGAAAATCACGGATTAATAGTCAATTCGGTAGATCCGTGTTTTATTCATTAACGCGGGAGGAAATTCAGGGTTTTATTGGAGTTTTTTTTATATTAAATAATCATTCCCAAGTTATAATGCTAACTCAGAGGGAAAGTGTCGAGCTGAACAAGGCCCCGACCATACGTCAATCTCTGTTTGGTGGAGTTCATCATGGTAGAATGGGATAAATGCTGTAAAGTAGAAACATCGAGCTACATGGTGTAGGGGTTGTCCTGGGAGGCCTGTAAGCGTAGATGAGAATGGAATCAGACCACTAGAGAATCATTAGTGTCCTATGGATGCATTTCTGGAGCGGCGATGTAGAAAAACGGAGGATACACTAGCCATCTACTACTATCCATGAGAATATGGTGGTGCATTAAGGAGCTGCTAAAAAAATGGGGCGGCTGACCTTTGGTAGCTATGTCGGAGCAGGGTGGCACGCTACGGTGGCGTGCTGTAGATGAAGGTCATAGCTTCAAGCCACGGTGGAGATAGGATCCACGGTCTATGAGATTCACATGTGAGTAGTCCAGCATGACCATCTTGGTAGTGAGGTTCCAACTGGCACCGCTTCCTTGAAAACGAATGGACTTTTATCCATTGGGGAGGGGAGCAGACCCCCGTGCTCGGCCAGTAGGTCGGGCGGTTCCGCGGCTGGGCGGGCTGCACCTAGTTGGGTAGGCCTGGCCGAGCCCATGGCCCTTGCAGGGCAGACCAGGCCCAGGAAAACTATAATGATCCCAGCCCCTTCATTCTACGGCCAGTGGTCCTGGTCAGGTTAGTCCGACAGGGTTAGACCAGAACTAGTCATTTTTCAACAGAATTACACTTAATTGGGCATATCTCTTAAACCGGACATCCATTCAATGAATCTTATACGACGTCAGAACCCATGGGATTATGCACCCATTTTTAGAAACTCCACATTAGTTTCAGGGAAATTTATATTTTGGTTGGGTTGGATTGTACCCGAATTCAACCAGGCCATCGACACTAAAATGCATATAAATTATAAACCGGATGTTCTGTTGATGGGCCGTCTGTTGCATTTTAAATGTAAGGACATTTTATTTCATCTAGTTACTTCTTCATGGGACATCGTTCTAGTTGAAATATGACTAATGGATTTAGGAGTGGATCATCATGGAATCATCCACGATTTGTACAGGAATCCACTGCCCGGATAAGACATGAAAAATGAATAGTGACCCTTGTGGATCATCACCGGGCGATCTTGTCTTGATCAAAACGGAGCGATCCTATGTAAATAAGCACCGAGTGATCCTATTTTGATCAACATAGAGGTATCATTTTTGGATCTTCATGGGGAGATCCGGTGTGATTTTGCACCACCGATCATATATGGGTCAGCAGCAGATCCTCGTGACAGAATAAGATTATCTAGCTTTATGACTAAAACTTTTTAGTTCTTTAAATAAGTTAATCCTGGTGTGAGTTGTCTTTTACATTGTGCTTTGTGATTGAGATCATGCTCTGTGATGTTCTCCATTGTGGGTTTTTGAGAGGCCTTTGGGGGTCTCGAGGTCCCTACTACGTATTTTTATACACACCACTACACGGGTTTGCCCGCAACTTGTTGTGTCATGTGATGATGATTGAATGCTTTGACTGATCCTTGATGAGATAATACTTGATGGTGTACGGATGTGAAAGTTTGATGTGGAGAGCTGCTGTGACGAGCTATATCTATACTTCAGGTTGGATCCTTGGCAAACGACATCAAGTGTTTTTTTTCCTTTTACTGTATTTTCATTTTAGTTGGGCTTGAATTCTGGCCCCTTCACATCAGTACTTACTTTTATACATTGTGGTGGTTTTTACTGTTGGTTTCTCCTTTATTCTCCCATTGTGTCTTAATTAGGAGTAGAGTACCATTTCCGGGTGTGTATAGTCTTTCAGTAAATTCCCTGTCATTTTAGGTAAATTCCTTTCTTGTTCTAGTCACCAACCCCTGAACTATGGATCATGTTTTTGGGGTACTCATAGAATAGGCCTTGGTGGACAGGTTGTAACAAAGTGGTGTCAGAGGGGTTGGTTCTACCAAAATAACTAAGTTCTTATGTTTTCATTAGATCAATATTTTTATGTGTCATGTGCTTAGATTATAGTACATGGAGTCAAGTGTTGGTGTGCTGTCTGAGGTATCCATATTCCATGACCATTGATTTTATATTTAGACTCGATACATGATAAAACTAGTTGTATGAGATTTGATAATCTTTTACTATTAATATATTTTGAGACATCTCACTAGGTATAACTTATTTACCATGATTCATCTTGATTATCTTTCAAGATTCCTCTACATAGGCAGCCAGCCAGGATTCTAAAGCATGACCATGAGAATGGTCCACAGAGTGATGAGGCTTTAGTTGTAGGATAATTTCCCGAGATGGTACTTGCAGTTGGGGTCCCAGAAATACCACTGGCCGTTTGTTTGGAGTTACTACCAGCTCTACCAGAAGTGGACATGACTAGGCTCAGTTCATTACATGAGTTTCAGTGACAGGTACCCCTTAGGTCTTGAAGAATGCCCCGACACAGAGGTAGCTAAGGACTTGTCTGAGGAGGTGACCAAGTTTCCATATAGTCGGGGCACCATTATATTAGATAGTGGTCCTAAAGGTGATAATTATATCTGGCTCTGCAGGGTGATGAAAGGTTTTAGATTACCCATATCTTACAACGAGGTCACTTTTTCTCTATGGAAAGAGCATGAATCCCTTCCTCGGAGAATGGGTTCTGTTTCCATGAAATGCTAAGGGGGTTTTTGTTCCCAAGAGCTTATATAGTTTTGATAGGAGTACATATTGTTATTTTAGTATTTAGAGAGGTTTACCTACCATTACATGTACTCAATGAATACATTATAACCAGTGAATCAAGGCTCGAACCTCCGAGAGAGACATGTTTAGGGACATCCGAGACCACACTCATCCTCTGTGCACTTCTATTTATGTAAGGGTGGTATATATATCCATTGTGGTTGAAAATTATTTGGATGTGTAGTTTCATCTACTGAATGGTTATAGTGGGTAAGCTAGAAACCAGAATTAGTCTTAGATATATAGACATGTAAAATGATATAGAAATAGGAAGTGATAGGGACAGATGAATCTTCTGGGCTATAGACATGGAAGGGGAGCTATGAGAGTATCAATTGTGCGTGTACATTTCGATATATTATAACCACCACTACACTTTGGTCACCACCAGGCTTAGGGAGTTGATGGATAGGGGAAGGGAGTAACTACATGTTGTTAAGGATTGTGACCAAAGGGATCCATGAATGATTTGAAGTATGGTTTGTGTCTCCTACAAGTTTAATATACATTGGTATTGATCAATCCATCATGTCACGAATCTTGTTCAAGACCTAGAGTATATGGTTAAACATTCGACTTTACCAATATGTGTAGAGATACATATGAGAGGATACTCAATAATCACACTTATGATGATGGTGTGATCTGGACATTGAGGAAAGAGTTTCAGTTGGAACATCATTTTGGCAGCATCAAGGCCTTACAATGTATGTTTTGGTATGGACAGGTCATCTATAGGTCATTCTCAGATTGTCTGTGTAGTAGAAAAGAATGTGGTACATCTATAGCTTTGTATTGAGGTTTTCCTTCGTTGGAAAAAAAGGAAACCCATGCACCGCGAGATATACTCATGCATATGATTGTGAAACTAATCACTCTTGAGTTGGAAAGAATTACCCTCTTGGTTGCAATATTTTTTATTTTTTAGATCCCAAAAGTAGTGGAAGAGTTCGGGAACATATTTTCTAAAGTTGTTTCCAAGATTACCTTCTCACAGCGAGGGGAATAATTTATTTCCTTATCCCCAGGGATGACACTGATATCTATAACATCATATCGGTTGGTTCCCATAGTGATCCTGGAGCTAAGAGTATAGTTTGGAGACATGTAGATGAAGGGCATAATAAGACCCATTATTTGAGGATATATGTGGATTACTATTACATTAACCATGAATCCATGTAGAATGAGTACCCACTACTATAGGGTCTATGGTAAACCACTTAGTTTAAAGGGATAGCCTTTCACGTTGATGGAATGGTGCTGTTAGGATTTTTAGCAGTTGAGAAAACAATGATGGTTGGAGTTTCACCAAAATTATGACTTCGAGATTGTCTGTACTTCTAGAAAGGGGGACATGGAGGAAGATTCTCTTAGTAGGAGGCATGTTCTGTAGTTGCTGAGTGAGGCGATAGAGCAATTATCTGCATTGCAAATATCCTTCGGGGAAAGTAATTGAGCATCTTACCTCTAGTCCTTGACTGTCACGCCCCTAATCCTTCGGTGAGTTTATAAGGCATATCATGTTGATGAAAAATATTGTTACCTTACGTGATCATATATCGTCGGGGTAGGTTCCTAAAAGATTTTCTAAAGGTAAGGATCATGCCATCCTTTTCAAATAACGCACCATGGTACTTAAGATTCTACAAGAAGAGGTGATTGAGAGAGTTTCACAACCCCATTTTGGTAGTACATACGGGTGTTGAAAAGATGTACCAGGACCTCTGATAAGATTATTGGCTGACAGTTATGAATAACGTGGTGGCAGTGTTCGTATCACATTTTCTAACTTGTCAGTAAGTGAAAGCTGAGCATCAGGTTATATCACACTTATGCACAGCTATTTAGCCCTAGAATGATGGTCAGGCGGACGGACCATGCAGTCCTTGGAAGACATGCTTCATTCTTGTGACCTAGATTTTTGTCATAGTTGGTAAGATCATCTACCACTAGTGGAGGTTTTATAGAACAACAGTAATCACTGCACCATCGACATTAAACAATTTGAGTCCTTATACGAGTGATTGTGTAGATCAACTCTATGATGGTAAGACTCAGGGGAGTCCGCACTTAAGGGTCCAGAGTTAGTATGGGATACCACTGAGAAGTTGTATATCATCTAGGAGAGGATGGAGATTATACATAGCATGAAGAAGTCTAAATCCGTTACAAATGAGTGACTTTTAGTATTTTAGGGGGGATTCCTTGTATTTATACGTGTCTCACCCTGCAGAAGATTGCTGATCTCTAGTCGGGGTGGAAAGCTATCTATGAGGTTTAGCGGACATTTCCTAATTCTCAGAAGAGTTGGAGAGGTGGATTACTACCTAGCCCTTCTCCCATAGTTTCATTGGGTGCATAATTATCTTCCATGTGTCATAGCTGAGGAGGATTGTGCATGATCTATTACTCATTAACGACTGGGGAGAGCTGGACATTGACGATGAGGATACTTTTGCGGTGTTCGTGGTAGAGAAAGGGGATCGATAGGAGAGGGTCTTTCATGGATGGTAGATCCCACTAGTGCGAGTTCGGTAGTAGCACAGGAACTTCCAGGAGAGAACATGGGAGTGGGTGGCTCAGATTTATGCCAATTACCCCCATTTGTTTTCTTATCCTTTGATGTGGCTTTCGAGGAAAAAAGATCACTAAGTTGAGAAGAATGTAATGAACTAGAAATTCCATGAATTTTTATTTATTTATTTGTGATTATTAAGAGACTGTGAATATTGATGGCATGTGATTCCAATGACTAAAGTTCAATGAATGATCTCTATAAAAATATTAAGGTTTAAATAATGTGTATGAGAAATTTTTCTAAAAAGTTTGAATAACTCTAAAACGGGTCCCTAGAAAAAAAATTCGAGGGTACCATTGCATTGAATATGGCAGGTTTACCCTTGGAGAGACTTATTTTTACTCAGCGCATGCCTCCATTGAGAAAACCAAAAAAAAATTTACTTGTAAATAATATAATTAAATAAAATTATTGTATATTTTAAATGATAATAACTCATGAACAGTGACATGGATTAAATATCTGTGTCCACTACTGAACAAGTGAGGGTATACTCTCCCTATAAAGATCCTAACATTGGCTAGCTCGGGCCAATAGTGGCAGTTAGTTTTTGTTCATAAATAAAATAATTAAGTAAAAATTATTTTATTTATAAATTTTTTTAACTCCACAATGGTAACTCATTTTAGAAATCCAAGATTACCATTGAGTTCGTGAGGGTGTGTTCCCATTATGAAGAGCCTAACCGTTACCGATTCCGGTCGAGGGTGACTGTTAAAAATTCATGAACTTTTTTAACGTACATTCATTAAACACGTGGGATGTAATTTCAATCTTTTGAACCAGTGCTATGATAAAAAAATCTGAGGGCACCATTGAATTCACATCACCATGATTCACTAAGGTGAAGCTTAACATCGACCAGAAAGGGTTAGACGAAAAAGATAATTTTTGAACATTACAGAAAAATAATAAAATAAATCCATTAGTTATTTTATCTCTTTTTGTTACTGTTGAGTGGCATGGAAGAACTGTGGAGTTAATACGTCATTCAATGGATTGACTCTTGGGTTGAGTAACCTCAAAGAAGGTTGTTTTAATATGACACTAAATGCAGTTCATTAATGAACCGGATTAATGTTATGAAACGTGATTGGTTCATCACATATATTTAGAAAATTCTTGGTCAGGATTCTGGTGCACTAATGAGAGGAATCTATGATGAAGTGTCAGCGGTGAGTTACTCCAATGAAGAATGGATCTTCGATGCCTTAGAGGATTAAAACCAGACTATGATGAATGCAAACGAACACACTTCGAACGCGGTCACATCTTCCTCATCTTCACTGTCTACCAATGTATTCGATATATGGGGTTATATACATAATTCCTACTTTTCCCCATTAATTAATTTTATGAAAAACAATGATCAACCATCCAATGGGTTGATCGCTATTTCATTCTATAATGTGGGAAGATAATGTTGGGATTCTTAATGGGAGTTTTTTAATAATAAATAATCCTTCTCATGTTATTACGCAAAAGAAGAGGGAGCAGGCTAAGACAAACAATGCCTAAAACCTCTACCAAACTCTGTTTATGTAAATCTTCATGGGAGATCAATAAATATAGAGCAAGGAGAATCCTAAGGCTTCACGGTGTGGATGCCATCCCGGGAGGCTCATAGGTGAAGACGTGAAAAGAATCAAACCACCAGAGCATCACTGATGGCATGTGGAAACCTTGTCAGCGTGGTGGCGCTGGAAACCAGATGAAGTTGTGGAATGATACCGCCATCCATGAGAAGTTTCATGTGCGAGTTTTCACCACAACAGAGTAAGGGGAGGCCGGCCTTTGTAGGCCGCATCGGAGTAGGGTGGCGCAACGAGGAGTAAGGTCATAGGTTTGAGCCGTGGCAGAGGACAAACCAACAGTCCGCGCCTTTCATAGGTGACCAGTACTGCAAGATAGGCTAGGTGGTTCGGTGAAAAATGAGCGTCTATTATTCACAACAGAGCGGACTTCTATTCCTTTGGAAGGGGAGGGGAGCCCAGCACCTAGCCAGCAGGTTGGGCGGTTCTGCAGCCTGGCGGGCAACGTCCAGCCTAGTGGTCTGGGCTGAGCCAGTGGCCTAGTCGGCCAAACCAGGACCACGAAAACTGGACCGATCCCAGCCCCTTCGAGCTGGGGACAATGGGCCGAGTCAGGTCGGTACGACTGGACACAGACCCTTTTTGTTCTAGTTACACTTAAATGGGATTATCTATTAAACCTGGTGTCTGTACGATGAACCTTCTGTAGTAATGACACCCTTAGGATGATGAGGTCCCTTTTGATACTCCACGTGAATTTCCAAAAAAAATTCAGACTGGCTGTGTGGGATTCTACCTGAATCCAACTGGGCCCTCCACACTATAATTCTTATAACATACAGACCGGGGGTTCGGTGGACGCGCTGTCTATTGAGATGAAACCCTTACGACTTGTAAGTTCATATGGTTACTTTTTTTTGGGACTTTGTTTTTGTTTTAATATGTATAATTTATTTAGGAGAAGACACTCTCAACATCATGCGTGATTTGGGCGGGAATCTAGTGGTTAGATGAGATGTGATGAATGAATAGAAATCATCGGTGGATCTGCACCGAGAGATCCAATGTGGATCATCACTGATCGATCATGTGGGTATTAGAAATGAGTGATCCTATGTGGATCAGCACCAAATGATCCACTGTGGGTCAGTATAAGAGCCTCGTGATAGAATAAGATGATCTAGATTTATGGCTAAACGTCTTTACTTCTGTAATATAGTTAAACTAGGTGTGATTTGTCTTTTTCTTTATGCTTTGTGATTGATATAATTCATTGTGTTTTTTTCTTTGTATAATTATACAAGACCATTGGGGGTCTAGAGGTCTCTACTGGGAATTGTTATACTCACCCATGGACAGGCTTCGCCTGGACTTTATTGTGTCTTCTGCAGATGACAAGCATCTTTGACTGAGTCTCGAGGTGGAAAGAATAGACAGCGGACGGAGGTGACCGGTTGACATGGAGATCCAAAGTGATGAGCTTTACCTATACTTTAGGTATGATCCTTGGCAGAAAAACTTAGAAGCTGCTTTAACATTTTTTAAATTACCATGTCAGTTGGGCTTGTATTCTGGACCCTTTACACCAGTACATACTTTTACATTTTGTGGTGGTTTTTATTTTCAGATGCACCTTTCTTCTAACATTGTGACTTACTTTTCTGCAGTGTACCTCGTCCGTGTGTGTACAGGTTTTGAGGAAATTCCATCCCATTTTTGGGAAATGCCTTTTCGGTGCTAGTTTTCAACCCCTAGCCTGTGGATGGTGGGTTTGGTGTAGTCACAACAAGGTCCCCGGGCCCAGACCCTGTTCGACCTAGTAACACTTAATTGGGAATATCTCTTAAACTAGACATTCATTCAATAAACTATCTACAGACCATGAATGCTTAGGATTATGTCTTCCTTTAGAGATAATCCACATGAGTTTCAGAGAAAGTTAATGTTTGGCTAGGTTGGATCATACCCGAATCCAATTTGGTCTTCAACACTAAAATACTTATAACTTATATACTTGGCATCCGATTGATGTGTCGTATGTCGTGTTGGAACCCATATGACATTGAATTTCATCAGGTAAATTCATCATTGGGCTTTGTTCCCATTGAAATATGACAGATGGATTGAGGGGAAAATCCTATCGAAATCATGTGTTATTTGGGAGGGAATATGGTGGCTTGCTTAGATGTGAAGAATTAATAACGATCTTATGTGGATCAGCACCGAGCGTCCTAGTGTGGATCAACACGGAGAAATCATGTCTCGATTTGCACTGAGTGGTTCTGTGTGGATCAGTACTCAGTGATACTTTATGGATCAGTACCATGTGATCCTCTGTGGATCCGCACCGAGAGATATTTTGTGGGTCATCAATAGAGCCTCGTGATAGAATAAGATGATCTAGATAAATGGATAAACATTTTTAATTATGTACATATGTTAAACCTGGTGTGAGTTGCCTTTTTATTTGTGCATTGTTATTGAGATCATGCCTTTTGGTTCTTCCTTTTTATAATTCTTGGAGACCATCAGGGGTCTTGGGGTCCCTACTAGTTATTTTTATAATCACCCATACATGGGATTTTCCTGCACCTTATTTTTTCTTGTGAAGATAATCATCATATTTGACTATGTCTCGAGGACCCAGGACTAGATAGTATACAAAGGTGACCAGTTGATGTGGAGAGATGCAGTGATTAGTTGTACCTACCCTTTCGACAGGATCCTTGGCGGATGACCTTAGGATTCATTTTACTTTTTGTTGTATTTATATTTCAGTTGGCCTTGCATTCTTTCCCATTTACCTCAGTACAAACCATTACACTCTGTAGTGGGTTTTAGTTGTGTTTGCACCTATATTTTTCTGTTCTGTCTTACTTGTTCATAGTTTACACCATTTGTGTGTGTACTGGTTTTGATTCAATGTCATCCCATTTTAGGGAAATAAATTTCAAGTGCTAATCGCCAACCTCGGGCATATGGAAGGTGGGATTGGGGTAGTCACAGCATAGGCCCCATGGGATGGGTTGTGACACTAATAATAGTTTGATGAAATTCAAGTATAATAAAAATAGATATACTTAATGAAAAACATCACCTCTTCGTCAGACGCCCCCTTTGATTAACTCCAGAACACCTCTAAGGAGGGTGTTATACCAAAAATAAATAATATAGAAAGATTAGAGGGATTATTAGAATATATTTGGGATGATATTTCCTGAAAATAATATTTTTTTTATTTGTATTTAAATGTGAATATTGTTTTCTCATTTATGGGAGAGGGGTGGGGCACACTTGGAATCTTCAAATTATTAAATTAAAATAAATTAATTTTCTAATCTAACTGGCCCCAAACATCTTAATTTATAATATAAAATGATTATTGGTCAAAATACAATCAACCAATAAAAAATTAGGCAATTTTTTAAATTTTTTTAATTATTATGTTGTTTTTTAACCCTTATTGAACCATTTTTTATTCCAACCATGGTATGATGCAATTTAAAATTTGAGGGTTAATAGAATTACAATAAAATTCAAAATGAAAAATAAAAGATCCACTGAATATTTATATCAATTATGATAATTAGTTGGTATAATTTTAGATTTTTATGAATTTTAGAATATTTAATAAAATTTTTTGATTTTAATATATCAAATATCATATACTTTATATTTCATTCAATCAAAAAAATTTATCAGAAATTTGTAAGACTAAAATTTAAATATTTATTCCCTAAAAATAAAAAATAAATTATCATTATGAATATTAATATTTTATCATTAAAATTTCTATTTATTGTCTAACATGTCAATTATATAACCTCGTATTAAAAATATTTCACTTATTAAAAGAAAATATATGAAAATTATACTTTTAATTGAATATACTAATATTAATGTAATAATGTAATCCATGTGAGAAAAACTGATCATTAAATCATCCCAATAATTATTTTGGTCACCAATCACTCATACTATACAATTACATCATGTATTATCATAATTTTATAATATTTATAATAATATTTTTACACTTAATTATTGAATTTACCCTCAACCATTGTTATAGTTTTTTCCAATGTTACTACTCATATT
This sequence comes from Viscum album, assembly GCA_963277665.1. Taxonomy (NCBI): domain Eukaryota; kingdom Viridiplantae; phylum Streptophyta; class Magnoliopsida; order Santalales; family Viscaceae; genus Viscum; species Viscum album. The sequence continues at coordinate 1,491,505,943 of OY728155.1, read as the reverse complement.
GTACAATAATTAAAGGGTAATATTTTCTAAATTTGTACCTTATGATTCCAAATATAAACTCCATTTTTCAAATGTAAAATACATAATTTCTAGAAATTAATTAAAAATTAATCCACAAACAGGACAACAATATAAAATTTTCTATGTAAAATTTTTCCAAACATCACAAAGTATTTACTTTTAATTTCCATAATAAATTGAATCTAGTTAAATAAACTAGATTAAATGATAAAATAATTGATCTCGTTATTCTTTAAAACTAATTAAAAATATAATTTATCAATATAAATTAGTTATATGAAATCTTGTTTTCAATTAAAAAGAATTTTGTTTTCACTCTTCATCAAAACATGATACTTATCATGAAAATACCAAAAATTAAACAATATTAAATTTTCATATTATTAATTAAGATAATAATTTTTCTGTTAAATATAATTTATAATATATTCAAAAACTATATCTAAAACAATTTTTCCCTCAAAAGGTGGAAAACTACATTTTTAGAAAAATAGTTATTTTATGCATAAAATTTGATTTTCTGATACAATGTCTATCAAAATAATAAAATTAATGATGAAATATATTTTATATTATATATATATATATATCATTAATATAATCCAAAAATAATTATTTGTTTATTTATTGGTATAAAACCCAGTTGTGCACATTTAAATAGTTTGTTAAGAAAAGCATTTCTTTTTTTTTCTTAAAAAGTGGTTTACATTCTTTTATACTTAATTTGACACTAATTAACTAATTGTAAATACTTATTAAACCATATATTAATAATTAATTTATTCATGTTCATACCAATTATTCTAATTGCTAGGTTATAATGGAAACATTTAAATAATAATATTTCGTTGTTCCCTTAAGCTTGATGTGGCGTACCATATATACTATTGAACATAGAGTTTCTTTTTTAAAACTCATTATGTAACATCCCCCTCACTTAATTTATTAAATTATGTCTTCATAATATTAAATAATTGTATAAAACTAGATTTTTGACTTTTCAAAATACCTTTTTTCAAATTATACCTCAGAAATATGATTAATAAAACATTAACATTAAAGTAAAGGAAGGGAAGTACGAAGGTCACATGAGATAGCACATTCTTGGGTTCCAGGTTGGTAAAAGTGGATATAAAAGAAAAAAAACATTAAAGTTCATATGGATATTGATCGAGAATATGCTCATTATAATGTTATCCACCAAAAAACTAGAAATATCTATAGAGTTATAAGGTCCTTCATCTCTGAATAATAAAAGTAAACAGAAAACATTTTTCTTATAAGACTATTTTCTCGGATTTGAAAACATATTTAACAAACTAGATTCTGGTAATAAATAATATATTTACTTTAAAATAATTTTTCTACACATAATTAGGTTCCGTAACAATCTCATATTTTTCAACAAATAGTGATTTTTCATGAATAATTTTTCATAGAATAAGCCCTAGAATAAATATCTTGAGATTCACATTTTCCAAAAAATGAAAACTATATATACCTATTAAATTTAACCAAAAACAAAATGGTTAGGACAAGACAAGATAATTCACCTATAATAAAAATCCTTTAAATAAATAAATTCTAATTTTAATCTCTAAATTTTAATATTAATAACCAATATTCAACATAGGTCATTCAAATATCCGTAAAATTCCATAAAATAAATAAATAGATATTGAAACCAAAATATTATTTGATGACATAATATTAAAAGATAAATTTTAAAAATTATCTCAAAATGACATCAATTACTTTTGAAGTCTCAAACCAAAAAGTAATTTACCATGTCATATTTAATATACGCTAACCATTTCCATAATTAAATTGAATCACAATATGTCTAAAATTTAATAATAGGTTCTTCCAAAATATAAATAATCCATTTTTAAATAATGAAAATATGAAAATATTCTATTTACCTAAGCCATATATGATCCCCAAAATGATGAATGTCTCCCAAAATAACATAATGAATTAATTAATAAATCATTTACCAGTCCTATTGTTATATAATAGATTGAACATATTTTCCTGAAATCAACTAATTCTTCATCCATAATATCAATTAACTGAATATAAAATTCCATTATAATAAAGGGCTTTACGTTGTCATATGGTGGGTGATAAAGCCTTATTGTTGTTTGGTTGTGGGTTCAATTCGCATGGAATTGATGTATATTTCTCATAGATACCCATTTTGAATTATGAATTTTTTCAAAATTAAATAATTATATTACGTTCTAATATATTCTAAAATAATAAAAAATAACTTTTATATTCTATATCCTTAATGGTTTCCCGTTCCTTTAACATTGAATCATAAAATTTAATAACACTTAATTACCTCAAAAATATTGCCACCAAGAATACTGTTAGTTAACATAAAATTTCATAACATATATCAAAAATTTTGATATTAAGACATTGTACATATGATGATACATATGATTATGAAGTTATAATGATATCCAAAACTCTTAGGAAAACATATTACTCTTCAAATAATTCAAATACCTAATATAACAACAACTATAAGTACCTGACTATAAAAATTATATATTATAGTGATTTTTGACTATAAATCATTTTAGGTCATTACCAATGATCATTTATGTTTAGATATTTAGAGAACTAGGAAAATATCTTAAATATTAATCCCATACATGAATAATATACACTTATAGACAGTATCAATTTTTTCCACCAAATTAAACTTGTTAAAATAAAAAATAGATTAACTTTATGAAAAATATTCACTATTATCCTATTGATGTCAACCTTTTTTATATTCCACCTTAAATCCTATGAAAAATATTTAAAAACCTGGTATAATAAAAAAAATCAATAATAGATATAAAAATAATAGAATCATTTGTTTAGTAAAAATATAAAATACATATAACAATTACCTTTACCATAATGTTCTTTTAAAATATGAAATAAAATAATAAACAAACAATCAATTTTCTCAAATAGAATCATTAAAACTCATAGAATAAAATTAAAACTCCTTTAGGTGACATTAAAGAATCATATACATAAGACCTTTTACAACCCCTTTCAAAACAATTTCAATTGGAATAAACATAGGTCTAACATCCAATTTAATAATAATGAGCTTTCTAGGTGTTATCTGGGATTCCCCATAATAATTGGTAATGAGCTTACTAAGTGATATCTAGGCCACCAAATGTTATGTTTTAATTGGATTTAATGACTCTATATGGGCCACCACATGTAATGTTGTAATGGAATTACCTAACACTATTTAGACCACCCCATATAGAAGATATATAGGGATCACCCATTTCCTATAATGATCGTGTAACATATTATTAATGAAACACTACCATCATAAAACCCTATGAAAAAATTATTTTAATCCATTATGAATGACCATTTCGAATAAAAATACCATTTTATTTTATAATCAATTTTCAATTATATAAATTCCAAGTATGAAAATATTGATTTTAATTTATCAAAATCATATATTCTTTCAAATAAATCTAGAAAATAAATATTAGTAATGGTGGTGGAAATTTTTTTCAAAGGTAATGCTTTGGTCAAATACCAAAGCACAATTTTTTTTAAAAGGTTACAAGAGTTGGAAATATTGGATTTTTTTACAATATCTATCAAAAAGATGAGATAAATAAGCTGGAAGAGTGTCCATCCAAGTCATGATCTGATGAACGCCTCTGTTTGCAAGAGAATCAACAATGACATTCGCTTCACGGTCGGCATGAGTAGCAATGTAATCAATCCCATGGAGCATCTTCAAGCAATTCATCCAGCGTATAGTGAGCAGCCAGGACAAATGAATGATTCCATTCCAGATGGAATGAATGATGGTGGTAGAATCGCTTTCAATACAAATCTTTCTCCATCCCCTTTGAAGCCCAAAATCAACAGAGTGAATGACTCTAAGCATTTCTGCCACCAGAGATGAAGAGTGACTGCATCCAACATTGAATCAACCTTGACACTGGCCAGCTGAGTCTCTGAAGATAGCACCACAACTGGTAGGGCCTGGATTGCCTTTAATAGCACCATCAACGTTCAATTTGATCCATGGTGGTGGAAAATTTGTTGTTGTTGTGTAAATTAAGATGTGAACATTGAAATTTTCATTTTTCAAAATATTCTATATAAAAAAAGAAAAAAAATCATTTTCTAAACCATAAAATAAAATTCAAAAAAGGAATTAAATATCCATTGTAATCCATTTATATCCTGAGAAATTAATATGTAAAATAATACTATGAATGTAAACATGGAAAATGGATTGGTGAATTAAAAAATTAAATTTTAAAAGTGTCCCCGACAATTATGAACATTTAAATCTTAATATATAATAAATTGATACAATTAAAAAATATTAAAAAAATGATAATAAATAAACTCGTGATATTATTTTTCAATGGGGTTATATATACACATAATAATATAAAGTGAGTGGGTAACATCCAAATGTGCCTTAATGAACAGAGATTGTGAAGAAATCCCTTACCTTGTTTCGGGCATTTCATGTTTTTATTTATCATCCAAAATAATAATCATAGGTTAATTATTTAATTTATTGTGATCCATTTTAATGTTTATTATTAATTTTATATTACTTATTATCATGCTATAATGATTACATAATTGTTTTTGTTAATGACGTGTGTTTTGATGATATTCCGTAATTTAGTCCTAAATAAGTTTGGTGTGGTGCAAATTGTCAAATTGGTCATTAGTAAATCATCTCCTGAATAATATTCATGAAACAATAATAACCTTTATACATGAATTAAACTTTTATTTCCATCTATTAAATAAGGATATGAAAAAATAATCTATGTTAAAATTATGGAGTTTTCATAGCATACATACAAATGGCTAATGTTTTCATTTTACAATGATCATTTTGGAATGTAGATTTATATCATTTTAACATTACATAATTATAATAATAGAACATATAACATATTATTATTTTAAATATACTTATATATATATCATATATGTTATTGGTGATGAAAATAATATCAAATGGCTTTGTGGAGGTGATAGTTCACACTTACCCACAAATGAACCTATCATTATTATGTCCATGGAAAGGTAAGAAAATATATATTATATTTTTCTATAATAATTATATATATGTCATTAATATCATAGATAAATATTAATTCATTCATTGTAACTATTTTTGATTCATAGTGATGGAATAAAAATTACATCGGTTCGTGAGGTGGTAGTTTGTCGTACCCATGAATAATTAATTTTTTCCCTATTACATGGAAGTGGAGATGGATTATGTTGAATATATTAACATAATAATACATCATTATACTGGGGTAAATTTATTTTATATTTTATCTTCGTGGAAGATTATTTCATGGAAGTGAAAGAAGAAATAAAATAGAAATACTCAACTAGATATTATACATCTTCTTCAGATGATCTCATTTTATTAACACCACAAAACAAATAATGAGATTTTTCTTCTTAAAAAAAGGCCTCTAGAATGTGGTAATGGATAATAGGAATTTATTTTAGAAAATATTTTCTCAACCAAATCGGTTATTATGTTTATTAAAATTAGGATAATGGGTTCCCTTTTATGGGATAGGGGAGGGGCGCTCTTAGAATTCTTCAATTTATTAAATTAATATAAATTAAATGTATTTAAAATAACTCAAAATTTATTTAATTATAATAGATAATTATTATGATTAAATATAAATTTATCCTATAAAATATAGATATTTTTTTTATTTTTTAATTGCTACCATTTTCTTTTGACCCTCATTTAGCCTTTGTAATTTTTACAGTGATATTGTGTAATTTACACATTGAGGGTTAATATTACTACAATAAAATTAAATTCTGACATATAAATGTGTCATTTATGACATTTAAATACCCATCCCAATGTATTGGCCAATATTTATGTTTATATAACTTTTATACGATTTAAAAATATATTATTTATTTTAATATTATTAATATCATTTATTGGATATATCCATTAATTAAACAATTAAAGAATCATCATTTTGTAATTTATTACTTTAGTTTTTTCTTCACTACAAATTAAAATATATTATAATTATGAATTAAGATATTTTATCCTTCCAAATAGTATTTATAGTCGAACATATACTTTTTATAACCACATATTAAAAATATTTCACTTCTTTTTAACAGCTAGGGGAGGAGAAAACAAATAAAAACCCTACCTAATTGCACATGGAGTGACTCAAAACCAAGACCACCAAAAACACCACCATATGACGTATCCACAAGGCTTCACCCTTGGGGAATATTTCAATTGTTAAAAACAAAATTATGACAAATTTTACTTTTATTTGAATATAACACTACAAATAGAATAAAGTCACCTGATTTTCTCCAAAGGCTCATAAAATCAACCCATGTAGGATTTTTTACAACTACCACTCATCCAAATAAATTATAAAAAATTTTATAGTAATTTATAATATTTATAATATTATTTTTACCCTTAATTATAATATTTACACTTAACCATGGTAATAGAAAATTACCAATGTTAATATTCATATTGTCTAAAATTAATAGGTACTTATTCACAAAAATTGGACCTTACTATTTCAAATATGGAATCCTTTTTTATAATCTATGAACAAATATGTTTCAAAAATTAATTACAAATTAATCTCTTAGAAGGGATAATACAATGGGTGTTAAAGAAAAAATGTTCAAAAGATCCAAAACTTTTTATATTCAATTTCAATGTGAAATTGATTCTAATGTACTACATTTCATTTAATGAGAAAATTTTTCTTAATTATACATTAAAACCAATAAAAAATATAATTTAACAGTATAAATTAATTATCCAAAAAAAGAACTTATCAATTAAAAGGCATTGTTTTTAACGATTCATAATGTCACAAACCGGATCTGGTCGCCACCATTAATGGCACAAACCCAGACCATGGCTAGGCCCGAAGGGAGTTCCCTATCCCCATGGGCTAGTACAAGTGCCTGGGTATCAAAAACTCTTGTTTGGGAATGATTTACCAGAGTATGAAATCATAAAGCGTAAAAAAAATAAACAATAGTTAGGATCTGAAATTTTCATACTAAACAAATCTTAACAAAACTAGATCTGAATACATTTGTTTAAATACACTACAAGTGGTTCCAAATAAAAATACTGACAACAACAATACATCCCCATGGACTCCACACGACATGGGGGGTCATCACCCTCAAGCCTTCTCCACAAATCTGCCCCAGCGATGGGGACTAACACCCCGAACCGCCATCACCATTAGCCTTCCCATTACCTGAGTCAAGCATAAGAAGGTCTACTTACACCCAAGGGGTGTATGTAGGGTGTGATCCAGAGCCCAATACGATACCACCAAATTATTCCAAAGAGCATGCAATACATTGTGAACAAAACAAGAACTTTTAATACACAAGGTGAAACAGTTTTAAAATTCCATGAAATGCATCTTTCAATTGAAAACAGTTTTCAACCTGAGAATTTCAGAATGTTAACACATTACAATAAACATTTTATCTATTTTAATGAACTTACAAACACACCCTATTACATTGGTAAAAACCACAAATCCAATGAGCAACAAAATCGGGAACACCGGTAGGCACTAGGTTGTCTCGGGCCCTAAGTACCTCATACCTTGGTGTAATGTAAGCATAGAAAAATCCATTCTCATGCACGAGCCACTAGTAGGGAACACACACATAACCTAGTGGTCCCAAATAATCATCCACAATGTTTAGTTAGAGTTGTCGATATCCAATTTCTATGCGAAACAGGGACAAAACCCATCCGATCCACTAGCCGTACTAGTACAAATCCGCCCCACCTAGGTACCTGGGCTTCCCCTTTTGTGCTCAATAAATTTCATCATGAAACATAAATATATTTTCATATAACACACCACTACTGGTAACACACAAATAATACAGTATCTATATTATTTTATACCACTTAAAACTCACAACAAAACACTTGGATTTTTAATAAAACAATTCATCCAAATCCGATATTGTTTCACACACCAAACTCTATAAAATCCAAAATTGAACAAAACAAAAAATTTTAATACACAAGGTGAAACAGTTTTAAAATTCCAAGAAAAGAAACTACCAATAAGAAACAGTTTTCAATCATAGAATTTCAGAATGTTAACACATTACAATAAAAATTTTATCTACTGTAATGAACTTACAAACACACCCTATTACATGGGTAAAACCCACAAATCCAATGAGCAACAAAATCGGGAACACCCGTAGGCACTAGATTGTCTTGGGCCCTATGTACCTCATACCTCAGTGTAATGTAACCATAAAAAAATCCATTCTCATGCACGAGCCACTAGTAGGGAACACACACATAACATAGTGGTCCCAAATCATCATCCAAAATGTTTAGTTAGAGTTGTTGATATCCAAATGCTAAGTGAAATATGGTCAAAACCCATCTGGTCCACTAGTCGTACTTGTAAAAATCCGCCCCACCTAGGTACCGGGGCTTACCCTTTTGTGCTCAATAAAATTCATCATGAAACATAAATATATTTTCATATAACACACCAATACTGGTAACACACAAATAATACAGTATCAATCAAATTTTATACCACTTAAAAGACACAACAAAACACTTAGATTTTTAATAAAACAATTCCTCCATATCCCATAATGTTTCACACACCAAACTCCTTAAAACCCAAACATGCACACTATGTAAACACCTTAATGTTTCCAAAATAGAAAATTCATACCAATACAATTCTATAAAAATAACAAATCATTTTTAGGGCATCCCCTTGTGAACCAAGAAATGATTACTTTGAAACCCTCCATTTTTACACAAACATGGGACGTAAAGATCAATTGTTCCACAAACAATATTAAAACCCACTTTCACAGAAACAAACAAAGGGGATAAAATTCAAAACATTATTGGGATCCATGTTATAGTTCAATAAAATAAATAAAAAATTAATAGGGAATTCCCTAATAAACCAATAAAACATAACCAAGGAACCCCCCCCCCCAATTTCACATGAAATTTGCATTTAAAAATTAATTTTCAAAACAAACACACATAAAACAAATTTTTTGATCAATAATAAAATGAGATAAACCTGAAATTATGATAAATATAGAATTCTAAGACACAAAGATTGGATAATCATGGAATCACCTACCAAAAGAGTCAAGAACCACAAATCCAAGTAGAGAACTTCAACCGCACCACAAGGGAGTGATATCAAACCTAAAACTAGAGGATTGGACCAATAAACACAAAATGAAACCTTAGGTATGAATCCTCAGCTTCTGGACATTTGGGGATTAAATAAAAAAATGATAATGCTTAAGGAAAGGGAAGGAACATAGAAGGATTGTCACTTAATTAAAAAATCTGGACGATTTTAGAAACCTGAGATGTTCAGCCCTACTTCCTGACTGATACGATCATAAAAGAGGGGAAAACAACAATGGAGGTGCTGATAGATATAGTGGTAGCAGGTGAGAGGAGGAATCACTGAAAAAGGATAAAAATCGAAAATTTTATGAAATAATTAAAAAACAATTTTAAAACTATAAATGGGATTTCGGGGTGGCCAAATACCTAATTTCATCACCCAAATCGATGATGATAATGAATTTTTTAGGGGCCCTATTTTATTTGGTGGTTTGAATAGTTAAATGAACGTCATTTTGGAAGTTTAATTGGTAAAACTGGTTGAAAACAAAGGAGTTATTAAAGAAACAATATATAATTTCAAAACTAGAAATGGGCTCTCGGGTTGGCCCAAATTTTGGGAACCCACCATTTCCTTCAAAAATGAATGGAAAACCCCCAAAATAAATCGGGGATTTATATTAAATGAAAAATAACTTTAAAATATGTCATGTATGTTATAGTTCTCCCCGCCATGAAGGACCTTCCGCCCCAGAATGTAAATATGAAGCTTGGTTGGAAAACAATAATGGGTACTCATCCTCGACCCATGAATTTCGCTCCCATGTCTCATTTGTATCATTCTCATGCTGCCATAGAACTCGGACTAATAGAATATATTTCCCTCGAAGTATCTTCTTTTGGGAGTCCAATATTTTAACCGGACTCTCAACAACAGACAAGTTAGGCTCTATCTCTAGTTCGTCCCAACTCAACACATGGGATGGATCTGGGTTGTATTTCTTCAACTGAGAGACGTGGAAGACATCATGGATGGACGTCAACTGAGACGGTAAGGCCAACCTATATTCCACCTTTCCAATATGCTCGGTTAACTCAAAGGGCTCGACATACCACGATATCAGCTTACCTTGCTTCCCCAATCGACGATGGCTCAGATGAGGGGCCACATGCAAGAATACCCTGTCACCCACAGAAAACTCTAGGTCTCGACGCCTCCGGTTAGCATAAGATTTATGACGACTCTGGGCTATCAATAAGCATGGCATGATCAACTTGACCTTCTCAGAAGACTCTTTCACAAGGATCAGACCCCACAGTGAAGTCTCTCCTACCTCAGCCCAAGAGAGGGGGGGCCGACATGGCCGACCATAGAGCGCCTCAAAAGGGGCCATTCGAATTGAGGATTGGTAATTATTATTATAAGAATACTCAACCAATCCCAAATGGCTATCTCAGTAACTTCCAATGTCCAGGACACATGCATGAAGCATGTCCTCCAAAATCTATTTCACCAGCTCTGTCTGACCATCCGTCTGAGGGGGGTATGTAGTGCTCATATTAATCTAGGACCCCAAGGCCTTATGAAGGCCTTCCCAAAATCGATAAGTGAAGTGGGGGTCTCTATTTGAGACAACTACTGATGGTATGCCATGGAGTCTCACCACATCCTGAGGATACAAATGGCCTAACTCTTCCACTTTAGTTGTATCTTTTATCAGAATGAAGTGGGCTGATTTGGTCAGACGATCGATCACCACCCAAATAGAATTCTTACCCCGAGGTGTACGAGGAAGTCCAACAATGATTTCCATGGAGACCTTGTCCCACTTCCAGGTATGAATGGGTAGCGGTTGGAGCAAACTGGAAGGCCTTTGGTGCTCTTCCTTCACCTTCTGACATGTGTAGCATCTCGAAAAAAGTATGCTATGTCTTGTCTCATACCAGGCCACCAAAACCGCCGACAGACATCATAATACATCTTAGTGTCACTCTGATGGACATCCCATTGAGACTGGTGGCTATACTGCATCACCAACATCCGTAGAGATAACGACACTACTGAACAAACCTTGAAGCACAAGATTCCCTCAAGAGACGACGACCAATAAGATGATGTCTCCACACCAAGAAGAAATTGCTTCAATCGCTGACAAAGCTCATCACTGGTCAATTCCCGCTGAATCAAATCTAATAAAGAATGAGTCAATCGGACGCTCACCAAGAATTCCCCTCCACTGTGTTCCTTGGTCTCCATATGCATCTGAGAAAAGAGACCCATAAATGTCCACTCATCACTGGACTTCCTCAAAGCCTGCACTGGAACCCTTCCGCTCAAGGCATCAGCCACTACATTACCCTTTCATGGGGTATAGAAAATTTCAATGTCAAACCCTTGAAAGTACTCGATCCAGTGACGCTGCCTCAAGTTGAGGTCCTTCTGTGAGAAGATATAAGCCAAGAATTTGTGATCATAGTAGTTCACAAACTTCTCCCCAATGAAGTAGTGACACCATGTTTTCAAAGCATGCATCACCACTTCCAACTCCAAGTCATGGGTCGGGTAGTTCTTTTTGTGTGGTCGAAGATGGCGAGGGCCTTACACAACCACGTGATCATCCTGCAGAATCACACACTCAAGACCCATTCATGAATCATCAAAATAGCGCACATATCCCTTTCCAACCTCTGTCAAAATCATAATGGGAGCAGTAGTCAACCGCCTCTTAATCTCCTCAAATGACGCCTGGAATTCTGGATCCCATACAAACTTCACCCCTTTCCGGTTGAGGGCAGTCTGCAGTGAAGCAAGCCAAGAGAAATCCCGAACGAATCGCCTGTAATAACCATCCAACCCACGAAAACTTCATATCTTGAACACATTCTTTGGTTGCTCCCATGACATGATCGCACTAATTTTCTTGGGGTCCACTAAAAATCCTTTCTCTGAGATCACATTCCCTAGAAATATCACCTACATAATCCAGAATGTGCACTTTTACAACTTTTCATAGAGGCGGTGATCCCGTATTGTTCCCATAGTGATCCTCAAGTGATGTTCGTGTTCTGCCTTAGAGCTAGAGTATACCAGAATGTCATCCAAAAACAACACAATAAAAGAATCAATATACTGATGAAACACCCTGTTTATGAGTTCCATAAAGACATATGGATCATTGGTCAATCCGATGGGCATGACCAAATACTCAATGTGGTCGTACCTACTTTGAAATGATGTCTTTAGGATATCTGACTATTTCAACCAATGTTGATTATACCCCGAACACAGGTCTAACTTTGAGAACCATTTCCTCCCTTTAACTAATTGAACAAATCATCTATTCTGGGAAAAGGGTGTTTATTCTAAATTTTAACCATATTCAGCTTCCGTTAGTCAATGCACAACCGGAGGGATCCATCAGCCTTTTTTGCAAACAACATAAGAGCGGCCTAAGGAGAGACGATTGGGAGAATGAATCCTTTGGATTCTATGTCATCTAGCAATATATTTAATTCCCTCAGATCGGTGTTGGCCATGCGATAAGAGGGAATAGATATTGGTTGTGTTCCAGGCACTAGATCAATCGAAAAATCCACATCCCGCTCTGGGGGAAAACCTGAATAATCATCCAGGAATACCTCTGGAAACTCATTCACTAAATGAGGTAGTGAACCTTTAGTGGAAATACCATCCTCTAGAATGAGAGAATATAAATTGAAGATAAAACTTCCTAAATCAAGGAGTGGAGTCCCTGTGCCACCTGACCGAGGATCCCATTCTCCATGAAAAACCCGATGACTCCCATCAGGTGCCGTGAAACTCACATGCTGTTTGTAGCAATTGATGTGTGCCTGGAAGTGTACTAGACAATCCACCCCGAGTATGAAATCAAAAAGGTCCATATCTAAGACCCAGAGGTCCCACTCCATCTCGGCCCCTAACATAGAAATAGCACATGACGAACACCTAAGACCCTACTCCTTCTTCATTCCTGGCAGTGTCACCAACTCCATCTCGAAAGACAACAAATTCGTTGGCAAATTCAGATTGTCCACAAAATGGGAAGAAATGAATGAAATAGAGGAACCGTTATCAAAACGAGTAGTATCTATAGAAGATGTGATCAGAACGGTACCTCGAACTGTTGACGGTCCCACCTCTGATCTTACTAGTGCCTGATCCACTGTATGAAGATGTCCAGTATCTACCTGGGATGACCATTAGTCTATGGCTATTCCCAGATCTAGCTCTGACCAGAAGGGGACCCATCCCTACCTCCCCGGCTGCCAAATCGAGATCCCCCAGTCCTCGATGGCTCAGACTATGCTGGCACTCCTCTTGAATACACTAATCCATCCCCACTTGGAAGAGGACGTGCCACACCACAGAAATGCTACAAATTCCCCATACCTCCACACTGGTAACAAGGATTTGGAGGAAGTGGACATGAATGTCGTATGTGCCCAGGCTTCCCATACTAGTGACACACGACCGATATCGCATCAGATGCCGCAGAAGAAAACTGCCTGGAAAATTGGCCTGAACTGCCACCTCCTTTCTTCACAAGATCATCCCACTTCCTTTTCCAATCTGAGAAGCTACCACTTCCCAATACTAACACTGAACCATAGAAACCAGCAATGCCTTTCTTATCAATCTCCATCATGAATTCCAGATTAACAACCTCACATAGGTCCTCATCTTAAACAAGAACACATGGGAGTATATCTCTGGTCGCAAGCCTTTCTCAAACCTATGGGCCTTCGCTTGCTCATTAGAGACAATTTATGGAGCATACTGAACCAACTCAGCGAAACAGTTGGCATACTTCATCACAGATTAATTCCCAAAACAAGTTCCATGAACTCTCTAGACCTAGCAAAATCCAACACCTCAGGGAAGTATTGTTCACTGAAGATAGCCTTGAAATCTCCCCAGCGCATCTCCTCATTCTTCCAAGCCTGAAGCACTGACTCCCACCACTTACAGCTAGGACCCTCCAATATAAAGGAGGCACAGTTTACCTTGAGCTCCTCGGGTGTTTCCAAGAACTGAAACATACGCTCGATCTTCTCGTGTCATTCATCTACGTCATAGGGTTCTGAGTTACCTCCGTAGGTAGGAGGCTTCTTTTTCTAAAACTCTTGTGATTTATCTTTTCTAGGACATGTCTCTTCTTCACTAATAGTAATATATGCAGTAGTTGGACCCTGTCCTAATTCTTGGATAGCCCGAGCAACAGCCTCCACAATCCTCTGATCAATCGGTGTGGGAGAACTATCTCCAGCTTCCTCCTGTGGGCGTGTGGGAGCTTTCAGGGGAGGCATGTTGCTTCAAAATGCAACAGTCACAAAAAAATAGTCAATACCACAATTCTTAAAATTTTAATCAAATACATCATATATAAATAAACTAAATACATTCCAATAATAAAATAAACAACTACACCACATCCGACAGATGTCCACATGTGGTCTGCAGCCCACACGTCTCACCTTGAAGTGAATTCAATCCGTAAATTCCAACATCCCCTGGAAACTCAAGGTCTGTCATGAGTGGTACATGCCAGGAACCATACTCATAATTAAAACCCCGAGCCCCGATAGTCCTAGCTCTTATCTATCCCGACTGATCCCAAAATTGCAATATAACCCAAAAACATTAACCTCCTCTATTACCATTTTGTCACGAACCGGATCTGGTCGCCACCATTAATGGCACCAAAACCAGCCCATGGCGAGGCCCAAAGGGCATTCCCTATCCCCACGGGCTGTCACAAGTTCCCATTTATCAAAAAATCTGGGTTGGGAATGATTTTCTCGAGTATGAAATCATAAAACACAAAAAACAATCAATAATTAGGATCTGAAATTTTTATGCTTAACAATTCTTAATAAAAAGTGATATGAATACATTTGTTTAAATACACTACAAGTGGTACAAATACAAATAATGGCAACAACAAGACATCCTGATGGACTCCATACGACAAGGGTGTCATCACCCGCAAGCCTTCTCCACAACTCCGCCCCATTGATGGGGACTAACACCCTGAACTGCCATCACTGTTAGCCTTCCCTTTACCTAAGTCAAGCATAAGAAGTTCTACCTACACCCAAGGGGTGTAAGTAGGGTGTGAGCCTAATCCCAATAGAATACCACCAGATGATTCCAAAGATCATGAAATACAATGTGAAAAAAATAATCAATTTTAATACACATGGTGAAACAGTGTTAAAATTCCAAGAAATGCAACTTTCAATTGAAAACAGTTTTCATTCCTAGAATTTCAGAATGTCAACATATTAAAATAAAAATGTTATCTACTGTAATGAACTTCCAAACACACTCTTGTAGATGGTTAAATACCCCAAATCCAATGAGCCACAAAATCGGGAACCCCCTAGGCACTAGGTTGTCTCGGACCCTATGTACCTCGTACCTCAGTGTATTGTAACCATAGAAAAATATGTTCTCGTGCATGAGACACTAGTAGAGAAAAGACCCATAACCTAGTGATCCCCAATCATCATTCACATATTTTAGTTAGAGTTGTCTTTATCCAAATTCTAGGTGAAACAGAGACAAAACCCATCTGGTCCACTAGCCGTACTAGTACAAATCCTCTCCACTTAAGTACCCGGGCTTCCCCTTTTTTGATCAATCCATTTCATCATGAAAATAAATATATTTTCATATAACATACCACTACTGGTCACACACAAATAATACAGTATCTATATTATTTATACCACTTAAAACTCACAACAAAACACTGTGATTTTTAATAAAACAATTCTTCCAAATCCGGTATTGTTTCACACACCAAACTCTGTAAAACCCAAACATGCACACCATATGGACACCATAATGTTACCAAAATAGAGAATTCAGACCAATACATTTCTATTAAAATAACAAATCGTTTTAGGGCATCCCCTTGTGGACCATGAAATGATAAGTTTGAAAAACCTCCATTTTTACACAAATATGGGACGTAAAGTTCACTTGTTCCACAAACAATATTAAAACCCACTTTCACAGAAACAAAAAACAGGGATAAAATTCAAAACATTAATAGAATAGATGTTATAGTTCAATAAAATCAATTAATTATTAATAGGGAATTCCGAAATAAACCAATAAAACATTCCCATGGAACCCCCACACCAATTTCACATGAAATTTGCATTTTAAAATTCATTTCCAAAACAAACACCAATAAAACAAATTTTTGCAGAAATAATAAAATTAGATAAACCTGAATGTATGATAAATACAGAATGACAAGACAGAAAGATTGCATAAACATAGAATCACCTACCAAAAGAGTCAAGAACCACAAATCCTTGTGCGTAACATCAACCGCACCACAACATAGTGATATCAAACCAAAAACCAGACGATTGTAACAAGAAAATAAAAATGAAACCATAGGTACTAATACCTAGCTTCTGGACATTTGGTTATTCATGAAAAAAAAAGAGAAATCTTAAATAAAGGGAAGGAACATAAAAGGATAGTCACTTACTTGAAAAATTTGGACGATTTTAGCAACCTGAGATGTTCGGCCCTAATTCCTGCCTGATACGATCTCCAAAGAGGGGGAAACGAATCTGGGGGTGTGTCTAGATACAATGAGAGTAGGTTAGAGGTGTAATCACCAAAAAAATTAAAACAAATGAATATTTTATGAAAGAATTAAAAAACAATTTTAAAACGGGAAATGGGCTTTAGTGTTGGCCCAAAACCTAATTTGATCACCCAAATCCAAGATGATAATGAATTTTTAAGGGGCCCAAATTTCATTGGTGGTTTTAATAGTTAAATGAACTTCATTTTGGGAGTTTAATTGGTAAAAATGGTTGAACAACGAAGAAGTTATTAACGAAAAAAATATACATTCAAAAGTGGATATGGGCTCTCAGGTTGGCCAAAATATTGGGAACCCACCATTTCCTTAAAAAATTCATGGAAAACCCCTAAAACAAGTCAAGGATGTAAATTAAATGAAAAATAATTTTATAATATGTCATTTATTTGACACATAAAATTATGAAACATATCAAAAAAATAACAAAAATTCAACCAATGTAAATTTTAATGTTATGATTTAGAAGATAAAGTTGATTTTATGAAATAGAATATATATAAGTGTCAAACACTACACTTTAAATTAGTGTTCCATAAAAAGAGTGATAAACTAACTTTTTAGAAATATAATTAATTATGCAAAAATTGGATTTGATCTCATATATTTTCTAGAAAAAACATTAAATTAATGTTAAAAAAATAGATTGAATATACTATATATAGAATTAATTAATATAATCCAAAAATCACGATTTTTTGTTTATTGGTATAATAAACTTATCCAAATTTAAAAAGATTCTCACAATAACATTTCATTTTATTTTAAAATGTTATTTAAATTTATTTATAAATAATTAGTCACCAAGGAATTAATTATATATACATCTATAAACCAAATTGTTTTAATTTAGTCTGTCATATTCATACCTTCTGTTCTAATGTCTAGTGTATAATGGTAATATTTAAATATTATAATTATTTCTTCTCTTATATTCGATGTGGCGTGTCTAGTAGGCCTCTAAACATAATGTTTAATTCTAAAAACAAGGGATGTTACTTGTTCCATAATTATTCTTTGTAAAATAATCCAAATATGGTAATTTTAAATGTAAAAAAACTGTGCTATAAAAATTTACCCAATTTTAATTAAATAACTGTAATCCACCATTTAGGAAATACATTAAAAAAATCCATATAGATATATTCCATGTATGATTAAAATCATCCATTTATCATTTCCAATTTTTTAATTGAAAAGACACATTGAAACAATACTCAATTTAAAGTACACATCTGATAACATTGGTCTGGAATAGTTTGATTTCTTATAGAATGATCAATCATAAGTAGTCCACACCAAATCCTTCCATAACCTGATGACTAATTATGTATAAGAATATCCCATAGTGAACTTTCCATTATGATACCATGTAAACCATTCCTCAATATGACAGTGAAAAGAAAAGAGGAATACCCCCATGTGTGATTCCTCTATATGAATCATAAATAAATTCTCTAAAATACCCACCCACCAAAACCCCACCCTTCAATATACTATAACCTCCCATTTTAAAAACATTTCTAATCATTCTGAATCGAAATATCACATTACAAAAATCTACCCAACAAGGTTTTTTAAACCAAAACCATGTGTTGAAATCAACTTTTCATAAACAAGTAAACAGTTCTTTGAAATCATCCTTTGATTATTAAATACAATGTGGGTCACAATGATATATCAAAAAATAAAATATAAAAATTTGAATATATTAGATATCATTCCATAAAAAATTTTAAATCAGTTTTATAAATGAAATAGATGTCATAGTTCACGAGACAATGTTTTTTAAAGAAACCATCGTCTTCAAACACTTGGTATTCCAATAATTCAATTGGATTGTAAAAGCAAAGGAGAACCCAGAGTTATAAGAAATTATAGATATCCCTATTCCGTGAATTCAAAAGTATTAATATATAATTCATAAATTTAAGAAATATTTGAAATAAGAAAAATCACTTTCCACAATGATTCCAAAAAAAACTCACACCAATAAATAGAGATCTACAATAACATTCCCAATCTAAAAATAGTTTAATAAAAACCAAATATTTCATGTCATATTACATAGATATAGACTCAAAATACATGATATAATGTTTTGTTCAAGGTAAAATATATGATCTAGAATAAAAAAATTAATTGGAAAACCCTTTGGAAAATCTAGATTCGTTGACAAAATATTAGAAAAAATCATTCATCATTGGGAATTTAATCTCAAAATATCCAACATTAGTCCCCTAGGTTGAGATACTAATACAATATAAGAATAATTTGTCCAATGGGGTTTATTTATATTAAATGTAATTAATTGTATTAATTAATTAATTTCATATATTTTGGACATGTTTTTTATCACTACAAGCACTAATTGTGCACCGTTTCTAGGATACTAAACATGTTTCAAAATTTTTCTGAATGATTTGACAACCCATTAACCAACCATGTAATAATCCCATGTCTCATGTTTCATGTTTTGGGGAGAAGATAACATAGTTTTTCCAAACCATGGATCAAATTTCTTCTATCCTCTTGAACTTCAAAATATGTTGCATGGTTTCCTTAGATGACCCGCATGGTTTTCACTTATCATCCAAAAACCATTCACAAACACACATATATATAAATCTCAATAATTACAAAAGAAAAAACCCATGAAAATATTAAAACCAGATATTGTAAAAAATTTATTTTTTCACCTAAAAGTGTTGTTAGTATGTGATAAGTATTCCCACCATAAAACATTCCCCCCTTGAATGTCATGTTTCTGTTCATTGATCCAAAAATAGTTGACATCCTTTATCACAGAATAGTTATTAATATTAATATGTATCATTATAATATATTAAATGTATCCAAAAAACATATACCAATGGAATAAAATTTCCACCGATGAATTTTTTAAAAGAATCTATAATCTACCTTAGATCCTCAACCACCAAAACACCTAGTTCTAGAGTAATATCATTCCAATTCGATACATGAGTGTGATACTAGTGATATTTTTTAACATGAGATATATATATAACAAAATTAATAGAATTAATCTGATATAGTAATTCTAATTGACAGTTGACCTTCATAATTAACTCATTCATCTCAAATAGTCCAACCGATCATATATCTAACTTAAACTGATTAAAAAAATTATTGGGGCCTAAATGAGGTGTCATATTCCAGAAAACACTATCCCAAGTTATACTTTAAT
Organism: Viscum album; assembly: GCA_963277665.1. NCBI lineage: Eukaryota > Viridiplantae > Streptophyta > Magnoliopsida > Santalales > Viscaceae > Viscum > Viscum album. Next base: position 1,491,485,833 of record OY728155.1, on the reverse strand, counting down.
AGGGGGAAACTATAAATAAATATAATACTTATGTAAACAACGGATTAGGAAATATTATTGATATATGACCTCACATCACCTAACATACAAAAGAAAACACTATATCCCGAATGAGAGGCCCCTCCCGCATTCTACTAATAAATATGATATTAAAAATGGTGATCATAGAGAGCCTTAATAGGATACATTTTTGTAGTTTACCTACAACTATTGTGATTAGAAAACTAAATAAATTCCATAAGGTTGTCACAAGATCCTATGTAATCCCAAATTCAAGAACAATGACTATCCTCCATGATATTAAAAATAGTCTCTATTTGGATATCTATCTGAGTATGGTAAGACATGATCAATATAAATTGTGTCCATGTTTCCACCGGGAGAGTCCTCCATAACCAGTAATTAAACATATAATCCATATCCATGAAAATAAAAGATGGTATCCCATGAAATATAACAATATATTATATATAATAATTCCTCAAATACTTATATTTAGTAGTGTCCCCAGTCAAAATAAATTTTCCTAATTTAGTCAACAGGTCAATGTCTACCAATATAGAGTTCTTCCCTCCGGGAGCCCATAGTAATTTGGTTATGAAAACCATGGATACCCCATACCATTTCAATATATTAAATATAATGAAGGTGATGAAGAATAATCTTCTTTTAGTGATTAGTCATAATCTGCTGGAAGGTACTACAATAGAACACAATGTTGTCTATGAGTTGTTTCATTCCCAACCATGATAATTGAATCATTATGTCATTATACATCATAATAATGTTATGTTGAACAAAACCATGAATAACTATGATAATATTTCATTATGGTCTTCCAAATCGATACTAGCATGAAGAACTGAATCCTTAAGTTTATAATCCCATTTTCAAAAATAAGCTAGCTAAAAATGTTCTCCAACCATATAAGGGTACCATAGTTTACTTTAACTCGTCATCCTATTGATTCTCATAATGAATCGACTAATCAATAGAGGAATTCAACTAATTATTTTTTAGAATCATACCTTCCTAATCCCACCTCACCTCTAGGTGGATCTAATAAATGATTACCATGGGATTCCATTCCACCTTAGATTCTAATATTTTTTGAAAATAATATTTCAATATAAGGGTGACAATATCAAAATTCCCCCTTCCAAGGGTGTAGAAAATCTCATTTTCAAACATCTAGAGGTACTCTACATGTCACTGATATTTGAGGTTTAACATTGTTTTTAGTAAATTTGAGGGCAAAGCCCCCTTAATTGAATTAAAAAGATATAGCCTCTTTTCTATTTACGAAAGAGGGAACCCATTAAAAGAAGGGAAAAATTACGTAAATACAAAAGTAAAAAATAGTCCGACAAGTTCAAAAGAAGAAAATCTCCAAACAGTTACTTGAAATCGCCATCGCCTGCCTCACCAGACATTAACTTAGTGAGATCAGTCAAGATATTGTGTCACCCCCTTTTCCAAGAGTTTCACTGTGCTGGTAGTACTACATTGAAAAAACACCTCTCTAACCAACAAAGAAAGTGGAGGAGAGCCGGATGAAGGATGCCAGCACACCCTTCTCTCTTTTGAGCCGCCCACCAGAAAAAGAAAGAATGTAACTTCTAGTAATTTCAACCTGATGCAACACAGAATAAAATATATAAACCACTGAGAAAATGTCATGATGAGGCACCCATCCATCCATCAATGTGATGACACATTGCTGGATTATGGGTTTCAACACAACCATCCTTATTTCGAGTCCACTAACCCAATGGCGCCTACAATGGAGTGTCTCGCCAAATGCAACAATAAAATACAGTATCCATAAAGTGTCCTACTCCTCTAGAATCTTATCATATGAATAGATAGTGAACCTATACATAAAAATTGTTGTCACAAAAAAATCCTTACATGAATAACTACAATATGTTCTTGATCGTGATTGGGATAGCTTTTTTCATATTTCCAATTTTGAAGACATCCATATGCCACTAATGATCTCTCAACATAAGCACACAGCCTATACATGAACTCAAATCTTCATAATATGCCATGAATAATTGAACATATTCTAGCAAAATCATGATCATAGCTAACATCAATTTCGGTTTACATACATCAAATAATTTCTGAATTTATTCAATCTAAAAACATTTCATCATAATCTCAGTAAGATCTTTCAAAATTGATTAATTTATTGATATGTATTTCATGAAATGTTGATAATGACAAGATAATCCCATAAATATTCATATTTTAGAAGAAATTACATGGATCCTCACATTACAAGGCAATATTCTTCTTCTATGGATCAATTAATATTCAATGTTATCAAACAAAATGTCCTCATAACAATACTCCTAGAATGTCTAATTCACCTTTGAATAATATAGAATATAATTAGTATTTTCTCAAGATTATAAAAATAAATTCCTAGAGTTAAACAACCTTTTCATACATGACAATGACATCATTTTTACGATAAAATAGATAATATTTATATTATCCATGTTCTATAGGATTATAATGTTTCAAAATTATTCTCATAGAGAACTTATACATAATAAAAGATTAACATTATTTAAATCATTCCAAATTATCATCTAAAAATATCTCACTGTATTCATAATAAGTGTAACCAAATGAGTAAGTACATCAATAAAATTGGTGATCCAAAATCCATGTATGGGGAGTAATAACTTCGAAGGAATAAGGTATACGGATCAAATGTATATCAATGATAATAACAATCATCATCATATCATTATCATAATATCATCATTGGGATCATTAATGAAACTTATAATAGATCCATGGAATGTGTAATATGCATAATAATAAAACATCATATCAATATTCTCATATAAAAAACATATAATTGAAAAAATATATAATTATGCTCACACATAAAACATGTGTATAAATCATAGAATCCTAATTTTGAACAATGAAATATTTATGTTCATGAATAATAAACATAAAACCATGGGATATATAAAATTTCCCAATTCATTTTATGTCTATGAAATAGAAATCCCACATGTCACAATATAAAATTTTCAAAATCATGCATGTTAAGAAGAAAGAAATCATTTAACCATCATAGTTATGAAATAAACCCCTATAAAGGTAATTACTTTTGAAATTATTCTTCAATAATGAATTCATGAAAAACCATTGGGTTTTCCAAATGAATAAGTTAAATAATATTTTGTCAAAACACATCATAATTCATGACAGGAAGATAAATATATCAAGAGGTGTCAATATAATGTTTTAGAAAATAATGACTCTTTAAAAACATATATTTATTATCTTTGAAATAATTTTTAAAATGTGAAAAAATGTATAAACCCCACAAGAGAATAGAAATAGTATTAACTATAAATTATATGGATATTAAGTGAATATTAATACTAAATATAATGTGATATAAGAGATAACACAAAATTAGGACATGTGATAAATCCCCTTACCTGATATCTTGATTTATTTTCCCAAATCTAAGTCTCTTATATGATAACCATAGGTTTATTAAAAAATTAAATTAAAAGTAAAATATATTCAGTTTCATAACTATGGATAATTTATAGTCACTGTATTTTTTCATTAATTTAATTTTTTAATGATGAAATATTTTGATACCATGCCATACATAAAATATTCATTCCTATTTTGACTTTACATTTTTTAATTATGGTAATTTATAAATACATATAATTAATTATAAATTCTAAAATTAATGTTTTTAAACAGTTATGTTTAAAAAATACATTATTATATGTGTATATAATTTGGGTGATAACAAAAAAATTGGAAACTTCCTAATTCAAGATTGACTGACCATTTACAGGTCATTGTCTGATGATGTGGTGAGAGATATATAATATAGGATAATGTTATAAATAACCTTTTTATAAGATATTAAAGTTATCAATATCACATTAACATAATAATAAATTGTTTAATGTTTTTTGTATTAGCAATTATAATGAGGACATGGATTTAGAATTTGTAATATAAATAAATAGATGAAATAAAATTGCCTATTTTTTGAAGTTATTCCTTTTCAATTAAAAATTATCCCAGATACCATATTGTTGTGATACTCGAGATAGCATTAACATATCATGAGGGGAATTAAAAATTATTATAGGATGAAAACATGCACCTAGAATTATAAAATATAATGTCAGAATGGGTTTTTCATAAAACATTTAATGAAAACAGATACATATCATTTTGATCAAAGAAAACTCCTAAAAGAGATAGTACTAAAATCAATATAGGTAAACCAAAACTGAAATTGTGGATCATCAATTACTAAATACAACAAAGATAAAATCAAATATCCCAAAGGAATTAAACCTCAAATATCAATATATCAACAATGTCATTTACCTCCATGTGGTGCTTTCCCATTTTTCGAACCTACACGAATGAAATCTATAAATTCTGAAGGAAATGTTAGGGTGTGAGGTAAATATCCTAGTCAGATCTCACCATGTATTTTTTAATAATATTCCATAATAAATACACCACTAAAGTTTCTAAAATTTAAAAAAAATGAATTTAATTACAATTCATATTTAAATAACCCTTTTTTTAATTTAAAAAGACTTAAATATTTAAAATAATTTATAAATCAACAATTTATATAAAATATTATATAATTAAATCGAAATGAGTTATTCAGTTACCAAATCAATTGCATATATATATATATATATTTTAAAATAATCATAACTATTTTACCACCAGTTAACATAAAATTTCATCATCTACCACTTGTGGGATAACAATATCCACTCCAACTTAGGGAAAAATTAATTCCACTCTCACATAAGGGATAATTAAATCCACTCCCACATTGTGAAATTTTATAATCATTCAATCAATAAAATTTGAAATAAACCATTTCAAATCAAAACATATTTTAAAATTCAGTTTCCAAATTTCTCATTTCATTATTGCAAATCAATTTAAAAACCAAATCTTGTATTTTTTATCATTTCATGAATTTCCCAATAAAAAACAACCATGGGTTTTAAATAAATAAATTTATTAAATTTATAGAAAATCAATTCATAAATCAATTTCAATTTCCATAAATTTCTAAATGAAATCAACAATTCTAGTTCCATTATATTTGGCGGTTTTTTCAAAATCATGCCAAATCAATTACAATTCCAAGGTGCATCATATTTGGTTTCCTTAATTAAATTGAAATCAATTAAAAAAATTAAGTCAAACCAAGGGTTTATTAAATTCAAAATATCAACGAAACCAACTACCTTTATCATGAAAACATGTATTAGAATACGTCAAATGGTATTTTCCAATGAGGAAAATTGGAACAAATTGATCGAGGAATCAAAACTAGATTAAATATTTGAAACAATGGAGTACATATCCATCAAACAAATGATGATCTGAAAAGACCCATGGTTTAAAGAAACATAGAATGGGAGTGATGGAATGGTAGAACATCACATATTATAGATGGATCAAATGAGTTTCCTGAAGCTTCAAATAATCCTAGGAAGTGGTTTATAAGAGATTCAAATGGTACTATAGAGCCTCCATGATTGATTATTTTGATTTATACCAATCTATGGCCGAGCGGGATGTAAAAAGGCAGTCCAATTTTTTTTTAATTTTTTCATTAATAAAAAACCCATATGAAATGTTATCTGTGAAGGGTTTCATGGATCCCAAAATAGTGTAACCTAACCCTACACCCCAATAGTTGGATTCACGATTTATACATGGGGAGAATGGTTTCTAGAACAATGTTCCAACTGTACAAATCCCCACTGTCCATTTTTTCATTGTTTACTCAAGGTGGGCACACTGTTTCAGAAAACGGTGCCCCAAGCATACATAATCCAAAAATTTCTAAATTTTTTGGATTTCTTCCTTAAACCAACTAAGATAAACCCCAACAAAATCATGAACAAAAATGAGCGTTTGGGAGAACCTAAAAAATAGACATTGGATGTTACAAACTCCCCACCATGGAATCTTTCTATCCTCAAAGTCATTTTATGAAGCTTCCATATCAAATGGATGAGGCCACTGCTCTCTCATGAGTGTCTCTCTCTCACACAACTAATGAATATTAGAAATGTGTTTCTATAGAACTAAAATTAAAGACATCAACCTATTATGATGTAACATAGATTTTGAATCAAATATATAGAATCAATTCTCATACATGGGTAAATCGGGCATGACATTAAGATCAATAAAGCTCAGAACATGATATAGATAAGAATGAAAATGTCATAGCTGCAATACATGGAACACATTATTTATTTATGTAAAATATGTTGGAATTTCAATTCATTAGTCCAATTTCTTAACCTTCTCAATAATATAAAAAGTTGTTAAAAAAGTTAGGAGCAATATTCTCTTGCCTCCCAAGATGTTTATGACCCAAATGAGGTGAAACATTCAAGAATAGTTTGCCACCATCTGAAAACTTTGATGGTATATTCTAACAATCAACCTAATATTTATTTTTATCTCTACCATCAACATTATCTGATAAATAAACTAAATATTTGATTACAAATCCAAGACAAATCTCGGTCCAACCAAAGAATGTAAAACCTCGTGATTTTATTAGATATATTATTTTTAATTTATTTCATATATTCTATTGTACGCTACACCATGATTATCTTTTGCTATATGCAACACCATATTAGCTTGCAGTATACGTAAAACTAATCTTGGATCGTGTTACACACAATTTCATGTTTGTTTGATAGTAGTTATTCTACGAAACATTGACTGTATATATATATATATATATATTAAATGTATAAATGAAATATGGTTGGATTTTGTTAAATGAAACAACAAAGGAGTCTTTTATAACACGCAACCCTTACTTGGCTTGAATTACACGCAATAGCCACTTTCCTCGATAGCGTATGTTGTACGCAATATCAGGATTCACTAAACAATGATATATGGTTATTATATTATTATGAACTAGTCGTTATGAATAGTATTAACTAAATTTTTAATTTTATAACATTATTATTTCATCTTACTCATATTCTAGAACATTGTATGTGAACAAAATAATTTTTTCGGGTAAAATAATTATTTTTCGAAAAATGCAGTTTTGCTACCTTTTAATGGCGCACCAAAATTAAATCCAGTTTTTTACATGTTTATAAGTTCAATTTAACAAAATAAACTTCTTATTTTGAATCAGGATATAAAAATTTACATTGGATAAGGTTTTGATATTTTTTCTGATAACTTTCATATTTTAATTAATAGTAAAAACACGATATATTTTATTTTAAAACAACTTTTTTCATCGTAATAATTAATATGGTTAAATTATGATATTAAATGGTTTTAAAGTATAAATAGAATATATTTTACCATTTAATATAATTTTTGTCATTAGAATTGATTTTACCTTGAATTTGTAGGTTAAATCAATTCAATCTTTTGCAATGTTCTAACCAAAAACCCATTTTCTTTCGACAACGGGATTAATTTTAATTTAATATATGAAACTTTTGTGTATTTAATTTTGAAAAATTGATTCCATATTTGGAATCAGTGGATCCAAATTATTTTAATTAACAATTTTTTATTTTTGGGCATTATGAATAGTAACTATGGTAAATTTTATTTACCATAGTTAAAGGTAAGTTGGGTAATTAAGGGTAAATATAAGATTATAAAATTACCCTACCACCTGCCAAAATCCTATTGGATGACTAAAAGTCGACCCATATCACCTAAGAGTCGAATTAGATTCATTTAATGGACTTTATTCCATGAAAATAATTTAATTATTATTAAAACCAATGAAAGTGACATCATGTCACTTTCTTAAATCTTATAAGTATAATAATTTTAATTTAGTGATAAACTTAATGAAACTTCGAAAATGAATTGTCTACAGAAAGACAATACAATTATCTAAATCATAGGAATTAATTTAGAAATTTTAGGGATTAATTAATTATCATTAAGTATGACACAATAGTGATGTTGAAATTATTTTATTTATTAAAATATCAAATAAATAAATTTAAAAATATTAAAATAGAAATTATATGAACTATTTAATGTGCTCCACTAATTTTCTAGATACATATGACATTTTATTAATCTATTAAAGATTCTATTTCGAATATATTTTCTGTATATATTTTATTTAAATTCAAAGAAATGAATAGTGTCAAAACTGACACTATTGTTATTTTATAAAAATAACATTTTATAAAATTGTTTAAAAAAAACAAATATATTTAAAAATTATAAATTTAAATTTGTATGTTATAATATTTCATAAAGTATCAAATTATGTAAAATTTACAACCCATATGTAATTATTTATAGTAATTTAAAATTTAGAATATTATTACCACAAATAAATTAAAATTGATAAATAAGGATAAATCAAGTTGATAATGTTTAATATAAATTCGTAACATGTCTAAATTTTATTGGTTGATGATATTACAACCCTATCCAATATAATATTTGTATATGAGTCATTTTTGAAGTTTTTAAGTGGGGTTGGGATTTAATATAAACTAATATTTCTTATATTTCCAAAGGTGCCCCTCTCCTCCCTTATAAAAGGGAACCTCCTCCCTCTCATCCTCACACCACTTTGAGCCTTACAACTCGGCCAACCCCTACCAAACTATCTCCTCCACTTCCCTAGAAACATCCTAGAGGTCCTGGTCTTTTTCAAAGACCAATTTTAGTGCCCTAAGAGGAGGTCTCAAAGAGGCGCTTCAAAGAAGAGGTAATGTCTGTTACCGATTCTTTCAACTTTATTTCTTCTTACACTATTTTTTTAGTTGTTTCATTATGGGATAATAACATAAGTATCACTAATATACTGATATTTTATTATAAGTTTGAAACAACCATATTTCACCATCTATCCATCCTACGGAAAATGAAATCACCACGCGTGCGTACGTACGGAATACCGTCTCCACGTCATGGTGTAATCTATTTTACACCACCACCTTACATGGATTGGTATAATGGTGAAAGTAATGAATATATATGATTTTTTAAAAGTGATATTGATTCTATAATATTATAAATACACTTTAATACAATTACACGATCTTGGGAATGATATCATCGCTCGTGCGTACGTACGGACTACCGTCTCCACGACGCGATGAGATTCACTCTTCATGTTAACCATTCAAGAATGATTATAAAGTATATATAATAAGTAATAATGAAATATATGACATTATAATGATACTGGATTTATGTATATATATATTTACGTCATCTACTTAATTACGTTCAATTCAATAAGGAAACAAAAACAGTGTTCATGTATACGTATGGCCTACCGTCTCCATGAATGGTGTATTTCTTTCCATTTATCAATCTATTATATAAATGTATATTCTGAATATATATTATAGATAAATCATTTTTTACATTCTGGATTTATGTAATCATGATCTATGTAATCATATAAATAAGTATAAGTTAAAACACGAATGACAAATGAAACGATTTTACCCAAAATGCTACATTAACATGAATTTACAAAAGAACGGGTAATATAAAGTCATAAGTGAACCATATATGATATAATAACAATGAATATGATTCTGTAATAAGTCAATGTCATTATTTAAATCATTATACAAGAGGTTTGGATACATATGAAGCATATCGGACCTAGGGTAAGGGATAAATATTCCAATCTCATTCTTATCAGAGATTGTTTATTCATAAGTATTTACTGGGGTTATTGTTATTATCCTTGTACATGTTTTATAAAAATGTTTTCATGTACGTTTATAGTGCTTTTTACCCATTTTTGACTTTTACTACATGGTATGTAAGGAATCTTTCTTTTTTTTACGTTATGAGGTACTTTTTTGACTTTTCCGGCAAAAGTACTAGAAGAATGTTTTTTTAACTTATACTGCACGAACGGATTTTTACGGTTTTATAAAGCCTTATTTTCATGAAGCTTCCTCCAAAATATTTCATGACTATTATCAAAAAAATCCTTTTCTTTTAAAATTGCATGACATTTTGTGAAAAGATAATTATTTTGAAGAAAAAATGATATTTTCCCCAAGAATTCATTTCATGTGTTTTATCAAAACCATTTTTCATCTAAGATGACATTATTTTATATGTGTATGTTCCAAGTATCATGTCTCTATGATTTACATGGTTTCACTTTTCTTATTATTAAATGATATCCATTTATTTTATATGGATTATTTGATTATGGGATGATGTTTAAGAAACCCATTTTATTTATTGGGTTATTATGAATGATGTATGTTTATTTTTTGGAACAAGTAAGAATAATTTCATTATGAGATGGGTGGTACATATATCTCCATCAAATTAATTGGGTAAATATTTATATCTCATGAGATAGACATGGATGGAACGGTATGTTAATCCGGTTCAGTATTATAGGACAGGAACGGGGAGTGACCTCGATTCAGAAAGGGACTTTGTCCACTAAGATGGTCTTGGAAGAAATGCCTTGGCTACTATGGAAATAATTACATGTGATTAATGGATTCCACAATTACATGTTTTATTCCAATCCTATTTTATCATGATTTTTGTTCCATTATGATCTATACCTTATGTACTTCCATGTTTTATGTCGTTGCTCAAGATTTTGATGTTTAAACATTATGTTCATGTTTTTTAAGTTAAAATGTATGAGCTCTATTTTATTTTATCCATGATTACCCTTAGTGAGCATTTTATCTCACCCTTTTTGTGTTTTATTTTCCCCCATGATTAAAAGAAAGGTTTTAGGTAAGGAAACAAAGAGTGGAAGATCATTATGGGAGATGTGGAAGATCATTCACCAAGATTAGAAGATTATGTTCCATGTTTCCAAACCCACTAAACTATTACGGTACTTGTGTGTCTGTTTTTGTTATGTATGAATTATTTCGCAAAAGTATTTTAATGTCCATGTACATCAGGCTTTGGGTCTCTACAGTTGGTATCATAGGAAAGGTTTACTCAACCTTTGTAAACTAGGATGTGAGAACTTTAGTGAGATCCCTAGATATATTTCTAAGGTATGTCTAGGGATGTCCCTAAGGTAAAGTATAAGTATAGTTTATAGTCCTAGAATTACGGTAATGATCCTAGAATTAAACCTAAGATGTTAGATATTGAAGGTACACCCCCTTTATTATGTTGTTTTCCTTACCATGATTTTTTCCTCTCACACTATTCTTTTTGGGTTTTAGACGATGGATGGAACCCGAAGGAACTGTGTTGATCAATGCAATGATTTTCCTCCTGAACAAACAAATATTATGGGAGATGGAGTGCAAAATATTATTGTTATACTTACACAAGCTATGAATCATTATGGATTTCCAAATGATCAGAGAAGGGAACAATATTCTATTGAGTCCTTCATGAGGCATCGTCCACCGTCTTTTAGTGGGACTTCTGATCCACTTGTTGCTGAACAATGGATTAGTACCACTGAAAAGATATTTTTAGTTCTCCAATGTTCTGAACATGATATAGTCATCTTAACAGTATATCATTTGGAAGGTGAAGCTGATCAATGGTGGAATCTTATCAAGAATACGAGGCCAAGTGATGAAATTGAGTCCATGGAATGGGACGAGTTCAAGAACATATTTTTCAATAAGTACTTCACTAGAATTCATCGATCAAAGATGGAGAAGGGGTTTCTTGAACTAAAGTAAAAGGATGATGAATCTGTTGGTGTATATGAAGCAAATTTTACAAGGCTTGCAAGGTTTGCATCTGGATTTATCATCCAAACTGAAAGTAAAGTTGATCGATTCTTAAGTGGCTTAAAACCAAATCTTCAAAGGGCCTTAGCTATAAGAGACTTTAGTAGCTTTGAAGAAATTGTGCGTTGTGCTATCAAGGTAGAAATTGAAGTTGGTGATACTTATCCATCTCATGGTTTTGACAAGAAACGAAAGATAGAGTTCAAGGAGAAATCTTAGAATAATGGTGAAAAGAAGAAGAATGTTTCCTTATGATCAATGTGTGGAAAGTAGCATGGTGAAGATTGTCTTAAAGAGACTAGAAAATGTCTTAAGAGTGGAAAATAAGGTCATCGAGCAGCTGAGTGTCGAAGTAATGGAAAAAAGGTTTCTAATGATGTGAATAATGAAATGACTACAGAGAATTCTCCACCAACACTTCAATGCAACATGTTCAAGGAAATGAGGCATTATGCTAATAAATGCCCTAATCCAAGGGTTAGTGATGATCGAAATGAGCAACCACTTAAGGAAAAGGACAAAGGGAAGTCACATGCGATCACTATTGGTGATGTTGAATATGACAACGATGTGGTGGAAGGATTATGTGTCTATGTAATGGGATTCCAAAATAATGTTGTATATAGTATCGTGGAATAATTGAATATTTATGTATTGGTCTATTATGGTTTTCAATAATTTTATGGTACCGGTAACCATGGAAAGTGATAGATATATTTTTGGAAAAAAGATGATATGCTCATAATGAAGGGATAAGGAGAAAATGAAATGTTTGAAAATATTCATGAGCTCATGATAGATATAAGGAAATAGTTATATCATGGTTTGAGTATATAGATTTTTGGGTTTTTGGTAAATGGAATGAGTTATCTTCTGACAGCACTCATGTTTTCACTATGATTCAATGGGTATTCTTTTTTTTCAATAGAATACATGATAAAGGCCTTCGAATGTTTGGAATGTGACAAACAAGACATATCTTATGATATATGGGGATCAACAATGGTATTAACATGCTTGTTATATGAAATCTCTGGTAATCATTTCCACTATAATATGAGGTGGACTACAGTATTATGGATACGTCAATAGATTAGAATGGATTATGTTAGACATAAGTTAGTATTGTTTAATTATATGAGTTTTTTTGATAGTATTAATGTGATGTTATAGTAATGTAGTTTTAGAAAAAGGGAAATCAGCAAGATGAGCGACAACCCATCGCATCGGACAAGGCTGTGGGAATCTAACCCACAACTAAAGTGCGACTAGCCTTTATCGCCAACCACTGGCCTACAACAAGTCCATGTTTAGTAGAAAATAGTCTTATTCTATTAAGCAGTACGATATATGATGTATAAGTCCATTTTTGGAACCGTATATGATTAATCTCACAATGGATGGACTTATGTATTTTTTATAACTTTTATAAACTTTTGTTTGAGACAGATGGAATGACCCATCATTCTATCACATGATCTACTAACACTTCAAGAATGAAAAATTCAACTTCATTTCTTTAAGAGATGAAGTGGAAATTGTCCAAAGAACGACCAACGGTGAGACTGTACCAAAATCACGAAAATATTTCCTCTAATTCCAATTTCATCAAATTTAGGGAAATGATCTTGAAAACCAAAAATTTTGTCCCATTTCCCTTATATCCGATGAATCAGATGGTACCTTATATCATCACAAATCTATGTCTTTGTGATTGATGGATTTTTCTTATCCATGTTCTCTACCACTCTCCATCAGAACATAATGGTTAGATTTTTCTTCCATATCCATATTTTCACCTATGTTCTCCTATATGGAAACCCAATGATGAGTTTCTTTGGGTAATCGTTACATTTCATACTTTAGTTTTAAAAATTAGGTTTTTGGTATTCCCTTTTTACGATGTGGGTTTCTACTAAAGAAACTTTCATGTATTAATCCATTTATAACCCTAACGAATTTCGAGGGCGAAAATCCTTTTAAGGGGGGTAGAATGTAACACCCTGAGATTTTATATGATATATTATTTTTAATTTATTTCATATATTCTATTGTACGCTACACCAAGATTATCTTGTGCAATATGCAACACCGTATTAGCTTGTAGTATATGCAAAACTAATATTGGATCGTGTTACACACAATTTCAAGTTTGTTTGATAGTAGTTATTCTACACAAAATTGAGTGTCTATATATATATATATTCAATGTATAAATGAAATATGGTTGGGTTTTGTTAAACACAACAACAAAGGAGTCTTTCACAACACTCAACCCTGACTTGGCTTGAATTACATGCAATCGTGACTTTCCTCGATAGCGTGTGTTGTACGCAATATCAGGATTCACTAAACAATGATATATGGTTATAATATTTTTATGAACATGCCATTATGAATAGTATTAACTATATTTTTAATGTTATAACATTATTATTTTATCTTACTCATTTTCTAGAACATGGTATGTGAACAAAATAAATTTTTCGGGTAAAATAAGTATTTTTCAAAAAATGCAGTTTTGCCGCCTTTTAATGGCGCACCCACATTAAATCTAGTTTTGACATGTTTATAAGTTCAATTTTAAAAAAAATAAACTTCTTCTTTTGAATCAGGATATAAAAATATACATTGGATAAAGTTTTGATATTTTTTTTGATAACTTTCATATTTTTATGAATAGTAAAAACACGCTATATTTTAATTAAAAACTACTTTTTTCATCGTAATAATTTATATGGTTAAATTATAATATTTAATGGTTTTAAAGTATAAATAGAATATATTTTTACCATTTAATATAATATATGTCATTAGAATTGATTTTTCTTTAAATTCGTAGGTTAAATGAATTCAATCTTTGGCAATGTTCTAACCAAATACTCGTTTTCTTTCGACAACTGGATTAGTTTTAATTTAATTTCAGAAACTTTTGTGTATCGAATTTGGAAAAATGGATTCCATATTTGTAATAAGTGGGTCCATATTATCTTAATAAGATACATTTTATTTTTGGGCATTATGAATAGTAACTACGGTAAATTTTATTTACCATAGTTAAAGGTAAATCGGGTAATTAATGGTAAATATAAGAATATAAAATTACCCTAACACCTGAAAAATTCCTATTTGATGACTAAAGGTCGACCCATATCACCTAAGGGTCAGATTAGATTTATTTAATGGACTTTGTTCTATGAAAATAATTTAATTATTATTAAAACCAAAGAAAGTGACAACATGTCGCTTTCTTAAATCTTATAAGTATGATAATTTTAATTTAGTGATAAACTTAATGAATAATAGAAAATGAATAGTCTCCATAAATCTAATACAGTTATCTACATCATAGGAATTTATTTAAAAAATTTAGGGATTAAATAACTATCATTAAGTATGACACAATAGAGATGTTGAAATTATTTTATTAATTAAAATATAAAATAAATGATTTTAAAAATATTAAAATAAATATTATATGAACTATTTAATGTTCTCCTCTAATTTTATAGATACATATGAAATTTAATGAATCTATTAAATCTTTTAGTTCTGACATCTCTTCTGTATATATTTTATTTAAATTCAAATAAATGAATAGTGTCAAAATTGACACTATTGTTATTTTATAAAAATAACATATTATAAAATTGTTTAAAAATAAACAAAATATTTAAAAATTATAAATTAAAATATATATGGTCTACAATGTCATAAAGTATCAAATTATGGAAAATTCACAACACATATGTAATTATTTATAATAATTTAAAATTTAGAATATTTTTACAAAAAATAAAATTAAATTGATAAATAAGGATAAATCAAGATGATATTGTTTAAAATAAATTCATATCATGTCTAAATTTTATTGGTTGATGAGCTTACAAGCCTATCTCATCTAATATTCATATATGAGTCATTTTGGAAGATTTTATGTGGGGTTGGGATTTAATATAAACTAATATTTCTTATATTTCCAATGGTGCCCCTCTCCTCCCTTATAAAAGGGCACCTCCTACCTCTCTTCCTCAAACCACATTGAGCCTTCAAGCTCGGCCAACCCCTGAAAATTATATCCTCCACTTCCCTAGAAACATACTAGAGTTTATGGTCTTCTTAAAAGACCAATTTTAGTTCCCTAAGAGGAGGTCTCAAAGAGACGCTTCAAAGAAGTGGTAATGTCCGTTACCGATTCTTTCAACTTTATTTTTTCTTCCACTTCTTTTTTAGTTGTTTAATTATGAGGTATTAACATCAGTATAACTCATATACTGATATGTTATTATAATTATGAAAAAAAACATATTTCACCATCTATCCATCCTACGGAAAAAGAAATCACCGCGCATGCGTACGTACAGAATACCATCTCCACGCCACGGTGTAATATATTTTCCACCACCACCTTACTTGAATGGGTATAATGGTGAATGTAATGAATATATATTATTTATTTATAGTGATATTGATTTTGTAATATTATACATACACTTTAATACAATTCCATGATCTTGGGAATGATATCATCGCTCGTGCGTACGTACGGACTACCGTCTCCACGACGCAATGAGATTCACTCTCCATGTTAACCATTCAAGAATGATTATAAAGTATATATAATAAGTAATCATGAAATATATGACATAATAATTCTACTGGATTTATATATATATATATATATATATATATATTTATGTCATCAACTTAATTCCATTCAATTCAATAAGGAAACGAATACAGCGGTCATGCGTACGTACGACCTATCGTCTCCAGGAACGGAGTATTTCATTCCATTTATCAATCTATTATATATATGTATATTATGAATATATATTATATATAAATCATGTTTGACATTCTGGATGTAAGTAATCATGATTTAAGTTATCATATGAATAATTACAAGTTAAAACATGAACGACAAATGAAACGAATTTACCCAAAAAGATACTTTAAAATGAATTTACAAAAGAACGGGTAATATAAAGTCAAAAGTGAACCATATATGATATAATAACAATGAATATGATTATGTAATAAGTCAATGACATTATTTAAATCATTATACAGGAGGTTTTGATACGTACGAAGCATATCAGACCTAAGGTAAGGGATAAATATTCCAATCTCATTCTTATCCGAGATTGTTTATTGTTAAGTATTTACTGGGGTTATTATTATTATCCATGTACTTGTTTTATAAAAATGTTTTCATGTATGTTTAAAGTCCTTTTTACCCATTTTTGACTGTTACTACATGTTATGTAAGGAATCATTATTTTGTTTATGTTACGAGGTACTTTTTTGACTTTTCTGGCATAAGTACGAGAAGAATGTTTTTTTAAACATATACGGAACGAACGGATTTATAGGGTTTCATAAAGCCTTATTTTCATGAAGCTTCCTCCAAAATATTTCATAACTATTATCAACAAAATCCTTTTCTTTTAAAATTTCATGACATTTTTTGAAAAGAAACTTATTTTGAAGAAGAAAGGATATTTTCCTCAAGAATTCATTTCAAGTGCTTTATCAAAACCATTTTTCATCTAAGATGACATTATTTCATATTTGTATGTTCCAGGTATGATGTCTCTATGATTTACATGGTTTCACTTTTCATATTATGAAATGATATCCATTTATTTTATATGGATTATTTGATGATGGGATGATGTTTATGAAACCCATTTTATTTATTGGGTTATTATGAATGATGTATGTTTATTTTGTGGCAGAAGAAAGAATGTTTTCATTATGAGATGGGTGGGACCTATATCTCCCTACAATGCATTGGGTAAAGATTTATATCTCATGAGATAGACATGGCTGGAACGGTAAGTTTATCGAGTTCAGTATTACAGGACTGGAACGAGGAGTGAACTCGATTCAGAAAAGGACTTTTTCCACTAAGATGGTCTTGGAAGCAATGCCTTGGATACTATGTAAATCATTACATATGCTTAATGGATTCCACAATTACATGTTTTATTCCCATGCTATTTTATCATGATTTATGTTCCATTATGATCTATGCCTTATGTACTTCCATGTTTTATGTCGTTGCTCATGATTTTGATGTTTAAACAATATGTTCATGTTTTTTAAGTTCAAATGTATATGGTATGTTTTATTTTATCCATTCTTACCCTTAATGAGCATTTTATCTCACCCGTTTTATGTTTTATTTTCCCTCAAGATTAAACGAAAGGTTTTAGGTAAGGAAACAAAGAATGGATGATCATTATGGGAGATGTTGAAGATCTTTCACCACGATTAGAAGATTACGTTTCAAGTTTCCAAAGTCACTAAACTATTACAGTCCTTGTGTGTCTGTTTTTGTTATCTATTAAGTGTTCTGCAAAAGTATTGTAATGTCCATGTAAATCAGGCATTGGGTCTCTTCAAAGAACATTAACAAATCTCTTACCAACACAACAGTGATTTACAAGGTTAAACATACAAGGCCTTGAAAGGTTCCACTATGATCATGGACTAGTAATTATTATTATATGTTAACTCAAACAGTCCAAAATGGACATCCAAATATCCATGAAAATCAAGGAAATATGCATGAAGCATATCCTCATGAATCTATATAGCACTCTATGTCTGGTCATTCATCTACAAATGATATGTCATACTCAAATTAATCTGACATCACAATGCCTCCTAAATGCCTCTCAAAAAGTTATATGTAAAAACAAGATATCTATTAGAGATTTTAGTAGATGGAACTCCCTAAAAATGAAAAATCTCTCTCGCATAGATATTTCCATGCTCCTCAACATTCGATGTATCACATATTAGATTAAAGTTATCCATTTTTTTGGCCTAAACATCACAATACATATAATGCAATTTGTTCTTTGGGTTCATGTAAACCTAAAAAAACATCCATATATATTTCATCCCACATATATGTCAGAAATCGATGTCGCTGAAGCAAACATGATGGTCCAAATTCTCTTCCTTGACTACTTCGCATGTATAACATCACAAATTGTATTATGTGATGTCTCATATCATACCCATACAATATAATCAGATATTTATTCCCTAGAACAACATTTTTGGTTCCTTGGTCCACTTCCCATAATGATTCATGGAAATCCACCATCACATATTTCCTCACATGCACCAGTATAATGTATCTATTTTGGAATAATAAGACACCCTTTGTAGATAATGACAACACAACAATGGTGTCCCCAAAATAAAGAGAGTTTCTAGTGATGCAGAATTTATCCCCAAGATACCACATTTGATGATTCACTTGGATAAGAGTGTAGGTCAACTGAATAATATACAAAAGTGTATCAAAACCTGATTCCAAAACTAAAATACGAAACTATGTAAAAGTATATATAAAGTTACACTCTTCTGATTATTTTATTAATTGACATGGTCTATTTTTTCCTACTCAAAGAATATGTTACAATATTATCATTCCATAAGGTATAACGGATGTCAAGGTAAAATGATTTATGGTGCTCTACCCAATCCTTCTAGAAGAGATTCAAATATTTTTCGTGAGAATATATAATTCGATATATTATGGTCAGATAACAAGGTAAACATTTCTACAAAAAGGTATTTCTAAAAACTCTAAATTTCATTCATCACATCTACAAGTTAATTTTCATGGGTTGGGTAATTATTATCATATAGACTAAGCTACTAATATATTTACAAACAATGTGGTCCCCCTAAAAATGAATACATCCCAATCCAGAACCTGATGTGTCACAGAAGACCTCATAGCCATATATGGCCTCTAGAAGAGTTAACCCTGGAACTGTACTCAAAAGATGTTTCATCTCAAAAAAAGGAACTCTAGAATTTATTATTTCATGAAAAATTCCCTACCTTCCAAGAATGAGTTTTCATTTGAGAATTTCTTTTTGGAAATCCTTTAAAATTAATAGACAATATCCATCTAATCCCAAAAAGAATGAAATTATGAAATAATTCTACGATTTCTCACATATCATAAAATATTACACCTTCTCAATATCGTCTAAGAATATTGTTTTAATCCCCTGTGTCACAAAAACATCGCATTACAAATCCAAAAATTAAATTTTTATAGCATGGGATAAAATTAATTTTTTCTCAAAAATCCTAGAGCGTATATTAGATGATGTACAAGATCCTTCTTAAACAAGGATTAATAAAGAATGGATTCCATAAATACCACAAAAAATTATCTATATACACATCGATGATTTTTTCATCAATGGCATAATAATTATAGGATCAGTGGTTACACAAAATGGTATTAAAAGATACTCATAATGGAAGAACCTTCCTAGGAAGGAGATTTTATAAATTTTATATTATTTTGTTTTCAACTAGTTATAGCTATATCACTGATAGATGTTTCAGAAATAGATTTCCCCTTTAAACAGGTCAAAAAGAGAATCAATCTTTGGAAAATAATACCTTTTATTTTCCATGAATTGATTGAGTTTTCTGGAATCAAAATATAGGTGATGTATTAGATCCTCTTTCATATAAAATTGAATAAGGGATGCCCTAGGTTAAAGGCTCAGGTATATGGATATTATCTCTATAAGATTTTCCAATTGAGTCTTCAACTATATCATTTTGGTTGCTTTCATATGGTAAGAAGGTATATACATTGGTTTAGTACTATAAACTAAATCGATATAAAATTACACTACCCTTACCGATGGAAAAATAGAGAATTAAGAATAAAAAACATCGGGAATATGATGAAACTAGATGTATATTCTCATTCTATTATTCTCACTCTCGATCAAAACAACTCATTGATACCACATTCTATAACTATTTATTTTATTTTTTAGTTATAATCAACCTGGGGTCCTATTATAAATGAAATACACTACACACCACGTCAGACACTGAAAATTAGACCCATTGAAGCTATAAATCAATTCATGCTTTATTAGTAATGTGTCAATCCATCATAAAATTGATTTTAATATGTTTCACTTTGAGTATCAAAAAATTCTATGAATGATCTGTCTATGATAAAAAGATGAGATAGGACAGAAAATTATGACCCTGCTTAATCTTTATTCAAGGGGTGAAGTAATTTCTGTCATATAAGATTAAATCATCATACAATGATTTAGAATATTCACAATATGAGTTAAACTGAAATAATCAGATGGACCAGTATAAAATTAATATTTAAATATATATGACTCTATAGTATTGTAACCTCTAACAATTATTGAAACCATATCTTATTCCTCTTTAGACTTTTCCTCTCTATGAAGGCGCTTCGTTCGGGATTTCCATGGATGAAACCCCTTAGAACATTATGAATCTCATTTCAACGTAGTATATTTTAGTGTTGATGATGTAATTATACTATGTGGAAAATAAGAGATATGGTATAACAACTATAAGTGATATGAGTGATATTAATAACCACATATCGTGGGTGCCTCATTGCAAACCCTTTTTGAGTTCCAAGGGTTTCCACACTAGAATAAAGTTAATTGTGCTCTTCAAGGAACTACAGGATGTCTAGAATAACTCTTCAACCATGAACCACCAAAAGTATCATCATCATTTCTCTTTCCATTGAAAGAACTCACTGTACTAACACTATGAGAAAAGGGAACATTTGTAAACCCTTACAATCTAGGTCTCACTCAACCATCAATGATCTATCTAGAATATCAACATAAGAACAGAGACACTACTGGAAAATTGGGTTATATCCATGGTCGAAAACCATGGCTATAGGGTTCAAAACCATGGCTATAACATATAGCCACATTTCCAGCTAGTCGTGGCACCTATTGGCATAGCTATAGCAAAAAGCTATAGCCACGCTTTTATTGGGCTATAGCCATGGTTTTAAACTGTGGCTATAACCCTATTGCCACAGTTTCACTAAACCATGGCTATAACCCCCATATCGGTCCATCGTGGTAGTTGGGCTATAGCCACGGTTGTCCCCCATGGAAATAGGGTATAGCCACTGTTTATAACTGTGGATATAGCCCAATAAAACCGTGTCTATAGCCCAAAATTAATTTTATCCCATCGAGATTCGATCTCTATACCTTCACTAGGTAGACCAAACATCATTCCACTACTCTATAGACATCTTTGCGTATATATATATACATATTGTTAAATATATTATTAAAAACTATGGCTACAGTATGTAAACCGTGGCTATAAACCGTCCCGCCATTTTTTCATGGGTAAATATTTTTCCCTGGCAAGGGTGGCAGATCTATAGCCACAGTTTTGATGAACCGTGGCTATAGTTCATGAAAACAATAGCCTATATCTACATTTTTACCAAAACCATGGCTATAGACCAACCCTATAGCCACAGTTTCTCCCAAACTGTGGCTATAACCCTTTGAAAAAGACTATATAGCCACAGTTTGGGTGAAACTGTGGCTATAGATTTTGAGAAAAAAAACTATAGCCACAGTATCACTAAATTGTAGCTATTGCCTTTGAAATTAAATTCTATAGCCACATTTTTTTTAAAAACGTGGTTATAGCCTCGTTTTCTAGTAGTGAGATTCTTCAAGAAGACATGATAAAAAAATATCAAACTGAATTTCCATAATTAACAACCGAGTCATAATATTTTCATTTGATACTATCTCATGTGAGAACTACACATTCTTGTAGATTTGGTACACATTTCCTGGCAGGTTCGAGTTAGCCTACATATGTTAAAAAACACTACAACCTTATCTAGTACCATATAATTGGGATACAACTTGTTAGTGGAATGAATATTAATTTCATTCCACTCTAATGACTTTTATTTCATCACAATCACTATAGATTACAACCATCTCTTCCAAGGTACCTATATGATGAAGGTGATACATTTTACATTGATCACATTATGAATCTTTATGGAATAAAAAACAATCAATTTCAAAAAACCACTCATCATGTTGATGATAATTATATCATTGTAATATTGGAGGATTTTGGTTAAGGAACTCCTTGGAAAAGGTATCACCCAAAGCATCAACGGTATGTTCCCCTTTAAATAATAAAATAGCTCATGTTGTATGCAACTTTGATTTCAAACACATCACAACCAATAAAACTGGCTGTTGTGAATAGTAATACCCACTTTTTAAAATTTTAGAAATTTTATCATTCAAAATGACTTCATTTTTGGATTTGGAATATCAAAATTAGCTTAGGGTATATTTTAGGTATTTTATTGAAAAATTTAAAATTTTGATGAATAGTGAAATTGATTAGTTATTTTTTATAACCAACATTTTATTTAAATAATTACTTTTTTAAATTTTTTTAGGTTAAAATATATACAAAATACATATATAAGTTAAATTTAAATCATTGGAGTCATTTTATAATAATTATATATATATATTATTGATCTTTTAACTGTCTTTTACACACCTACTAGGAGCATTTGCAAATTTTCATAAAATATAATTTTACCACTTCTGTGAGTTGAATTTCAAAAATTCGGGAGACACAGTTGATATCAGTAAGTAAAACGTGGTTAAATACGATGAATTTAGTTTTTGGTGCATAGTAAATTTTGAAATTTAATTACCATGTTTAAAAGTAAATATGGTAAATAAGGGTAAAAATGATATCATAATTACCCTAACACATGTACTGATTCTATTAGAAAAGTATAATTCAACCCAAAAAAACCTTAGGAATAAAATATGATCCTCTTCGGTCTACTTGGATTGGATTTGGACATTTATTATTATTTTTATTTAAAAAAGTGTTTATAGAGTTATATTCAAAGATTAATAAATAAACCATTTTCAATATAGGGTTACACAGAATATAAATTGGACTATAAATATTCATTAGAAATATAAAAATATTTCTTACATAATGGTTTTTTTATTGTTTAGACATTATATAATATAATTTATTTATGACCTAATGATGAGGATGTAATTATCTTATTATTGAAATATTAAAATAATTGATATTATAAATTTCTAAATAAATGTAAATTTATACTTTTGATGAATTACCCTATTTTTATAGGTTAATATGACATGTTAGGGATGATTAAATGATTTTTTCTAAGTAATCATGCTATTCTGACTAACAAAATCAAAATATCAAATAGTTTCTAAATTGACATAAAAGAGTTTTAAAAACAAATATTATATTAATAATTTATATAATATTCCTAAAAATCTATTATTCTGCCAAAATACTTATATAATGAAATGTGTAATATTAATGTTCCACTTGGGGTTTGTTTTAATAAATTTAGTATGTTTATTAACACTGTAATATAACAATACAAAGAGACATGGTAAATGTCAAACTATATAAGTAAGAGTTAATTCTAAAATATAGGGTTAATATGATAAGATAAACTTGTATAAAACCTATTTGTTGAGAGGTATTCGACCCATCCCCACCTTATCCTCAAAATAATTCATTTTGGTGACATTAAAAATCGAAAATTATTATATTATAATATAATATTGCATGCTTCTCCTAAAGTGACCCTCACCTCTCTTATAAAAATGAACTTCCCCATCTGTCATATTCACACCTCCAAAGACATTGGTCTCGTCCAACCCCTACCCAAATATCCTCTCAACATTCCTACCTTAATTCTAGAGTCCTTCCTTTGGCCAGAAATTCAATCTAAAGAAGCTCTTTTGATCAAATTAAAAGGAAGAACCTGAAAAAGAGGTAATTATTTAATCACCACATTCACGTTCATTCATTCTTCAACTTGATCTATATTTATTGATTCCATTATAAAATAATAACTACAGTATCATCTATATACGGTTATTTTATTATAAAAATGGTACAAAATATCCAATTTTGTATCCATCATATGAATGACAAAGTCACTATATGTGTGTATGTACGACTTACCATCTCCACGTCGGGGTGTAGTTTGTTATTAAAACACATCATTATTTGGAAGGGTATAATAATGAGTATAACTGATGTAAATAATAAATATAACATTTTAATAATTATGTATATATGATACACCATCCAATTATATACGATTTTTCAATCAATATAATGATATTGTTGCGTGTGCGTACGTACGGATTACCGTCTCCACGAACGCGATGAGATTCATTCCCAATCATAATGTTTCAAGAATAATTTTAATTTTATGATTCAAAATAATGTTTACGAACATAATATCTTTCTATGTACTAATCAAATACATCCAATTCATAAAAAACATGGCTTATGAAACCATGCATATAATGTTAAATGAATTAGTTAACACCCACAACAGTAATACTACTAAAATATTATTAACAAAGAAATATTATAAGATCATATATGATAACATATTTACATATATATTTCTTGAATAATATAATAAAAATGATTTAACAATTATACAGGTAGATAATGTACCCTCGACGAAGGAAAAGTACAAGGTAAGGGTTTATTTCACAATCTCTTAATTATCTGATGTTGTTTGTACTTAGGTATATAGAAGGACCTCTTTATCATCCACATCCATGTTATTTAAACCTTAGATCACATGTTGAGATCATTCTCAATAAGCTTGCATGTTATGTGGGATCAATATTTTTGTCTGGTAGAATTTTTCTATAACAATAGCTTAAATTCATGTATTCAAATGGCACCATATGAAGTGTTATATGGAAATAGATGTTGCACACCAACATGTTGGGATGATGTTGGTGAAAGAAAACATGTAGGACAAGATCTTTTTGAGTAAATTATGGAAAATTATATGGTTATCAAAACCCACATCAAAGTAGGTCAAAGTATGCAGAAGAGAAAAGACGATAACCGGAGGAAGGATTTAAAATTTCATGTAAGAGATCATGTTTTCTGGAAGGTATCTCAATGTAAGGGAGTTATACGATTCGGTAAGAAGGCTAGATTATTTCCTACGTACATCATACCATTCAAAATCATTGAACGAATTGGAGCTGTAGCTTACCATTTGGTTATTCCACCAACTCTCTCCAATGTTCATGATGTGTTCCACATATCACTATTGAGAAAATACATACTTCACCCAACGCATGTACTCACCTATGAGGAAATTGAACATAAACATGATATGTCTTATTGTGAATATCATGTTAGGATTCTTGATAAAACTGAGAGACCAAATGACTCATCTTGTAAATGTTCTATGGAGTAACCCTAAGATGGAATAGGCAAGGTGGGAAGCTAAGGAAATTTTGATTATGAAACACCATAATCTTATTATACAATAATACTCTATAAATTTTGAGGATTAATTTATTTTAATGAGGGTATAATGAAACACCCTAAGCATTCACAATACGTTTCTCTTTGAACAATACAAAAGCTTGTGTTGTACGCATCTTCAAGTTCAAACACACCACAACCAATCAAACGAGCTGTTATGAATATTAATACAACTTTTTGATATTTTTTAAATTTTATCATTCAAAATGGACTTCATTTTTGGATACGGAATATCTAAATTACCTTAGGGTGATTTTTTTTGTATTTTTCAGGAAAAATAAAAATTTTAAAGAATATGGAAAAACACCGAGTTATTGTATAAAACAGACTTTTTATTTAAATAATTATTTATTTTATAGAAATTTATGTTCGGGTAAAATAGATAAACAATACCTATATATGTTCATTGTGATTCGTTAGTGTCAATTTATAATAATGTTAGATATATTAAAATTTTATTTAACTTTTTACCGTCATTTTTATCCACCTCCTAGGAGCAATTAGAAATTTGAATAAAACGTAATGCTACCACTTCTGTGAGATAAATATTCAAAAATACAATAGACATGGTTGATATCAATAAGTAAAATGTGGTTTAATAAGATGAAAATAATTTTTAGTGAATAGTAACTTTTGACTTTTATTTACGACAGTTAAAAGTAAATACGGTAATTAAGGGTTAAAATGATATCATAATTACCCAAACTCATGAACTAATTCTAGTGGATAAATATAATTCAACCAAAAACATCCTTATAAATAATATATGACACTCTTCTGGTATACTTGGATTATATTAGGACATTTATTATTATTTTATTAAAGAAGCGTTAAAAGAGTTAAATTCATTGTTTAATAACTAAATGATTCTCAATAGAAAATTACACACAGTATAAATTCAAAAATAAATATTCAATAGAAATCTAAAATTATTAACTACATATTGGTATTTTATTTAAAAAATTTAGACATTATGTAATTTAATTTATTTATGACATAACGATGATGCATTAATTACCTTATTAATGATGTATTAAAATAATTAATATTATAAATATCCAAATAAATATACATTGAGACTTATGATGAAATAAACTAATTATATTGGTTAATATCACATCTAGGGTTTATTAAATAAATTTTTTAAAAGTAATCATGTTGTTATGAAATTAACAAAAAAATACCAATTAGTGTCCAAATTGACATACAAGTGATGAAAAACTAATATTATATTATTAATTGATATAATGTTTATAAAATTCCGAGGTTTGGCCATGAAACTTATATAATGATATGTGTATGATTAATGAACCACTTGGGGTTCTCATTTGATTTTATTGTAGGTTTATTAACCATATAATATAAAAATATAAAGAGACATAGTAAATGTCAAACTAGTTAACTAAGAGTTAAATCTAAATGATAAAGTGTATATGATAACCTAAACCAATCTAAAACCTATTGGATGAAATGTTTTAGACACATCCCATCCTTATAATCAAAATAATTCATTTTGAATAAATTAGAATCCGAAAATTATTTTAGCATAAAATAATATTTCAAGATTTTCCTAATGTGATCCTCAACACTCTTATAAAAGGGAACTTCCCCTTCTCTCAAATTCACACATCCAAATCCATTTGGTTCGGCCATCCCCTGCCCAAATATTCTCTCAAATATCCTCCCTTTAACCTAGAGTCCCTTTTTAGGTCAGAAAGCCAACCTAAGGAGCCCTTTTTATCAAATCTAAAGGACGGTCACGAAAAAGAGGCAATTATTTCATCTTCTCTTTCAAATTCTTTTCTTCGTCTACTGCCTCTTTCTTTGTTGTTTCCATTATAAAATAATAACTCCAGTATCATCTATATACTAGGATGTTATTATAAAAATGGTACAACCATATCCAATATTATATCCATTGTATGATTGAAAAAGTCACTATACGTGTGTACGTATGAGGTACCATCTCCACATTCTGGTGTAGTTTGTTATTGAAACACATCATTTTTTGGATGAGAATAATAATAAGTATAACGGATTTAATAATAAATATATATTTTTATTGAATCTGTTTATATGATATACCATCTATTTATATATGTTTTTTTCATCAATATAACTATATTCTCCCTCGTGCATACGTATGGATTACTGTCTCCATGAACGCGATGAAATTCATTATCCATTTATATCATTCAAGAATAATTTTACTATTATGATCCAAAATAAGGTTTTTGAACATAATATAGTTCTCTTAATGAATCAAATACATCCTATTCATCAAAAACATGTTTTATGTAACCATGCATATAAAATAAAACGAATCAGTTATCATCTGAAACAATGATACTATGAAAATATTATTGACAAAGAAATATTAGAAGATAACATATGATATCATATTTACATATATGGTTCTTCTATAATTTCATAAAAATGATTGAAATATTAGACAAAAGGTTAACATACCCTCAACCAAAGAAATGTACAAGGTAAGGGTTAATTTCACAATCTCATTATTTTCCAAGGTTGTTCTTACGTAAGTATCTACTGGGACCTCTTTATCATCCACATCCGTGTTTTCTTAAAAATTTATTTCAAATGTTTTTTACTATTTACTAGATAATGGATTAAAGTCATTTATACCTTTATTTGACCTTATATATTTTTTAATGAATATTTCCATCATTTTCCAAATAATGTACTTTATGCCCATTTTTTCATATTTAATTTAAGAATGTTTTTTATCATATACAGTGGGTGTAGTAATTTTATTCCATTATGTCATTATCAAAGCTTCACATACATGATTATAATAATATTTTCCAAAATTAATGATTTCTTTTATAATTAAATTACTTTTAAGTTATTTAATAATATAATGGGATAATTTTTATTTTATTGATTTCCTCTATGTCAACATCCATTGATATATTTTAAACTTGATTGAAGTTGATTTATTATGATACAAAAATTCCTTATTGTATTGAACGATTTTTGATGTGTTTGACTGTGGATGAGTTATTATTACACCATTCATGGTTTTTGGATAAATTATTGACATTTCTTATAGAAGTTTTAATATGAATGATTATGTTATGATCAATCTGTTTCATATGGGGAATTCATTGGACTTTGTAATTGACGGGAGGAGCCCGCTATAGCACCATGATTCATCGGTAGGTCTCACGAGACAAACTATTTTCTTGGCACATGGACATTAAAAAATCATATTTATAATCTCGGCACAATTCCTTGATGATGTAGTTATAATGTCCGGCATTTTCCATTCCATCATTATGAAAGTAGTTATTGATATGGCATGTGATTATTCGACTAGTGGAATATCCATGAGAATAAGTTAATGAAATTATTTTATTATATCATTTCCATATTATACTGATATTTATGTGGAAAAGACCTTTGTTTTAGTCTTATACATTTCCTTAAATGTTTATGATTATTTATGAATTCTTCCGCTATATTGTTATCCTTACTGACCATCTGAGCTCACCCCTTTCTATGTTTTATTTTTTTCAGGATGTGAAGAAGAATTTTATGGTTGACCTATAGGGTTAGGATAAGGATATAAGTGTTCTAAAAAGGGAAAAATGTTTTTGATGTTTTTATTTCATGATGTATTGTAAATTTTATTAATTTATATAGTATTTCCAAAGCTACTTAACTGATATGTATTTTGGGACATGATTCCATTTATTGTGCTGATCATTATTAATAATGCATTGTCTCTAGAAAACTGGGGTCCGGGTGTTACAGAAAAATTCTTGAATTCATCCCTCTAAGCATCCACAAGAATTTCATGAATAGTAATGGGTGTAGGTGTCTCTCCTAAATCATGGATATAACGCACAATAATCTCAATTAGACTCTAGTCCACGAGAGTATTTTCTCGATGTAGTTTATCGGTGGATTCCTCATTGATCCAAATCAGACATATTCTTAGAGGATTTATGATACCCAACATCACCCAAGAATAATGAGTATTTCATAATATTATTCATACCAACACTTTTTCAGGATCAAAATGTTAAATAATCCCATAAGATACATAATTTTTTTGGAGTTCTACTTATCCAAATTTAATGTATGAAACGAATAGAAATAAAAATCAATATTACATTCAAAAACCACCTATGGTGACTTAAGGATCAATGCGATGAGAGAGGACCATACACTCACTCACAACTACCTCCAAATTCCCAATATGATCTCTCAATAACATACTATCATTATGGAATGATGCACACCTTGATTCATTGATACAAAGTTTTCACAAAATAATCCTAGAAACGATGGTATATTGATACCTAATCCTACACTGACATAGACAAAAGGGTGTTTCTAATCCCCATGGTTTGGCATCAAGGACCAAGAATCATCCAATATAAACGTGGGAATTGTTTTACCACACAAAAATAGAAGAAAAAATATCCCTACATAATGCTCAAAGAAATCTCCCAAAGTATACAGTACCAGATTACAAAAAATTAAATTCAAACCCAAAGTGTGATACATCAATTACTCAAGAAAATTGAGACGAACTCATTTATCCCAAAGCATTCAACACTCCAAACCTGAATGATCAACAATATCTCCCCTCTATGTGGAACATTCCCCTCGATCAAACCATAAAGAATGAAATATAAATACTCTTAAAGGTAATGGTAGGGTTTGAGATAAAAATCCTAGTACTTACCACCATGTATTCAATAATAATATTTCATAATAAATATACCAAAACATGCTCTCAATTTTACTCAACACAGTAATTTTAGTAAAATTTCATATTAAAATATTATTTTTCATTTGTAAAATATAAACATTTCAATAAATATATTTATCAAGAAATTATATAATGTAGGTTGTGTAATTCAATACGAATAAGAAATTTATGTTCACAAACAGTTGAATATATATATATATATATATATAATCACATTTACTACACCCCACCTTGAGAAATAATTACATCATCTCCCAATAAATGGAAAATTATCTCCACTCCCACATAATGTTATATTACTACCACTCCCAATTAACAGAATCTTATAACTAAATCCACTTATTGGAAAGTTAAAATCAATCAATTAATAAAATTTGTAATCGATTATCTCAAATCAAGAAATCATTTACAAATCAATTGCCCAATTTCTCATTTCATTATGCCAACTCATGTTCCTACCTAAATCATGGATTTATCATCAATATATGACTTTATCGCAATAAATAAACCAATTTTTTTGGAAATAAATATTATCCATAATTTTGAAATCAATTCTATAATACATTTTTCATTTCCATCAATTTCCAACTTACACTCAAAATTCATATTACCTGGGATTTCGGTATTTTTCTCAAAATCATAAAAAAAAATTCCAATAAAAATATATAATGGATAGTTTTTAATTCTACTCAAAGAAAATAAATCAAATAAGGAAAATAAAAGGTTTATTAAATTGAAAATCTCAATGGAACTACCTATCAGTATCACAATAACATTTGTCACAACACCGGTAATAGGATTTTCCAATGAAGAGTGATGGAAACATAGATCAAAGAATTAAACAATGATTCAATATCCAATGAAATATAGTTTGTATCCATAAAACTTGTGATGATATAAAAAACATATTGAGGAATGAACTAATGAGTGTAAGAGACGAAATATGTAAATATCACCTATTTTATTGGGCTCGAATGGGTTTCTACCATATTTAATTTTTATAGGAAGTATTTTATTTGTAAAATGGTTCTTGGGGGACTCTAATACCTATGATTTCTTGTAATCTTGGGTTATGGTCGATTGTGAGGTAAAAAGGGGGTTCAATAAAATTTATTTATTTTTAGGATTAATAAAAATCCACACAAATGTTTATGATGGAAGGACCACAAATTTTTTAAAAAAAGTGTGCCCAAACTATTCTCCCCTCTATTGGTTTATATGTTTTCTTGTGGTGGGAGAATGGTTTTTAAAATCATGTACCAACAGTAAAAAAACCCTATTTCTGGGTTTTGAGGGTTTATAATAGTTTGGATTACATTTTAAAATATTTTGTGCCAACTTTGAACATTAAAGAATATTTTATAATATTAAAATTTCCATAAGAGAAAATCCCTAACCAAAGCATGAATAAAAATAATGTTCAATGAGTACCAGAAAATATTAAATGATGTTACAATTTCAATATCCCATATCTTCGGGAATGATGGAGTTTGATTAATCCAAAATGTACCTATGTATTATAATGGGATTATGACATGGTAATTCAGAAAATATTAGGCATTGGTGAGATAAAATGATGTCATTATTCCAAGGGGAGGGAGAGCGGTTATTTATATTTGAGGGAAGTATAGTTTTAAGGATATAATAATGAATAAAATAAAATTACTTTGGATGAAATTGTAATATTGATATTATAGATAGTTTATGTAATATTTGAATAAAATAAAATGATTTTAGGACTATTAATTCTTTATAATATTGAATTCATTATTTTATTAAAAATGAAGTGGAAACAAAGACAAATAGTTAGTTTGATGAAATAAATTAGACTTTAGTCATTTGATACATGTTTTTTTAAAACTCTTTATAGTATTGAATTAACTCGATAACATCATTAAATATGTTTTTTGTCAATCCAACATTTAAAAAATTTATTAGGTCATGATTACATGTAGAATGATGTAAATTAAAACACATATCTTATGAAAAAATTATATTTTTACAACTAACGTAAAAATTGAATTATTTTTAGAATTAGTAAAAATAAATATTAAATATTTTAAGTGTATTAATTATAAAATGAAATTTATTTATATCAAAATTTCTTTATACATAGGTAATTTTTTATTAACTTACTGATTATGATTTTTATAAAATAATTTTATTTAAAAAAAATAAAAAATAATTATTATATATTTGTTTTTTTAATTATGATATTTATTTTATGGTATTATAATATTTTTATTTCATTAAAATACTCTTGAAAATTATTTAATAATAAATATATAACTTTTTTGTCCAATCACTATTTCAACAGCCAGTTTTATATTCCCAATGGTGAGATTACTATACCTAATGATCACATTACATTTCCAGGAACCACATTACTATTCCAATGATCACAATACTATTCCAGTTTTATATCTTCTCCTATATATATGTATTAATTACTTCATACATCGTTCACTACAATTCCACCAAAGTTTTAATGTTCTACATTTCTCTAATTTCTAATTTTTTACTAGTATTTTGTTTCCTTTCAATAGTGTTATTTGTAGGAGTGATAATTCTAATAGGTAGGGATGATCAAAATTTCCCACTATACATTTCTTATTTTATTTTCTTCCACATTATAATATTTTTAATTTACATGGGATTATTTTTTGATTAATATAATGACCTCTATTGATGAAATTAGTTATTGTTGGTTTCTATATGTGTTATACATGTAACATAATACAAAATAATATGATACACATTTATTCTAGAAATAAATGGAATTAATAAATTCTTATTCATTAAAATTATAGATGATTCTTATCCTCCTGATAAAATTTTTTATAATATAAAATAACATACCAAAATACCGCAATAGAGGATTGATATACTATTATAATATATAGATCACTAAAGATGTAAAAAATTCAAGAGCATTAGTCCTAAACATTGTAATCGAAAGCTATTTTGGTTTTCCATAGTATCGATTGAATTTTGACTTTGTGATATTTAATTCCTTTACTCTAAGATGATGAAAACCAAATAAGGAATCAATATTCGAAAAAAACATTACACACTAAAAATGAAAAAACTAGTCACTGATATGGGTCATGTGATATTAATTCTTAATCAAAATCTATGTAATATTATGATAATCTACACTAATTTGAAGTTCTCCACCATCCTTCTTGGAATAATGAAAAGGATATACCCAAGGTGATACACCAGGATAAATAAAATCTTCCACCTCTAAATCATCGAATTGAATTTTCAACAATTTCAACTTAATTAGTTCCAAATGATATGATGGAATAATAATTAGATGAGGTCAAGGGACTCGATCAATAAAAAACCAGACATATATTATTATAGGAATATTGTATAGGTAACTATAAAATACCTATAAAGATCCTCGGAACAGCGAAAGAATATAGAAACTATGGTAAACATTCCCATTTTCATTTGAAAATGATGACCTCAAACTATATATTTCTAGTTGATGGGTATTTCATGGATAGATCTGAGATCCCATTCACCCTAAAACCCCTAGATTTCCAATCATGGGTAGTATGTAAAATATAATGATGATACAAATGAACCTCCACTCAATGAAAAACTATACAAACCATCGAAATGATAATGACAAAGTGATCTTGATTGAGAACCTGAAAATCCCATACTAACATAGGAATAGATATTTTTAAA
This sequence comes from Viscum album, assembly GCA_963277665.1. Taxonomy (NCBI): domain Eukaryota; kingdom Viridiplantae; phylum Streptophyta; class Magnoliopsida; order Santalales; family Viscaceae; genus Viscum; species Viscum album. Next base: position 1,491,451,360 of record OY728155.1, on the reverse strand, counting down.
TTACATGTGGGGAATTGAAAACCCTGTCACATTTTCCTCCAATGAATCATCGAGATATCCAAAATGAATGGCATAAGTTCCATTGTAATTTTCAAAATACCAACAAAATTGGTCAATATAAAATAGTAAGAGGCAACAACAAGAAAATAGAGTAGTTTTAATAGATGAAGAAATAAACTTAATACCTCTCATTGTCCCATGGATCATGATATCTCAAATTGGAAATTTATATACTATGTTAATCAACTTTACCCTAGCTTCTTTTTGCTTCCCCTATGTATACATTGAATATTATGACTGCACTATTGTTACCTTTATAAATGATGAAGAAATTACATAATGAGGTGTTGATAGAGCCTGACCTAACCTCTGACAATGTCCTAAATTGCCACACGAAATGATGATCGTCATATGTGTCTGAAAATAATGGCTATTGGGACATATAATTCCACAATATTATTATATTAAAGGATCACTACCAGTTTCCACCAATGTTATTGAGGAATGTCACTATTGAGAGTTACCACCACCACCACTTCTACATGTCCCATTACACATCACCATTATTTCATGTGATCCACTAAAGATTCTATTAGATATAGGAGGAAGTAAGAACAAACCTGAATGAATCTTTAGTTACAAAATTTCTAAAATATTTGTGCCTTCATATTTCCATTAGTCACAACCTCAAGAGAGAAATGGAACAATTTGGAAAATGAGTCGTATGCTCTATTAATAAGAGATTACCCTTATGAATATTGAGTGACACCATAAACATTTCTATAGTAATGGATTCATGTAATAACTCTTGAAACAATATGGTCATCTATCATTTCCACTCCAAGACCTCATGATTCTCCTCCTAAACTATCACATACCTCTATTTATTTCTAGATCCATCATGTATACAAGTATAACACTTCACATTAATGGATTATAATGTCACTTAGAATTCAAATATCCAATCAACCATACCCATCATTCCCTCTCCATTCTAAGCATCATTCATCCTCTATTAGGATAAAGGCTTTTGTCTGGGAATTTATTGAGCTAAATATTTTTCTCCTCTAAAAAATGGTTTCACCTCCCTACATTGAGCTAGAGGAAGCGTTACATGTTCTTCCTCTTTTTGAAAAAATATTAATATTACATTATTATTGTTATGATTAATCATAGGGTTCACTTTTAGAGAGTCATTAGTATCGCCATCCTATGGAATATGATGTTGTATTGTAGGTGGCATGTTATTATATAACTGTAAAAAAATATCCAATCAGAAAAAGGATAAATATGTGTTTGAATAAATTTAAAAATGTCATGAAACTATGATAACATCAAAAAATAAGATGATATAATCACTTTATAACATGTAATGGTATTTTTAGGATCATTATGTTGATATATGATCAGGAACACACTTGTGGACCGCCTCTTCTATATCAAAAATATTACATCCTATCCAAAAAACATCTCATGATTGGAAATCATGAGCCCAAACTCCTTTGATACAAATTTTCAATGAACAAACCTTTATGACATGTCAATCTAGGTATCCAGTGTATTCAAAACAAGACCAAAACATAATTTTCAATCCCCATGGGCTGTCAAAAAGTAAAATGTCATAAAAAACAACAATTAGGATTATTATCTACCAACTATATACACAAACCATCAAGACATATTTGATAAGAATGGGTAACCGTGTCATAATATATTCAATAGAGGAAAAGTGATACATAAATAGAAAAAATGTACAAAAATAATACATGATCCTTGAGTAACCAATGGAAAAATATGTTGACTTCAATATCCATGTTAACCTTGTCACCAGTAATTCCCAAATCCACCAAACACAAATACCCACCAACTACTTATGGAATCATTTCCATTTTTGCAACAAAAAAGGGTCTATACACACATAATTTTTTTTGTAGTTATAGAATCAAAATACGAATGTTGATTTTCAATTACATGAGAGGGTGAACTATTAGTTAAAAACATTCTATTTTAAACTTAATGAAAATTATGTTTAACAATGTTGAAAATGGTAAATTCAGAAACCCAAAAATTGTTCTATAAGAAAAACTTGCTTGGATCCCAAAAAATCATTTCGGAAAGGAAACTTATGGAAAAGTTTACTTAGGTATTGATTCTACCTTAAAGAGAATATAATATTATTTATCATAGAAAATAAAAGAATAATAAAGTATAATGAGGATATAATTTCTTCATTTATCAACATACATCATAAATAAACCTGAAACAAGACAATTAATAAGTTCGAAATATTTTAACCCAACTAGTATGGTATCCAACTAACATTGATAATGGTTCCTTGATTTATACTTTCATGATAGTCTGTCTTACCCATAAAAAGGTAATTCCTCGGTTGGAATACCAAAATCTGTATTGTTATTCCAAAAAGCCCTCAATATTTAAGGTAGTCGGCACCTATGTCTTCAGATCCCTTGAAGATCTCAAACATTATTGTAGTCAAAAACTCTATCTTCCAATCCCTGGAATCCCTATATTGTACTCAACAACAATCAGAGTCGCATGAAGCAAACTAAACAAGATATTTAACACACACAAGGAATCCGGATCTTTCTCTTGAAATATCTCCAATAGAATGTAATATCTAGAGTTGTGGAAAAGTTATGAGCTCTTAAAAATGAGATCAAATTTATAAGAACAACTCCAATGGTCTGCTCCCTCATCTAAAAATAATATTTTTTTTCTTGAATCGTGGAGCGACCTGTACACATGTCACTCAACCAGTGGTTATTGTGAAACTGATTACAAGATATAATTTCATAATAATAAAATGTGTTAAGAAAATAAATTTTATTATGAAATTATATTATTTGTATTCTATGAAAAATATAATTTGGAGTCTTACCAAAAAAAATTTCCATGTTTTTAAGAAATGGACATTCAGATTATGTTTTATAAATAATTCAGAATCTAAATTTTATAGACACCCGAGTACAAATTCCAATGAATTCAGAATCTAATTTCTAAGGAATTTGGAAACTGAATTCTAAATAATTCAATGTGTAAATTAGACAAAATTCAAAGTCTTAATTTCAAAGAATTCAATCTTTTAATTTCATAGAATTTGGAGTCTGAATTTTAGATTCTTCGGAATATTAATTTTAGAGAATTTAGAGTCATAATTTCAAAGAATTTGGAGTCAAGAATTTCCAAGGATTTTGAATATGAATTCCAGTAAATTCGTAGACATAATTACAGAGGGTTTGGAATCATAATTTCAGATAATATAGAGTATGAATTTCAGATAATTAGGAATCTAATGTTTATATAATTTTAAATCTAAATTTCATTGAAGTTGGAATCAGAATATCAAAGAATCCCGAATCTGAATTTCAATGAATTCGGTGTCTGAATTTCAAAGAATTCTGAATCTCAATTTCATAGAATTCTGAGTCTTAAAACAAAACACTCTATATCCATGGAAGTATAATATTATGAGGGTTTACATATGAATCTATATTTTTGTCTTGTAACAAAATGATTTTGATTTAGAGAGATTATAAAACTAAATAATGAAATAAGAGGTAAGGGTAAATATTTCCTTAGAGAAGGGAAATTTCATTATTAAAATTATCCTCAGGTAAAACAGTTTTCTATAAGATAATGTGTTTGTGACTTTCAAAACATAAAGGAATTAAAATTTCATAATAAAGCAATATTAAATAAACAATATCCATCTTTTTAGAAAGCACAGACATCTGTTTGAAAAATAACATGAGGAATAATAATTTTTTTACGAACATAAAAGAAAAACATATCTCTCATTACTTAGGAATCATGGTGAATATGACTAACTCCCCCTTAGGTTTTGAAATCACTAAGGATTATATTATTTACTTCCCTAAAAATATTTTTCATTTTCATTGATAAGGAAATCATCTTTTAGTAAAATTCCTCTTAGATAGACTCCCCCTTACATAGGAAATTCTCTTCTCTACATAGTATTCCTTTTTTAACATTCTATTCTCCTCCTTTGTGATTTTTAAAAAGGAATAGATATAATTGAAAAAATATATAGTACATGAAATATTAGAACTATATACAATAAAAAAAATGAATCATTGTAATATTTTTTCATTAAGGTTGGAAAAAATTATTACAAGGAAAGTACAACAAAAGATATGATTCAAAAAAACCATCATTCATTATCCATCGGCATATACTTATTCACGATTGTCTTCAACCTCTTATACTCCTTGTGATATTCTACAATTCTCTTGAGCAGCTATTTTTATCCTCATTTTTCATCTCTAGATCATTTTTAATTTCATCATGAGAATTTAATATTTCTACTCGATACTTCATAATATCTTCATACTTACTATGCTTTTTATCGAATGTAATTTGGTGATCTCCTTCATTCATTAAATTCATAAAAACTGAGTTCAGTTTCACATTAAGATATTTTACTTCTTGATTCTAGGATGCCTGATCTAGATTTATATTTTCTGAAATGCTTTTCATAAGCTCATTCATCCTCACATCTGATCTATTAATGGAATCATTAATAGAGTCTTAAAATTCATCAAGAATTCTATTCACTTTAGTAATATTCTTGGCCCACTTATGGATTTCCCTACAAGACCTTTATTGAGCATCATACATGATATAGAAAATTTTAAAATCAGCCACAATCTTAATTAATGTATTCATAAGAAAGCTAACAAAATATGATTTCTGATCAAATGAATACTGAATCATTTGACACCTCTAGTAAATAATCGGAATCAAATAAATGGTTTCAAAATAATTTCTTCAATGATTGAACCACCAATTTTGTACCCAAAGATGATGATTCTAAATAAGATTCCCTTATTGGTGTGGAATCATTCTCTATCTCAACATATTTTATTTTTGAATAACTACCAACAACATTATTAGATACCACATATTTTTTTGTTTTATCAACAATCACATTCCTTCCATTATCATATTTATAAATAGTCTTCAAAGCTTATTGGGATTCTTGTTCACTATCTGATTGATTAACGATTTTTTCCTCATCAACCATTTCGTTCTCAGAATCTTCCACAAGATCATCTGGTTGAACAAAATAATTATTACTGCTTTCTTCATCATATGGTTTATTTAAATCTTCTTGACCTTCATCACCGCTTCCTCAGGAAGCATGTTTTGTTGATTAGGCCTAATATGTCTGGATCAATAACTTTTCATAATTACCTTCCTTATAATGATATTCTTCATCTTGCCTTATCATATCATTAGTTTCATCACTTTCTTCCACTTATTCATCTTCCACTTCGTCTTCTTAAGAAATTTCATCCTCTTCGGGTTCTGGACATTGAATATTCATTCCAAGATTCTCTAGTAGTATTGGTTCTTCGAGAAATGATTTTGGTACAAGAATATTATTTGATTCTTTTTAGTAACTTTCAGTAGAGATTGAAAAATATCATCTTCAAAAATTTTCTTCTTTTTCTTCTTCTCTTTTTCTTGTTTGTCATACTCCTCAGCAGCCTTAGTCTTCAATGATTTTTCCAAAATATGATCCATGACAAAGATAGCATCTCCTTATATTATATTATTCTTCTATTCCCTCTACTTTGCAATAACGTTATCATGATATGATTTTTTCTTGTTTGACATTGGGGTGCTGCTTGAGTTTCCTGAACTATTGGTGTTTTCCCTTATCTTCTGGTTCCTTCTAATTTCTCTTCTTCAGACCATTCTATGAAGTCTCAGCTACATCCTGTTTCTTAGACAAGGATTATATTTTACTTTATAATAATTCTTAAAATTATTATGATTTGAAATTAAATTTATCATTCATTCTCCTAAAAGTATAAACACTAGGAAACATGACATTGAATGATCTGGTTTTTTGAACTACAAGGGATTTTGAATTATTATAGGTATAAGACAATGATCTTGGATAGGATTTTCAGATATATAATGATTTTCGATTTGAGGGTTCCGTTTTTGATATATGTCATTGTCAAGAAGATATAATCCACTAAATATATCTTTCTCTAGTTCACCAGGAAATCCTAAGTGTAGACATCACTCTTCTTCAAGGTCTACATACCCCCTTTTCTTAGAATTAGGAATCCCAAAACCCATAATTCTAGAAGTCAGATGTTTATTGAGTGATTTTTTATCTTTGGTGTTTTGACTCCTTTGATTTTGATCCATTCTAATGCATTCACCTTCTCTAAACTTCATGATTCATCTGTTAGTTTGTCAGTTTTTCAACGCACAATATTTTCCATCGATTTAGATTGTTATTTTTTTCAATGAGAGAATCACACTTCTAAAATAGATTCAGATCTACTAACCTCTATCTGTAAATAATCCATTCTGAAATTTTTGTGACTGAAGACATTTTCTTCTGAGTAGATTCTTATAAAGACAAACAGAGTTAATAAAATCAGAAAACCGGAATGACACATATGTAGAGAGGTAGAACATCCACAATAAATGGATTGAAAATCGATGTGGGATGAATAATTGGGGGGAGTTATATAGGCATTGAAGAGATGGTTCATCTTCCACGATTAATCCAATGATGGAAACAAGATCGATATGATATGATGGTTGAGATGAAAAAAAAAGAAATTTTTTTGTACATTCCGATCTTATGAGTATTTTTCGATAAAAATTCTGAGTAAATAAGTAATTTTGAAATTTTATGGATAAAACAAGATGATAATACCAATAAGAAAGAAAATCGATTAAGAAAATTTATGTAAAGAATCAAACATTCCAGATTTCGAGGAAAATTATCATTAAAGAGGAAAATAGTTTTCTTGAAGAACACTATATTCTAGAAAATTGTCTTAAAGTTGGAAAAAATTTAAAAATGGATTTTTAAAAGAAACAATTTCATTCATATTTTTTTGAAAGGAAAATTTATTACAAAAATTTTAATTACAAAAAAAAATTGACTGTTAAAAATTTTGATGAAGAAAAATTTGATTAACAAAAAAGTTTATTATGAAAAATTTTGATTATGAAAAAATTGACTAAAAAGGAAAATGTACACCCCCAATGAAAAATGGATACTTAATATAAGGAGATATGTTTTGAAAAATAGTTAATATGGAAGATTAACATATGATGATCATTTATAAATATTGTTTAAAGTATTCAACTCAATTAAGGGGTAATGGTTTTGTAAAAAGATTAGAATGTTGATTATGTATTCTAATAATCTGAAGAATAATATCTCTTTTAAATGTGTGATCCCAAAGTAAGTGATGTCTAATATTTTTTTTTCACAGGAGTGATGTGAAGAGTTCTTTTTAGGAAATAGATGTAGTGTTACCAAAAAATATGTGTGTTTCGGTAAAACTTATACCATAATCTGTGAGTGTGTGTTACATCCACAGAACACGAGCACAACCACATCCAGATACTACATATTCAGATTTAGTAGTAGAGAGTAATATTCAGTGTTTCTTCTTTCAGAACCATGAAACTAATGAATCTCCTATGAAATTACATGTTCCAGATATAATTTTCCTACCCATTCTACATCCACAAAAATTTGAATTCGAAAATATTTTTAAAACCAAATCATTTCGAGAAGTATAGAAATTTAATAAATCCATGGTTCCCTTTAGAGAGAGAAAAAATATTTTACTGCTTTTAAATGATATATCATTGGAGTAGATTGATATCGACCACATAAGAATATTGAAAACATTATGTTTGGATGACTATATATCAAGTATAATAAAAAACCTATCATACGTCTAAAGGATGTTTGATCTACTGGTTTCCTAGCATTATCGAGATCTTAATAATTGGAGGTACCGATTTGAGGGATTAAACATTTAGTGTTGTCAAATCCTTAAATTTTTAAAAGATATTTAATCTACTTATGTTGAGATATATAAGTTTCTTATTGTTTTTAAAAACTATGAAAACCTAGGTAAAATGTTAACTCACACATCATACTCATTTCAAACTAGGATTTCATTAAATTTTAAAATGATTTGGTTAAAGATTCCTGAGTTGAACAAAATATAATGTCATAAACATAGATTTAAATGATAAAAACATTTTTATTAGAATTCTTTATATAATGGGATGAATCTAATGTTCCCTTAACATAATTGATTTGTAACAAATATCTTTTAAGTCAATCATACCAGACTTTAGGGCTTGTTTACATCCATAATAATGAGTTGGTTAGTTTAAAGACATGATTAGGATGTTTTGTGTCTTCAAAACCAGGATTTTGTTCAACATAAACATCCTCTAGAACATATATTTTATGGAAAGAACATTTTATATCCATTTGAAAAAGAATGATATTAAAGAATGATTTAAAGGAATGTAGAATACGAATTGATTCAAGCCTACCTATAGGAGGATATGTTTCTTCATAATCTATTCCTTATTGTTTTTGAATGACATTTTTTTAGGGAAACACTTTTGTGGAGAAAGTGAGAAACCAAAAGGTCCTACAACACATCCTAACAAACCCAAAAAAAAAATGGAAAGAGAAGGAACGACCACATACATGCAACAACAACCACCACCATCCCTGAGCTGGACCCTCGGTGATCCCATGCATGCATGGTCCCTCACAATGTTTCCATCCCTAAAAATCAGACATATCCCAAATGTCCTGCAAAGGAAATGGTAGAGTGCTCTCGCCCAATGAGTAAGTCCAGACTGCACTTCCCAAACCAGACTAGGTGTAAAGCCTCATATGAAATGGAAATGTTACCAAAACACAGCCTTAACCTATTATTGCTTTCTTCCCTGTAGAGATTCCAATACATTAGCCATACCATAGCATCAGGATCTTCTCCAATAACATCTTCCAAACGGTTCGCCATTTTTTCCCAAGTGCGAATATATCATTCTTTTCTGATTTTCTTGTCGTTGAAGCCTCTCATTAAGATCAGATCTTGCTTGTCAATCCACTTTGCTTGTTTGTGGTTGAACTCCACTCTTACAGTTCTTCCCATCATATCCACCTCTCCCTGTGGAATGTCAACATATAGAAATTCCTCAACCATATCCTCCTCGGAACAAAGGATATGTTCCTTTCTAGTCTTTAACATCCCAGTAGAACTTCCCATTTCATTGACATTTCCCATGGTTAATGCCTGGTGATCCTATTTCACTGCGTTTGGCATTGACACCGGTAGTTTCTTCCCAGAGAGAGTCTCCAAAGGAGGGGGAAGCAAGGAGTAATCTTTTTTCCCCTTCCTCTTTTTACAACTCACACTTTTCTTCTGAGTTGGAACCTCCTCAGTCACCTGATCCAATGCAACCATGTTGACCCCCTCTGGGCCCGCCTCACCACCACCCAGCTGTCCAACAAACATTCCATGGGAATAACCACAGTTTGGTATATCACCTTCATTATGATGATGGGAAGGGGTTTGTTCATCTTCCCCCACCTGGGCCATTCTTCCATCTGAACTTTCCAGTATAGAAAATAGGTTTGGGTAAAATGGTATAGCATCATCCACCCAATCCTTAGTCAGACTGGTTGACGTATTATAGAATGCAATCACAGGCTCACCATAGTCCTGCTGGTGCTCAAGTCCCCTGCCCATATACTAGATATTATAGTCCCCATCCTTGTCCCGGTCATGGATATTTATTGCAGCATCAAGGATTAGGTCATTCGATTCACCATTCTCCCAGTTGGACATTTTAGAATCCTCTGGAGGGGTAGCCACCATTGTTCCAGACATGTTATCCTTCCTCCTAACCTCATTAACTTCCAACTGTACTTCTATGTCTGTACGCAGCTTGACAGAATTTTGTCTCTTATCTTCCAGATCAGTAGTTGACAAAGGATCATCCACGTCCCTTGAAGGAAACCCCTAAACGAGCAGATAATTGTCCCCAACTGATTTTGAGGGAGCATGACAATCTTAAGGCATGCCTGCAGGAGAATCGCTGTCTTGTTCAGCACTAATGGTGGCCACACCTCCTCTCGAGAGAACATCTGCTGGCATAGTTGGAATATCAGAGCCTCAGCCACCCCTAGACCTCCATCAGCAACCATGTTCATCATGACCCTGCCTGTGACACAATTAACAGAATGGAGTCCGAGATTTGTAGACTATCGATTGAGCATACATGTACTCTTCTTCAAATACAATCCTGACAAGCTCCAGCGGCAATCATGAGAGATCCATTTCCACACAAATTCTCACCGAAAATGGATGAGACAGAGAAGCTGTTTTTTGATAACTTCATATAAAGCTCCCTATTGAGTTCCCATTTGACCTCAGCAACCCAATATTCTGAAATGGCAGAGGAAGTCCGGGAAATTGAATCCAAATTTCCATGAAAGGAGAGTCATGGTTCATGTGCGCCTCAAAAGACCAGCGAAGTAAGTGAGAAGGTAGGCCACATAAGGTTTTCCTCTTTCTCGACCAAGCCCTACCCAAATCATCTTCTTCGGCAAACAAAATAAGGAAGTGATGCGGACCCAATATACTTACAAGTGCACAGTTCTTCAAAACCCAATTAGTATTGACTGCTTTGTCGAAGTTCTCCACAAGAGGTCGCCGCCTCATAAACCTCAGGATCAGCACCAAGGAGAGTAACGCTGAAGCTTCATAGAATTCCTTCACCGAAACCGGGACAATAGGATGACCTGAAATGTAACCAGGTACCTTCGTAGCAACTTCAATTTCTGGGAGCAAGAAACCCGCATCCATCAAGGATACAAAGGAATCCCTGACTCTCGGTTTCGCATCTCCTAAACATGAGTTGGGGGGAGAAGACCCCCCCTATGGGGGAAGGGGTCACGGCGGCCGCCATCGCCGTATGGTTAGCGGAGCATCGCCCTCGCTGCGGTCGCCCTCGCTGTGCCCCCCATTGTTTGTTTCCTTATTTTTGATTATATCCATTAGCAAATAATCTAGATTTATTTATTACTATGATTCCATTTTCATTACATTAATTTCAGATGACGAATTTTAATCCATTTTCGGATGTTTCCTTAGGTCCTTCAGCCATGGTCCATACATTATTCCTTTCAAATCCATTTACATCATCTGGAATTGCTTTAATATAATCCTCGTCACTTAAATCCTCATCAGTTATTTTTATTTCTAATTGGGAAACGAATTATATATGTTATACATAATTTCGTAAGGATCCTAGAGTCTATACAGGTTTATTTACATCACCAATGATACTATCACTAATTCGATTCATAATAAACAACTGATTTTGGTTTTGGAAAACCCGTTCATCAAAATGTGGTAGATATTTGTTTGGGGTAAATGCTTCAGAAATATTTTCATAAATATATTCTGTATCTAAAGGAACATCTATCATGGGTTGAAAATCAATTCTTAAAATCACACCGTAATATATAGGTTTGGGTTTTTTAAATACAAAAGTATCATTTATAAAAAATTTAACATGCACAATTTGTAGGAGTTTGTATTCTTATTTTAAAGAGAGGTATAGAGGCTACACCTGGTAAGGTATGGTTATTTTTTGTGTTCATGGTCTGTGGTTTAAGCATGCAAGCCTAGTTTGGATGTGATGAGATTCATTGGAACATGGTTTATGGTATGTGATCATTATTTGTAAGAGTTTGTATTCTTATTTTTATTTTATGGATCAAGGAATAGTGTGTTGGTATGTTTCTTCCATATTAATTTGAGATTTATGACTATTCATTTCCAAGATGGGGGATGAGGAACTTGGTGATGCATTGTGGTCATAGCTTCTTTGGGTTTTGATTCAATTGGAAAAGTACAACATTTGAGATGGGTGATAATGTTTAGGATTAGATTACAGTGACATGGTATATCCAAGGAAACAATCCAAGTTTGTTATTGACGGGATAAGGGGAATGAATAATGAATAATTTCACATTTCGGTTGAGTGAAGAGCCTATATGATTTAGAACATCAGTAGAAGTGTATGAAAAATAATATAGTGTATACTCGTCCAAATGTTTTGAAGGTTGTAACCCTGAATTTGTAGAATTTTCATAAAGTATCATGTATGGTGTTCTCTGAGGTGTATTATGTTTAGTGTTTAGAGTAGTTCTATGGAGTGAGTGAGTTTTTTCACATCTAGCTATTCTGTTTAAAAAATAATGGGATATGGGCTGGTAAAATTACGGTGTGGATAAAGTAGAATAAAGAATGGTCAGACCCTGTTTTGGCGGGAGTCGTGTCATTCCTGGGAATGTGACCCTCATGTGAGAAGGGTTTCAATTGGATGGGAACAATATTTGGATAGCCCTTATAACAACAGATGTCAATCCCTGTGTGGTTGATATATGTAATGTATTCCTTGGGTACGTACAGAGAATAAAATCCATTTGGTGTTGGACAGAATCTTATTATTTGTTTTGGGATCATAAGGAATAGTGTAATTCAATATCAGTTCACTGTGGGGGAACACTAGTGATCGGGTGGTATCATGGTTTGTATAGTGGGTGGTTGGTGATTAAATTTTTGAATTTCACAAGTTTGTAGGGGTCAGAACCTAGAGTGTTCATTGGATAACTATGAGAAGACAATGGTTATAAAGGCATCACATTTGATGTTTCATGATGTGATGGTGGTGAAATCTGAGCATCCTTGAAATAGGTCAGGCATTGAATTATCATTATTGATCTCATGCATGGATTTATATAGTGGGTCAAAAAATCCATCCATCATTTAATATTAAATATGATTGGATATTTCAATATTTTTCTATGGGTTTTCAAAAAAAATCAACATTATTTCATTATGGTTGGGTCGTGGAGTCATTCCCATTGTTGTTTTGGTTCATAAATGGATATGAGGACCTATGTTGGAATTATAATCCAATTAACGAATAGGGGAGGCTAATTTGAGATAGAACTAGTTTTTCTATTTAACACCAGAAAATGTGTTTTTAAAAAAAAAATTGGTTGGAACTATATAGCAATATTTCCATTTATATGCTAAGAGACGTGGTTGGGATAACTATAAGATAGATGTGAAAAAATGCGATATGATCATGCCTCATAGTAGATGGGATCTGGTGATCATTGGGTCATCAATTTCTAATTATTTGATAGTATTGGCTCGGTTTTTGATAACCTTACATTTGTTTTTTGGAGGATTTCTTTGTAAGATCATTGGGGTTTTGAAAATTGAATGCAGTCATTAGCTTCAAATTGAATATCATTGTTTGATGGATGATGTAGATGTATGGCTACCCTGAATTATAAAAGAAGAGATTGTAAAGACTCGTAAAATTCAAGGAATTTTTTTTCTTATTTTCTTTGGAATTTTACAAGAACGCAGTTTCTAACGGCACCTGATTCTGAGGCCCGGTGTGCCCGGAATCAATTTCTGAAATTTAGCTGAGGTACGTTCAGTAAACGAATGAGCGGGTTTTCCGAACTTTTGAACCGGTGCTCGGAACTGAAATATGAGGGCACCGATGAAACCGCAGCACTGGTAATTTCTTAGGAACACCTTTTTCAGAGTTGCTTTTTCTCGGGTGAGGTTATTAAATTTTTGGGTTAACTGAAGAATAAAATAAAATTGTGTGCAACCAATATTTATTTTTATTTAAGGTAGCTAAAACCTATGCTTGGAGATTGGGGTGTGACCCACTAGTACCTAACTACTCTAGGTAGGATATTAGTGAAGTGGGGCCCACACGAGCCCCACCCCTGTATTTCCTTCCACCTCCCTCAAGCATTTAATATGGTAACTCACCTGCACCCCCCTCATAAATGCCATGTCAACACTCACGTTTAATTGAATTATTAAACGCCCCATTAATTGGACAACACTCGATAATTAAAGCGTGACCTCTTTTTGATTTTCAAAAACAGTTGGCGTGGGAAATAAAATAAGACAAGGCATTATTTTATTAGAGTTGTTGTGTCTTGCGAGAGATTTGGGGGAGGAATTACTCAAAGCCTTGAATCTTCATCTTCTTCGTTGGAGAAAGAGAAGAACGACGAAGAAGGCCGGCTTCTGACGGAAGACGATGAAGAACGCCAGCCTCTGACGGAAGACAACGAAGAACGCTAGTTCCCCGGAGATCGACGATGTGACGTCGTGTACCGCAATGCCGACGATCCTCCTTATGCGACGCAGAAGATCCTCTTCCGTGATGTCATATCCCGCGCTGTCTTTACCCGTAACGATCTTCGTTCATCAAAACCTTGAGGTATAGGGGTTTGGTTTAATTCAATCTATGTGAATTATATCATCGACATGTGATTAATTGACAGAAGTCGTTTGAACCGCTAACGCGGTGGGTGCGGACCAACGAAGAAGTCTGAACCCATAGTTTCCTTTTTCTTGGTGTGTGGATCGATGAGCGATGATGAAGCAGGACGCAAAGACGTTTTGAGGACTTCGCAGTGATGATCTGGTCTTGGGAGGACCACCGGTGAAGATGACAGGAAAAACGGACCACCGGAGTGGATCTGGTGGTCCACGGAAGACCCCTCCGGCGCGCCGTCGGGATAGACCGCCGCAGCTGAAGCCGCAGCGGATGGTCCCGCGGCCACGTGGGACCGAGGGCGACGCGGCCACGTGGGACCGAGGGCGACGCGGCCCCAAGCCGCATCCGCTGGAAAGAAGCGGACTCCATGCGGGGGTCGCGACACTAATCAATGGGGCAGCAGCCCCCTTTGCGCGACGCTCGGCCAGCGCCGAGCTGACCCTGCTCGGCCAGCGCCGAGACGCCCCGGGCCGGAATGCCCACACTGGGACGAGTCAGGCCGCACCCACCAGGACGGGTCGTGCCCGAATGGGACGGACCCGGACCTGGGTCGGGTCGACCCGGTTTGGGCCGACCCATTGGGGGTTCGGGCCGGGTCTGACCGGGCCCGGACGCATCCTTTTAGGACCACTTTCGGTCATTTGCCCATAACATGGGCTACAAACCTCTGATCGATGCAACGTCAGTTGGGTGGTGATCCTTGGATCAAGATGGTCGTTCCGGTATATTACACTCAAGGTTTGGGAGAACATTGGGTATGGCCGGGTTGGTTCAAACACGAATCAAACCGGGCCCTCGGAGCAGAAACGCTTATAACTTGAGCTACGGACATCCGATTGACGTGCCATCGACATTGATGGATTCCTCTTAGTGAGACGGACCTTTTGGCTTACTCCGATCGAGGTTTGGATGCAGTTGGAGTGCAGTCCGGTTGGTTTTGACTTAAAAACAAACCAGACCCCTGAAACGAAAAAGTCAATAACTCTTAGATCGGGCGTCTGATTGATGTTTCGTCTGCCACGTTGAGTTCCTCTTGTCGAGATGGAACATGGAGATACATCTACTTTAGAATACGTGTCAGTTGATGTATCGACCCCTTGGATCATGGAGCGGACCCTCCCGGAACGAGAATGCTGCGTGCGAGAACCCTAGAGATGGTTGCGACTGCGATGATGAAGACTTCCCTGAAATCCTATGTGGGTTCAGCAGTGATGAAGACTATACTGAAATCCTATGTGGGTTTGGAGACGATGATGAGTGCACTGAAATCCTATGTGTGTTCGGTAGTGATGAAGACCGTACTGAAATCCCATGTGGGTTCGACAGAAATGAAGACTGCATTGAAATCCTATGTGAGTTCGGTAGTGATGGAGACCGTACTGAAATATTATGTGGGTTCTACGGCAATGAATACTGCACTGAAATCCTATGTGGGTTCGGCAGTGATGAAGACCGTACTAAAATCCTATGTGGGATCGATGATAATGAATACTGCACTGAAATCCTTTGTGGGTTCGGCAGCGATGAAGACCGTACCGAAATCCTATGTGGGTTCGATGGCAATGAATACTGCACTGAAAACCTATGTGGGTTCGGCAGCTTGGCTGGTTTAGTATCCTACGTGGGTCCCAGTTTAGATGAATCAGTTGTTATATCTGATCATCTCTGTCACCGTTAATGTATACCTGTGTGAGCTGAGTCTTGACTTCAATCAATATCTTCGATATGATTGACTTGCTTTCTTTTTTGGATTGAGTTGGGTTATCTTGTGTGGATTGGGTTTTACTCTTTTGTGGATGTTATCGAACTTGGGCTCAGATGTTGGAGCCGAGAGGGAATTGATGACTTAGGTATATGTATGGTCATATAACTAAGTTGTGTTGGATGTTAGTTCGTGATTGTATATTTTCTTTGTGGATTCGGAGAGTCCTTCGGGGGTCTCGGGGTCCCTACCGAGTAGCGTATATTCACCCCTACATGGGTTATGCCCGCACTACGTTGTGTTGGATGCAGACGACGGACAATGCTGATCGTGGTTGAGGCTTATGGAGCAAGTCAGTACCTGGAGGTGGACCACTGGGCGGGACGTACATGGAGAGGACGGCTGGATCCGAGGAGCTGAGGAGGCTATTTGTACCCACCCATCAGTTGGGACATCCAGTAGACGACTTGACGTTGCTTCTTTACTTTCAGTTGCTATACTCTCTTTCCAGTTGTACTTTACATTCAGTTTGGGTTTGTATTCTGGTCCTCTTACTTCCCCAGACTACTTTTTGTACCCAATTTTACTTCATGTTACTTTTGATTGCTTACTCTGTGGTGTTTGTTTACTTTAAAAACACAATGCCTCTCCCTTTTTCGTCGGGATTTACACCTTGGTGCTAGTCGCCAGCCTCTGGCCTATGGGAGGCAGGCTTGCGGTATTCATAGCACGAGTCCCGAGGACGGGTCATGACAAATTGGTATCAAAGGAGTTCCGTTCTACCATAGAACTCATGACTCTGATCTTTCTTCTATGTGAAGCAATAGTGTTAAGGGTATTGAGTGTGGTTATCAGTCCAGGGAGTCCAGTGTTAGTGCGGCGGCCGACGTATCCATACACCAGGACCCTGACTTATGATTTCCGACTCAATGCACGAAAACATTGATTGCATGTGTGTTTCAAAAGTTTTCTTTGTGATTAATTTGTGTCAGCTCACCAGGTATACTGATTTGATCATGGCACACCTGTTTCTTTTCCGGATGGCCCCACAACGGCAGCCAACTAGGGTTCCATGCATTGTGAGAGACGACAACCCACTGAGCGATGAGGCCTCGGTGCAGGGCCCTTTCACAGCGGAGGCACTGACGGTACCTCTACCCGTCGAACCACCGATGCTACTTGACCCAGCCGCTGATAGTGCATGTCGCCTTAATGCGCTGCAAGAGTTTCATCATCAGAGACCACCCAGGCTCCGCGGGGAGACGGACCCTTAGGCAGTCGAGGGTTTACTGGAGGAGGTTGTGTGAGTTTTTAGGTTATTGGGGACACCAGCTGACCTCATGGTGATCCTCGCAGCGAGCCTCTTGCACGCGGAAGGAGACATATGGTGGAGCTTGATACTCGAGGTGCACGACAAGGCGTCACTCCTCTGGGAAGACTTTGAGTGCATCTTTCACACAAATATCGTCCCAGACACCTACTGTGCAGTGCACATCCAGGAGCTTCAACAGCTGTGGCAGCGCAACATGACGGTCTCCCAGTACTCGGCGAGATTTTCCAACCACTCGCGTTATTCGACGGACATGGTACGAGAACCATTATTCTGGGCTCGGACCGTCGAACAGGGACTGAGGCATGAGATCAGAGCATCGATGATCTCCCTCAGCATTCCGACATAGGCAGGAGTACTAGAGAGAGCTCTTCTCATAGAGATATTTCTTTCCGAGCCTACGCCAGTAGCGAGACCTGCCGCAGGGTGGCACATAGTAGAGTTGTCTGCAGCTGGCAGCCGACGGATGTCACAGGGGTCCAGGAATACCGGACCATCAAGAAGAAGACCTCAGAACACTGGCTCAGAGTTGCGGGACACATGGCGCAGAGCCATCCTTCCAAGGAGTAGGCAGTGCTACGCATGCGGCGGGCAAGGCCACATGTCTCGTGACTACCCGACCCACCATGCAGAGGAGCAGCAGACGGTTGAGGGGCCACCCAGGCAGAGGCAGAGGGTCGACCGTGGTGATATGCTGAGAGTATAAGGACGAGGCAGGGGAACTGGCTGAGCAGCAGGTGGTGGGAGACGCTTTGAGGCTTTACCACCACCACCAACGGGAGGTCCACCCCGACCACAGGAAGCTGGTGGGCAGAGACAGGCTCAGCTTCAGGCAGCGGAGGCCTATGACCACGGCGTGCTAGAAATGATTCGAGCTACGATCTGTGTCTACTCTACTCTTTCTACAGTTCTTATAGACACATGAGCGATTCATTATTTTATTGTCGATGCCTTTTTTCAGAGCTCGGAGATTCTAACGGAGCCGTTGGCTCGATCCTTACGGCTAGAGACTACTACGGGAGCATACTCGACGATTACGCACTGGTGTCGGCAGTGTGAGCTTACTCTAGGAGGCGAGAACTTCGGCTGGGATCTTCTTGTAGCGGCATCGAGGCCTTACAATGTAATCTTGGGCATGGATTAGTTATCTACAGTCCATGCTTATATTGACTGTATTAGGCGCAAGGTGCGATGTGGTCGCACCGATGGGAGTAGGGCTACCTCCTCGCAGAGAGGTAGACTTCTATACTGACATGTGCCCCGGGACAGCCCTGATATCCACTCCAGCATATCCAATGGCCCCCGCTGAGCTTCGAGAACTACGGGTACAATAGGAAGACTTGCAGGGCAAGGGATTCATCTGACCTAGTGTTTCACCCTGGGCTTCCCCGATATTGTTCGCCAAGAAGGCGGACGAGAGCTTGTGACTTTTTGTCGACTATCATCACCTAAACCAGGTGACTATGAGGAAAAAGTATCCTCTACCTAGGATTGAAGACCTCTTCGATCATCTCAAGGGAGCATGGTGGTTCTCGAAGATAGACCATAGATCAGGCTATCATCAGCTCGGAGTTCGAGACGAGGGCATACAGAAGACGGCCTTCAGATGGCGGTATAGCCACTATGAGTTCTTGGTTATGCCATTGGGCATAACCAACGCTCCAGAAGTGTTCATGGGTCTCATGAACAGGATATTTCAGCCATACCTTGATCGATTTATCATGGTCTTCATCGACGACATGTTGATATACTCAACCACTAAGGAGGAGCACGCCTACCACTTGCGGGTTGTACTAGAGACACTCCGAGAGCACCAGCTTTATGGAATTCTCTCGAAGTGTTAGTTCTGGTTAAGTGAGGCCCACTTCTTGGGATACGTCATCTCTGAGGCGGGAGTTGCGGGGGTTCCTATGAATATCGAGGCAGTGCTAGCTTGGGAGCCACCCAAGAGTGTGACGGAGGTGCAGAATTTCTTGGGACTAGAGGGGTACTACCAGAGGATTTTTCGAGACTTCTCCAGAGTTGTGGCACCACTATTAGCTTTGAGGAAGAAGGGGAAACGCTTTTTGTGGTCAGACAGATGTCAGTAGAGCTTCCAAGAGCTGAGACAGAGATTGACCAGAGCTCCTATATTGAGGCTACCGGAAGAGGTAGTAGGGTACGTAGTCTACTGCAATGCATTAGGGACCGGGCTCAGATGTTTCCTGATGTAGGTGTGGGCCGTGATCGCCTATGGATCACGTTAGTTGAGGCATCATGAGCATAACTACGCTACCCATGACCTGGAGTAAGCAGCAATGGTTTTCGCTCTGAATATGTGGAGACACTATCTGATGGGCGAGCGCTTTATAGTCTACTCTGACCACCAGATTCTCAGGTACATCTTCTCACCGAAGGACCGGAATATGAGACAGTGGTGATGGCTAGAGTTCCTCTAGGACTATGACTTTGAGATAGTCTATACTCCTGGAAAGGGGAACGTAGTAGCTGATGCTCTCAGCAGGAGGACGGGCATTCAGCTACTCGAGGAGGTGACGGAGCAGCTAGCCACTTTGCTGATATCCTTTGTGGATAGAGTTGGAGAAGCCTTTCATTAGTCACTAATAGTCACTCCTCCACTACTGCAGTGGGTTAGAGGGGCACAACATGGGGACGCTGACTATGAGATGAAGCGTGAGTAGATATGCTTAGGACAGGAACCTGATGGATTCTCTGTAGGAGGAGAGCACAACATCCTATCCAGAGGATGTACCATGGCACTAGGTGCTTTACAGGAGGATGTGTTGAGAGAGTTTTTCTCTTCCCCTTTGGTGGTACATCCAGGAGTGGTGGAGATGTACCAGGATCTCAGACGACAGCACTGGTGGCCGGGTATGACGAAGGTTTTGGCAGAGTTTGTTTCTCGATGCCTCACCTGCCAGCAGGTGAAGGCAGAACACTAGGTACCAGCAGGCTTTGTATAGCCCTTGGAGGACCCGGAGAGGAAGTGGGACGAGATATCTATGGATTTTGTGACTAGACATCCACACACTTCTAGAGGTCACGACTCCATTTGGGTGATTGTCGACCAACTCACCAAGTCGGACCACTTTTTTTCCATCAGAGATCAGGGCTCAGTAGAGAGCTTGGGATGTCTCTACATTCTGCAGATTTTACGGATTCATGGTGTTCCATCATCTTTCTTCTCCAATCAAGATTCTCGCTTTACTTTCCGGCTTTGGAAGGGGTTGTAGGAGGCATTCGGGACGCAAATACATCTGAGCACTACCTTTCACCCTCTGATGGATGGTCATACGAAGAGGACCATTCAGACTCTCGAGGACATACTCTATGCATGTGTCCTCTACTTTGGTCATAGTTGGGAGGACCATCTATACTTGGTGGAGTTATCATAAAAAAACATGTACCACTCCACCATCGGGATGGCACCATACGAGGCATTGAACGGCCGGCCTTGCAGATCACCTATGTGATGGGAAGACCCTTTGGAGTCAGCACTTGTCGGACCAGAGATGGTCCATGCCACGTCAGAGAAGGTCCAGGTCATCCAGGAGTAGATGAGGATAGCTCAGAGTGGGTAGAAGTCTTATGCTGATATGAGGTGGAGGCCACTGGAGTTCGAGGATGGTGACCACGTCTTCTTGAGTGTCTCACCTCAACGTTGATTATAGAGATTTGGCTGAGGTGGCAAGTTATCTCCATGCTTCATCGGACCATTCGAGGTCCTCAGCAGGATTGGCGAGGTGGATTATCGCCTATATCTACCGCCTTAGTTGCATCGGGTGCATGACATCTTCCACGTATCTTAGCTGAGGAGATACGTGAACGACCCAACACATACCATCGACCATGGGGAGCGATAACGTGACGATGGGGAGACTTTTGCGGAGGTCCCGGTGGAGATCAAGGATCGACAAGAGCAGGTCCTACATGGACGGTCGATACCTCTAGTGTTCATCATATGGCAGAATGAGAACCTCCAGGAGAGCACATGGGAGCGGGAGGCTAAGATGCATGCTCAATACCCACATTTGTTTCCCTAGTTTATTATGTATCTTTACGGGGACATAAAACCCTCAGGTGGCAGAAATGTAAAGACTCAAAAAATTCAAGAAATGTTTTTTCTTATTTTCTTTGGAATTTCACAAGAATGTAGTTTCTGACGAAACCTGATTCCGAGGCCCGGTGTGCCCGGAATCAATTTCCCAAGTTTAGCTCTGGTACGTTCAATAAACGAACGAGAGGGGCTTCTTAACATTTGAACCAGTGCTCGGAACTGAAATATGAGGGCACCGATGAAACCGCATCACTGGTAATTTCTTAGGAGCACATTTTTCGGAGTTTCATTTTCTCGGGTGAGGATATTAAATTTTTGGGTTAACTGAAGAATAAAATAAAATTTTCTGCATCCAAATTTTATTTTTATTTAAGGTTTCTTAAACCCATGCATGGAGATTGGAGTGGGACACAGTAGTTCCTAACTACCCTAGGTAGGATATTAGTGAACTGGGGCCCACACAAGCCCCACCCCTTTATTTACTTTCACCTCCCTCAAGCATTTAATATTATAACTCACCCGTACCCCCCTCTTAAATTCCAAGTCAACTCTCACATTTAATTGAATTATTAAACTCCCCATTAATTGGAAAACGCTCGACAATTAAAGTGTGATCTGTTTTTGAGTTTCAAAAATAGTTGGCATGGGAAATAAAATAAGGCAATGCCTTATTTTATTAGAGTTGTTGTGTTGTGAGAGAGATTTGCGGGAGGAATTACTCAAAGCCTTGAATCTTCATCTTCTTCGTTGGAGAACGCGAATAACGACAAAGTATGCTGGCCTCCGACGGAAGATGACGAAGAACGCTAGTTCCCCAGATATCGACGACACGATGTCGTGTACCACGACGCCGACGATCATCCTTCTGCGATGCCAATGACCATCTTCCGTGACACCGTCCCCCGCGCTATCTTTACCCGTGACGATCATCGTTCATCAACACCTTGAGGTAGGTGGTTTGGTTTAATTAAATCTATGTGAATTATATCCTCGACATGTGTTTAATTGTCGGAAGTCGTTTGAACCACTAACGAGATGGGGGCGGACAAACGAACTAGTCCGAACCCACAGTTACCTTGTTCGTGGTGGGCGGATCCACAGGCGTTGACAAAGGAGGCTGCAAAGGCATTTTGAGGACTTCGCAGTGAAGAGACGGTCCAAGGAGGACCGCTGGCGAATACGACAGGAAAAACGGACCACCGAAGCACGTCCAGTGGTCTGTGGAAGACCTCGCCGGCGCGACCCGCCGGCCCGGTGGCTGGAGGCGGCGGCTGGCACCGGCCGTACGCCTTGAGGCGGCGGCGCCCGGCGTGCCGCCAGGAAAGACCGTCGCGGCGGGCGGCTAGTTCAGCGGCCGTGCGGGACCGAGGGCGACGCGGCACCGGGCCGCTTCGACTGGAAAAGAGCATCCCCCACGTGGGAGTCATGACACCAATCTAG
Source organism: Viscum album (assembly GCA_963277665.1). NCBI lineage: Eukaryota > Viridiplantae > Streptophyta > Magnoliopsida > Santalales > Viscaceae > Viscum > Viscum album. Next base: position 1,491,428,593 of record OY728155.1, on the reverse strand, counting down.
GTGGCAGTTTCCCCCTTTGCGTGCCACTCGGCTAGCGCCGAGCCCACCCGCTCGCCCGGAACCGTGCCAACCCAGCTCGGCCAGCGCCGAGCCGCCCTGGGCCAGGCCAGCCGCACTAGGCCGGGCCACCCAGGCCGGGACGGGCCACGCCGGTAGGACCAAGTCGTGCATTAATAGGCCGGACCCGGACCTGGGTCGGGTCGACCCGGTTTGGGCCGACCCGGGGGGGGGGGGGTCAGACCGGGCCCAGACCCCCTCACTTTCAGACCACTTTCGGTCTTTTTCCCATAACATGGGTTACGGACCTCCGATCGACGTACCGTCAGTTGAGTAGAAATCCTTATATCGATACTGTCACTTCGGTAAATTACACTCAAGGTTTTGGAGAACTTTGGGTATGTCTAGGTTGGTTTGAACACGAAACCAAATGGGCCCTCGGAGCGGAAACACTTATAACTTGAGCTCCAGACGTCCGATTGACGTGCCATCGACTTTTTTTGATTCCTCTTAATGATACGGACCTTTTAGATTACTCCTTTCGAGGTTTGGATGAAGTAGGAGTGCGGTCGGGATGGTTTTGACTTAAAAACCAAATGTGACCCTGGAACGAAAAGGCCAATAACTCTCAGGTCGGGCGTCCGATTGATGCGTCATCTGTCATGTTGAGTTGATCTTGTCGAGACGGAACTTTGAGATACATCAACTTCGGACTACGTGTTAGTTTATGTATCGAACCCTTGGCTTGTGGAGCACACCCTCCGAGAACGAGCATACTGTGTGCGGGCACCCTAGATCTGGCTGCGACTACGCCGATGAAGACTACACTGAAATCCAATGTGGGTTCGGCAGTGATATAGACCATTCTGAAATCCTATGTGGGTTCAGGGATGATGAAGATTTCACTGAAATCCTATGCTGGTTCGGAAGTGATGAAGATTGTACTGAAATCATATGTGGGTTCGAAGAAAATGAAGCCTGCACTGAAATCCTATGTGGTTTTGGCATTGATGAAGACCGTAATGAAATCCTATGTGGGTTCGACGGAAATGAAGACTCCACTAAAATCCTATGTGGGTTCGGCAGTGATGAAAAACGTACTGAAATCTTATGTGGGTTCGACGACAATAAAGACTGCACTAAAATCTTATGTGGGTTCGGCAGCGATGAAGACCGTACTGAAATCCTGTGTGGGTTCGACGAAAATGAAGACTGCACTGAAATCCTATGTGGGTTTGGCAGCTTGGCTGGTTTAGTATCCTATGTGGGTCCCAGGTTAGATGAATCAGTGGCTATATCTGATCATCTCTATCACCGAAGAAGTATACCTGTGTGAGCTGAGTCTTGACTTCAATCAATATCTTCGATACGATTGACTTGCTTTCCTTTGTGGATTGAGTTCTGTAATCCTATTTGGATTGGGTTGTACTCCTTTGAGGACGTGATCGAACTTGGGCTCGAATGTTGGAGCCCGAGCGGGAATCGATGACTTAGGTATATGTATGGTCATATACCTATGTAGTGTTAGATGTTACTTCGTGATTGTATCTTTCCTTTGTGGATTATCCTTTTTGGATTCTGGGAGACCTTCGGGGGTCACAGGGTCCTTACTGAGTAGCGTATACTCACCCCTGCATGGGCTATGCCCGCACTATGTTGTGTTGGATGCAGACGACGGACAGCGCTGATCATGGTTGAGGCTTGTGGAGCAGGTCAGTACCTAGAGGTGGACCAATTGGCGGGACGTACACGGAGCGGATGGCTAGATCAGAGGAGCTGAAGAGGCTATCTGTACCCACCCTTCAGGTGGGACTTCCAGTGGACGTCTCGACGCAGCTTCTTTACTTCCAATTGATGTACTCCCTATCCAGTTGTACTTTACTTTCATTTTGGGTTTGCATTCTTCCCCTCTTACTTTTCCGCACTACTTTTTGTACCCAGATTTACTTATTGTTACTTCTGCTTGCTTACTCTGTGGTGTTTGTTTACTTTACAAAGGCAATGCCTCTCCCTTTTTTGTCAGGATTTACACCTTGGTTCTAGTCGCCAGCCCCTGAACTATGGGAGGCGGGAATGGGGTAGTCACGACACGAGTCCCGAGGATGGGTTATGACAGAGATGTTGTATGGTGGGGTGTTTTTAATTCTCTTTTCTATGAGATCATTTGATTTTATAGATTATCATATAGAATTTTGAATTTCTATGAGGGATTTTTTATATCATGATTCAATGCGAATTGAAAGGTTACAATACATGGAATGTTTATCATTACTATTGTAATAGGAATGAAGTTGATTATAATGGAGTTATAGGAGAGAACTAGGAGAATGGAACTAGATTCAGGGTGTTTCATGATTCTACAAAACCATTGGATAGACAATATATAGTCACCATCTATATAGTGTCATTGTCATCGCTCAGGAAGGATGGGTGGAACATCATATGGTTGGTGAGCCCAACATCATCCAGCCGATGGAGTCCACTGGCTTGCAGGTGGCCTCCTTGAGTATTTTTAAGTGGGTGTATTCCCATCGTATCTTCATGGACACACCCTTATCTACTTATATGGGATTTTAGACACATGGGGTTCCAATAAAACCCTCTTATGAACTTCTTATCTCTCTCCTTCCCCAAGGTAGATCTACATTGGATCTTGCAAATTTGGAGTGTCGTCACTTTTTATATTAATCAAGTTCTACAGCTACACATCTTCTTCTATCTAATCATAATTTCATTCAATATGAAGTGTTATATCTCCAGTTTACTCAAATTTCATTATGTCTAGAGAATTTGGTATGGTTTCTCTATTTCATATAAATTGGGATGAAATAAAAAAAATACTCAATAATTGGGATCCTCTAAGAATGAGTATGGGGTTCTTTAGTACCTGACCTATAGTCTTATAATTTTTTATAGTGAATACATGACACAATCATGATGGAATTTTTTTGATTTATACTCAGATAAATTTGAATTTTTAAATTTATTTTTTCGTCATTGAGTGTTTCATTTATAATTCCATAAACCATAGAAAAGTGTCATTTCTAGGATTGATGGCCTCGGATGGGTTTACCATGAACGGTCATGGGATATTTTACGGTTGTCTAATTATATGGTATAAATTAGATGTTATAATTCAAATTTATGGTAGAGAAATGAAATTTCATAACCTTTGATAATTTAGAGAATGATTTTGGCTAAGGAATTGGACAAATTCAATTCTGTTGTTGAATTATAAAATGGATTTTACCATTAAATAGACTATATGGTAATTGATTTTTTTTTGGAAAATATTGAAATATATTTGAAAAATATTCTATTAAATGGTGAACCATGGGTATGAAATGGACACTAAATGTTATAAATATATTTTTGAAAATTTTAAATGAAATGTATCTATTGAAAATGGATTTCTTAAAAATGTTTTTTAATAAGAATCATATAAACTGTTTTCATTTATAACGTGTGAATTATATCCTATTTAACCAAGCATTATAAAAATAGTATTATTTTTTTAGAAATGAATAGTTAGATTGAATAGTGGATTTTTGATCTATAAATCATCTTCCTTGTTAAGAAATGTGTCATTGAAGTTATAGATTTGTTAATTGGATTTCTCTTGTGGAATTTTTTGTTATGGGTGGAATTCCTTAGGTTCTATCACATGGCTTCTATTCTTGATATGAAATTCTAGAAATTACATCAGTGATCATAGATTTTTTGATGGGGATCACTTGAATTCCCTACAAGGATACCTCATAGAATTCAAGGATATTAAAATATGTTGTATGCAACGACATACCTTGGATTTCAAATTGACTCATCTCAATTAATGCCTCATAGAGGATTCCTCATGGATCTGAGTGATTTATTATATATATAATTCCCTAGAGTAATTCCATGGATTCTACAGTGACCCATAAATTTCCAATATAACTATTTACTCTAATTATTATAATATTCATTAAATAACATAAATAGATACAGAAAAATTGTATAAGTGTTATATAAATGTTAAAATAGATAAATTAAAAACTTTAACAATATATCTTCTTCATCTACCACTTAGCTCTTCATAAGTAACACCCTTATAAGATATTTCACACCAAAATCCATTCGTAAAAACATGGGAAAAAGAATCATCATAAAGGGTAATCTCGTATTATTTATAAGAGAAAATAAAGGATATTTAATAGAAAATTTTAATAAATCATGTGGATAATTTGTATGAAAACATGATCATAACAATTGAAAATTGTAACCATAAATTATTAGATCATAAATAATATTAATGGGATAAATCATGATAGTTTATAAGATATGAATCATAATGGGATCAACAACCACGGTCCAAAAAATATAATGTTAACAGAATATCATGTTATAAAAAATGTAATAAGGTGTGAAATAATCATCATCATAGAATTTTTTTTAAAGATAACCACCAATAAATTCACAACAAGTTTGGCTTGGACAAGACACCCATGTACCTACTTTGAGGTTTTGATAACCTCCAATATACCCTTTTTTAGGACTCGGATAACATATTTTGTACCTTATTTTTTGTCCTTGGGATAACCACTCAAGTAACCCATTTTTTAATATTTGGTATAACCTTTTATGTACCCTTTGAGATCATTGATCAAAAATATTTACCTTATTCATGGATGGTATATATAATTTTCCTCCCACACATCATATAATTATAGTCATACATATGTGTTCCAGAAGATTTTAAATCATTCATCATAGCATAACCCATGGTAATTAAAAGATTTTCATAAACATTTCATCATTTAATCACAAAATAACCATAGGAAAAGAAATTAGTTTCATATAGGTTTTATCATAACATAATTAACCCATGGGAAAGAGATGAGTTTTATAGATTCCTTCTAAAATCATAATCATCATAATCAATACAAATAATGAAATTGTAATGTAGTAATTTATAACATACCCCATTAAATCAAAACTAAAATCAATGTATTCTATAATAGATGAAAAATATATTTAAAATATATAGAGGAATATTTCGTGATGAAAATAACATTTTCAAATTATCGTAATACATTTAAAATATAAAAAATTACCTTGTATTAGGGAAAAATTTCCATTGAAATGAACGTTATAAAATATTAGAGGAAGCTACAAAACCGATATAATGGCGTGAAAATTTTATTTAGGTTATGCATATTAAACCAATTATTCTTTGGGAATTTTCAATAATTATTCTGAAATACCACTTTTTGGAAATGAAAATAATATTAATTTTAAACCATTTTTTAAAATTAAACCATAGGTAAAAATGAAATTATAAAATCATAGTATAACACTAAAAATATTACTGAATTTGATTTTTTAAAAACATTGATATGGAAGAAAATTGATTATTTGAAGAAGAGAGATATAAAGTCAGCTTTCCATTAAAATATTCTTTCAATTTCATGGGTACTAAAAGAGAGAGATATTTATTGTAATAATTTAATTTCCAAAAATAAAAATATGAGAATATAATTAATTATTTTTCAGAGGGTTTTATCCTTAAATTTTATAATCAAATATTTAATCATAAATTGTCATGATAAATAATGAGATTTTATCACTAAACACATTTGTCAGTACTAATATTATTCGAATGTGATATAACAACCTGTATAATAAATTTTAATTTATTAGAATTATATATAATGGTAATTTACAAACTTATAATACCATATATGATCTACTGATTATATTTTAGCATCCATTTATTAATAAATCTTCACTGAAATCCTCATTACTTGGTGTTAACTATTTTTTTTCATGATAAATTTAGTTATATAGTTTTGGTTGTGTTTATTTTATCATGATCACATAATATCTATGGTTTTATTTATGAAATAATTATAATATATAACCATTATATAATTATTTTTAATATTCAATAACTTATAGAGGTAGAAATGTTAATTAAACCAGTCATAGAGATGGTAGGACACACATACAAATTAAAGTTCTTTCAGTTTTTAGGGATGTATTAAAAGAATGATTAATAATAACTCGCCTTTATGGGATCATTATTAGGTCATATATATCATATATATTCATTCAATCCACCATTATTCTCATAGATGTAAAATATAAATGAAAAGGAATCGCATTGACTTTTTTGAGGTTATAGTCTACACGTACTCATGAGTGGCGTTATCATTTTAAAAATGATTCAATGCAAAATAGGTACATATGATTTTATATTTCCTTAATAATAATAATATCATAAATATATTTTTAAAAATTAATCCCATTATAATACCAATCCCTGAATGATTGTGATAGAAACTTATTTGCATCACTACATAGAGGTGGCAGTCCACACGTACTAATGACTGATAGTTTCCCCATACATTTTATGGAAAAATGGGAGATAAATGATGGATTAATGATAATAATAACAATTAAGTATATATATGATATAAATTTTATTATTTTATTTTGAATAAAAAAATTTAGATGTGGTAGAATAAGAAATACAAGGAAAGTGGTTAGGAATGATGACTCCCTATTATCTGCAGACCTCTTTTTGATAATTTCATAAGGATCGTTGAATTGGTATTATAAATAGATCATAACCTAGAATTTGTGTAATGGTAATTTTAGAATTTAATTTTTATTTTTTTAAACCAATGTGTCTCAATGTTGTGTAAATAAAAGAGATAAGTGGTTCCCTTTTATACGGGAGGCAAAGAATCCACTTGTAATTACTAAGAATCATTGAATATAACTAATTAATTCTCAAGAAAAATGATACCAAATGGATATAGAATCCAATAAAAGGAGTATAAGGTAAAAATATATTTATGTAATTAAAATTTTGATTATTTTTTGTGCCATTATAAACCATATCTTTTTCTTCAACAACTTTGTTAATTATTATTAAACTTAACTATAGTGATGACTTATATAACATTAAAGTGTTAAAAATTTACTTATATTCGATCAATTAGATAAAAAATGGTCTAGGTATGAAATTTTGGATCATTTATCATCCTACTTATCCAATTTCCGGAAATTAATGAATTTTTTTAATAAATTTATAAATTAATATTTAACATAAAATGTAATTAATTCCATTTTGACAATATTGATTTAATTTGATATTGAAGACAACATGATATTAAATAAATTAGAATCTATGCCATTCACACACTAATAATATGTTATATATAACTAGAAAATTTATGGTAAACAATTTTTAACAAAATTTTTATTATTTTAATATTTGAAAAAAAATTATTTTATTTTTCAATTTACTGAATAAATATTCGGTCGGTGTTCCATAAAAATTTATAGTAAATATTTATTCACTAATAAAAGTCTATGCTAAATTAATTAAGATTCAAACAAACATTTAGAACTGCAATTTTTATTATCAGAAAAAGAGTATACAACATATTATAATAGGGATCCAATTATAGTTTATAAAAATAAATCAATCATTAAACATTTACCACTTTTCAGTGTATCAGACTAAATCTATATCCAATATTTATTTATAATTATATTAATAAGATAATTTTATAAAAAAGTAACATTCTGTTAAATTTCATATAACAAATAGATCTTATAAAATGAATAAAATTAAATCATTATAAATTGATAATGAAAATTTTATAGACAATTTATAGATCAACATCCACACTTTAACCATTAATGTAAAAGATGTAATTCAATTTGACTTATGGTATCTATGATTATAAAATAGAACGTAAATTATTACATTCTACACAGAGAAATCCATTTATACTATTATCCAAAAAACTCTATATCACATGCCCTAAAATTGATTATTCACAAAGATAAAAAACACTTTATAGTCTTATCCTCAGAAGGCCGCATTCACACCATATAAGAAAGATAATTTCAAATTGTTTAAAATTGTAATCTATTTACAAACTATAATCTCAATGGATTACATATAAAAAAATTATCTCAAAATATTACATTAAATCACTCCCAATGTTACAAGGCATGAAACAACATCTCATAGTTACTCGTTATAGTCATAAATGAAAATCCTTCATCTTCCATTATCACAATTCCTATTCAGATGAAAATCTATAAGAGTCATATTTCCGGAATCTTGGAAGTGATATCAATGTACTTAAAAAAACTTCTTCATTAAGGCTTACCATTTTTATCAGATTATCATAATTTTATTCACCATCATAATGTAACTGAATTACTTCTAGTTGAAAAAAATTAGTTCAACTAAAAATTTTGAAACATTTATATGATAGATTTAATAAATTTCCATCAATGAAAAAAAATTATTCTATTCATAAGTTTTATTATTATTTTCGTGATATAACTTATAATGTTTGGAGTTAGTTATTTTTTCAAATTATATTTTTTGTAACTCATCGTCTAAATATTCATAATCATCCTTCTCATAAATCTTTATTTCCTCCATTAGAAAGAATTAATTTTCTATAAACCATTGTTTTTAATAGATAACTATATATGTTACAAAAATATATACTTTAAATTAAATGTTGTGTTATTTTTAGAATCATGTTTAGAATTTTTTGAAAAAAAATTATTTTGAATAAATATTTATATCTTTATGTATAAATATTAGATGTATTAAAGAAAAAATTATTTTATTTTTATTTATTATTTTCCAAAATTAATATAGAAGTCATAATAAAAGAAAAAATGTTACCCATGGTTATATATTCATGTCTTATAAGTAAACTAATGAACATTACTCATCCAATTGGATAAAAGGTAATTGTTATAGAAATTTTAAAGCCTTATCCCAAAATAATAAATCTATTTTACCAGTTTTAACCATAATTAGGGGAAATCAATTTACAATATATACTATTCATATTGAAAAAAATTAAAAGGGGAATACATTAAAAATTATAACGACCTATTAAAAATTGGGAGTATATTTTTTAAAGATTTAATTTCTCCAACTAGGATAATTCAATTTTAAATATGTGCACAAAACATGATGAAAAATTAATCATAGAAAAATAGGATTTTAACCATAAAACATTATATGAATACATATTCTATGAAATGAAAAAAATACTAGATAAAAGAGAGAACATTTTTATCGAATATATAGTATATATTTCTTTATAATCATTCACCAATAGGGATTAATTTCAATTATAAATATAAAATTACAATATGTGTATAAATTATTTATTAGAAAAAAAATCTCTTTTACATTAAAATGATATTTATTTCATTTCTACATAATATATATCTATTAAATAAATTTTATACATGTTTATCCATAAATTAATCCATCATTTATTTATTCCTATTCAAACACTCCAATTCATTGACTAGTTGGTGACTATCACATAATAATATTTTAATAGTATATTCGAGTTCATCTAAACTAAGTGTTGTGTGTTAAAAATTATTTCAATGAAATTAATGTTCTTATGGATAAATATATCATTAAATATAATGGTGTTACATTATAACACCATTAAATTGAATTTATCACTAAAAATTCTAGATATATGATACAAAAAAATAAGTATATCTATGTTTCATTATATCCACAGGTTCCCAAGTAGCTTCTACAAATTTATAATACGTCAATGGGAATTTATTTAGGTCAGTGGTCTTATTTTGTATCACATTAACACTAAGATAAAATATCTATAATTATTGTTATTCTTATAAATTATCAAGATCTATTGGTATAACCAATACGTTTAGTACATGTGAAGTATCATGTATGTACTTCTTCAAGAATGATACATGGAACATATCATGACCATGATAGAGGTTCATTAAAAAAACTAAAATATAAGCTAATATCCCACCATGATCGAAAATTTCATAAAAGAAAATATTCACTGGGCTAAAATTTCTTTTCTTTGTGAATCTCATAACCTTCTTCCTTATAGAAATTTATATCAATACCTTTCCACCAACATTGATTTCCATATTTTACCAATGATTGTCAGTATAACATTTCAATAGAATCTGAGCTACGGGGATATACTAATAAGTGGATCTAAATTTCTCTAACATTTTTTCATTAATAACAGATTCTAATTTCTTTAATTATTCATCTTCATCACATCATGTTTGATTTCTACATTTATTATCTTAAAAGGCCTTATAATGATAAAACCGATTGATCAAAAGAAAACTACATTTTTAGATAACATGATTAGAGAAAGTTATTTATCTCACAATCATTTATAATTTATAGATAAAGATCCAAAAATTCCATCTATAGATTTAATGGTTCTAATAGACTGAATATTTTTTTGAGGATGATAATCAGCACTAAAACTCACCTATTTATCAGGAGCCTGCTGAAGACAGTTTCCAAAATTTAATGTATACCTCTTATCCTGGATAGATAAAATATAATGTGGTACTCTATGAAATCATACATCTTAATTAATGTACCTTATAGAAATGTAATCAAAATAAAAAATTTATCTGATAATAATGAATTTTTCTTACATTAATAGAAATTGACTAAAACCCATAATTCATTATGACCATAGATGTTTTCATGAGTTCGCAGGAAAAAAAATTGTGTTGTTTTCCCATTTTCTTTTGGGTATGTGTAATGAATGTAACATCCCCTTGACTTCTATATCTTCTCCTCAACTTTTTTATGTTCCATGTTTTGAGAAACATACATTATGATATCTCTTTTCATGTATCCCTACAAAAAATAATCTTTAAGATCTATATACTTCTTCATACATCCAGTAAGAATTGAGAATAATGAACTATGACCCCTATCCAACAAAACCTTCATTAAATATTGTATGTAATAAATACATAAATAGTTCTAAAACATTATCATTCTATCACAATAATGGTTGAACTTTTTAACATTTCTAACATTTATCAAAAATTCAACATCTTCATTCTTTCCCACTTTAATTATCCAATGGATTGAAGGATAAACACTCCTTTGGGATTGATAATATTTTCACCCTTAAATCATGATTTACATATGAATAATTTTAAAATAAATAAATCTTAGACCATTTGTGATAATAATCATAGATAATCCAGCATAATCCATTCGACCCTAAGCATTAACCACCTTGTTTTTTACCTAGTTTGGCAATGTGTTGAGTACTCATCAATATTAATAAACTGCAAACATGTTCATTATAATATATTAAACTATCTTTTAGTGAATGTATAAATTTATCTTTTATGAAATATATATATATATATATATCACACATATATCCACAACGATATTTCCCCCATATATTAAATTAAAAATTACCATACCTATCTCTAACACAGAAGGTGGGTAATTTTTCTTGTGAATAATAAATTTCGACAAGGAAGAATCTATCACTATATCATTTTTCATAAGAAAACATAATATCCCCTTCTTTGACGAGCCACTATAGTTCACAAGCCCTTCTCCACTACATGGTAATGTAATCACATGTGTACTTACAAACCTTTTTGGATCCTTGAAATCTTAGTCATGGTCATCTATCGAAATGAACATACATCCCTTATGAATTAACCTGAATATTAGATTCGACAACTATAATAAATTATATATTAATTTTCAGTTATATCAATCCAATCCAATATTAATATGGATATCATTAATATTGGTAGGTATAGGAAAATGTTAAATATCTTACTTCATTTATGGATCCACCAATATACCCTTTCGTGAAAATATATGATGAAAAAATTAATGATTTTATAGAAAAATTTCATACATTGTAAATTATCCATATTAATTCTCCTTCCATGTGTTCTTCCATACATTCCATAAGTGATCATTATACACTTATATTCTCTTTCAATATCTAAGATTCAAATCTATGAATACTACAAGAAAATAAATATGGTAATATCTAAAGAACCTAGTCAATTAATCCAAAAAAAAATGTGGATAAATTATGAACAAAAAATGGAATCTCCCTAAATTCATATTATCAATACCTTTTAAAGAATTTTTTATTGGTCATATCACCCTTCTTGACCCTCGATTGATGTTATCCTGAATGATAATCATTCTTGTCAAAGTACTGAGATATGTGTAATTGATCAAACAAGCCATTTTTATTGTGTAGATGATACTATTTATTTATTGTGATCTTGTTATGTTCTTTATAATAAATAAAAATATTCCTTGATCAGTAAATATTTATAAAAAAATAACAAGTACAACCTAAAGATTGGAAAATCTCAAAATTAATCACTTGGTAGAATTATCATTGTTTTTTCAATTCAATTTCTAAATATCAGTCATTTCCATTATATAAGGAGACTTTGAAATATGGTTAGAAATATGTATGAGTTCTATTGTGAACATAACTACATGTTTGGGTGGATGTCTAGGAAAATATTCTATAATGGAATACAAAATATCTAGTAGTAGGAGTATCATTGATTATGAGTTTCTCTCCAAACATCTGATATAAACACCCCTTTTGAAAAGGGTTAAAAAACTATATAATGGATGTAATTTATATAGGGAAGTCATATTTATCATCTCACGGAAAGAAGAGAAAAAGGTGTAACAAAATTTAAAATATGAATTTAATTATTTAAAAAAATTATGTTCGATTTAAATTAAGAAATCCAATCCAATTTTAAAGAAAATAAAATACAAATAGAGTGATAAAAATTATAGTTGTAGGAAGCACATTCCCATACTATTCAACCAAGGAATAATCATATACATTAGATGAGATCATCACACCATTAGGTTTATTATTAATATTTCTTCATCTAATATTTTAGGTCATATTTTGATTCCCTTATAAAATTATTCATATATAAAAGAGTGTATGGATACATAATCAAATAAGAAATTAGTAGTTTTAGAGTTGAAGGTTGTTGTACCTTTTAATACATTGTTATCATTCCTCTCATCATCAGTAGTGATTGAATTAGATTTCCCTTTTTCTACTTGCATAATAAGGTAATGAAATTGATCATCTTCATTAACAATTAAATTTTATCACTAGTTATAACAATTCTCATACACTTTTCATTTTAAACACTATATTTTGGGTGGTGAAATCTATATTGTTTTTACTTCACCATTTAATAAATTTCTCCCATTTTCTTTCTCATTCGATTTCCCAATGACCTTCATTTCCAAACATAAACCATTTACTATTTTCCGTAAGTCATTTTATTATATGTCACATTTCATATGTAATGAATAATGAAAGGTTCATATCTCTCCATATATAGTTTTTATTATTATAAATTTCTTTAAATTACATATATATCGTATTATCAAATTTTTGAGACTGATAGGTAACTCTAATATCCATTTCTAAAATGGTATAACCGCGACTTATTTCCTCATAACTAATTAATTACCTCTTCGATAACACCCTTTGTAGACCTTTTTTTGATATTGTGGAATTTATCAACATTAATTTCAGGTTTGATGATAATACCATATGAATACCTCAAAATTCATGTAAAATTTTCCTAATAGTCACTACCAAAATCATAATCCATGTGGTTTAGGCTGAGGAATTATTAATAATTCATTATATGAAGAATATGCGGAATGAAATAATTTAAAATTAATTTTCTAAACTCATCACAGTCCATGGAGTCAGTTTCTTCATGTTTTATCATGACCTTGATGATATTGCACCATTTATCTACATCTCCTTCCAAATTATAGATAATTAGTATGAATTATCCATGATATAAACACCATATAATATAAATAATATTTTCATTGGTACTAATCCATTGATCAAAAACTATTGGATCAAAAGACACACTAAAATAATGTGTATTTTACATCATTAATCACTCAAAATAGCTTTGGTCACTATTTTTATCATTTAATATATCATCGTGATTAGTCCCATGAGAAAGCTTCAAAAACATTGTAATAATATGTTTTGTTCCACCATTGATAGAATTCTGTTTCTTGGTAGTACAATCATTGCATATTCTGTTTCATTTATCATCTAAATGGTTCCTTTGGGTTCTATCCATTTTCTAGAACCAAAAATCATTGTTTGAGAAACAATAATCATAGTTCAAAACAACATAATAAAAAAAATAATTTTTTACATATCAGAATATGGACACCATATTTTAAATATATGAGAATATAGGTTTTACCTAGGTTATACCTGATCATAATTTATTAAAATCCTTAATTATGGTTCATAATGAAAAAGTGACTTGACCTAAGAATATCCATGATGAGTAAAATAATGTATCAGTAAGGGGACACTCACTATGCAACAGAATGATGGTTTCCTTATACATGAACAACTATTTTCAGGGTTATTAATCCTAGATAAATCTATAACAAAATAATTTCAACATTAAGTATTATATATGATCATGATTTCAGATGAGTTTGTAATAATATAAATAACATGATTATTCATTTACTAGATGAGACAAATTTCAAATAATGGCATGGAGATCGATTTAGGGAGTTGTAATTAATAAATATGATATTTTGAAATGAGATATTTATCGTGGGATATATCATGGGTGTTAAGATGAGAATACGAAGATTCAAGTTATGATTATAGATCATTGATGTTTTTTTGAAAAAAGTACATGTTTTACTATGCATGGTTTATGAGACACTATGAATCACCAGAATAAACATATGTTTTTCATTTAATTTTGAACATGGAATGGTTGGGTTGCACACTTTGTGAATAGTCTTTTGTAAAATCTTGTGAACCAAAGGGAAAACTGCATGAGCTGGTGACGGTCTAAGGCATGAAACATGTACTGTGTATAGTTATAGAGAAATTGTGTTCCTGACAAGAGAGGGGGTGTAGTGTTAACCACACAGTTTTCCTAAATATTTGTCCTAACCATGGGGGGAATGGGGTATTATATAGTTATGGGAATATGGTTAGTAAGTAATGTGGATAACCAAGAGGCCAAAGTATAAGACTTTCCAAAACCATAATTAAATGTGGTGTTTTACCAAAATGCCCCATTATGATTTTAGACAAGTCAACCCACTTCATCCCCCATTATGTGTTCATGGATTTGGATCTCACGATAACTTAATAATACTTCAAACCCTTGATTTATGGTGTGTTCATAGTGGTTGTTTTGGGTTTTAGGTTTTTTCACCTATTGTGGCTTCCACTACTCATTCCATTCTGACTATATAATTTTTTAGTTCTTTCGTTTAGGTTTTTTTTGACGATTCCACTATATCATTGTGGAATTTTACATTCACATGGGAATTTTGGTTGGATTGTGTATATGAAATTTTGAGATGATTTTCTCACATATTTTAAAGATGTTACATTAAGGTATGTTTTCATAGTAAAATGTATTAGGTTTTCCATCCAAATAGGTTTTTTGATTATCTTTGGAAATATTATCTCATTTTATGTATTTTATTAGGATTATTATGTGTTCCTATTATGGGCCTACCATTATAGTTTCATTGAGTTCCTAGAAGAGTTTAATTACTAGTTATTTTATATAATTATTCCAATATATATATTGGTTATTAAATAAATTAGGTTAGTTTTAATTAATTAATTGATGTTTATTAACATGAGTTTCAAGCATGTCTATTTGAAACAAGATTGTTTTGATATAAATTATTTTTACAATACATGGATGTGCCTTGAAATGGACTTAAGACTTGGGTAATGTTATTGGATTATTCTTTATTGGGTTAGGTTGTCTAAGATATTCTCCCATAGTAATGATAATTTTTATTATATGTGTATCTGGTATGTTTTTTGAAGACCATGGCTGAATTATTTTTACATGATTTATTTAGTTTGTTTGGGGTCATAAATTGACACTATATACCATACATAGATCCCATAAAATACATTGGTGTTTATAAGAATAAACCTATAGTAACCAGTGGGATTCACCATTCTTTGAAATAATAAATTTTGGTTGAAAAGGGTTAAGTGAATGGGTAATTAGATTAACTTGGTTATTCTCATTGGTAATCGTAATTGAATGGTTATAGATGTCAGGCTAGGGAATGATTATAAATTTTTTATAATATATTAGATTGATTAATAAGAATGATTAATATTCTAGAATTTTGTGAAAAGCCTTTGAGTCTCTTGAAATGGATTTAGCGATGTTTATTGTATTTTGACAAGGATTTGGATATCCAATAAGGAAAAAGATGTTTGAAATAGAACTCATTTTAATGTTAGGTGTTGACCTCCATGTGACTTTAAATTTGGGGTTTGGGTATTTTTAAATTTTGAATTAAAATGGGTTTTTGTGGATTCAACTTTTGTGAAAATTCTTTGATAGCTTTTAGAAAAGAGTTTTGAGGGAAATTGAAGCTTTGACATTTTCTAGATGAAAAAGAGGAATTCCTAGTTTTTAGGTGTCTATTATAAATATTTAAAATAGATGGGTGAGATTCCATCATTTTTAGAACTAATATTTTGATATCATTTTGATGTGTACATAGGTCTTGATGTCCTATGAAATTTGTGATATTGAAGGCCAGTTGGGACCTTGGTAAATGATAAGAGCTTAAAAAGGAGTATTCAATGTTTTTTTGAATGTTTTGAAATTAAATATATTAATACATGGTTTTGATAAGTGTTTTTATGGAACCAGATTTCACACATGACACTATATATCAAATCTTGAGATAGTGGACCTGATGTTTCAACATATATTTTTCAAATGTCTAACATGATGCCCCACATCTATGTATGATATATTGGACATGATAATTCCAGGTATATGGATCCTGATGTGTGACATGAAGTTAAAAATTTAAAGATAATATATTGTTCATGAATGTTTCACTTATATTATTCTAGATTTGTATCATGATGTCCCATATCTTATATTGAGTAGTGGACACGACAGCTCCATGTATATAGTTCCAGAGGTCTAACATGATATTGCAGATCGATGTTTGAATATGTTTTACATCATTCTTATAAAACCCCAATATTTTGATACAACGATATGACATATTTTAATATTATTAATAAATTAAATTACACTAAAACATGCCTGGTGATTTTAAAGTTATAGTTTCTCTAGAAACATAGAAACATAAATCAACTTGTTAATAAAATAACTTCACCATCTCCCATATATATATATATATTCATAACTAGTAAAAATTATGATATTCTATATGTAATAAATTTCTTCATATATTTGGGAAAATAATGAAAATAAAAGTTTGATCTCATATTCATTAAAAGGTTTAATAAGGGAGATATCAAATATTATATAAGCATAACACGAGACAAATGTTATAAGAACATGAACATAAAATTTGAAAATTATACCATATGTATAAAAATAATAATAATGAACAATAGAATAAATAATATAATATCATAAGATATGAATAGTAAAATATTCAATGAATATATAAAATGAGAGGATAACATAGGACATTGAATTGTGGCATACTCAAAAGCATATAAAACCATTTCCTCAAAAGTGAGTACTGGTTTCAAAAACATATAAAGGAACTCCATGGGTGTGTAAATCTACTAGGAAGGATATTACATCATCCCAATGGTAGAAATTTACATATAGTGGAATGTGTGTTCTCCATAAACCATCATAATAGGCATGGTCCACTCCCATGACCATTATAGTGTACAAAGACCCTTACTAAACTGAATTCTCTCCCCATTCCAGTCATGTCCATCTCATTGGATATTAATCATGGATCAACAAATTGAATGGAAATTTAGTTCCCAAAAATCACATAATTAAAACCATACATATGATTCCTACTAAAAAATAAATCATTCATCATATCAGAAACCATGAAAAGAAATTGATTTCATTAAAATTTTGTCATCGAATAACTCATTGAAAAGAAAGAGGTTTTATAAATATCAAGTACTAATAATCATAAACAAAACACAGAAAGAAAAAGTATTGTATCCATGAATAATATATATAGTAAAACATAAGTAACATAAAATAATATTATCATATATGGAAAATGATTTAGAAATATCACATTGGATAATTATTTAGGAAAATATATTTTCCTTTTTTGAAATCATTTTTCAAGAAATGTAATTATAAAGAAAAAAATTTCATTGAAACAAACCTTGTAAGTATTCAAACAATGATTCAATGAATAATTTTATGATTATGTTGGTTAAATCTACTCATTCCATATAATATAACAACACATTCCATCCATATATTTATGAAAAATTCATAATGTACATAATTTGGAAAATATCAAGTACAATTAAAACCATTTTATAATAAGTTAGAAATTTGTAGAAATGATTATAAAAAATTATTTTATAGAGTATTAAACCTTTTTGTAAAAAAATTTAGAAAAAAATGACCTGTAAAATAAATATTCCCTTCTAAATAATTAAAAAATAATCATGAATAATCATGAGATTTTGAAACAAACCCTTACTTAAAATCTTGCTTATCCTTTTTCACATTTAAACCATTTTTATAAAAATATTTTTATATATTATAAATTTAATAACTAACTATGTATAATATACATTTTATTCTTTATTTATAAAATACATTCCCTTTTTTATTAAAAAGTTATTATTATAATATCAATTTTGGATGATAACTACTTCATTTTACATGCAAGTTTTGGTTCGGTAGTCCCAATCATTATAATTTGATCACTGTACCATCATTTCCAAATTATTATTCAGGTTTTGAAACATATATTATAATTATATATATTTTTAATAATACCTAAAAAATATATTTACAAAAATTAATCACACCATTCATGGAGTTGGAGGGTAGTATGTACATATGAACATTGTTCCCATTTTCATATAACTAGATAAAAAAATGTAAATAACTATAAAACATTACAAATTAATTATTCTGTTATATATATTGTATATTTTAAAAAAAATTATCACTAATTCCATCCATGTTTAATATAAGTGAAAAACTAATCATATTTCATCATGGATATGGTAGCCAATACGTATGCACAAATGGCGTTATCATTTCCCAAAATATTGGATGATAATAATATAGAAATAATATTATCACTAAAAATGTAATATTGTGTAGTATATATAATATATAAACATTAAAACCATATTAATTCTCATCCATATAGTATGGTTATAAAAATGAATTGAATCTTTATAAGGAGATGGAATGTTTTACAAACACATGAGCAATACATTCACGGCGTATTTAATAGAAACGAAGGATCATAATTTTACTTTAATAGAAATATTAACATTAAATCATATTAAATATACTGAATATATTATTTTAAAATGAATTACATATATTTATAAGAGTTAAACAAGAGATTGAAAAAGAAAATTATTTGCTAGAGTGATTACCTCTTCATCAAAACAACTTCATTTGCTCTCCTGTAAAGGGATCAAGGGTTGGTATTTTGGGAATAGAATAACCTATAGAATGTTGATATGGATGTGTAGTAGAGAATATTTCATATTACAGATAATATTAAAGGACAAAGTGGTGAAATAATGTGAGGTAGGATTATTCCTTAGAAAATTGAGGTTAGGGGAACTTTTTAGAATTTTTAAAAATATTAATTTATGAAAAATTAAATATCAATAGGAATTTATTAAAATTTTGATTTATTAAAATAAATGTTTATATAAGGTTTTAATACCATCATCCAAAATATTTTATACATATTTTTGTGTCATTTTAAAATTTGTCATTTTGATTAACCATTAGTTAACCTATTTTAAAATTAACTACTGTAAAAACTATTTGAATATTAAAAAGCAGTAATTTATACTTATAAGATGCAAATTGGACCATAAAAAGACAATTTATAACAAATTATATCATTCATTATCCCATCTTCAATTATTTAATTTTTTTATTAGTTATAAATAATTTAATAAAATATTATATTCATTAAATATCATTACTGTAAATTTTGATACTATTAATTATTTTAAATTTAATAAAATAAATAATGAACTTAAAATATAAAACCATTATTTTAATACATTCCCAACATATAATTTTCATATATAAAATTTGGCTATCACTTTAATTGTCTTATATTATAATACTATTATTATTTATAATATGTTTTATTTTATTAGTTCACTGATTAAATAATATATGCACTATTGTTGTGAATGCATTTGATGTAATTATTTCCACACTAACAATTAAAAATAAATTACCCGGTTGAAGATAAAATTTTATATTGTAAAATATAATTTATGTTTAAACATATCCCCTTGATAACAACAAATTAATATATTACACTTATTATAAAACAAGAGTGTGACATGTTTGACTTTCATTAAATAAAATATTATAAAGGCCTTAATCTTCTTCATGCTTCTCCAAATTCTCATATATTTGAACCATGGATGGTTGTGGTCTATATATAATTTACAAGAAAGGTTTAACTAATTTTTTGGTCATTTAATAGTTCATATGTTTTTATATTTAACATGTAATTACCTGATTTACACTTTAGGATAGTAAGAAAAATTAATTTGTTTACGATAATTATTATCCAAAAATAAAAGAGTACAGTCAAATAAATTTTTATCAATATATTATTGTTTCATCTGGAAATTGAGGTAAAATTGTTTGTTTATGGATAAAACATTCCAATCAATTTCTAAGCGGTTCATTCGTAGAATCGGAAACACCCAATGATTCAATATCCATTTTGACCTACATTCCAAAGGTATGTTCCCATTAGTTGTAGACCGATGAGGCTTAAGAATTTGCATTGGTCGAGAGGATGGGAGGTCAGGCTCATCACACATTTTTGGGGAGAATTATTTCCTACTCCGAGACTATCTTATTGATTTATGTTATGTTCATGAATCCTTATTAAATCACCAAGCATGATAATGAGTTTTCTTTTATATTTGGAAATCTACGAATTATATATAAAAGGATTATAGAATCTTTTATATGGATTTGAGGTTCTTCATTGATTGAGAATCATACGTATGTATTAGAGATTCTTAGTTAGTGGTATCCTTCAATATATTATATAGAAATATCTTGGTCATTATGAAGACCATACTGGTTTTAAATCCACTTAGTAGGGCACTTGATGTTTATTTTCATTTAGAAACACATGGATTATTTCAGAGTTGGGATCATACCCACAAATGGGATACCTACGTATCATCATAAAAAAGGAGTCTTAACCCACGTAGTTCGATAAAAAAGATATAGTTTAAGGTCATATGGGACGAAAAAGAATTAATGAATGATGGTCTTGAACCTTAGAATATCTTCCCATATACACTACTTTTAACGAAGAGATCAATGTCTACATAGTTTAAGTGAAGAAATATGGTGCTTTTTCATGGTTAATGGAAAAAAAGAGATGATGTGATAACTTTTACACTCTAACATCACGGGAGTTATGCTCGGTGTGAAAAAAGAGGTATCTGTAAACATGATGATGGTGCCACGAAAGATGAAGTCATGAGAAATGATGTGGGGAATACGTATGTATGACAACCCAAGTAGATGAAGTCCAGGACATACTTCAGGAAAGAAGCCCAGGATCAGTGTCCATATATGTATTTGTATTTTATAGAGATTTGGAGTTTTAAACTAGGGATTACTCCTGGGAAGGAGGCCCAAATTAAAAGGAACTTATGATTGGGGCATATTCTTGTGAAGGAGGACCAAATCATAAGATTTTATTATTGGGGCATACTTTTGAGGAGGATTCCCAATGATGAAGAAAAAAACGACTGGGGCATACTCTTGAGAAGGAGGCCCAAATCAACAGAACCAATGACAGGGGATTACTCTTGAGAAGGAGTCCCACGTTAAGGGGACTTTTATCTTGGGGCTTGCTCCTGAGAAGGACGCCCAAATTAAAAGAAAATTATGACCATGGGTTACTCTTTATAATGAGGACTTAGCCAATGGACTAGGGGATTACTGCTGAAGAGGATGCCCTAAGTCAAACTATCTTCTCATCTTCTCAGGATGAGGTTATATAGAGGAAACCTCAAACCATGCTGACATAAAGCTTGTAAGTCACGAGGTTTCCAGAAAGGTTCTCACATAATTCCTTTTATATAATAAATCCAACACAGGAATCAAGCCATAAATGGATTTGAAAGGGGGTTCGAGGGCTAATATCTTGAAGAGGAGAGGCGAACAGGAGAGAGGAACACAAATGAAGTTGGCGCGCAAGTGTAGGTCACACAAATCATTTGGCATGCAATTGTATGTTTCACAAATCATTTTGGGTCATGGGTTCACATGGGGATGAATAATATATTGGGTAATACTTGGGCGATACATAACTCAAGCCTTTAGTAATATACTAAGATGATTTCAAAAGGGCGGCACAGATCTTTCATCGAAAGGGTAGTGTGATGATCAATTGTTTCCACTTTTAAGGAGTTCTAGAAACATAGGCGCTCATGTGTTGATGAATTATAAACACTTATGCCTTATCCTACTCCTTCAAGTCTTCCATTCTAGGTAAAAAGTTAACTTAAAAGATTTCTGAAGAGTTGAGTTGAAGACTTGGGTGACCAGAGTTTGAATAAGATTTTTGGAAAATGTGTCTTTCAAATGGGGGGCCCATAGGGACTATTTATAGGCCACCATATGCCTAGGGAAAAAATTCAGATAGGGTGTGCAAGTGACTTGTGCAATCCATAGGTGGCGCGCAAGTGAATTGCGTGGTGCGATCCAAATGATCTCTTGGTTCATGCCTTTGTCAATTTTTTTTATTTTCATCAAAGGGTGACCCTATTTGTGCTTAAGGTATTCCCCGTTTCCATTATTTGGACTCTTTGATAGAAAGAAGTGTTAACAAATGTCCCCCCTTAGAGTTGGATCTGAAAATGAAAGAGGATCTGACTCTGAGTTAAAGCCAGAGAAATCAAGGGTCGGTGGAATGCAATTATGGCGTGAAGATGTTGGGGCGTGCAAATATGGCACACAGGTGGTCTGGATTGCATACATATACAATATTTAAGGTCGAATAACATTTACCGAATGGATGAAATTAACTCAACTCTTGATAATTTGTCTGGAAACATATTACCCAATTCACATATGAAGGGAAAAATTATAAACTATGAATATAGACGTTTTGAATCAGAGAAATGACATGGGAAAAGAGTTAAAAGGCATTATAGGATGTCTTTTCTAAAAATTAAGTCTCCAATACTTGAAAAACCCGTTACGTGGGATGTATTATGTATGGCCGACTGGGGCATATGATGTATCGTCCAATAGTAGCGTCTTTTGGAAGACTTGTCTGTTATGTAGACAACTTATGCAAGGCCACCTAAGGGAATGTGCTACAAAGCAAGGTTAAAAAACTCTCATAAATTTGAATTTATATTGATAAAAGCCGAAGAAGGTTTTTTGGGGATTCAAATTTTCCAATGCATAGAGTCTACTTTATGGAGAAAGGTACTTGAATATGGAGAGGATATTTCCAATCATAATTGTCAAAGAATTAGAGGAATGGGACTTCTATGAATGATTGACCCAAACGTATGAAAACAATTATATGTGGTTATAAATCATATGACTAAAATCATAGATAGAACCATTATATGACATAAGACATTCAGATCAAGAAAAAATTATGAAACAAATATGATAAGGATGGAAGTTTTTTTAGATCCCTACATATCACTATTAAGACCAATAGGGACAAAAGAGGATTCTCCGAAGAATGAAGTTACTACTACTTGAAAAACTCGTTATGCAAGTTCAATTGTGCAGGGACAATTGAGTATTAAGATGCATATTCAAATAGTATCATCTTTTGGGCCAATATGTCCGTTGTGTAGAAAAATTATGCAAGTCCACCTAAGGGAACGTGTTGCATAGTCATGAAAAATGAATTCTCGGGATTCAGACATTTTTCAACCCTAAGTCAACAAAAGAGTCATGGAAATCAAGAGTATTATTTGTATAATGCTATCACTGGGTCATGAATTGAGATTCTGGAAGTCACTATCTATTTCATTAGGATGAGAATCGATCCACACATTGTTCTTGAAATACATTTTAATGTCATGCATGACGAAAGCATGGAATATCTTAGTTTAGGGCCATAGAGATCAGAGCATAGTGGGGAAGACACATCATCCATTTGATAAAAATCTGATTTGAATAATGAACAAGGTGTTTCATATCACACCATGGGCTCCCAGGGGGACTTTTCAGCCAATGGACCGAAAGTAGAGTTTGGGGTTAGGCCCAAAGGCTCAGGGTTGGACTCGAGGAATGCTCGAGCGTTCCGATGTATCCCATGAGGATGGGAGTCAAGATGAACATTGTTCTTGAAATACCATTTTGTATAGATTTGGTTTATACATATTAGGGGTATAGAGGACTTTATTGCAATTATGGCTGGACCCAAGATTAACGACTTGGGTGTCACTACATATCTCATAAGGATGAGAATCAATCCACACATAGTTCTGGAAACATGACATGGATGGAGACCATGTCACTGATATTCCTCTTGAGTGAGGGTATCGGGGATTTTTCCAGTTAATTTTCATACATGAAAAAAGTTAAAATAGCTTACGGTCATATGCATGGACCTATGTTATGCAGTTTAATGTCATGTATCAATGACAATGGGGAACTATATAGTTTAACGTCATATAGCTAGGACAATGGGATACACACAGTTTAATGTCATTGTGTTTGACGCTTTTTTCAGGGTGCGCACATCCGTCTTGTTTGGGGATGAAGGACGTGGCTTTTTGTTACCCCACCTTCCCGCGATCCAAAGGCGGGCAACATATATTCCTTATTCAGGAATTTCTGCTCCTTGATCGATATGGGATGATGGGATGTCGGTTCTTCCTTCCGTAGATTCCTCCTCAGAACTTGTCACCTGGTCTTGGTCTCCCTCATAGATTTAATACGTTGTTCGTGAAACGCTTCCCAACACCATATCTTTAGGGACCCCGGTTAATTATGCCTCTTCTGTTAGGTCATTCCATGGGGTCTAGTCAGGGTAGAAACCTTTGGTTAGAAGAGTAGTCACGTTGGGGCATCACTGGCATGTCTGGACGCTGGGGGATTGGCGTGTCTATCTTTTGTCTCTTATTATAGGGCTTCTTGAGGGCTTGGAAGCCCGAGGAATCCCACATCAAACACATGGAAACATATTCCATAGGCATGTATCTGAGGTTTTCCTCAGCATCCCAATTTTAGAGAAGGCTATGCCGCATGTTTATCATCCAATGGGGACACATCGGACAAATCAGAACACTGACTAGAGTGGATTAGATTGATTAAACCCCTTGAGTGAACGCTGATATTTGGGCCAGCATGTGGGCGGCATCCTGAATGCTTAATAGGGGAATGGGATGACATGATCTCACCGGGATGTGGCGGCCCGGGTATGAATCAGGATGGGCGATGGTTTCAGACTTGTGTCTTGAAGAGACTTCCTACACATCCTCATGGCAGGGAATCAAAGTCTCTATAGTTCCGGATGGTGTAGGGCTTAGAATCTAGGCTTCCTAGGAATTGGTAAACCGATGTGAAGGGGGTTGGACAGACCAATGGGTGGTGGGATTGAAACTCGCGAGGCTTCCAACGTACCATGCCTTGAAATGGATCAAAGACCACATAGTTCAGGATGGTGTGTGTCAGCGAACCAACATGAAAATGGACCGGGGATACGATGGATGTTGGTCTTGAACCTCATGGAGGCATCTTACATACCATTCCTAGACATGGATAAAAGTCCTCATAGTTCAGGATGGTGTGTATCAGTGAACAGACGTGAAGATGGATCAGGGGTCTAATGGATGATGGGCTTGAACCTCATGGAGGCTTTCTACATACCATGCCATGACATGGATCAAAGTCCCCGTAGTTCGGGATGGTGTGAGGGCCTATTAAACTGACATGAAGGGGTGTTAGAACAACTGGATGGTGGGCTTGAACCTCGTATAGGCTTCCAACATACCATGCTTTGTCATGGATCCATGTCCTCGTAGTTTGGGTGTACAGTTTAATGTCATGTGGGATGGGGATGTTGTCGGTGAACCGATGTGAATGAGGACCATGGTCCATGTGGGTGTTGGGCTTGAACCTAGAGAAGTCTTCCTACGTACCATTCCTTGACAGGTATCAAAGACCACATAGTTCGGGAGGGTTAGTGAACTGACATGAATAAGGACCATGGTCCAGGTGGATGGGTGGCTGGAACCTTAGGAAGGCATCATATGTACCATGCTTCGACATGGATCAAAGTCCCCGTAGTTCTGGTGGGTCAGTGAACCGACATGAATAAGTACCATGGTCTAGGTGGATGGTGGGCTTGAACCTCAAGGAGGCTTCCTACGTACCATGACTTGACATGGATCAAAGTCCTCGTAGTTCAGGCGGTGTCACAACAGATTATCGCAGAATTGGAATGCAGTTTAACATCATGCGGGATGGGTTATAGTTTAGTATCACAGTGGAACATGTGTTTTAATGGTCGATTCTTACTCTAAGCCCACGTGATTCATGAAATTTTGGCATTGTTCTGAAAAACATCAATTTTTGATGAATAGTGAAACTACTAAGTGGTAGTTAAAAAAACTGAATTTTTCATAAAACATAATTTTACCGCTTCTGTGAATAGAATTTCAAAAATCCGAGATACACGGTTGATGTCAATAAGTAAAATATGGTTCAATGAGATGAAAATAATTTTTGGCGAATAGTAACTTGTTACTTTTATTTACCACGGTTAAAAGTAAATAGGGTAATTAAGGGTATGAATGATATTAATATTACCCTAAAAAATGTCCTAATTCTATTGAAAAAGTGTATCTCGACCAAAAACAACCTTAAGTGTAAAATATTATCATTTAGGCCCATTTGGATTAGATTAGTCCATTTATTATTATTTAATTCAAAGAAGAGTTAAAAGAGTTAAAATCAAAAGTTATTTACTAAAACATTTTTAATATGGGGTTATAAATATGATAAATTAGACTATAAATATTCATTAGAAATCTAAAAAGAGTTCCTACATAATGGTATTTTATTTTTAATTTTTAGACTTTAAATAATTTAATTTATTTATGACACAACAGTGATGTAGTAATTTCCTTTTTAAGAAAAATTAACATAATTAATGTTATAAATGCCCAAATAAATGTAATTTGAGACTTTTTATGACTTAAACTAATTTTATAGGTTAATATGACATGTTATTGTTGATTTATGTAACTTGGTTCTAACTTATCATTCTTTTATGAATTTCATAAAAATCATGTACCAAATAGTGTCAAAATTGACATAAATTAGTTTTTAAAAAAAATATTATATTATCAATTGTTATTTAATTCATAAAAATCTAATGTTCGGCCAAATGACTTAGATAAGGATATATATGTTAATAATAAACAACATGGGGTTCGTTTGGATTGTTATGGTATGTTTATTAACCATATAGTGTAAGAAAACAAAAAGACACGGTAAAAGATAAATTATTTAACATAGAGTTAAATCTAATTGATAAGGTCAAAATAAAAACCTAAACTTGTCTAAATACTATTTTATGAGAGTATTTCTACCCATCCCCACCTTAGCCTCGAAATAAATCAATTTGGAGCTATTTAAAACCGAACATGACTTTATAATAAAATAATATTTTTGGTTATTCCAAAGGTGCCCTTCTCCTCCCTTATAAAAGGGAACCTCCTCCCTCTCTTCCTATCACAACATTGAGCCTTCAAGCTCGGCCAAACCCTGCAGAATTCTCCTCTACACTTCCCTAGAAACATCCTAGAGGTTCTGGTCTTCCTCCAAGACCAATTTTAGTGCCCTAAGTGGAGGTCTCAACGAGGTGCTTCAAAGAAAAGGTAATTTCCGTTACTGATTCTTTCAACTTTATTTCTTCTTCCACTTATTATTCATAGGTTGTTTCATTATGAAGTAATAACATCAGTATCACTCATATACTGATATGTTATTATAAGTATGAAACAACCCTATTTAACCATCTATCCATCCTACAGAAAACAAAATCACCGCGCGTGCGTACGTACGGAATACCGTCTCCACGCCGTGGTGTAATATGTTTTTCCACCAAAACCTTACATGGATGGGTATTATGGTGTAAAGAATAACTATACATAGTTATTATAACATCATAATGATTATGATATATTGTATCATCCACTACAATTCAATTCAATAATTATGGAAATGATATCATCGCTCGTGCGTACGTACGGACTACCGTCTCCACGACGCGATGAGATTCATTCTCCATGTTAACCATTTAAGAATGATTATAAAGTATATATAAACAATAATAACGAAATATATGACATTATAAAGATACTGGATTTATGTGTATATATATGTATGTCATCTACTTAATTCCACTCAATTCAATAAGGAAACGAAAACAGCGTTCTTGCGTACGTACGGCCTACCGTCTCCATGAACGGTGTATTTCTTTCCATTTCTCGATACATTATATAAATGTATATTATGAATATATATTATATATAAATCATGTTTTATATTTTATAATTAATTAATAATGATCCAAGTAATCATATGAATAATTACAAGTTAAAACACGAACGACAAATGAGACGATTTTACCCAAAACACTACTTTAAAATGAATTTACAAAAGAACGGGTAATACAAAGTCATAAGTGAATCATATATGATATAATAACAATTAATATGATTCTTTAATAAGTCAATGACATTATTTAAATCATTATACTGGAGGTTCTGGCACTTAAGAAACAAATCGGACCTAAGGTAAGGGAAATATCACAATCTCATTTTTATCCGAGATTGTTTATACATTGGCATTTACTGGGGTTCATTTAATCATCCACATTCATGTTTACTCAATATGACATATTATTTACATCCACCTACAATGGTTTAAATCCAATTTTACCCTTCGTTGTGTTTTTAGTAAAAGATATGAAAGGAATCTTGTGTCGTTTTTCGTACGAGGTACTTTTTTGACTTTTCCGACAAAAGTACGTGAAGAATGTTTTTCTAACTTATACGACATGAATGGATTTTTAAAACATTATTTCCAAGAAGATTCCATTACAAGTTTTCAAGTTTATTTTTAATCAACTTCTTTTAGTTTAAAGTTTTATGACATGTTAAGAAATGAAAAATGTTTTTAAAGAAGAAAGGATATTTTCCTCAAGAATTCATTTCAATTGTTTTTTCAAAACTATTTTCCATCTAAGATGACGTTATTTGATATGTATGTTTAAAGTAAAATGTCTCTATGATTTAAATGGTTTCAATTTTCTTATGATGAAATGATATCAATTGTTTATGGATTATGATGGCATGATGTTTAAGAATCCCATTTTATTACATGGGTTATGCAATGATGTATGATTTATGATTTTGTGGCACAAATAAGAATGGTATCATTATGAGATGGGTGGGACCTATATCTCCCTCCAATGCATTGGGTAAAGAGTTTATATCTAATGAGATAGACATGGCTAGAATGGTAGGTTATACCGGTTCAGTGAAATAGGACTGAAACGAGGGTGACTTAGTTCAGAAAGGGACTTTGTCCACTAAGATAGTCTTGGCAATGAGTCTCGACTAACAAGAAATGATTCTCTATGATTATGTGTGAATGACACAAAGTTTCATGTTTTAAGTTATGATTATTGTGATTATATTTCACTGCCATGATTTACCCCATGTTATGAAATTATGATCTCTTTTGCAGGTTAAGATTTCCAAAAGTTATGTGCTTATGTATATGATGTGATTGATATTTCTTTTGTTTACCCTTACTGAGCATTTGAGCTCCCTTTTTATGTTTTCTTTTCCCCATGATTTAAAGAAAGTTTTTAGGTAAAAAAAGGAAGATCATTATGGGAGATGTTGAAGATCTTTCACCAGGATTAGAAGATTATATTCCGAGATTCCAAAGACACTAAACTATTACGATTCTTGAGTGTCTGTTTTTTTTATGTACTAAGTATTCCGCAAATGTAATGTAATGCCAATGTACGTCAAGATACGAGTCTCTACAATGGTGCTGTTTAAGGAACTCCATGTACCGCTACTGCTCCTCAAGGGACATGGTAGCACTGATCAATGTGGGTCTCGGATCTGCCTTCCTACCAAGTTTCACATGTACCAGTTCATCAACTGTGGTAGAGACGACTTCTTCAAATTTGGGGGAATAATCCTCTATATCCTCTTCTTCACTTGCGGAGGATGGATTCCCAGTGGGTGAGGCTTCCCCTTGTTCGGAGGAACCTGGTGGGAGGATGGTACAAGCCTGGATAGCAGTGGACATCATATCAAGAGATTCATGTGACACAGAGACCATAGCGATGAAGGTAGTCGATGCAATCCCATATGGCCTTCGTCCCATGGGGCTACACTTGATAACATCAGAGAAGTAGTGGTGTGTCAGCTTGAGCTGGTTAATTACAGCCCGACGAAATAGACTCGTGTGACATACTTCTGTTTCCATGAGGCGGACATCCTGATAACGTATGGGGGTAGGAGGTCTCGAGATCACCCGAGACTGGTTTGTGTCTGAGTATGAGGTGATTTTCTACTATATGTGGGACTTGGGAATATGCCTTCATATTGTAACCGAAACGGAAAATCATTTCCCCAGGTCTAGTGTTGTCCCCTCCAACAGATGGATTGGGAAGATGAAGGCGTTATCCAGATTGGCCTAGGCGTCACTTGTGACTAGGGCGGGCTCAACCTCACATGTCAGAATCTTCTTGTTTTTTCTATTGTAACAGTTTGTGTCTAGAAAACAGGCTTCACAAGAGGAGAAAGGTTATTCATCACCTTGGAGTACACCTACTCGACCATTAAGGGAGTACTTGAGGAACTAGTGATACAATGTAGGAACCACAACGTGAAGGTGGATCCATGGTCTACCCATCAATGCATTGTACGCGGTGTCTTGGGAGACGACCATAAATTATGTACTGGAAAGTTGGCCACTGAATTGGGTCTTCAAATAGATCTTTCCAACTAGGGTCTGTTCTGTCCTATCATATCCCTAGAACCTTAAATCAGATGGAGTCAGGTCATCTTCAGATAACCCTAGCTTATGCAGTGTCAGTGTCAGGATATGGTTGATCCTATAGGCAGTGTCAATGAGATAGCTGCGAACCTCAACGTCATTTAATTGCATGGTGATGTGCATTGGGTAGAAGTTCCCATGTATGGGAGAGCCTCCATCTTATCTTGAGAACAAGATGATGGCCTGAAATTCGGCATCCTCATCTGATTCAGCATGAAAGGCTTATGCAGCTGCTACCTCCTTCTCAAAATGGAGGGGGCTTCATAAAACCTTAGTGAGGGCCTCGCATATATCTGACAAGAGACAGAGGGCTTTAATGTTGTAAAACCTCACTGGGATGACGGAAAGGTGCTTGAGTACATCATACTTCTGTGCCAGGTGCGAACTTCTGCTTATAGGAGGCTGCACAACAATTGGAGGCATGGAGGGCCCTGTCGGCTAGACCGACGATAGACTGGTGCTGGGAATATCCCATTATTCACTAGTTAAAGTCTGAAGAGTAGCTGCCAGATGAGGTCCAGACAGCTAAGTTCATCCTGTAGTGGGGCGAAGCTGGTCGTGGTACCGCCAAAGTGGCTCTACGTAACCCCGTAACACAAATGGTGGTGGATGCGGTCTTGACGACACTGGATGAAGTGGATGTGCGTGGTGAGCTCTGCGCTAGTCAGGCGCTCTGGTCTCAGCGGCATGCATGGCCTGTTTGGAGGATCCAACTGATGCGCCTCGAAAACCTATATAGTTGTAGCTCCGCCGATGTTGGAGTCGGCTGGGGACATTAGGGAGATTCACCTGGTGCTCCCCCTAATCGGGAGTCATAGAGGGGTTTACCGACTTGATGGTGTTTATAGAAATGAACCCATGACTATTAGTTGAAGAATCATCCACCACTGGGAGGATTCTAGGAGGGATCCCCATCTAAAGTGGCATGATGACGGCAATAGTGCGGGACGACGATGACCTTGGCGGGGCACGTTGCTTCTTCTTGCGCTGTCGATGCTTGCCCTTCTAGGAAGACGTCGACTGAGATGATGACGTAGAAGTGCTGGATGCAGCTTTGGAAGGCTCTGGCTGGTTCATGCATGCCTGAATGATTCCATGGGCATGAGTAAATAATTTTTGAGCCATCTAGTCGTCATAATTTTGGGATCTGCGGCTATGAACCTGCCACCGCTCACCTTCGCCGTAGCTACCGCTTTCGGACCACACAAAGTCACCCACCACTTGTGCCGGGGTCGGGCCCGACATGAATATGTTTTTTTCAACATGGTCAAGGATCCAGTCCTTAAACACATAACACATCTTGAGGGTGTACCCAAAATATAATGATAGGGGTAGTAGTTTGGGTGATCGGTGAGATTCGCCTCTGTCGGCCTTTTACAGTCAGCCAAGCATACAATCCCCTGCTCTAGGGAACTATAGAAGTAACCGAGGACCTGATTCTCACTAAAAGAGTAATTTTTTTATCCTCATTTTATATTGGGATCCCTTGGAGCATGGACTTGATGAGGAGCCGGAGGGGCCTGTCGAGGAGGTGGACCCTGATTGTCTCACCTAGGCGGCAGCGGTGCATTATGTGGAGGAGTCTGTTGATTCTGAGGACGTTGCGGGGCCTGAAACTATGCATGAAGTAGAGGCCCTCTACGAGGCTACAGGGTCGGTGCAACTGGTAGCAACCCTAACTTCCTAGGGGCCTCTATCTGGGCCACCACGGTGGGCTCCGCTCTGGCAGCTCTCCGTGCTGGGATTGTAGGGGGTAACAGACGTGCCTGGACGGCCTGTTTTAGGGCATCTTCGAGGCACTGGGCCTTATCGGAGGAGTCTCGGAACCCTCCTAGATAGTTTAGGATTATCAGGGAGGGAGCATATTCTGTATTGACATTATCCATGCACATCGTTAGTAATTTCTAATTAGTCAGTGACATTTCAAGGGAGTATGTGGGCCCCTTCCACCGGGCGACAATGTCCGCAACTTGCCCGTCGGGCCTTTGTTTACACTTGAAGTGGTCTGTGATGCTGGTCTTATGGGTGGTAGATCTTAAATGGTATAGGAAATGCCTACGAAGTTCCACCAAACTATTCATGGATTCGACAGGGAGCTGGTTGTACCAGACAAATGGTGGCTCATCCAGTGTCTGAACAAAACAGGGGAGCTTAGCGGCCTCCTATTGTGCTGGATTCCCCAACATAGGCCCTCACCATGACTTGAAGTGAGCCAGATGTTGTGGCAGGTCCCCATTCCCATTAAATGGGGATAATGTGGGATTCTCGTTACAGGGAAGCACCGACATATCATCTACCCAGGCCGGGTATGGCTTTCCATTTGGCGGGATTTCCACCTGATGTGTTTCCAGGCACTTCGATATGGTAGACGGGTTCAGTGGCTCGTGGAGCGACTGGTCGGACGACCTGCGGGGCAGCTGGGGGAACCCGGGACGAATTACTCGGATTACCATGCCGCTCGGGAGGGTTCAGTGAGACATACCTTTCCCTCATTCCGTGAGTTCAAGATTCAGCCCTGTTAGTTCAAGTGGTATGATCAGGTTTTCCGGGAGGCATCTTGCTGGGGGAAGTTGTTCCTGCCCCTACTGCCCCGGCCTAGGATCCCCAGAGTCGGGTCGTCGCTCTACCACGCGTTCAGCCAGAAGTTCATCGACGAACCACGTTTACTCATCAAGTTGATGTTGCAACGCGTCATTCTCGGGGTCCTCCTCCATCTTCTGCAATAATGTGGATGGTTCGCAGTTCTTAACAACTCTTAAATGCTCTTTTCCCTTACCAGCATTCCGGCTGAGTACCAACACCTCGATGGACACATGAAGACCTATGAGGTGTCTCTACTGACGGGTAATCCTCCCTGATGGGTCCAATAGTGGTGGTACACACTTAGGGGTCAGTCTCCATTGAGAAACTCTAGATCTTTCTCCTTGTCCACTACATCAACCAAGTGGACTGTGGCCCTTCTTGGGTGCATGTCTTCAATATCGCATAACGAGTCTGGATGTCGTCGGATAGGACTGAAGAGGAGGGCGACATACATTCCCCATCCAAAGACATGCATGGGGGAGGGGGTAGCCTCCCTAATAATCTTATGGAGTACCTTGATACTCTGAATATATTAATGCTGGAGAGCCTCACGACGACCTGGTGACATGGGGCGCTGGGCCACAGGGAGTGCAGCCTGATCGACTAGACGACATTGCTCGCTGATTTCTTCAAAATGCGCTTAGATCCTTGGATATACCACATGCTGATGACATAGACTGAAATTAATCTCCTAGAAGGTGTATCAGAGACACTCAACTTCATCTAGGGTGAGAGACTTAGGTGTGCAGAAATCTTGTGCTACTGCGAGCAAGAACTTCTTGGGGAAGTGGTCCACCGAAAGAATTCTCCAGAAGATCCTCAGTTTAAATTCAGGTTCGGGCACTTGAATTCCCCATTCGTCGACTAGGGGTGGTTGTGGAATTGGCAGTGGTACTAAGGTGGACCGCTAGGATGGAAGGTTGGCCAGCGAAGAATACGGTGAGCGGGCTGACTGGCCACCAATTCTTGGGCTGTCCTCCGAAGAGTGGAGCGACCGGGCTACTACATCGTGGTAAGAGGGGGTGACGGCTGCCGTTCCTGGATCAAGGTACAGGGATACTGGTGGTGGGTCGCAATGCTGCATTCCTAACATTGATCCCAGATTGGCTCTCCGTGATCTCTTGTGGATGTAGAGAGCGCTTCCAGTGATTGTGGTGGTGACTGCACAATCGTAACCTATAGGGTCGCCATACTTTCCTCCTCCTGGAAAAACCTGCGGTGGGTAGTAGGAATCCTGTGGACCTTACATTATGGGAGCACTAGGCTGATGTGCCTCATCCCTACCCTTACCCATGACTTGGATGAGCGAAGGGAGGGTTCCTGAGCTGAGTTGCACTCTACTTCAGAGTCTGAGAAGCGGACCGGTTTGATCTCCATCCGGGCCTTCCTAGGATTCTTGTTGCGGAAGTGACGACCCGCCTTCCTGCCCCTGGGTGGCTCCTGAGGACAGGCCTGATTTATGACATGTATTCCTTCAGCCACACTGGTGCTGGCAGATTGGGTCTCCACCAGAAACAGCCAAGGTGCAAGGAGCACTGGGACATATGTCGAACGTGACATGAGGAGGACCTCCATGAACGGCACTAGTGGGTGAAAAACCTCCACTAGAACCTGCGGGAGCATGGGGAGGACCTCCATGAATGGAGCGAGTGGAGTGAGGCTGGACTTCACCCCTCTGGTTTCTGAGGTGAGGAGGTCCTTCACCCACTGTGGAGAGAACATAGAGAGGATCCCCACGTTGAAGAGGTTTCGTATGGACAATATCTTCATATCGATGGTCGGGGCAAGATGAAGGACTCAATTCCTAGTGTAATGGGAACGGGAGAGGCTTATATACTGAGTATCACTGCCATGAGGTAGACTTTCATTCAAATTGGTGGTAGTGCGGGGTAAACCTCCATGTCGATCCTCAGATTGGGGAAGGCCCACAGTCTATTTGGTGGTAGTACGGGGAGGACCTCTGTACAGGGAGGCATCACCGTGGGTTGGTTTGCATCGAACACTAATAATTCATGTGACTAGGAGAGTCAACCCAGCCTACCCGTGGGGCCGTAGGGGCCTCGATCTCAGTTGGTCATACAAGCCCCCTTGCTCAGTGTGTGTAGGGAATTGATGATACGTGTCGGTGATGGCTCGGGCCATAGAAGTCGATGATGTGGACACCCCTCGGTGGGTGTTCTCCTCAACTCATTCCTGATGTTGGGGTTAGGTGTGACGAGCCAGTGCTGGCGGTCCAGGTGCATAGATTTCATGCTCCTCCGGCAAGGCCGGGTGGCGGTGTTGACGCTGCCGGGTGGGATACCTTGGTGGGAGCACCTGGATTGGGACTCTGACCAGGATAGGCCGAACGTCACCCACCTCATCAACATAAGGTAGGGAATCATCAAAGCACTCCAGAGACAGGCTCAAAAATCTATTGAATGTTTGGGTGAGGATCTGCGGCTTCCTGCGCGGTCCTTGGCAGCGGTGTTGACGGAGGGGCCTGGATGCCTCTAGGGCTAGGCGTGCCATAACCCGGGTCGGGATTATGTCATCTTCCTCGTAACGACATATGAATTCATTAATCACCCTTAATTGGATGACTTACGATGAGGAGATAGGGCGTGGGTGCCCCACATTGGTGGACACAGATGTCGTTGCGGTAGAAGTGGGGCCACACAGAGCGGTTGTGCTGGAGTTTCCCCTACACCTGCATAGGCAGGAGAGCGGTGATCGCATTCCCATGGTAGCAACCTTATTCTTGGAAGTAGGGAGATTAACTCATTAACACTGCAAGGAAAAGAAATCCACAACCAGTGCCCCATCGGCATTTCGTCTTCTATGGCCTGTAAGGGGGATCCACGCTGACAATGTCGCAGAACACGACGCCCAATGTTCTACTACCCTAACTTCTGGTGAGTTCCATGCCAGGCCCGCTATTTTCTTGGCGGAACCCAACTCCAGATATCTAGATCTGGTGACATGTCAATCTATGGATGCCCCGAGCATTACTAATCTCCATATTGGGGAGAAGAATCTACACATCGGGTTCACCATTTCTATTTCCGACACTTTCATCAGGGCGCGCGCATTTGTCTCATTCAGGGATGAAGGACACAAATTTTTGTTACCCTGCATTCCGGCTTTCCAAAGACGGGCATCATCTATTCCTCATTCAGGGAATTATGCCCACAGATCAAAACATGATAACAGGATATCAGTTCTTCCTTCTGTAGATTCATCCTTATAGCTCGTCACTTAGCCTGGGTCTCCCTCATAGATTTAATACGT
This sequence comes from Viscum album, assembly GCA_963277665.1. Lineage (NCBI taxonomy): Eukaryota > Viridiplantae > Streptophyta > Magnoliopsida > Santalales > Viscaceae > Viscum > Viscum album. The sequence continues at coordinate 1,491,391,720 of OY728155.1, read as the reverse complement.
TGTTCGTGAAACTCTTCTCGCCACCATATCTTCATAGACAACAGTTAATTATGCTGCTTCTGTTAGGATATTCCAAGGGATCTGGTCAGGGCAGAAACCTTCGGTTAGTAGAGTAGTCACATTGGGGAATATCTGGTGTGTCTGGAAGCTGGGGGATTGGCTTGTCTGTCTTCTGACCATTATTATTGGGCTTCTGGAGGGCGTGTAATCCCAAGTCATCCCACATCGAAATCAAGGAAACATATTCCATAGGCATGAATCTTAGTTTTTCCTAATCTTCCCATGATTAACACAGGGTATGCCGCAAGTTTAACTTCAACAGGGATGGATCAGACTGATCAGAACACTGATTAGAGAGGATCAGATAAAGGAACCCCCTTGAGGGAATGCTGATATTGGGGCCATCATGTGGGCGGCTTCCTGAATACCGTGGATGGGAAGGGGATGACATGATCTCCCCGGGATGTAGAGGCCCAGGTAAGAATCAGGATAGACGATGTTTTCATACTTGAGTCTCGAAAAGACTTTCAACGTATCCCCATGGCAGGGAATCAAAGTCCACATAGTTTAGGATGGTGTGGGACTTATACTCTAGGATGCCCAGGTGTTGGTGAACTGACGTGAACTCGGTCGGAGTGACCAATGGGTGGTGGGATTAAACCTTGTGAGGATTCCTACGTACCATGCCTTGACATGGATCAATGACCACGTAGTTCAAGATGGTGTGTGTCGGCGAACCGACGTGAAGATGGAATAGGGGTCGAATGGATGATGTACTCGAACCTCATGGAGGCTTCCTACATACCTTACCTTGACAAGGATCGATGTACCTGTAGTTCAAGATGGTGTGTGTCGGCGAACCGATGTGAAGATGGATCGGGGGTCCAATGGATGATGGGATTGAACCTCATGGAGGCTATCTATGTACCATGCCTTGACATGGATAAAAGTCACCATAGTTCGGGATGGTTTGAGGAGCTGTTGAACCTACATGATGGGGTGTCCGAACATCTGTATGGTGTTCTTGAACCGTGTGGGGGCTTCCTACATACCATGCCTTGACATGGATCAAAGTCCTCATAGTTCGCGTGTACAGTTTAACGTCATGTGGGATGGGGGTGGTGTTGGTGAACCGACGTGAATGAGGACCTTGGTTCAGGTGGGTGGTGGGCTTGAACCGTGGGGAGGCATCCTACGTAACATGCCTTGACATGGATTAAAGACCACGTAGTTCAGGGTGGTCGGTGAACTGACACGAATAATGACCTTGGTCCAGGTGGATGGTGGGATTGAACCTCAGAGAGTCTTCATAGGTACCATGCCTTAACATGGATCAATGTCCCCGTAGTTTAGGTGGGTCAGTGAACCGACGTGAATAAGGACCTTGGTTGAGGTGGATGGTGGGCTTGCACCTCACCGAGGCTTCCTACGTACCATGCCTTGACATGGATCAATGTCCCCGTAGTTCGGGTGGTGTCACAACATCTTACCACTGGATTGGAATGCATTTTAACGTTATACGGGATAGGATAAAGTTTAGCATCATGAAGGACCATGTGTTTTCATGGTCGATGTATACTCTAAGTCCACGTGAGTCGTGCTCGGTGTGAGAAACAAGAGGTAGATAAGGCCTGGAAACCACGTCGCGAAAGGTGCATCCCTTGGAAGTGAAGTGGAGTGGGGCTTATTCTCTGAGGTGGCCCAAGGTTCCAGGACTTACTCTAGGATGGAGGCCCATGGGAGACAGAGCACAGCGGGAGAGGGACTTGGGACTAAATAAAGGAGGAGCCTAGTTTTCGGTCATGCCCTCCGTTGGTCTTGGACCCTAGGAAGCAAGGAGGTTCAGGGGTGGTGGCTCTTATAAGAAAAGCTAGTGGATTACACCAAGGTGGATTCCCTTCCCTGCAGACAATATCCACTCCACAGGAGGAAGATATCCTCCCCTGTGGAGACTAGGGTTGTGGATAATGTCCATGACAGGGGGGTACCTGCGTGAGAGGCATGGGGCCAGGTCACAGTTTAATGTCATGTGCTCAGGAAGAGGTTTCTTGGAAATTTAACATCTTGCAGATCGGACAAGGTGGGGTTTCTCCGCACCCCTAGGCTATACATAACAGGCCCCCTGCTCTTTGTGGGAGGGAATGCACCAGCAATGTTGTTCTGATGGGGTGTCACAGAACGATCCATTGAGGGGTCGTCGTTAGCTTGGCAATGTGAAGAAGCAATATCAATTAGCAATACTAGGCAAAGAAGAATTATGCGTAGCAATGCAACGGGCTGTGTAATCCAGGGGATTTTGAAGTCACATTGTGCAAACCTATAAGGTCACATAGGAAAAGGATTTTCCATGTAGAGGGGTCCATTGGAAGGGGCCTTGTAGAGCTCTATATCTCTGCGTGGCAGAGGGAACTTGTGAAGGGGTGTGCTTCGCGAAGTGGGGTGACTTATCCTTTGCATGGGGTGGAGGTGAAAATAGGAGGTTCTTCGTGAAGTGGAAGGGAATTCGCAGATCAGAGCCTCATGGAGCAAAGGTCCCTCGCGGACCAATGTATCAGGAAGAAATGTGAATCGTGAAGTACAATGACCTCGCCTTAGCATATGGATCATGTGTACATGAAGGGTGTTTCGTGAAGAATAAAAACTCCATGAAGACCCAGGTCCCCTTGGTGATCCCCTTAATTTGCGAAAGCCCTTAGGCTTGGTGAAAGGCATCCCTCTCGGAAGAGGGGATAAAAACGAGAGAATGGGGAGGCACTTCACTAAGAAGAAATACCTCGCATAGCACATGGTTCACCGAGCGGAAGAGTGCATCACGATTTGGGAGATGAGAAGCCGAAAGATCGGATTGTCTATCCGGAGAGCTCAGGGGGAGCCCGGTATTTATAGGCAAGATGCGTCGCAGATCAGATCTCACACTGCGCAATAAGGGGTGATGTTGCTTCGCGACGGTCTCGCGAACGTCAAATGGGTTCGCAGAGCATCCCTCCTCATGTGCTTTGTGGCAGTCATGCGAACGTCAAATCCGTTCGTGAAGCCTCACACCTCCTTTGCTTCGCGGTGAGTTTGCGAACGTCAAATCCCATCTCGGAGCTTCTCGCCTTTTCTGCATCGCAGCGGCCATGGTATTTGGGGTTACTCCATGAAGTGGCTTTGCGAGGCAGTCCGTGGGGCCGTCCTGGGGCCCTTTCATCATTCCAAATTTTGGAACCAACATTCATGTAGGATGAAATTGTATTGAAATGAATAAGATAGTTAACGGGGACTTCAGGAATCAAGATCATATGGTATGAAGGAGAATCAATGAGAAGAAGATGGTTTTAGGCATGATCCTCTAGAGGTGTCCTACATACCCGGCCCAGGAGGCAAGGATCAAAGTCTGTATAGTTCAATTGAGATGGATTTGGTGATCGGGGTGTAATTGAGGATAGCGACCCGAATATGATGTTGAGACTTAAGCGTGGTTAGTGGCCCAGTTGAAGACTTCATGGTCGAAGCTTACTCTATCATCACGTGAGTCATGCTTAGTGTCAGAAAGAAGAAGCTGCAATAGACCTGATGTTCATGTCGTGAAAGATGCGAACACAAAGGATGGTGTGGGTATTATGCATGATTAGCTGCTAGGGTATTGCATGGAAATAGTGTTTAAAAGAAAATATTTCTTGTAATGATCATATTTTAATGTCATGTGTCACAAAATTGGGTTGCTTGGAAGTTTAATCTCCGACAGCTCAGATGATGCACAGTTTAACATCATTTTTGATGAAAGGGGGACATAGATTAACGTCATGATGGACAATAGAGGGGGATATGTAGTTTAATGTCATGCACCAAAGACATGGGGTGTATTTATGTTACAAAAAAAATATTCAAAAATCTTGCATTTTTTGTAGTTTTAATGAGTTCTCCATCCATTGAGATTAATGAATAAGCTCAATTGGAGTAGACCCTATGTATTGAGTAAGGTCCTTCCCACATTGTCACATGAATTGGAGGATCATTTCCTGGTATCATTGGGGTTATGAGGACCAAAACTAATTGTCCTTCAATTAATGAATGAAGATGAAATTTTTTATTGAAATCTCGTGCTATTCGATTCTGATAGACTTCTAAATGGTGCAATGTGCATAATATTTTTTCATCAAGTCATTCCAATTATTTAATTCACTTTGAAGATTTTTTATATATAGATAACTGATCACAAATGGAGAATCTAACAGAAGGTAATTGGACTTCAATTTCCAAGGATGCTTTCATTCCATATACCAGTGAACATGGAGTTGATCATGTAGCAATGCTGGTAGTAGTCTAATAAGCCCATAGAGCATGAAAAAGATTATCAGGACAAGACTTCTTATTATTATCCACGATCATAAGAAGTATGTTTGAAAGAGACTTATTGAAAGCCTCTACTTGACCATTGTCCATTGCATGAGTTCGAGATGAATGGTTGGATCTGATATTGTATTAATGATACAATTTTCTTACCCCGGATGAACAAAATATGGTGCCATTATCCGTCAATATGTTATTAGGAACACCAAATCTGGTAATGATGTTGGACTTGACAAAGCTAACAATGCTATTAGCACTGACTTCATTGAGAGGTATTGCCTCTGCCCATTTGTAAAAGAAGACAGTAGCAGTAATAATATACTTAAACAGCTTAGCAGTAGCTGGAGGATATGGTCCTACTACATCCAATCCCCATGTAGAAAATGGCCAGGAGTATTTATCCTTATGAAGCACCTTCGGGGGTTGATGAATGATGTTGGAACATAATTTGCAATAATGACACATCTCAGTGAAATAAACACAATCTTGCATCATTGAATTCCAGAAGTATCCAAGTCTTGGAATTTGACCAGACAGTCTATGTCTAGACTAGTGAGCACCACAAACTCATGCATGTACTTCATTAATGAAAACCATTGTCCCTTCAGCATCAATATTGTCATTATATTACACAATATCATTTAGTAATCAGTTTTTACTGTTATATTGGAGGTATTAGCACATATAGAGAAACTATGTAACTTTTCTTTTTGATTAGACATTACGAGAGAATACACCTAGGGTGATTTATTTAAGAAGTGATGAGTAGGATGAGAACTGACGTAATTGAGCTTAAATGCTTGAGGGTATCATGGAATCAGAACATTGAATGGGTTTTACATTTCTATAAAGTTATATTTTACATCTACAATAAAAATGTTATAGTGGTATTCATCAATGAAATCTTATCATTCTCTTAGTCGATAGATTATCATTCCCAAAATCCTGTAATTGTATTCAGTACATTGGGAGAGCATAAAATTTATGCCAAGAAATATAAATGTATTTTTTGGTTTGATTAATGGAGTCTTTGGCGGTGGATCTCAAAGAGTAGTTTATATGGAGTTGTATGGTTGTATGTAAACTATTGGCCATTTTTTGTTGAGGTCTTAGAGATTGATCAGATGTCCGAAAATACAATGGGTGTTATACTCAGAAGTTGGGAATGGGTAATTATTGATGTTTCACATTGTTTCATATAACGGAGAGATATATGTGGACACATCCAATTATGATGTTTGAAAATGGATAGAACAAGGTACATTGTTTTTAGATCCGCATTAGTGAGATAGAGACAATGAAACTCCTGTGGTGGGGATAAAGAATTCATTGTGGAGATAGAACCCTTATATTAGATGAGTCGAAGGTGTGTAGAACTGGAAGATGATCAATCATGGTGGAATTGTAATTCCAGATATGAATTTATTAGGTGTGTTCATAAATTATTCTCCAAGATGTGAAATAAAATTAGTATTTTTGGATGATTGAGTAGATAAGTTCATTGAGACTCATGTTGGTTCTGAGAGGTGATATGAGGTGTTGGTGTACGAGGTGTGTAGGTGGTATAAGAGCTAATGATAATGAATTTAGTTTATGGGAATAGGTGACTATTTATATCTCAATATTAGTTGTGTATGGACTCATATCAGCATGTTTTTGTGTTCATGGTATTCCTCGAGGCATGAATACATATTGACTTAATGAAATGGTGGTATAATGATATTTGAGGATGGGTATTCTTAGGATGAACCAACCACTGATATTTTTACAATGTATAGTAAATAAAGAGGGTGTGGGATGTTGAAAATCACATATGGTGTGTCTTTTTGGGAATAATAGGTTCAATTTATGAAATTTAAAATGATTTCCAGAAAAATTTTGATTGTTCCAGGTTTTTTCATCAATGAAAGGTATATTTCCACTCATATTGGTTTTTTGATGATGATTATTTGTGATGACATTGAGTGGTGTTATAATTGGTCATGGATCATGCTGATTTGGGAAATTTTCTAGGTTAATTGTGGGAGTGTTAGTTTAAGGATTGGTTGGGTTTTCTAATGGTGGTGGTGCCAACCATAAAAAGATAATGGTTATGAGATGAAGCTTTTAATGTGGAGTAACATATATCTAGTGGTTGATATGGTGACAACACGAAAATAATGTTGTTTCGAGGGTCTCGAATTAGTGTGGCATTGGTGTCTCAATTTCAACATTAGATGATGTGTTGGGGTATTTTGGATGAGTGCCTTGAAATTGATGTTGGCCCTCCATTATGTTTAAGGAAATACGAAATAAAATAAAAACATTGGTTATAATTCATGACCAATGTAGGTTGGGTAGTATAATGGATGATGATCAAGGATTCTCAAGGATAAAAAGAAATATGGTTTGTAGGTTTTAAGATCCCACATCCAGATTTGATGGAAATTCATGTAGGAATTATAATATTCATTTATTAGACTAGTCATATTTAGAATTAGTACTTGTAATTGAATTATAAGATTTGGAGTTCCTTAGAATGATTTTATTAGATGATTAATGGTGATTCGGTGGTAACTCTGGTTCCTAGAGTATTTTTGGAGGATTTGGGTTCAGTTTTAGGAGTTTTGGTATTTTCTTGCTAGGGTACATGTATTGGTTTCACATTTTTGGAAAAATAGTGTTACACACTGATGCATAGAGGATTTTACATTGATTTTGAAATTAGAATGGTTGAGATGAATAGTTTGAGCATAGTATTTGGAAAACTATGTGAGACAATGTTAAATGTATGTGGGTTGGTGGAGGTTTCAAGGCCTTGTAATTGGCATGTACATGGTTTCATAGAAATTGTGTGCCTTACTATAGAGGAGAGGTATTCATAACCACATAATTGGTGTGTGATGTTCCTCATTAAGGATCATTATCATGTAGGGAATGTGTGCTTTGATTTTAGGGGTTTCACAGTTGGTTCACAATTTGGATAACTATGCATAAAAACAATGCAACATCCTAAGAAATCATTTAAATGTATATTTAAACATAATTACCCATAAATATTTTAGAAAAATCATCACACTTCTACCCCCATTAGGCGTGCATGAACCATTATGATGAAAACCCCTTTCTCCTCATATAAACACTTGATTTTTTGGTGCCTTCTATTCCACTTCACCATCATTATCTCTAATTGTTGACTTATCGAGTTTTGTATTCATTTCAATTTGGACCATATCCTGGTGGAATAATCCCATTCATAGTGTTATTTTCGTATTATAGTGTAGAGAAGATCCCAATATGAATTTTTTCATTTATTTTTACGGATTTTCATTGAGATATGTGTTCATTGTAAAATTTTGTAATTTTTTCCATGAAAATTAGTTTTTTTATTAAGATTTTATGTGGTATAGCCTCTTGGGGTTTACCGTAATATTTTTTGGTGAGTCTATTTTAGACCTCTTATGATGGTTTCACAATGATTCAATGGGAGTTGAATTCCCAGTGAGGTTTATTTCATTATTACATGTTGTTCTTTCTATTATTAAATTAATAATGATAGTTGTAGTTAATTAATTAATTTCACTTATCAAGAGGTTAGAGCTTGGGTGATTTAGATTATCTTTTTTGGGTGATTAATTTTTTGGAATAGACATGGTAGGGCTGTGGAAAAGCCAACAAGCCTTTGAAAATTATGGAAATATTATTTAATAATGTAGGTGTATAAGAGATTCTCTAATAGTGTTTTTAATTTTAATTACATGTTTTTGATGTATGTTCCTTAAATCCAATTTTTAAGGAATTTATTTCCTTGGAGTAAGTAATATCTCTTGGGGCCTTTAATTGATACCATATTACTTCCATAGATCTAATTAAATATATTGTTTTTATAAGACCAAACTCACGGGCACCCATGGGATAGACAATTCATGAAAATGGTAATATTGGATTGTAATGCCTAAAGTGAGTGAGATATGAACCAAACATAATTATTACCATTGGATGACTTTATTTCATGGTTTAGCGATACATGGTAGGATTTGTGGGTAACGGTTTTATAAAAATTTTTAAGGATGAATTGATATTGTTTATTTATTGAATTTTTTAAAATGAAAATGTTGAATTTTTAATGGTTTTACCTATTTGTGTTGGGTTTTGACAACATTTTTTTAATAAAAGTTGTGATGTTATGTTTGAAATGGAATTTCATTTAAATTAAATTGATGACATCTATGTAGAATTAGAATGGGGGTTTCATATTTTCAACAAGTTTTATAGTGAAATGGGTTTGGGTGGTTTCCCCTTTTGAGAAAACACCAGGATAGATATTTATTAAAAATTGTTTTAATGTAATTCAATGATTTTTTTATTTTGGATGATAAAATGAAATACACTTGATTTAAGGGTGTCTTAAAACTATTATAAATGGGATTGTAATATTCCATGGTTTCAAAAATGAATATTTGTAAAATGATCAGATTTTTACAAAGGGATCGGTGGTATTATTCATCTATGGTTTTGAAGACTTGTTGGGGCCTTTTTAAATGATATGGGATGAAAAAATATTTGATGAGGTTTTTGAATATTGCATATATCCATATAATAGATATTGGTTTTTCCAAAAGTCTTGGGATAAAACTGAATGCTCAATATGATTCGCTAAATAAATGGATGAGATAGTTGACACCAAATTTGCATGTTTGTGGTTCTTTATGTCTCAAATTATTCTCCACATATGAGAATGAGATTTAAAAAAAACAATTCCATGTATATGGTTTCAGATGTATCAGATGATTTTCTACTTCTTAGGATGATATTCTGGACATAATGTTTCCATGTATATGGTTCAATATGACTGATATGATTTTCCATATTTTAGATGATATAGTGGGTAAAATATCTCTATGTATATATTTATGAATGTCAGCATGTTGTTCCACATCATAGTTTGATATAGTTGGACATGATTTTCCACAATTATGGAAAAATTTCTAGAGAAGACACTTCATATTTGTACAGATGATTTTGTATATGGTTTTGGTCCTAGAAAACGTTTCTAGATGTGTATTATACTAATTTTTTATTTATCTCAGTGTTAATAAAATATTTAATACACTTTATTCTATTCATAGTATATATCCCCATATGATTTGTTTTAGATGTCTGGTATGGGCTTGTGAATGTTTGGTTGGATCGTTTTTCACATTATGACCCAAGATATAAGGGGTTTCTTAGTGAACATATGTTTTCCTAGAGAGTATTCCTTTATATCTAGTATTATGTGGTTATTCCACAATTTAAATGAATACACTATTTATACGAGTTTTTATTAATTATACACCATTGGTGGTTTCCTAATAAATTTTACTCACACCATGATTATGTCACCTCTTGACATGGAAACCCAAGTAGAGCTCATATTTTTTTTCTGTGCATATATATGGGCTGAGGACCACGTCGAGTTCTACATGGTCATAAAGGATATCTCAGATGGTATCATGTTAATAGATGGGGGTTTGGATAAAATATTTTTAAGATATTTTTCATTTTTTTCATTTTTCGGGGATGTCATATTACACAACCATTGTGTGCTTTATTTTATGTTTGTCATGGTAATTTATGTTTAACTATATTTCATTTTAATATAGCATGATCTGTTTTAATTTTTAAAATTCTTCAGTGGTATATGATTTGAAAGATAATTTTATATTTATATAATTATTATACACTAAGATAAAGGGGTATATTCTAATTATGTTACTATCTTAGACCACCACTTCTAGTTATAATCATCTGGAATATAATGTGGCATACTTGGTGTTGTGTTTTAAACAGGGCTAAGGCACATGTTTTTTGTATTCTTTTCTGGAAATTGAATTTATAGGTAGGTATTATTTTTAAATTAAACCACAATCCTTTATTTACCATATAATCATACAATCCATTACACATAGTTTTATCCTAAGGGTTCTCACTAATGTTTTATTATCCTATTTTAAAAAGGTAACTAAATCATCCAACAATACTAACTGTTGTCAACCTCATTTTTCATACATAAATACTACATCTTATTATATTAATATGAGTTACATGTTATTAATATACATTCTATAATAGTATATATATAGTATCCTTGAAAATATGAACTGATAAACAACATTTTTATTAGAGATCTACATCACCTTTTATTTAGTTTTTCATAACAAGAATCCTTCATAAACATATCACACCTAAAACAATTCTTCATAACCGAGGTAAAAGAAACATAATAAATGTATACCCTTGATATTCGATAATGATTCAAAAGGGAGATATCTAAGATAATTAAAACATAAAATTATTATAATGGGTATCATAGCATGACCGTAATATTTTAAAATCATTCCCCTCAATTTTTATTTCATAAAAATGATTTGTGGGATAAATATTGGCAGTTTATAAGAGTTGAATAATAAATCAATCAAAGATAATTAGTTATGAAAATATAAAATTGAAATAATATCATTCCATAAAAAATGGTATAATGAGCACAATAATCATAATCTTTTGAATATTACCTCAAGGATACCCACCATGAAATTCATTACTTTTTATGCATGCGATAACATCCCATGTTACTATTCAGGTGTGGGTTATTCTCAGGATACCCATCTTCGAAGCATGGGATGAATTATCATATACCTTATTTTTTATACTTTCGATAACCTCTCATGTACCGTCTATTTACGTAAAGGTATAACCTCCACTGTACCCATTGAGCTTATAGAACATTAATATTTATCCAATGAATTGGATGGATATATAATTCTAATCCAACATATGACACACTATAAATCATACATATGTGTCCCAAAATATTATTTAATATTTAACATTTAATAACCAATAGATTTTAAACATGTCTCATAAACATTTTAAAATTTCATTATATATAATAACCTATAGAAATAAAATTGTTTTTATTGAGGGTTCATAACTAATTAATTTCCCAATTTGGAAGAATTGAGTTTCATAGAATCATTATTAAATCATCATCATCATAATCCATACAATTAATTAAATTGTATATTATCATTGGATCATATCAACATTAAAGCATAAGTGACAACAATTTTCATTATCATATAAGAAAAATGCATTTAAAAGTTCACTTGGAACATTTCATGATGAAAATTCCCTTTTCAATTTGAAATCAATTGTTTATAATCTAAAATTTTCCCAAATATGAAGAAAATTAATTTCATTGGATAAAACCTTGGAAACTAGAAAAGAAAGAAAAAATTCATGGGGAATTCACGGTAACATGAAAATGTATTCATGCCCCTTACATTAGAAACAATTTTAATATCACATTTTGGGTAAAAATTCAAAAGTAAATAATTCAAAAAACTATAATAATATTACTTTTAAAAAACCTTGAAAAAATATATCATGTAAAAACATTTCATTCAAAATAATACAATAATATTTGAAAAAACATTGAGCACATCTTTATAGAACATGTATAAGTAAAATATTATTCTCTATTTAAGAGATAAAAATAGTTTTTTCATTAAACAAATTATTATTTTGATCACTTGATTACATAATGAGAATAAAATGAAATGGAATCTGATAATATCAATAAATAAAAATATAAAGATAATAATCTTGAATTTCCTAATAGATATATTATAAAATTTCAAAATTAAAAACTTGATCATAGATAATACCAATAAATAATGAGATTAAAACATATAACCCTTAACACATGTTTTGATTTCATCAATGGAACTCAGAACTCATGTATAAAAAAATTATTTTTATTAATTTTATATTCGAGTCATGTAAATAGTTCTAATATCATATATGATCCACCAATAACATTTCATCCTGAATTTATCAATAATTACTTATTAAAATAATTATTTTTTGGTGTTAAATGTTCAATTCTTCATGATAAATAATGTTTGGTTACTATTGTACATGTAATTTATTAATGGATCCATAATATCCATATATATATTAATGATATAAATATAATACATATTTAATATATATATATATATATATATTTTAATCATCAATAAAATTTATAGATGAAAAAATGAAGTTCATCATTCATGGATGTGGTCAATCGTACATACACATAAATATGGTTTTCACTTTTAAAATTATTAAATAGAAGAATAATATATAATAATTCACCTTAACATAATAATTGTTATTCCATATATAAAATATATATTTATTAAATACATCCTTATTTGCATTAATTTAATGTGGAAATGAAAGATGAATCACATTAATTTGTGGATATGGTATCCCACACATATGAAAAGGAGATGTTATCATTTTCCAATGAATGGTAAGGTAAAAATGAAGATATGATATTATAATTAAATAATCATAATAATATCAGAAATATAATTTATAAAAATTAAAACCATACTAAAAACCATCCATTAAATATAATCATGTAAAATAAATTAGATTAGTGCAATGAGCTGATAGTCCACACTTTAGAATATGTGATACATTCACATTCCATTTAACGAAAAAGTGGATGGATAAATGGGGTTTCATGATAATAATAAATATTTAGAATATTCATTATAATGAATTTATTAATTTACGATGATTATAATATATTTACAGAATGAAGAAGATTAAATAAATTAAGAGATATTGGATAAGATGATTACCTCGTGTTTAGAAGACATACTTCAGTTAATTTCCAAATAGACCCCTATAATGGTATTTTATTATGAATATCACATATAATTTGATTTTAGGAAATTTTTTTAAGATAATTGAGAATGGTTTTGTCAATGTATATGGTTTACAGTTGAGTAATGATATGATATTAGAGGTTTATATTTATAAGGTAGGAAAATAAAACACATAAAATTTCTAAAAACATTACAATATAATAATGTAATTCTATAAAAATAATTTCCACATAGATATAAATAAATATAAAAAAACATAAGGTTAAAATATTAAAATCTAATGATATTTTTTGTTTATTTTTTGAGTCATTTTAGTCCTTGTATTTTGGTTTAACCTCTTGGTTGACCGATACTTTTCTTTACCCTGATAATGATTTTTTAATAATAAATGTTTATAATTATGCATATAAGGAAAAAAAATAGAAAAATATTTTTCATATTATTAAATTTTAAAACATTTACCATTTTCCTTTTAGTGTTTAATGATTTTTTTGTATTTTTATGTAATTTAATATAATATTATTTAACATAAAATTTCGAGATTGTCATTTATTACTCTATTAATTTAAATTGAATTTCAAGTATACATGATAGAAAAAGAATTATAATATAAAAATATTAAATATTTATACCATGTTATATTAATCTATAAATTTAGTGGAATAAAATCAATCACACAAATTTTATTACTATAAATATTTTTAAATTTAATTTTTTTTATTTTTCTATTAATTGAATAAATATTGCATCAGTATTACAAAATAATTGAAGGTAATTTTTAAATCACAAAAAATAATAATGGAATTTGTTTTTATAAAATAATTATTTTATAATTAATATGAAAAATTATAAAAAAATATCTTTTTCTCCTTATATAAAAAATATAGATGTTTTAAAGTCAATATAGTGGAATTTTTATTTCTTCTTTTATAAAATTAATATAGTGATCATAATGAAACAAAAAATGGAACCAAGTCGTGATATATACGATACATGGATTGAAAAATATCAAATGCACTAATTTTATTAGTAGAAATTTTAATTCCTCATACAAACATTTTAACCCTTTTTTATACGTTTTTACAATTTTCAAGATAAAAATAATTTTTATGAATACTATTCATACTATCAAAAAATTAAAGATAAATATTTACCAAATTCTTACAACTGATTAAAATTTTGGAACCAATTTTTTATGATTAAAGTTTTATAGGTTGATGAAATTATTTCTAAAAAAGGTTCGCAAATTACATAGAAAACATGTTTTGAAAAATACATTTTAGACATAAAATATAATATATATTCTTATTTTACATCAAGAAAAAATAGTTGAATGATAAGAAACATTATTGAATATATGATATATAAATTTTATTAAAATTATTCCATAACAGTTATCAATTTAATTTATTATGATAAAAATACTTTTCCCGTATAAAAAAAGTTTTTCATTAAAATCTAACATTTACATTAAAATGATTTTTATTTCCATTTTACCTCAATTGGTAACTAAGGAATTCATTTTCTAAACGTTTAAAGCATAAATTTTTCATAATTCAGTTTTTCGTATTCATAACCATGAACCCAATGACCATGACATAACTATCAAATAATAATATTTTAATATTATATCACGATTTGTTTAAATAGAATGTTGCATGTTGAGAAATATTTCAATGAAATTTTATTTATTAAATGAGAAATATATCATAAAATATTAGGGTGTTAAATATTACCTTTTCATATATATTTTAATTCGATGAGACGATCTCTCTTGGTTTGGTTTGATTGTATAATATGGAACTCCAAGGGAATTGTCATGGATTCCAGTATGACTGATACTCTAAATTCCCTGGAGTAGTGGTTCACATGATTTATTATATAGATTTACAAGGGTTAATCCCTTGGATTATAAACAATGGAAGTAATAATAATATTATGGATTAATTCCTTAGATTATATATTATCTTGGATAAAGATTAATACATGGTCCATCATTCACGGATTCCCTCAATTTTACATCGTTGTGTTTATGTTGGTTACATTCCTTGGAACCGTTTTGGGTTATGATATCCATTATCCTAATCAGAGATACACTAACACTATATAATGTGGGTAGGTCTGACCTCGAGTTTCACTATGGGGCCTTGGATCATTGGCCTTGTTTATTTGTGATCATTTTTATATAATCATATGGTAATCTATTATATGTATCATCTCTTCATGGACTTGTTTTATGTACTAGTTATTATTTGGAAAATTGTTTTGGTAGACTAGTTTGGTATACTAACACCATGATTTGGTTTCCAATGTACTTGAGTACCCAAGAAGAAAAATATTTATTTACAAGATGCATTTTTATGGAAAGGGATCATTTATTGATATTTTTTTTAGTATGATAGAATGGTATATAGATGTTTGTACTGGACAAGTCTTGGTATGTGTTTGGTCATTGGTTGATTTCTAGGTTTATTTTTTTGTTTATTCATCTATATAATTTTTAAATCACAAAAAATAATAATGGAATTTGTTTTTATAAAATAATTATTTTATAATTAAAATGAAAAATTATAAAAAAATATCTTTTTTCTCCGTATATTAAATATATAGATGTTTTAAATTCAATATAGTGACATTTTTATTTCTTCTTTTATAAAATTAATATTTTGATCATAATGAAACAAAAAATGGAACCAAGTCATGATATATAAGATACATGGATTGAAAAATCACAAATGCACTAATTTTATTAGTAGAAATTTTAATTCCACATACAAAAATTTTAACCCTTTTTTATACGTTTTTACAATTATCAAGATAAAAATAAATTTTATGATTACTATTCATACTATCAAAAAATTAATGATAACTATTTACCAAATTCTTCCAACTAATTAAAAATTTGGAACCAATTTTTTATGATTAAATTTTTATATGTTGATGAAATTATTTCTAAAAAAGGTTCGCTAATTACATAGAAAACATGTGTTGAAAAATTTGTTTTAAACATAAAATATAATATATATTCTTATTTTACATCTAGAAAAAATAGTTGAATGATAGAAAACATTATTGAATATATGATATATAAATTTTAAAAAAATTATTCCACAACAGTTATCAATTTAATTTATTATGATAAAAATACTTTTCCCGTATAAAAAAAGTTTTTCATAAAAATCTAACATTTACATTAAAATGATTTTTATTTCCATTTTACCTCAATTGGTAACTAATGTATTCGTTTTCTAAATGTTTAATGCATAAATTTTTCATAATTCAGTTTTTTGTATTCATAACCATGAACCCAACGACCATAACATAACTATCAAATAATAATATTTTAATATTATATCACGATTTGTTTAAACAGAATGTTGCATGTTGAGAAATATTTCAATGAAATTTTATTTATTAAATGAGAAATATATCATAAAATATTAGGGTGTTAAATATTACATTTTCATATATATTTTAATTTGATGAGACGATCTCTCTTGGTTTGGTTTGATTGTATAATATGGAAATCCAAGGGAATTGTCATGGATTCGGGTATGATTGATACTCTAAATTCCCTGGAGTAGTGGTTCACATGATTTTTTATAAAGATTTACAAAGGTTAATTCCTTGGATTAGAAACAATGGAAGTAATAATAATATTATGGATTAATTCCTTATATTATATATTATCTTGGATAGAGATTAATACATGGTCCATACTTCACGGATTCCCTCAATTTTACATCGTTGTGTTTATGTTGGTTACATTCCTTGTAACCATTTTGAGTTATGATATCCATTATCCTAATCAGAGATACACTAACACTATATAATGTGGGTAGGTCTGACCTCGAGTTTCACTATGGGGCCCTGGATCATTGGCCTTGTTTATTTGTGATCATTATTATATAATCATATGGTAATCTATTTTATGTATCAGTTCTTCATGGACTTGTTTTATGTACTAGTTATTCTATGGAAATTTGTTTTTCTAGACTAGTTTGGTATACTAACACCATGATTTGGTTTCCAATGTACTTGAGTACCCCAGAAGAAAAATATTTATTTATAAGATGGATTTTTATGGAAAGGGATCATTTATTGATATTTTTTAGTATGATAGAATGGTATATATATGTTTGTACAGTAAAAGTCTTGGTATGTGTTTGGTCATTGGCTGATTTCTAGGTTTATTTTTTTTGTTTATTCATCTATATGATTCAGGAATATGAGATCCTTGTCATGAAGGGAATCCAAATATTATTATAGAATGTCATGTAGTATTTACTTATTGAAATTTTCATGTTGTATCTATGTTTTTTATTCGTATGGTTTATATCTTGTTTTTATTAATATTTTTTGGAGTACACTAACTATAGGGTGTAGCCTTAAAATAGTATACTCTTCGACACTCACTACTAGTCAATGGAATTTGGAATATGAGGAGTTCTGTCTAAGTAGATGTGGTGTATTGAACTGTGGCACTAATTCAGAGGATTATTGGGTGGGGTGTAACGAAGTCCATTTAGAAATGTATATTTTACATCAATTTAATAAACCTTTTAAACCTTATGTTCTAAAATTAAAAAAAATTATATCTTTTTAGTTTAAATTCATGAAACATGTTCTGAAAATTTATAAAATATATTCCATCTACATATGAATACCAATTTCAAACATATATATATTTATTCATTTAAATATTACTATTTTCAATGAGTTTATTTCTACATATCATCTAGGTTCTTATAATATTTTCCTTTGTAGATCCAAAAAATGATCCTCGATGTAATTTTTTAGTTTTATCCAAATATTTATTCATATAATTTATGCACTCTTTGGTATCTATAGATTTCGAATCTAATTAAATTTAAACCTATGACAATGTTTCCAATGGATTTGTAAGCTTTAAATGTTTTATAGTTTCCAATAAGGAATAATAAATTTAGATAATATTTTCCAATTAAACCTATTTATATAACTTTTTATACTTTAGAATTTTATTTTCTAAATTACATTACATATCATTTGATTAATAGTAATTATCATAAATAATAATATGTTTCTATCCATATTAATTTTCATTATCATTTTTAGAAGTTAACATTTTATATTCCATAAATTAATCTATAGATTATTTATCAACTTCCATTAACATAAAATTATTTTCATCAAATTTAATACCATATGAATTTTTCACTTCATGTAAAAATGTGTTCCAACACCTATAGCTTATTCTATTCGATGAATATCCCATGAATTCACCTTCATTGAATTTTTCATAAAAAATAACCAAATCTAATTTTTTCATCTTCATTAAGAAAATACAGACAAAAAACCTAAGTTATCAAATCGTAGTTTCCTTCTATACCACATATCATAAAAAAAAATTTAATCAATTTAAATGTCTTAAAAATATGCACAATAGTACTTAAAACCTCCCTATTTATGAATTTTGAGATTTTATCTTCAAAACAAATAGTTCTTGTAATCTCATATAAATATATGTTTTTCCTTTCTATAACACTATTATTCTTGGGAGTATAATGAACAATATAATAGTTTTTATTACAATTTTGGAAGTTTTATATTCACATGATATACCCACAAACTCTTTTTTATTATATTTTCTAAAACACTTGATATATAATGTAATTTCATTATAATCATCCCTTATAAAAATCAAGAATATATCAATAGTATAATATTCATGCTTCATGAACATAAAATTTATCATCATAAAAAATTAATCAACAAAATAGAGCATTTAAATATCAAATTTAGTTCATTGATACCTCATCAATCCACCAAGATAAAAATTTATAAGTTCAAGTGGTATCATGAATGAATATTTATCCTTTCTTGACATTCATGTGTCATAATCCCCTTCTAATATACTATACAGATGAAATCATCCTTTATATTTTGTTGTGGAATGCCCCTTATAGAATTTTCCTCTGAGATTATTCTCATAATCCTTTACAAAATATCTTCAAGCCTTTTATTCCAATGATAATTTTCATAATAAACACCAATATTTCTTGAATTAAATCCAATTTTTAATAATTTTCCACTTCTTCTCTCTCCCTAAATGATAACTCTTCAAAACATTAATATTATCCAGATACAAGAAATTTTCTTTAATATTTATTCATTACCATAATCTAAATATTTGTAGTACTCATAAATTTATGTCTATGACCATCAATAATATAGGAATCTTTGGACCTCATCTTTTATGCCTAAATTTCACCGATATTGATTCCTCTATTTCATAAATAACTATCTTCACGAAAGGTAAATAGCCCCCATAAATAACTAAATTGTGTTTACATCCATCAATAAGGAAGATATCATTAAACATCAAATATTGAGCATAATTTTTATTGTATTTATTCTTTAATTTTTATGGAATTATCATTCTTAAAAGTAACAACTCCCACATCAAATTCTTTAGTAATATTAAAAAAAATATCATCATATTATTGTAATATTAATTATTAATTAATCACGAATTAAATTTCCATATATCTATTAAAAGAGATAAAATAATATTATATTTATCCTCATTTTTCATAGTTTCATTTCAATCATTAATATAAAATTTTTACTTGTGAAGGCTAGTAATATAATATTCACTATAGTGACCATGATTTTCAAATCCAATTCAAATGTCTTTAATGAAATCAAATTTATTCTTATAAGGTCAATTTGTAAAATGTTATGTCGTTTATTCTTATTCCTTTAAATATATCATTATTTTATGAATGTTTATTTCATTTCTCTAATAGTTTCATTAATTTATTTACACTATCCCATGGGGAGTGACATGTTCTTTTAAGAACTATTGGATTTGTTATTGGAAATTCTAAATAACCAATAATTTTCTATAAACATTTATCATTCTAATTGATAAATTTTTTTCAAGAAAATATGACTAAGTATTAGATTTACTAATATCTATTGATATCCATTATCATAGAGAAGAATTTTTTTAAAGATCTTCTTAACATTCGTTGATATAATATAATTTTAATTTATATTCTTAGCCCAAACATTCCAATGTTAATTTTTTATACATGACTGGTTACTAACACTAGAATTAAATTCATGTTTGGTAGGATAAAATTTCACAAAAATATTTTGGAAATCATTCTTATAACCCAATAAAGATTAAATATTAACTTCCACATTGTTTTAAAAACATTCACTCATTTTAGTTATGGTATTTTTAGCTTCATGTGAACCTTATTGTTTCTTCCATTGATCTATCCCAATAAATATGTTTTTCCTCAATATCTTCCATTATTTTTCATTTGACCCATAAATTTCTTTTTGGTGATTTTAATTTCATAAGTGAAATAGACCTTCTTTTTTAGAATGTGTTATTTTCTTTTCTTTTTATTTGGACATACATTCTATAATTATATGACTTTATTTATTTTAGGGAATTTATCAATATATGAATTAATTTAAATTTCAAAAAAGTATTCCATGTTAGTCTCATCATCTTCATATTCAAACTTTATTAAAATTTCTATATGTTCTTAAATATATTCCATGAAGTTATTAAAAATATTTATAACTCCATATATGGATGGAATATTTTTTAAGGATTGTTATAAATCTTATTTCTCAACATACTTCAACATTTAATTATAAATAACTTATTCTTACATTAATCTTATTTATTAACTCTCATTATTATTTTAACCAATTTATTCTTTCATTTTGGTGGTTTTTTATTGTATGTATTTTTATATATGATGAAAATGAATTATCTAAAACAAACTGGGTGATGGTATGTGTATTGACCATGTTAATTGAAGAAGATTCCCAAATATGTTGTGTATTGAAAAATGAGGTTTATTCTACCTTGAATATTGACCGGTAAAGATTTGATTTGTAGATATTATATACTGTGATTGAAGAGAAGGTTTGTATGGCTATAAAAAGTTCTATAAGAGGATAAAATGAACATCTACATCAACAACAATCACCTCTATAGTTGAACAAGATAATGAGTCTAATCCTGGGTAAAACATGCATTAGAGATAATTATATATTCTAACATTAGAATTTTATACCATGAATGGTATTTCGAATATAAATACTAGTTTCTAATTTTTTTAAATTATTATAATTATTTGTAGTTACTTTGGAGTAATTTTATAGGGTTAGTAAAACCTCAGGACCAACCTATGAAGTTCCTAGAACCATTATTGAATTTTGTAATTCATGTGCTGGATTTGAAAATTAATTATGTAAATAATCTTATGGGAATCACATAAGACATTTGTGTATTGAATTAAGGTTTTTAATAAATAGAAAAAATATATTTTTTCTTTTGTAAGACATTTGAAAATAACCTATGATAATTGAGTTATTTCTGTGATATTTGAGTTTTAAATAAAACATTTTACTTACCCCTAATACATTCTATAACCCACAATATTTATTCCCCAATGTATGAAAATATTATATATGTAATATAATTTCTTGTGTATAATAGATTCATCAACTCATAAGAATATTTCCATGGATGATATATTATTTTTTCAAATATCATGTTCCTAAATTTTGATATACTGATGAAAAATATATATAATATTGCTGAAGATATTAATTAATAATAAAAACATCATTGTTATTTACAATACATCATTAATTGTAAATAATTAGTTCATATAACTATGTTAAATGAAAATCATAGTGGGGAAGAACATATGAAACATCAAATTAGTTGAAATGAATTTATCAATTTTTCAAGAATAACATATATGTCGTTGTGTCATCACTCAAATTTTACAATTGATACAATATCATTGTGGGCTCAGATAAGTTTGAGTAATCCAATATTAAACATATGAAGTTATCCAAATGATGGTCAGATAGAGGGATAGAAATTTTCACTTGCCTAAACTGAAAGGTTCGATAAGCTGATATTGTGTGTTTTGAACTGAGCATGACATATGCACTATATTATCTGTATCCAAAAAGTTATGTTGAGTAGTTCAATATTTTTTCAAATGATATATTTTCTATTATTTATAAAACGATAGAGATTAGACTATCAATATTGTAGAGTGATTTGAAAAATATAAATCCATGATTCTTGTAAAAAACTGAAGATATATCCAGCTATGAGAATAAAATAAAATGGAGGAGTTTATTTGATGTGGGTATAGGATAGAAGAAAATCATGGGACACCCCCACATAGGTTATTTGAGGGAAAATGGGATATTATGGAACAAATACAAACATAAAATTTCTATATTCAAATATAAAATATTTTTGGAGTTATTTATCTAAAAATGAGGATATATAGAATATTTTCTTATTTTTGAATAAATAAATCGAAAGAACAAGAGAACCTGAGAAATTATTTTATAATTCGGTGTAACCTATTACAAAGAGGAATAGAATGCCATACTATGTGATCCATGATAGATCATCATGATATCATGGAATAAGAATATGAAATACATGATGTAACAAATATAATATGTTGTGATCTAAATGTTAGTGATGAAACATTGAAGAAGAATATAAGTGGATGAAATGGATGTTTCATGCCTATTAGGATCCTCATGTAGTGAGCAAGAGAAGACCGAAAAATGATGATATAAATAAACATATAGGATAATAATTTTTTTATGTTAACTATATAAGAGATAGGTAAAAATAAATTTGGGGTTTTTCTTGATTATTGAGTTGTGATAAAGCCCAAAAAATTATATAATGAAAAATTAGAAGTTAATTTCATAGACAGAGTGTCATATATAATATTTATATTACCACAAGGTAGTTACAGAAAATATATTATTGTGAAATGAGATAAAAATTTGTGCATTTAGCATCATCCCTAAGAAATATTTTGATCAACATAATATGGGAAATATAGAAACACATGTACATAAATAGTTTCACACCATATAACAAGTCCCGTTATATGTATAAAAAATATGTCTAGTGTGGAGACATGAATCATGTTGGATTTTGGTTTGGAAAAGTTCCTATTAGAAGGTATAATTTATACCCATGATAAGCAACTATATTATTTCTAGAATCACTTTCTGTTGGGTTAAAAACATCCCACACAACCTATAATTGGTCAAAATATTGTTAGTGGGGAATATTTGGTTGGAAAAAACAACCAATCATGGAAATGTGTTAGATTTATAAGAGGGGTTGTACCTTATAAAAATATAAATTCCAACATTGCTAAAAAAAATTATTGTATATAAATTAGTTAAAGGATAAATAATAAATGATATGTTTATCTAATCCGACAATATATATTCTAGGACTAAAATAAAATTAATTTAAGTACATTTTGATTTTGTTATTAAGTTGACCACACATGATTATGCCCTTCTCATGTGTGTATATATAAATAATAGGGGCACATAATGTGGTATCATATTGATGGTTTTATTTAATTGGATATATCAACTACATTCCCATGTGTAATTATTTCAAATATGAAAAGTTTGGATTTTATATTTTTGAAGAAGTTCATCATATGGAGAAAATTTAATCCATCCATTTTGATCTATAAATGATATATTCATCTAATAACTTATAAAATATAATAAATAAATAGGAAATTCAATAAGTAAATGTTGGACTCCTTATGTATTAATCATGTTTTAATGATCACAAATCTTAATACTGTCAATAAATATCAATAATAATTACACATCCTGTTTTAATTATATAAAATCTTATTGATTATTAATTAATATCACTATTATTTAAAAATCTTATTCATGATCACAAATCTCAGTTATCTTATCAAACCTTTGTATTTGTGTTTAAAATTATCTTACTTTATAATAGTTAAGCTTAATTCATATTCTGCATATTACTGTTTAAGTCTAAATACAGATATTTGCCTATATATCCAGACACTGTGAAGGACACATCATGACCCAGACACCGTAAAGGACACACCGTGACCCAGACACCGTGAAGGACACACCGTGACCCAGACACCGTGATGGACACACCGTGACCCAGACACTGTGAAAGAAACAACGTGACCCAGACACTGTGAAGGACATTCAGTGAAGCACATACAGTGAAGCACATACCGTGAAGAACATACCATGAAGAAGACACCATTTACATAATCACTGTGACACCGTTTCTTATCCTTTTGTCAATATTTTTTAAATAATACTAACAATCATATTTTATGTCTTTAATGAAATTAATGTTATTTAATGATAGTTGTTGGTTTGTCAGGAAACCATACCTCATATGTATGGAAAGGAAATCATTCCTATTTCCAGAGCTCGTGGAATGTAAATAATATTGAGCTGAAGTGGAGGATACACGCACGCCTCACACGTCTCGACGCACATACTACAATACTGTCAATCTCTGTACTGAACAAAAGAACAATCCTCAGCACAACTATGAAGAACACATTCCATGATCCTCAAAGAAGCTCGATACATGAAATCCTACAATTGTAAAGAACAAACGAAGTATTTTGGAGTCAGGAGAACATTTTCTCTCCTAGAGGAACAAAAGTTGAACCACGACACTCTGTTTTTCAACAGAAAAACCAGATAAGGACTCAGATGCTATTCTGCTAAATCCAACAAGTCCAGAGCTGCACTGCTAATCACTAGAACTTTCTAAACATTCATATAATTTCTCTAAGTGATTTATTATTTACTTTCGATTAGTGTGTGTGTCCTGTTTATTTTACACACACATTGTCTCATGTACTGAACTAGAGGATATCACAGTCCTCACATCAAAACTCCTACTCTTATATACCCATGACAACTGTGGAATAGGTCCTTGTGTGGCTTGGTCTTTATTGTTGATTCCCACAAAGAAAAGTGGTAGAGGTCCCTGTGTGCCCTGAACTGTACTATACTATTATTAACCCCGATCCAGGGTGTGGATCACTTTTCTATATATAAATTTGAGAGGAATAAGTATCATCTTGAGACTGAACCTCTTGGTTATATTTTCTATTCATTTTTAGTTTAAGATCAAAATATACAGTATTGAATTTACATACCGCTGTATATTACTTTGAAATACAAATCTGTTTTAAAGTTACATTGATAGTTAATCTAGCATGTGTTTGAATCTATTGTAAATCAGTAGGTTAGTCTCAAATGCTAATTTAATCTTCTGATTAGATTAACTGAGAACTAATCAATCATTTCATAATCTAATTGATCCTTTACAGTTTTACAAATTCACTACAATTTAACTTGTTTTATAAATTGGGTGATTTTAATAGAAAATATTTTAGCCAACATTTTAATTGGAACTCAATTCACCCCCCCTCTTGAGTGTCCACTCCAACCAACATTTGGTATCATAGGTTGTTTTTATTTATACAATTTTTCAAAACACTCTATTTTAAAATGTGATTTTATTTGCATATTTAATGATCTTAAATTTCTGTTAGTTCTAAATTTTATCTCATTAACATTACTTTCTAATGTATAGCTATGGAAAATAGACTAGAGGGTACTTCTACTAACCGCCCACCATTCATTAATGGTATAAACTATGCCCAGTGGAAACTTAAAATGAAAATTCATTTGGAATGTATGGGATTTAATATCTGGACTGCAATAGAATCTCAATATAAAATTCCAGATACTAAAAGAACATCTTGGGATGAACCTACTAAAGTAGCTTACAATAATAACTTTAAAGCAATGAATGCATTTTATTGTGATTTAAGAGATGAGGAATTTAATAGAATATCTTCTTGTAAAACTGCTTATGAAATATGGGATACCTTGGGATTTTCTCACGAAGGAACAACCAATGTTAAAGAAATGATATTAAATACTTATAATACTAAATATGATAATTTTAATATGCAGATTGATGAACCTATTTCTGTTCTATATCTAAATTTTAATGAGATAGTCAATACAATGAGTTAACTTTGTAAAGTTGTTCCAACAAAGGAACAAATTATGAGGATACTAAGATGTCGGCCAGACTGATAGAGAGGCACATCTGTTTCAATCAAAGAATCATGTGACATTGGAGATCTTCCTGTCAAAGAGATTATTGGTAAATTAATGATGTATGAGTAATAACTCAAAGTGAATGAAGGGGAAGATGATGAACCAAAAATAAAGTCTATATCATTTAAATCCACTACTTCTAAGAGTAAGGACAAAGAAAAAGTTCAAATACAAACTGAATGCTCAACTAGTGAAGATTCGGATTTAGACAGTGATGCTGAGATGGATCAAAAATCCAGAAGATTTAAGAATTTTTATAAGAATAATGCATTCATCAGAAAATAAAATTACAAAGGAAAGTATGAAAGTAATGGTCATTGGAAAAAGGGTTGGAAGAAAGATGATAAAAATGATGAAGTTGTCTTCTATGAATGCAAAATAAAAGGTCACATACAAGAGACTGTCTAAAACTAAAGTTCAAAAAGAAACATGACTATAAGGAAAGTATGTACAAGAAAGCTATGAAAGATACTTGGAGTGCTTTAGAAGACAACATAAGTGAATCTGAAATTTCTGATTCTAAAAAGAATCGTGCCAACATGTGTTTCATGACCAACACATCTGAGGTAACCTTATATACTCCTGTTTTAAATTCCAATTATTCTGGAGATGATGCAAAATCTGATTCTGATTCCGAAGATATGTCTAAGGCCAAATTATCTGAATATTGTAACATGCTAGAAGAAACATGCAATGAACTTAAGGAAAAATATAAGTCATTAAAGAAACAGTATACTCTCACTTCAAATGTTAAATCTTCTATTGATATTGAAAAAGAATAGAATTATCAACATTTAAAGGAAAATACAGAATTGAGAATGTATAATGTGAAACTTATGAAGGACCTAGAAAAATTCACAAAGGGAAAAGATACACTTACTCAAATACTTGGAAAGAAAGTGGCACCGAAATACACTACTGTAATAGGCTGCCAACCTGGATAGAGACAGATTACTAATAATAGATTTATTCCTAAATCTGGAAAGAATACTATCTGTTCCAGTTCTGGAAATTCACAAGCTTCAACCGGTTATTCACATAGTTATAGATCAAATAGAGTTTATCTTTCAAAATCGTTTGACTCTGTAAAATATATGAAACCCATAAGACAAATTTGGCTACCAAAATATTTGATTGCTAACCTATCTGGACCCAAGAAGATCTGGGCACCAAAGTCATTTCCTATCTATATCTGTTTTGTAGGAAACATGTTTGAAGAGTTCCCACAAGAAGAAATTCTATTTGGACAGTGGATGTTCACGATATATGTATGGGGATTACTCAGGCTTTAAGATCCTAATCAAAGTTGATGGAGGCCATGTCACATTGGTGATAATTCTAAGGGAAAAATCATCATCCTAGTCCAAATTGGTAACACTAACTCAGTTTTAATTTCTAAAGTTTTATTTGTTGATGAATTGAAATATAACTTGTTATGTATATCTCAATTATGTGATGATGGCTTTAATGTAAAATTTAAAAAAAAATCTTGTAATTTTATTAACACTAAAAATGTTTTAGTATTATTTTCCTTGAGAAATGAAAATGTTTATGTTGTTGATCTGAAAAATTTAGCTAAGAAAATTGTTACTTGCCTAAATGAATTTCAGAAAGAATCTTGGTTATGGCATAGAATATTAGGACACTGCAACATCCACTCACTTAGAAAACTAACTAGAAAAATCTTAGTTAGAGACATACCCAAACTTGAGTTTCCAAATGACAATGTTTGAAATCACTGTCAAAAGGGAATGCAACACAAAAAATCTCTTTCAAACCAAAGAAAGAAGTGTCAAGTTCTGAACCTCCCGAGTTTGTTCACATGGACTTGTATGAACCTTTTAGAGTTTCTAGATAAATGGGATGCACTATGTCTATGTCTTAGTAGATGACTTTTCTAGACATACCTGGGTATACATCTTATCTCACAAAAGTTAAGCTTGTTCTTACTTTATTAAATACTCAAAGTCTATAGAAAATATTATTGGACTTAAGATTAAGACCCTAAGAAGTGATCATGGCCGTGAGTTTGAAAATCAAGAGTTTGAATAATATTGCTCACACAATGGATATAGTCACATCCTTTATGCCCCTAGGACACCTCAACAGGATGGTGTAGTAGAAATAATAAATAGAACCCTTCAAGAAGTAGCTAGAACCATGTTTAGTGAATATAACCTGCCTATTTATTTTTGGGCTAATGCTGTGAATAAATCATGTTATATTATTAATAGAGTCTTGATAAGACCAGTTCTCAAGAAGACCCCATATGAGTTATGGAACAATAGAAAACCTAAAGTTAGTTACTTTAGATTTTTTGGATTCAATGTTTTTATTCGTAATACAAATGATAATATTAACAAGCTTTATTCTAAGAGTGATAAAAAAAATTTATTGGTTATTATTTAACTAGAAAAGACTATATAGTCTTTAATAAAAGAACAAAATGTGTGGAATAATTTGTTCACATAAAATTTGATGAAACTGATCCACATGAGCCTAAGTCATCTCTTGAAAAACATGAAGAAGATTTATCTGTTCTGAACCTCAATGATAAAATCAATGAACCAACTGTAAAGATAATCGGTTCTGGAAATATTTCAGAATATGCTCCTAATGAACCTGAACCTATAGATGACCCTGAAATTTGTAGTCCAACCTTTACTATATCAACTAGAATTCTAAAGAATCATCCATTAGATGTTGTTGTTGGTAATATTGATAGTGGGACACATACTAGAGATTCTCTTAGAAATCAGGATGAACATCAAGCCTTCTTGTCACAACCTGAACCTAAAAACAATGATGACACTATTAATGATGAATTTTGTGTAATTTTTATGCAAGAATAACTAAATTAGTTTGAATGAAATAATGTTTGGAAACTATTAGAAAGACCTAAGGACACTTTCACCATAGCCACTATATGGGTGTTTAGAAAAAAAGAAGATGAAGCTGGAAATATAGTTAGAAACAAGGATAGATTATTTGCACAAGGCTATAGTCAAGAGGAAGGAATTGATTATGAGGATACTTTTTCTCAAGTATCCAGACTAGAAGCCATTAGGATTTTACTTGTTTATTCTACACATCTAAATTTCAAACTATATCAAATGGATATCAAGAGTGCATTCTTAAATGGGTATATAGATGAGCAAGTTTTTGTTGAACAACCACCTGGATTTACAAAGCCTCATTTTCCAAATCTTATATTCAAATTATCAAAAGCTCTATACGTTTTAAAGCAAGCTCCAAGAGCATGGTATGATAGAGTAATTACATTTCCAATTTCTAAAGTTTTTACAAAAGGTATAGTTGATCCTAATATTTTTATAAATCGAATTTCTAAATATGTTTTAGTTGTACACATTTATATAGATGAAATTTTTTTTGGATCTTCAAGAAATTCCCTATGTAAAATTTTTTCTAAAATGATGCAAAACGAATTTGAAATGAGTTTAATGGTTGAACATAAATTATTTCCTGTATTTAAAATCTTTCAAAATATTAATGTAATTATTTTAACTCAAATTAAATATACTAGAGATCTTTTAAAACTTTTTTTATTGGATAGAACAAAAAGTAGATACACTCCCATGAGTACCACATGTAAGTTGGATCTTGATGAAGATGGAAAATTTGTTGATCAAACCACTTATAGATGAATGATTGGAAGTCTACGCTACTTGTCTTCTAGTCATTCTAATATTATTTTTAGTGTGTGTATGTGTTCTCGTTTTCAGGAAAACCCTAATGAGTCACATTTAAATGTTGTAGAGGGAATTTTCAAATACCTCAAGCATACTCCCAATTTAGAACTGTTCTATCCAGAAGGACAATAGTTTGAACTAGTTAGCTATTCAGATGCCTATTTTGCTGGATGTATGCTAGATAGAAAAAGAACCTCTGGAAAATGTCACTTTTTAGGAAAGTCACTAGTAACATGGTTTATTAAGAAACAAAGGTCTGTTGCATTATCTACTGTTGAAGCTGAATACATAGCTGCTAGCAGTTGATGTGCACAAATTTTGTGGATGAAACACACTTTACGAGACTATGGATATCAATTCAGACATCTACCAATAAATTGTGACAACACAAGTGCTATTAACATTTCAATGAATCATGTTTCTCATTCTAGGAGAAATCATATTGATGTAAGACATCACATTTTGAGGGATAATTACCAAAAATTTGATATCACATTGGAATTCATTGGTACTTAATATCAACTTGCTGATATATTCACCAAAACATTAAATTTTGAGAGAATAGACTACATCATACATGATCTTGGTATGATTAATCATAAATAGACCTCTTATAGATCTTACTGTTTAATATTTTTCTATATTTTACATTACGGTTTCATATTCACTGTTTCTCAGTTACTGTTTCATGCTTATGGTCTCACATTAAACACCTTGTGTTCACGGTCTGTCACTTAACTGTCTCACCATGATAGAACAGTTCACTCACTGTCTCACCGTGACTTTACAGAATTGTTATTGTCTCACCGTGACGGCCACCAACTATCTCACTGTGACAATACTTTTTCATCGCACCATAATGACTACTCACGGTCTCACCATGAATATTCTTTTTATATTAATTTTAACCCACATCACGGTAATTTTTATTTCACCTCTATTTGATTTCCCACGTTTTTGTTTTTATGACGTATGACATTCCCAAATGATAAAACATAAGGGGTTTTCACTCGATTCCTTACCCGATCTCTCTCATGCTCACTCTCTCGAACCCTCTTTACCTTGAAATTCTTATCCTCTCCCTCACCTGAACCGTCAGCAAATGCCAATGATAAAGCATCTCTCTTCACCCTCTTCTGAGAAGCATCACTCTAAGAAACAAAAAAGAGCACCGAGGAAATTTTTAAAAGAAACCACATATCTTTCCTTTTGTATTCATTTAAAAACATATAGTTTCAATGAAAAATGAGCTCATTGATGGAGTCATTATATTTTTTCCATGGTTCAGCATTGGAATAATATTTTAAATTTAACATAAGGAAACATCACACTCCTAAAAAATCTGGCTTAAACAATTCAAGGCATATGTCAGCTAGTCCATTAAGGAAGGACACCCATAGGGGTGGGTCGTGTCAAGGTGGTCACCCATTGACATTAACTCATAATTGTATTGGACCATAATAATCATCGATTATCATCTAATTTAGTTTATTAGACATGTAAGATGTATTTAAATATTATTATAACACACATGACATTGAAACATGATATAAAGAATCAAAATTTTAGGAAAAATAAATATAACACATACATTATGACATTTATATACTACTCATCCAATATCAACCCTTGAATCAATCGAGAATGAGAGAAATTAGAATAATCCAAAAATAATTTAAAAATAGGGCATATTAGTACAAAACATTGTATAGATAATGACGTCAAGAAAATGATAAAAGGAAGGAAAATGAACAAGGATCATACCATTATAGATCCAACCTGACCAATATCAAAGTGAAGAAAACATAGAGGGATAAGAAAAAAAGGTACCAAGGATGAAGTGTGGAGGGGAAGTCGTATGTTTCTACTCCTGTGAAAGAAGACGTAGGGTAATATATCAAAATAATTGTCCTTTATCGTTTAAAAAAATGAATCCGAAAACACACACATCCTGCAAAATTGACGTATTGTGTAAAGAATGATAGTTTCACTCCTAAGGAAAACACCATTAATGAAGTTCATGGGGTCATTCAAAAAATATACACATCATAAAAATTAAATAAATGTTTTCTATTTTATAGACATCTATTATTTGGCATTTATCCTACCAAAAACCCTTCTACTACATTCTTATTAGTATAAAATCGGCCTCTTTAAAGGATTAGTCACCATGGTCAAAATTAAAAAGATAAATAAATGAGGGTTGACCAAAAGATTAATGGAAAATGAACCACTCTAAAAATATGGGACATTGAAATTTTCCATCAATAAAAATATGTGTCCCTTTCATTCCCTTCTGATGGTGTTAAAACAACATCTGTGAAAACTTTATTCCATTAAGCACATAAATCACCATATCTTTCCTAGGTAGTGTCCTACTCATGGTCACTATACCATAGCACATGGACTATAGGAACAGATATACCATAGATATCATCCATGCTCTATTCAATGATAAGAATCAGATGCTCCTCAAATTACACATCAATCAATGGATAAATTTTGTATTCCATCAAATAATTGAGATGGGTCAAAATAATAATAGTGAAGATGTAATACATAAATGATGTTTTTCCTGTATTTGTACCTATGAGGTAAAGGAAACCAATAGGATACCAAACATACTCTCTCCAATATGTTAAATGGTACAAATTAATGAGGTTATAGCTTTTATTTCACTGAATCCATATATGACCCAATATGAAATGTCCAACCTTGAACTCAATAGGTCATGGATGATGATCAATATAGTACATCTTCATGGACTAGGTTGTATCCATAAACTTATGAATCAGGTGTACTAGATCGGGAGTACCCTTCAAAATATGAGGACCCAATAGAGGTTCTATAACCACCTCTTACTAGAACATCGGTTATAGAAATAACCTACTATAAATGTCCTCATTAGGATCCATCTGAAAAGGTTCTTGAATACTATTATTATTGTACAAGTCAATGAGAGGAAATATTTTCTCCCAAGAACCTCCAAAATCAAGGATGCATTATCAAATAATTTAATTTAACACATTTATTTTATTCATGGACTAACCAATAGTCATGGGGTGATATGATGTACTCAAAATCCCTTGTTATCCATGATCATTTTTCATCCCTTTAGAGAAACATGATGTAAACTAAGAATACCTATCTAATATGGTTGAATGGGAAACACCATGAAGGTTCACAATATCTCTACTATAAATACACCTTCTCTCACTGACTATGAAGTCAGCCTGGATAGGTATAAAGTGTGTTACCAAAGTCAATTTATCAATGATCACCCATACAACATCACATCCTTGAGGGGATCTCATTAAACTCATCCAAAAATCTATAGTAATTGTATCCCATTTCAGCTTAAGAGTGGACATATGATATAATAGTCCAGCAGCACATTGGTTCTAAGCCTTCACAATCTTATAGGTGGTCTACCATGTGATAAACATGCAATCTACCGCTTCATACATAATGACTAATACTAATGATTTATATCTTAGTACATCTTGTTATTCCTAGATTTTACATCCCAAAAGGGTCATGAAATTCACATATAAAATATTCACATATATATATATATATATGAATGAACCTATATACGTCTATTAAAGGATTGAATGTAATCATTCTGAATAACATAACCAAGAGGTGGGTCATCTCCCTAGAAACTATACCTTAGGACCAAGCCCAATGGATGTGAGAGTTGTCTCATCCTTACCCATCCTCTATAGATGGGATTGGATGACAAAACTGATAAAAGAGGATTATCATGATATTTTTAAACATCAAGGGGCAACTTAGAAAATATATCCATCAACATCCACTAACTTTTGGCCTCCTAGAAGACCCCTCTCAGAGACTTTTAACTCATGGTGTAAGCCACATAATTACCCTTCTTGGTTGGATAAGCAATATCAATGTCAATAAACTAAAAGTATTCTACCAACCAAAATTTCATGGGATTAAAGTCACAATATTTTGAAATGTATTTGAGACTTTTATATTGATTGTAAATGATGAACTATTCCCCTATAGATAAATTTTTGATAGAGTAAATCAGAGATCATGGTTGCTAGCTCAAAGTAATGCATAGGGTAATCCATCTCATGAGGTCTCAACTAGAAAGACTCATATTCTACAACACAATATCCTTATATCAAAACATCCCCATGCATGATTCTAGAAGTGATATAATAAATTCTGTAGCTTCTTCCTAGAAAGGGTAGAATCAGAATCGCGGCTAAATTCAGTTTCCCATGCAGCTCTTGGAAGTTTGTCTCATATGTGTCTAACCATAAAAACATCATAAAATCTTTATCAAATCATGTAAGGGGTGATTCTAAGAATTAGATGTCCTAGATTAAATGATCTCAATATCTAAACATCACCAAGAAACATTTAATGTTAAATTAATTCTTGAAATGCTCCCAAGATACTATCCCACTCACCTTCAATATTTCAACCAACGCTCTTTCCTTTGAGACGATATTACCGATGAAGTAAACCTTATCCACCCAAAAGTATCATTTATTGAGAGTAGTATAAAACTGATTCTATCTTTGTATATTAATATTGATGTCAATATTTGTTTCCATGGTCATGTAAGTTATGATAAATCGAAAAGATTCCACCCCCATAGACTACAAAATTTGAATAAAGATCTAAGTGTAGAACCTCATTCTTTAGAACCATGAAAACTATTCTGGTTTTTGTAAGTAATAATGATGTTTCGAGATTCTAATAATATATTTATATACTCTATGACATTGTAAATAGTATATTTGATGGTCCCATGTGCACATAATGGTATGTTAACCTGAAATTGATCTTGGATAAAATTATATATCCTTATAACTGGACAAAGATGACATTCATATGAGGTTGTTGATATTTATTCATAATTGTAATATGTTTCAACAGGTGATAATCAATGCACAATATGAAAGTATTATCTTCCTATTTGAAAAAATAAGTGATGAACCCATGAGAAAGTAATGTATTATATAAAACCCTCTAACTAATTATTGAGCACCTTGAGATTAGTAGGTTCTATCCCATCAGTTGTAATGGAAATAGGCTCTACATTAGGCACTTACTCGATAAAATAACTCCACATATATAACTAAATGTAACAAAGGATATTCATTAGGAAAAAAAATCCTTGAAATGATCTCTTATAGGAGTAAATTCCACACATCATGCTCCCTAATCTCTCATAAAGAGACGAGCCATCGAGGTTGTCATTATGACCATCCCACGATGCCATGTTGTAGCTTCACATTCTTCGACATCTCTTTTACCCTTATTAATATATGTATTGTCCTCAAGTGAAGAAAGAGACACCCTCTATTGATTGAAATCAACATGTGTGTGATATGTAACTGACCAATATATCCCAACAATGGATTCTATGTTGGACATCTTCAGGGAATAATTCCAGTGGAAGAGATATTGACCCACCTCAAGAGAAAAATCCCAAAACTAGCATATAATCTCTGGTGAGACTCCTAATTCTGTGTTAAGAGACATTATTCCTCAAGATTACTCTATTTCACATCCCATATTTTCCATAGTTTCCACCGATATAAGTGAGTTTGAATCACCTGTATAAAAATTGTAAGAAACTAAAATAGAGGATTCTAGAATACTTCCTTGAACTATCGACGAACATGAAAATTTTTCATTATGATTACTGTACATTAAATAAATTTTAATTGATCTATACCCCTAAGAGTTATCCTAACATACCTAGGAAGGTACTTTATATTAGTGTTCTACCTGTGATGTTTTTTAATCTCATCCATTACTATCCCCTCAGCATGATTGAATAGTAGTATACTAGAATCAATCTTAACATGGAATTATTAGTCTTGTACCTGAAATAGTTTTCTATAAGGATCCATTATCACTAGTAAAAAGAGGGACAATTTATGTATAAAAGATGAATGTGACCCATCCATACAGAATCTTGTCACTGGAATGGATCCCAAAGACATTAGGGTTTCTTAGTAATAGTCTTACCAAAATAATGGAACACCACATAGCCTTTAGGGTTTGTCATATGAACACTTTTACCATCATTAGCATTCATAAAGTGGTGTTTCCATGTAATAGATGATCCATCACCTTATATTGTAACTAAGCTTCCATGACTCAAAATAAAATAATCCCTCAGGTTCTAATCAGTAATGCGGGTGTGGATCACTATCTCTAAAATGGTGGAAACACTAAAGGCATTCAACTATGATTGGAAAGTACACTCAATCCTATCGTAAAAGTTTTTCACAAACACCAACTCGTCACCTTACATTTTCAGAAAAAATGATAAATCTAAGTGAAGAGATCTTAATTCTCCATTACAGTCATAACTCCATGTTTTATGATTATAAACTCTTGACGGTGGTCCTCTCTTAGCTTTTTGAAACATATGTAATCATAAAACACTATCAAGATGTCTACCAAGACAAGATCCTAATAATTTTTAGCCTAAGAGATGACATTCCACCAATTCATAGAGAATTCATGGGGTATATAGGTTGATTGAATTCTCCTCTACTCTAGAGGTATCTCTAAATAATCAAATATAGAGAACATGTCCCATAACTAAGATCCTATAGCTCGAGGACCTCCATTCATAGAGAATGTGAGAGGATTCTTAAGTAAGAAACCCAACATCATGTCTTTTATATAATGGGAATATCGGGGAGCTCCATATACAGATTGTGTGAAGAACAAGTTGTTCTCTCAAAAATGAGCTTTAGAGCCCAGTGGTGGAGTAATATGAGGTTCATCTAGTGATCTACAAGAAGTAATAATGGTTTCTTTGGGACCACCACATTTGTATCTTATTCATTACAACCATATGGACGCATGAATCGTGGATTTCGAAGTTGTGTGTCCCTATAATTCCTAAATGCACGCTTCATATAATATTAAAAAATACGAACAATTATAACTGATAGGGATAGGAACATAAACTCCCTAAAATGAGTCAGACCACATTGCCTGGTCCAAAAACTAGGTTTAGGTGATAAAATATAACATAAAAGATAATAAAAGGCAATTTCAACTACCCACTGTAAATGTTTGGTTAGGGCCAGGGACTCACATTACACAATAGTTGTGGTATATGGAGTTTCAATAGAATGATATAATGGAAAACACCCTTTACAATGCAATTTGAATCCCCATATAATGGTAGGAATTTAATTTAAAATTTAAAATGTATTTACATTGATACTTATTTATATTTATAAATATTTCGCAGTCCTGTTAAATAAGTTTCGATTCCTAATTTATAAATTCACAGACTCTTTATAAATTTCTATTTGGTATGTCATGTAACTACGACTTGACCTTTTCATCATGTATCTAGATGTAATTGGTCAAATATATTTATTTGATTCAATGGCTTACCCTTATCAATATATATAAGTACAAACCTCATAAATTTAAATTATCAATATTGAAAACAAATAATCTATCATTTTGTCCCATAAAAATCATGGTTCATGGCTCAAATGTGGAATTAATTTTTATTAAATATGTAAATTATCAATATATATGAAATGAATCAATTTATATTGATGAAGAAACATTAATTATTCCAATTATGTTATCCGTGAAAGAACTGATGGCACATTTCCATATACAATGATCTAGGAACTCCGAACAATCAATGGTCATATAGGAAATTCTACCAACAATATATACTTATATGGCAAGTTATAATTACTGATATGTGAATCCTCGTGTGGATATAAAATGCATGAGATGATATGACCTCATCTAAGGATTCCAACATAATATAAATTCCACAAAATAATATCACCAATAATAACATCAAAAAATATGTTCATCACCCAATGATGAAATTAGAACAACCATAATAAGTGTGACCAATAAAAAAAATATCATATGCCATGTAATTTTTAATTCCCCTATATTTGGGTTAGATACTCCTATAAAAAAGATCATTACCAAATTAAAATACATCCTAGTCTACTGTATAATACACAAATAGTAACATATATGGAATAAAATAAAACCACCTCTGATAAAAATTTTTGTGTCCCACCCTGGAAGACACTGATCTATTCCCCAAGTTAGTTGTAAAATTGTCCTCAAGAGCACCTCCACATACTCTAGAGGTTGTTTACTAGTAGCGAGGAACAAGAGTGTGTCAATGGGGAGACTACTCCCTCTTGATAATTGTGTATATTAGAATTAATAATAATTGTATAAAATAGGAACAATAATAATCAATCATAATTAGTGGAAAATAAATCATATAGGAAAATAAATTGGTAGAGTATTAATCAATAGATAAAATAGAGATGGTAATTCCATGATGATATACAAAAGGAATTTACACTGGTTTCTAGGGTAAATGAATTTAAAAAAAATTCACAAAATACAAAAACA
The DNA here is from genome assembly GCA_963277665.1 of Viscum album. Classification (NCBI taxonomy): domain Eukaryota; kingdom Viridiplantae; phylum Streptophyta; class Magnoliopsida; order Santalales; family Viscaceae; genus Viscum; species Viscum album. The sequence goes on along the minus strand of OY728155.1, from coordinate 1,491,353,550 downwards.
TTCCTCCACTAGCATCTCAAAAATTGAATACGTCCATTACTCATGTACTCTATCCTAGTACTAAAAAATAAAACATAAAAATCTAATTTCCTCATTTTTCTATTCTTTTTGTCATGAATTGTATTTAGTTAGCAATGGAATCACAAAATAAGAATGAGATAAACTCTATATCCCCCCAATAGTGTCTAGAAAAATTTTGTCTACACATATAAAACGACTATTGTGAACGAATAGATATGTGTAAATTAATAAACAAATAAACCAAATCTGTATGGGTTCTTTATGGATGAATCGAACATAAATTATAGCTTCAGCCTCAGGAATATATATTTGAACTGAGTTAAACCTATATAAAAATGGTATAAAAGTGAATTTATATACATATATTTAATTATTTTGGAACACAAACATTGGAAACATAACTGGTCCATCGATGATCCAAGTTTAAATATCAACCAACCACAATAATGATCTTTTTCATTGTGGATACATCATTAAAACTAAATAAATGTCATATTAAGTTCAACAATTTGATTAAATCCATAGCCCATATAAGGAAATTCACAAAAAAGAATCCCCATTATTTATCTAGGATCATTATTAGTGTTCATAATTGCAAGAGTCCATCCATTTTGATCTGTTAAAAGAATACATTATATCACACTCGGCATGGTACAAGACATAACCCTCTATGCCTATTCCTGGTATCCACATAGGGATCTTGGTATCCCTCATGATGTGATATAGAACATCCCCCCTGATCGCATTCAAGGTAAACCACTATATAACTGGTATTGATAATAAGTATGTATATAAGGAATCCTCCTATTGAACCCATCAAAGGTATTCTATAAATGAAACTAGGTATCAATCCCAGTATATTAATTTAAAAAATTCTAGTTTCAAAGGATGCTAAGCCCATACAAAGCATCATTATGTTTATACCCTTGTATCTCCCTTGGACTAACATAATAATTTAATTATAATGAAATTCCACAGACAAAAATAGGGTGGTTTAAAAGAAGTAAAGGCATATTACTATAAGGACATTAAGAATGGTACTATTATAGGGGTGTGTCAGATCTATGTGGTTAACCTTATACATTAAATCTTGTTCTTATAAGACAATATTAACAATGGATTATCATTTAATTAAATTTATTATATATTTATGAGGCTTTTATGGGGAAATCTAGCACGCAACACAATAGTACATGATATAAAGAATAAAACATTTAAGGAAAAAACTAGACCACCTTTTTTAATTCTATAGTATTGTACTTATCTATAATTATCCCTTTAATTGATATTGAATTGGATAAATCAGAAGAATAGAAAAATACTATGAGAAATGGTCATATCAGCTCACACAAAAATAATGAAAAAGAATTTCTGACAAAGGGTGGATGGAAGGGATTTGAATGATGTGATTTATGTTGCATCACTATACCAATACACTAATATAGGGGTATTATATCATGTTCCTCACTATACCAATACAATAAGAGAGGGGTATTCTATCAAATTAAGGCGCCTTTCTGCTTTAAAACATGTGTCACAAAAATTTCAACGCATGTCAACTTTACATTTCATATAAAGTATAGATTTATTCCTCTTAGGGAAAACCTCATTCATGTTATACAATGGGTGTTTCTAATACATTAGATGTTTTTTATTTTGACCCAATCCAGCCTCTATCCCTCTTGATAATTTATTACTAGAAGAAAACTAATCGACATGAAGGGTCGGTCACTCGATTCTGAAGAAAAAAAGAATAATAAACAAGTCTTGACAAAAACTTAATGGTTATCATACCTGTCTACAAATATGTTATGTTACAAGATCTTTTAATAGGATATTGATTTTCATAATTCTTGTAATCCACACATTTTCAACAACATCATGATCCTTTAATATTTTTCTATATGTTCTTGTTCGCATATTCATGATATGAATGATGTTAAAACTTTTTTCCTTTTATGATCATTACCTCTTGAACATCCAAGAAACTATATTTTTTTCATTTTTTGTCTCAGGCTACTGGCTGAGGTTCAATTGTTTCATCATATATCAAGATATTTGGTTAGGAATATCCAACATATTTTTAATTCAGACTCCTATCTCATTTAGTTAATCATTGAAAAATATATTTCATATTCCTTCCCATCTATTATTTACTTGGTTATATCTGTTAAAAACAATTTACTAAAACTAAAACTATTAGTTTGAGTATACCCAATTAAATCAAAACAACCCAACTTTTGGAAACAATAAATATAAATATGTGTAAATACATATCATATATTATCCATATCATTCAATTAAATAAATAATAACCACAATTAACATTAAAATACAAATAATTATAGATATTTAAGACATTAAAATTAGGATTCCCAACCAATAGTTAAACCCTTAAATATTAATCTTAAAACAACCTCCAAACCTCTAAATTTATCTACGATTTTCCTTTGACACCATCAATAACAACATGTACCATTATCTAGTCATTATTATGAGTTTAATTGAAAGGATGAAATTTTATTATATTCTACTGTAATTTTCGATTATAATTTTTATAGAATATTGAAAATCACATACATAAAAAACCCTTAAATATATTGTGAATAATTTCACTAAATATCAATATTCCACAAAATGTTATTCTAAAGATTAAAATAATTTTTCATTGAAAACATATTCACTAATCTTAATATGAACACCCATAGTGGTAGGATATTAATTTTTATAGTTCTTTCTCACCCTAAAATCCTATTAAATTAATTTCAATGATTTTATGGGAATAAACATCTTAATAAGTCATATAATAGAAATAAATATGTCATTCCATTTTGAAAAACAACAAATCCCCTAGAACGGTTCCCTTTTGTATAATTAATCTTTAACTAAAAATAATAATTTACTTTATCAATAAATTAACTTCAATTCAAAACAAAAATATTTAAAAATCAAAATTTATATTTATGGGTAAACAAAAATAATGGGGTTTTCTTAAAAATAATTATTACTCATGATAAAATTTCCTTGAAGAACAGACATTTCACCCTTAAAAGGTGAATAACATTCCATTAAACAATAAATCATGGTGCTTATCAAATGAAATAAAAAAGATTCAATGAATATTAATTATAAATTATATTAAATTCTTTTAGGTAATTTGGGACATCGTCATTATATCACTCTTACAAACATGCTTATATTAACTATTAAAAAATGAATTAATTATAAGATATATCCAATTGTAATTCCTCTGAGAAAAAAAATCATTATCCAATACCTTATAGAGATATATCAGGACCACCCATCATGAAGAAAAATGTAAAAGGACATAATCCTATATAAAACATGTAGTAAAGTTTATTTACATCATAAAATTTCATATGATATTTTTTAAAACATTGAAAAATAAATGCTTTCAGGCATCATGAAAAAATAATGATAAAAATACTTTTTATTTGAAAATGATTAAAATGAAAATATCATAGATAAAAGGTAAGTAATATTTGATTAAAATATCCAATAAAACATATAGTGTAATATTATTAGAAATACATCATTATAACAGTGGAAAATTCTATTCATTCTAAATATATTAAAAATATATTTCTTTCACACTATTTCAAAAAGACCCTGTATAGAAGGCATTAAAAAGAATAAATTTGTAAACCATTTAAAATAATATTAAATATACATAAAAATTAAGTTGAAACCCAATTATTTTTAAAAATTACATTCTTGAATCATTTTAATAAATATGAAAAAATAAAGTATACTAAAAAAAATATTAAAACATTATAAACATGTTTTTGAAATTAATACCTTCTATATTTAGTAATATTAGACTAAAAATATTATACAAGGAGATAAATTTAATGTTATATGTAATCCAAATTAATTTTAGGAAATTAATTTTAAAATTAATCCATATGAAATTTCAAACATCACACGATTAACATGTTTTGAAAATGGAATAAGTATCATAGAATGATATTAATGATGGGAAATATTCCTACCTCAAGTCTGAATTACCATGTACATACCATAAATATTTTATAATAAAAATGTGTTAATAATTTATTTTATAAAGAACATTTTCTTGGAGTCTTCCATAATTAGTATGCCTTATATTTTAGTTTTTTTCATGTCTTATATATTTACTAAACCGGTTAAATTTATTTCATACATCTTGAGGATGTTCAGTTCATAATCAAAAAAAAAATTCTATAGGTAAACCACAGCCAAATGGTTCATTATTAAGTAATATACAAAATAATAATAAATAATTAATTATCATTTTTATACATTAAATAAAATTTTATAATGATCTATTAAAGGTGTATATGAAAAAAAATCACCTAGTTTTATAGGGGTGGTAGTCCACACGTACGCATGAGTGTCGTTATCATTTCCCAATGAATGAAAGTAGAAGAAAGGTAGTAACATATTATCTTCAAAAATATTTTATCATTAATTTATTAAATCCAGAAGGAGTGGTGAACATTAATGAATCACATGGATTTGTGGTGGTGGTGGTCCCCATTTATGAACGATCATTGTTTTCATGTCTCATTGAGTGGAAAAGATATGAAAAAAACATTTACCATAAAAATCATAACATTTGATTATATTTTATATAATTATATTTTCATATCAGAAAAGATTATAGAATATTTAAATGTGATGGCATAATGAATAAGGAACCAAACATTCATTTAAGAGTTATACCTATTCATTAGAAATCATCCTTTGGATTACACTGTAAACTATATAGGATTGTTCCATTGGTGAGACCATGAACTCTAGGATATGGAGATATAAATATATATATTTATTTGGTCATAAATATTGGATAAAATTTAACATTATTATTTTTAAAATTTTTAAGTGAGTTCATTTTTTAAGGATAAAATAATTTCATTATAGATATTAGTCAATCATTAAGTGTTGTGAATGTAATTTTAAAAATAAAAAATGAAAACATATAAAAAATTAATTTTACTCAAAAAAATTCACACTAATATTGACATAAAATAGTAATTTTATGATTTTATAATTTTTAGAAAATACTTTTTACACATTAAATAAAGAATGAAGCCATTTTCATGAATAATAATACATCGTTACATTAAAGGATTCAATAAAAAAATTAAATTATAATATAAATAATTTAAAATATAATAATACATTATAATTATCCACCAAATTTGGTTAACATCATAATTCATCAAACAAATATTACATATAATTTTTTAAAAATCATTTGCTTGATTTTCCTAATGCTTGCAAATCAATACATCAGTGTTGCATTATTTATAAATGTAATTATAAAATCACTAAAAACTAAAAATAATTTATCAATATTCAATATAACTATTTATAACCATTCATAACTTTTTTTATCACAATTAAAACATTTTTTTGATATTAATATAAGTGGATTTATATTTTTTAAGTATTAATTTGGTAATATAATATAAAGGTGGTAATTAAAGGAAAGTGGAACCTAAGATCTATATATTCGGATATGAAGGTATAATATTATAAATACTATCATAAAACTAGAAATAAGATGATATTTTGTGAAATAATTTTTTAGACTCAATAATCCATTTTACGCTATACCATTTTGAAGACCATTTACCCAAGTTACCAGTCATTTTCAACAAAATCAAAATGTCCTCACTACATATATTAGAAATCCTAATTCTAAATATGAAATATAAATTTAAATATTCAATTTCCCAAATTGAATAAGATTAATTTTAATATAAGTACACAAAATGCAATGGAAAACCCTTTTTTGAAGAGTTCCCTTTATAATAATAAAAATGAATTTTTACCAAAACATAGTATAATGTTTATTATTAGATAATTTATTATATTGTTTTTAATACCACTAAATTTATTTTACATTCATTAAAAACCAAATCCAAAAGGGAAATTGTAATTATTTTTATTAAATGATAATAAATTATAGTATTTTTAAAGATGCGTATTTTCATTATTAACCAAATAATATTTTTTCAGAGAAAATACAAAACCAATTCTCAAACAATTTTACATGTTAATTTAAAATACAATTTGAATTATACAAAATAAAATTTCATAATGATTTTGAAATTAATCATAATATCATTGTAGATAATGAAATAAAAAGTATTTTTGAATGCATTTTAATTTATAAATTCAATTTATCCTCATTATTTTTATAATAACCCCTATTATAATAAGGTTAATTTATATTACTAATTATGTGATATAAAAATTTAATTAAAATTATTATTCTTTAATGTTTAATATAATTTACTATGATAAAAATAAATTACGGACATGAATAATTTTCCTAAATAAAAAATATATCTTTCGATCATATATTACATTATTTAACATTGAGATGTTTTTTCTAAGGGATGGATAAATTTATTTATATTAATAAAACAATCTAAATATATTTCATAGTTAGGTTTATCCAATTAATGTGCACATATCCAATAACTATGTTTAATTACCATATATAAATAATAATTTATCTATATTATATCACGATTTGTTTAAGATAGAAGTTTTTTATACAACACGTTAATAAATATATATTTAATTAATAAAAAAAATATAAAATCTTGTAGTGTACAAAATCATTTCTTCTTTAATGTGAATGAGTTTTGAGTTTATTCAAGAAAGGAATATGTTGATTAAGATTCTCTAAGAGGGTCTGTAGAGTTTTTATGAGGAGTATAAGATGTTCTAATGTTTTGGTTGTAGTTGAAAGATATATGTATGTTATTTTAATAATCATAAAATTTTATAATTATTGAATATATTTAAGATATAAATAATATTCTCATTATAATTAATTAGGGAAATTTAATGAATTCAATTGAAATGTGTAACATAATTAATATATTATCATATATATTATACTCCAAAATATGTGTAAATATTGAAAAGGAAAAAATATATGTTGATATGTTAGATATTTGAAAATCCATTCTCAAACGTATAAATGTAATAAAAGCAATATCATTTGTATGATTTTTCACGGTAGATATATTATTAGTTATATGATCAATTAAAAATATATACAAATAATAACCTTTAAAATATATCAAATAATTTTAAAATATATAAGTACAACATTTTCTGAGAACTCTGTCTCCAATTTTTTAAATTTTAAAAAAATACGTTCAATTTAATAATAACCCATCATTAAGTAATTATCACTAATTAGAGAATTTATTAAATGTAAAAAAACATTACATGACCTAAGTAATTGGTTTATTTCCTGAGGTTTTTTCTACTTTAAAAATTTGAGGGGTTCTAGGTTTTTTATTTTAATTAATCATACAACATGTAATCATGGAGTCATGGATAGAATAATGATGATATTATTGAAGGAGAAATTATTGATGATTTTTTGTAACACATGTTGATTAAAATATTGTGACATATAGATACTTTATTTATAGTTAGTTAAATGAGATTTTTTGAACATGAATTAGAGAGGATTACAGTTTCAATATCAAATACATTTCCACGAAAAGGTATAAAAACATTATCTTTGTGAGATAATGTGTTTAAAATAAAAAAACTAGTAGATGAATGTTATTTATATATTATGAAAATTTTACTAAAGGAATATTGAGTGATTAAAAGTGCTCATGGGATGGTTGTACAAGGAGAGGAATCTTTTTTATAAGGATTCATATGAATATAGAAGATCAAAACTATTTTTTCCTTAGTCTAATTTTGTTTCATTGGTGTTCATACTTCAATGATGTATTCCTTTTTTTCATGAATATATGGTTCTTGTTAAATCCAAATTGGTTCCATTAATTGTAGAAGTTTCATGATCATTAATTTAAATATATTTATTTATTAATTTTAAAATAGTGTTTGGGTTATAATAAACAACATATGTTGGGTATATATCCACTCGTCATATATGAAAACCTAGTCCATTTTTTCCCTTTTTATATTGAAACCATTATGAGTATTATAGAGAGATGTTTAATAATAACGAGAGTGGTATGGAGGTGGAAGATAAATATTAATATTTATGCATCCCCCCAATTTATGCATTAATCAAATCCAAATAAATCATGTTATTGTTTTTTCATATGTTGATACTGTTTACAATGGAAATAATGAGTGTTCTAATACAAACAATATTTTTATACACATCAAATGAAATATAATGTATTAAAGACCTTTAATAAAATTTTATTATGGTTAGTTGGGACCTCATTAGAGAAACCATAAAATTTCACAAAAATTTTATTTATTCTTTTTAATCATGTTTTTAATTAAAAAAAATTTCTTCTCGCAAGTGGTTTTAGAATAATTGTGAATTATCTATATAAGAAATGATGAACATTACATGGGACATTTATTATAGGTTATAGAATATTTTAGGGGATGATATTATTTTCAATATTTTTTATAATCTTTCCTCTTATTTTTATTTTTATATTATTCATGAAATATGTGTTTCCTCCCACTTTTTTTCTCAAATGCTCATGGAGAATGTCCTAGAGAGATGACTATCAAACATTATAAATACTAAAATTAGTGTGATAGTGAACCATTTTAAAAAATATCCATGGTAAATTTAATAAAACAAAAGTATAAAAATTATAAATATTGAAAAATAAATGGAATAAAGAATTATATAATTTAAATAAAATATAATATCAATATATAAAATAATTTATATATAAAAACGCATGTTCCCCAAAAAAATGTGGTTGAAAAATGACACTAGGAACATGAGACATTATCTCTCTAAGATCATCAAATTTAAAAATTTATAAACCATTTTATCTTTTATTAACATAGAAACCTTGTGTAACGGTGAGATATAGGCGATGATCTATAACTCACATATTTTTTGTCAATATTTGTAGAACGTATATATTTTAGATATTTAACATAATAAACATATTTATATATGGGGAATTGTGATAGATTGTCATATAAAATATGTTAAATATCTTTGTATATTTTTTATAGTTTTGGGTTAATCCTAATTGATTTATATAATTTTATAATCCTAGAATATTATTGTCAATTTTCATTGATTACACTCTATATTAAATAAAAAACAAATTGGGTTCAAATAATTCAAAAATAAAAAATCCACCATTAAATTATTATTTGAAGTTTATTTTCTAAAATAAATACTCATTATTTAAATAAAAACTAAAATATTATTTATTCATGTAAGTAAAAACTCAATGGTTTCAAAAAACATTTACAATTATAATTTCGAACACCTTAAATTCACCATGTTTTAACAATGTATTAATATAAACCATTTCATTGGAAAATAATTTCTCCAATTTTATTCAAATTATAAGCTATTTAAAATATTTAAGGATATACACATTTAACTCAACAAAAATCATCGGAAAACGTATTAAAAATATAAAAAACTACCATTATGTAAATCCCATTTCCTTTAAGTCATTATAAAATAACTTTTTTTAATTTATATTTTCTTACAATATAAAACTTATAGAAAATCAATATAATGAAAGTTATCAAAATCATATACCAAAAAAACCATTAATCAATCAACAAATAACTATACATATATCATTTTTCAATAATAAAAAAATAAAAAATAATGTTAATAAAAATAAAGATTATTTAAGTATACACATTGATACGAATAACTATTCAAAAAATAATAAATATTCATCACAAAAATCTGATCAACAAAAAAATCATATGCCTTTTGAAATTAGAAAACAAGTGACATTGTTCTTCTTGAATTTAGACCCTCAAGACACCACAACATAGAAACAGAATATAAAATGAAATAAATTTAAATGTATACATACACTACTTAATCATAATTTTTTAGAAAATGTGATTCTATAACAAATAGGGTGATCAAGCACATTAATAGTTTATTTATCACTTTACAATGATCTTACCACTACGTACCACTATCCTAACTACTCATGCATACTCTATATCATCGTGTAAGGAGCCATCATATCATATAATAATACCCAATAAAATATTATACAAGGCATAAGACATGTTATCGATATCCATGGGTTTTGAAAAAGATCTTAGTGAATCAATGATAAATAATGGGGAAAATATCATCCATAGAACATGAAAGAAATAAATGAAAATAAATATAAAACTAAAATATTCACCACCCATAGATATCCAAAAACATGAATACACTATCTGGAATGACCAACAAAATAAAATTCATAACAAAATAAAATTAAATGAGTACATTAATAACACCTCATCACACATGATCACCATATATACCACCACCTAATTTGATAGATAACAAATCTATGGGTAAAATCCTTATGAAATATATGGTTTCAAAATACACCTATTAAATCAATCAAAATAAGAAAAGACAAGATATTTATACCCCTAAAGGGCATATATATGGTGTGAAATGATGATCCCAGTATGATTGCAAAAAATATTGTATGTATTACCATTATAATATAAACCATTATTAGATATTTTGAACTAATAATATAAAAATTAGGAATCTAATTTTAAATAACATATGTAGTAAAGGATAAAAACATTTTTTACATTTCATAAATTGGAAAGAATATATGGATTTAAATAAATTATACATGTATGATAGGGAATTATTGAAATAATAAAGATCCAAAACCCTCATGAGAATGGCCATAGGGAAATAATGTCCAAATAATATTGTCATCATAATAACATATGATGTGATGTGTGAGATATACTAAATAAAATCTCATCATTCCCAAATATAAGATCTATAAGGTGATAACTAAAAGAATAGACACTATCCATGGATTACCATGGAGTATCATGGGTCCTGTTCAAATAATATAGAAGTGGTATCTACTATCCATGGTATTCAAGGAACTAGAATTGATATATATTAGGTAGAACTAAATGATTACCACTAAGAATGGTGACTCGATAACATTACATGTTATATTCCTAGATTCTGCTAAAGTACCCTTGGATTCACCTAAGGCTTTAACAAGTAAATATTTTATATATGAGACAATAAATATGTTAGAGAGTTTTATTTTATATTCAAATTAATCAAGAAAATATCCTTACATATAAATTAATCACATTACATCACAGAAATTATAGGTTACATTCATTTAAAAAATTGTAAAATCGTTATATATGAAACAAATATTCAATTTTTATTTTTATTAATATAAAATCCACTTATACCTCAAGATTTTACATATTAATAGCTAATTAAATAATTATAATTCACAGGAAAATAATCTATGAAAACATTTTCATGTAATTCCATGAAAATATTTCATGTCATTTTAATGATCACCTTTCTTGTAGCCTTATATTCACAATAAAAACAATTCCATTTAAGAAAAAACCTTTCCCCAATCCATTGTAAACCTTGTGGAAAAATATTCAATCAATATAATCCCTCATGATTATCATATAACTCATTAAATTAAGTCAAAACAGTATTCAACCATTAAAGAATTCACGGTTCGTTAAATAACAGAAATCACATTCAGTAACCAATATTTAGGGATGTATCCATAGATCCTAATTTGTATTATACATGTTTTACAATTCATACATGATCTTTATAGATATTGTGGGAGGGAGATTTTGTGTCACTCCAAGCTCATATATTTTTTGATAAAATGAATAATCTGAAATGTACATGAATCATATATCATGCACAACTAATATTTTTTATGAAAATAGAAAATAAATTATGAACCCAAGAGAAGATATTTTCAGTTTAAATTTATAATTAATTTATAATGAAGAATAAATTCTTGGATAATGAGTAATTTTGTTGTTATATGTGTTTTTCCTAGAAACCTTATTATTCTATTACTGTCTGTTGAAATCTACTTTTTGTTATGCCTTTGTTTCATTGATCTAAGCCCAAATTAGAGACAGTCAAGAAGTAATTTATGCCTTATGTATTAATTTTTTAGAACTACTTATTTTTATTTTGATGATAGTATGGATGTACTGATCATTTTGATAAACTACCTTGATCTCTATAGAAATCTATTTAGTCTTGAAGGATCATCTCTTAGTCTCCTCCACATGAGAGGAAAGAGGAAAAATAATGTCAATTCTCTCATTCTTGAGATAATAACCTAGAGATGTTCTGGGGGAATTGAAATCTCAATATGGAGGAGTGGTGTTTTGAAAAATTTATAGAGTTATCTAAAAATAAATATCTACATAAATATAGGCATATGGATCAGGTTAAATAAAATTTAATTGAAAAAATCCCATCAATAATTTATTGAACCAGTATGATACCCCGTTCAATGTAAAAAAATATTATTGTTGTTTATTCATTTGGATTTATCTAACCCATAAAATGATAAATAATATTTTATTGTCTACTAAATTAATTTTTATCACTATACCTAAAATTCAGATTGCTCATCATTCCCGTGATTTATTGAATTCCTATATAAATCCAATAAAAAACAATATTCATTCAATAAAATAAATATTAAATGTATAGCCTTTTGAATAGAGATAAATTAAATATTCATGTAATGATTAATTAGTTATCACCTTAAGAATATTAAATAGATAAATAAATATTTATATATTTACTTATTAAGAAATTACCTTATCAAAAAATATTTCTTTAATATTTCCATTAACAAAATCACGAATGAATATTATTTATAATTTTAGAAAAATTTGTTTCTTCTAGTTATTAAAATCAAGTATAATTTTAATTTGATTATTATAAATACTTATTTGTTACCATTATGATTATTTTTTAGTGTAAATAGGATAGAATTTTAAAAGTCTGTGTTTACCACTTCAAAAGGGGCAAGGAATTGATATCATCACGGTTTCTGAAAAACATATATGTTTGAAAGTAATGATATGAAATAAAATATTGATTACACACTCTTATACATATGATTATATGGTGTATTAAAAAATTCAATATTCTCATTTCCATGTATATATATAACACCCCATGTTTTATAGACCTTTTTCTATAAATAATTATATTTTTAATTATGTATTGCAATGAAATATGTCAAAAATACCATTCACATGGCACTGATATGGAATATGTTACATGGAAGGAAATCAGTGTTAGTTACATGGAATTCAAATTCGGTGAATGTTACATGCAATACTATCTTTTCGAATGTTACATGCATCATGTACTTGGAATATATTATAAAAAACCTTGATCATTCTATAAAACACCATTTTATTGTTATAATTATTTAAATGAGATAATTATAACCCAGAACATAACCATAGTTTTATGAATAGTAAGAAATAAATTTCATATTTTATTTATAATTTCTTTTATAAAAAACCATATTGATAATAAATGATATAATTTATTGTAATGTCCTTATATATTTTACATTACCATTTCCTCAAATGAATTACTTTTCATATCCTTCTATAAGAAACAATAAAATTAATTTTATAAACCTTTTAGGAATTTAATTTGATAAAATGGACTTTATTTTTTAATTCATAATATCAATATTATATTAGGGTGATATTTTGGGATTTTTCTAAGAAACTTCTTTTTTGGATGAATAGTGAATTTTTTTTATTTTAATTCAGAACTTCTATTCATCTAATTTATTTGTAAGGTTAAATTACATTTTAGTTTGGTGTAAATGGTTAATTAGATAATATTTTTATTAATCAATCAAAATTTTCCTTTTCAATTAATTTCACAATGAAATTGAATATAAAAAATAGTAAACTTTTAATCTTTATTAACTTAAAAACGTGCATTATCGTCTTGTAAGAATGGTTTTTTTTACAATTAATTTCAACCAAATATATAATTATATTTTAAAAAAATGGATTCTATATTCTTAAAAATCATAATATATAATTTATAATTATTTCAACATTTTTTCCTACAAAAAATATTAGTGAAAGGTATTAATAATAATTACAACGATTAAGGTAAAATTAAGCTTATTATGGGATTAAACCATAACCATAAGGCCCAAAATGGCCAATAAACTGATCAAAAATCAATTTTTACATATTAAAAAACTTTAATAATTTTTATTTACTTTGGATCATTTTTTTAAATATGTTTAAAATGAAAAACATTGGTGTAGTTCTCTTTTGAAAAATTTACAAGATCGCCACTCCCCATTCAGTATGAAAGTCCACCACCTATCGATCTTCTTCCCACAACAAAAATCACATAGTTTTTGAACATATACACCAAATAAATTTTCATTAATCTAATAATTCAAAATTAGAGGCTCCATTTGGGAAACCAATCATTCTAATTAAGAACATTGTTTCAAACCAAAGGGTAACGAATAGACTGTTTATGTGTACGGTGAACTACAACCTCACAAAATGATGATTTATTATTTTTCCTTTACTTCATCTCATAGTGGACATTATTAAGGAATCCTTATGTTTATATATAATATATTACATTTATTATTCCATTAATAATATTTAATGTTTTAAACAAATATCTTTCTACTTTTCATTTGATGACAATTCGATAATTTTATTTGAGGAAGTGTGGGCAACCGTCCCCTCATCATGATGTGATTCATTCATACACTACATGGAATGTATTAAGGTTGTATTTAGTGAATATGTTTTATTTAAATGATATAATAAATCCTATTGAAAAATTATTTATATACAAATATATACATATTTTACTTTTTTACTTTCTTTCATTCAATATGAAAATTAAATGAAAATATCGTCCATGTTTATGTGCACATGTTGTCTCCATGAATGGTGTATTCCATCTCATAATTCTGTATTATATAGATTATAAAAACCAAAATATACTGAATTGAAATGATATATATATATATATATAATTTTTTATCTTCTATAATCATTATATTTCTATATGGACTAAAGATATAACTAATTAAGAAAGATGGGATGAACAATGAAGATATTACCCAATGTGAATCCTTACCATATGATTTTTAACAAGAGGGTAATATAAGGTCATAATAATAAACAATATGGTTTTTATATAATAATATGATTTTGATATTAATATATTATGAATTTATATTTATTATTGGAATGCGTATGATGAGAGTCAAGACACAAGGTAATGGGATTTCATATCAATTTTAATTTTTATGAGATACATGCATTATTCACCTCCCATTCCTTTCTTGTGGTGATTTAACATCCCAAGAATGTATTAAATTATTATTATACTTATATTTATGGGAATTTAAATATCGATTTTATGATATTTCTTTCATGTGGTATTATTTTCAATAGTTACTAAATCAGTAAAATAGTTTTGTCTCAATTTTCCTTCATTGAGACTCATGTTCTGTTATACACGTAATTTTTTTTAAAAGTTTATATACATCCATTTTATATGTTATAACGTCAAAATTATTATGTTTGCGAAATTTTATGCTTCATTTTATTTACTTATCCTACAAGGATTGTATGATACCACGTAACCAATTTGTATGATTTTCTTGAAACAATCTCCTTTCGTTTTGATTTTGTTAATGATTATGATAATTTGATGAAATATTATGAAATTTATCTCAAGAAAACTCATGAGTTTCCGTATAAACTATTTATTCAAGATATATTCATGTATTTGTACAATTTTTCCACTCATCGTTATTTAATGTAATTATGGAAATGTTACTAATAAGAAATATAATTGTATTTATCTCATCGGTCAGAAATCTGTTTTATTTCAAAAAAATTATTTTAGAAATTATTTCACAAAATTATCTCAAATGCTCTTAGAAATTAATTTTCAAGTAATAGGTATTTTAAATATTTTTACTATTTTAAAGCATCCTTATAATTTTTTGAATCAATTGTCAAATAAAAATGTTTTCTATAAGTGTTTATTTTTTAAAATGCATTTTTCATTGTAGAAAGAATATTTTCCCCATGAAATGTTTTTAAAATATTTACAAAATTATTTCACATTTAATATAACATCCATTGGTTTTACGCATTCCATTATGTATAAATTATTCAATAATTATTTTCATATTCTTTCAATGAATGCATTATGTTTTGATGGAATGTTGTTAAAGAAACATGTTTCTCATCCAAAATTTATTTTCTATTGAAAAATATTTTTTTCAATGGTTATGGTCATGATAAAATGATCAAGAAACCTATAATTTTCCTAATGTTTTGATATGATTACCTGTTTTTAATACCAATTTTATTCCATGGGTTATGATATAATTATATTTGATCTTGTGTCACATTAAAGTATGATTTCATTCTGAGATGGGTGGGACCAATATCACCCTCAAAATAATTTGGTACAGATTTAAATATCATGCGATATACTAATATGGTATTGGAATAGAACCTTGAATACTAATATGGAAAAGGGAGAGAACCATGATAAACCATATGGAATGATGATTGAACATGTGCTACGAACAAAGCTTTCAAAGTGATTCATGACTACAAAAATGGTATAGGGTGAACCCATACAGCTAAGATGGTCATTGAAACAATGACTTGTATACTATAGAAACCATATTATATGCTTATATGTCTATGAAAAATCCATTTTTTAATCACATGACATTTTTTATGGGTTTTGTTTTATCGTCCCTAATGATTCATGTCTTATGAACTACCAATAATTAAGACATGATTCATGTATATGTTCATTGATATGCAGGGTATGATCTTCTATTCTCATGATCATGTTTTCTTAACCTTATTTTCAGGATTATTCTTTCATATCATCCTCGTTTACCCATACTCATCATTCAAGCTAATCACATGTTATCATTCCTCCCCGAGATTATGAAGAAATATATTATGTTTGATTTTTCTAAAAATGGTTCTACTCAATAAGAACCTAGTTCAAGCTAATTCATCTCACTTATGTTTTAGTGTTAATGATTCCATGTTTCTAAAGACACTATACTAATATGGGTTTTGGGAATTTGTTTTTATAGTTTTCTATGTATTGTTAACATGTAATTTAATGTTAATGTATGCAATGTGAGGGTCTCTATAGTCGGTATCCGATAAAAATTTTAGTTAACAATTATAAGCTATGATGAGAAAACATTAGTTAGAACCCTAGGGACATATCTTGGTATAAGTATAAAGATTATTAAATGTTTTGGAGAATGTTTTAGAATTTTGGTAAAGGGTAATGTGAGTGTTTTCCTAGAAATACATACCTATATGGATACTAAAATGGATGTGGCTCTGGGAGTGATATACCTATCGGTTACAATTCCGACAAGATTTTCTAGACCTGACTCGAGGTAATCTAATACATGAAAACATGCCTTACTACACAAATAGTTTGACACTCTTTGGGGATATTCTTTGGGAATTCATAAACACATCACAATCCATCATAATGGATTTAAATAGAATTTTTCTATGAATATCCTATGATAAACCTAAGGTGTCATTGACTAATGAAAGTGTCATAATTTATACATTAAATAAGTGATATTATTTGATTATGTGGTTCCTCTATATGATAATAATTTCTCAATGTAGGGATTTTGGTTTTTGTCAATGGATGAACCCTAAAGGAACCAAATTAATGGTGATTAGTATGGGGATGGAAATTATTTTATTTCTAATAAACTGAATTCTATGAGAGGTGGAATGAAAACCACATTGATATGATCACAAAACATTATCATGATATGAATCACAGTGGGCATCTAAATGAGAAAAGGAGGGAACAACATTCTATTGAATATTTAATGAGGCATCATCCACCTTCATTCAGATGGTCTTTTAAATACACTTGTTTTGGAATACACAGATCGGTACTACAAAAAAAATATTGTTTTATTCGAATGTTTTCTATGAATGTGAAAATCATTCAAGTAGGTGATCAGTTATATGGTGAAGAAGGAAATTGGTGGACTATTATAAAGAATATGGGGGCATCAATAGGATATTGAATCTATTGATTGGGATGAGTTAACGAACTTGTTATTCAGTAAGTAATGTACATTTATTCTTCATACCATGATAGAGAAAGAGTCCCTTAAGATAAATAAAATATATGATGGATCTATTGGTATTTATAATAATTATTTCATGAGGTTATGATGTACACTTTAGGAATTATCATCTAAAATAAATGTAATGTTTGTAGGTTATTCAGTGGTCTAAACACTAGTCTCAAAAGGGAATTTTCCATAAAGAACATTATTATCTATGGATATATTGTGCATTTTGTAATCAAGGTTGAAATTGAAGTTGGAATCATGTATCAATTTCATGGTTTTTACAAGAAGTGTAAGATGATGTTTATAGGAAAATGAATAAACCATGAAGAGATGAAAATGAGTTCCCTTTATGCTCTAAGTGTGGGAAGAATCTCTAGGAAACTTTTTTAAGGGTTTTAATAAATGTTTTGAGTGTTGAAGGGAAGGACATCAGTAATGTGATTGCTGAAGTGATGGTAATAAGTTACTTAATGTTGTGAATGTATAAAAAATAAAAAATGAACCTCCCATTATTATCTCATCATGTTTAATGAGAATGGAAATTATTATTATCACTTCCGAGCCCAAATTTCTAGTGATGATAATAGATGTCAACAACCTCTTAAACTAAGGGAAAGGGGAAAAATCAAATAAAATCGCAATTTCTGATGAGGGGTGTGATAATGAAATGATGAAAGATACTCTTATCATCCACTATATGACAAATGATTTCATATTTTATTATGGATATACTCACTCATTTATATCTTAAAACATTTCTAAGGGTGTTAGGATTCCCCCAAAATAATTATATATGGATTTAGCAGTGCAAAACCCAAATGGAATGATGATTTAATCTCAAGTATATGATTCCTTTCCAATCGATGTTTGTGGGGATGTTCTTCTTTATAATCCTTTCATTCTTCAGTTTGATTAATTAGATGTTATATTTTGTCTGTATTGGATTTATCTTCATAAATCTCAGATTAATTGTCAAGGAAGGGCTGTTACGACTGATATTTCAAACCCTCCTATTATCATCCATCATTGTGACAATAAGTATGAAATTCATGTGGTTATTACATCTATTGTATGGGTCATAATTCCCATTTATAGGGGTTTTTTATCTCAAATTGTTCGAGAGAAAATCGACATTGATGATATGCCTATTGTTTGTGATTTATTAAATGTCCTTCCGAAAGAGTTTCCTATCCCTCCAACAAAATGACAAGTAGAGTTCTTAATTGAACTCATACATGGTTCAACAATAATTTCAATTACTCCTTATAGAATGTATCAGATTTAGTTATATGAATTGAAGAATAAACATGAATAAATACTTCATAAGGGATTCATTTGGCCAACTATGTCGCCATGGGGTGCAACCATTTTTTATAAAGAATATAGATGGGTCAATAAAAATATGAATTGATTGTTGGGATTTTAACAAGATCGAAATCAAGAACAAGTATCAACTTCACCATATTGATGATTTTTTTTGATCAAATGTGAAGAGATCAATACTTTTCCAGTATTGACCAAAATGTCATATTTCATCAATTTAGGGTCATGAAAAAGGATATACCCAAGATGACATTCCATACAAGTTATAGACATTATGAATATACAATGATTCCTTTTTTTCTTAATAATTCCTCTATTATAATCATGGATTTAATGAATAGAGTGTTTAGAGATTACCTCAATTAATTTTTGGTAGCCTTTATAGATGACATTCTTATATATTAAAAGAGTAAGAGTATGAAAATCACTTGATAATTGTATTCAAGACCACAAAAACGCAGAAAATATATGAAAAATTTACATAGTGTAAATTTTGGAAGAAAAAGGATTTCTTTTTAGGTCACAGACACTCAAGATATGGAATAATAATAGATCTATCAAAGAAAAAGGACATTGACTACTAGCCTAGACTAGCCACAATGATTGAGATCCATATATTTCATTGTTTATATAGATATTATTGATGGTTTGTGGATAATTTATCGTGACTATCTACTCCTATGACAAAGCTAACTGAAAAGGGTGCCATGCTCATCTAGACAGATGAATTTGAGGAAAATTTCATGGAATGGAAGAGTAGGTTAGTCAATTCAACTTGGATTACATTACCCTTTATTTGAGTGGTGTTTTTAATCTATAGTGATGCATCCAAGAAGGCATTGGGATGTGATCTTATGCAGAATAACATGGTTATAGCCAATGCCTAAAAAGAGTTTAATATTGATGAGATAAATTACCCAACTCATGATTTGGAGTTAGTAGTAGTAATTTATGTATAAATATATTAAGGAATTATATTTATTATTAAAAATGTGATATATATACCAATAATAATATTCTAAAATTTATATTAACATAGAAGGATTTGAACATGCACCAGAGAATATGGTTACAGTTGATAAAGGGTTATGACTGGTCAATAAATTACCACCTTTGGAAAGAGAACAAGGTGGCCAATTCTCTGAGTCAGTAGGACCATGCTAGATCATCCTTGATGAGGATAAAAAAGATCCAATATTACTGGAATTTAAAAGGAATGATCTAGAGATCCTTAAGGAGTAGTGAAATATTATCTTTCTCAAATGAATGTTCAACCATTATCCAAGTGATAATTATATATGAATAAAACACAGATGAAGTTTTATAAAATATTGTAAGACTTGTTTGAGTTTAACAATGACCATGATGGATTGATAAGGTTCCAGAACAATGTATATGTTCCTTCGAAACCTGATTAAAAGAAGGAGATATTAGTGGAAGCCTATAGTTATTCATTATTGATTCATCTGAGAAGTATGATGATGTATTGGGACTTGAAATAATACTTTAGGTGGGATTGATTGAAGAGAAACATCATAGATTTTTTATCTCATTGCTTGTTATTCCAATAAGTTAACACAAAAAAAGGTAAATTGGATGTTGCGTCTAATACCGATGTCAGAAATTAAATGGGAGAAGAACACTATGGATTTTGTTTTTTTACTACCAAAATACTCAAAAGGGATTAATTATATATGGGTAGAAGTCGACCACCTTAATAATTCATCACACATCATCACTACCAGATAATAGTTATCTATAGGTCAAATTTCAATGATATACACTTAGAAATTTGTAAGGTTTCATAGATTACTATGTTTTGTTTTATCAAATCATGAGCTAAGGTTTATCTCAATGTTATGATAATTTATTCTTCAAGAACATGATATATAATTGAGTTTAAGAACTACAAATCATCCTCATTCATATGATCAGTCTAAAGGAAGAATTCAAACCCAATATGATATATTTTGATCTCGTTCCCTAGATTTCAAAGGTGGTTGGGATCAGCACCTTTTTCTAGTTGAGTTTTCATATGACAATATCATTCACTAAATAATTTAGAGTCAAACCATATGAATAACTCTATGGGAATAAATGTAGAACTCCAAATTACTGGGATTAGGTTTGAAAAATAAATCTACTGGGACCTGAGATCGCCGATGAAATGGTTGGGATCTTTTGAACCATTCAGTAACATATCAAGGACGCTATGAGTTGGATGAAAATTTATACTGATAACCATTTATGTGAACTATAATTTGATGCTGGTGAAAAGGTGCTATTATAGTTCTCATCCTAGAATAATGGTATGAAATTAGGAGAGGAAGGTAAAATAATACATCTTTATATCATACCCATTGAGATTCAAGATTGTTTCGAGATGGAAGCCTATTGCTTGTTGCTTCATCCAAATTTTTCTCAAGAACATGAAATATTCCATGTATCAGTCTTGAGGAAGTACATAATTAACCCTTGACATGTACTAAATGTAGAGGTATTACCACTAGAACATGATATTTCTTATGGGGAGAAACCTATTGAATTTTTGGATTATACAGAGAATGCTTTACAAAACTAGACCACTCACCTTCACAGTGTTTTGTTGATAAATCGCTAGTTAGAGCAATCTATGTAGGAACTCGAGGATATGATGAAGCAGAAGTGTCCTGAATTTTTTTATGCAAGTGAATAATATTGATGTTTAAATTCTTTTTAAGGGAGGTAGAATGAAACACCCTGTGTTTTTTAGGGACCTATTTTTCCCTAATAAATTGAATTTTTATTTATGTATTGCAATGTAATAAGAAAAACATTCCATTCACAAAGAACCAACATGTCCTACATTAAAAAAACCAAATCAGCATACAATACATAGAATACGGACTCATAATATGTTACACACAACACTGACTTGGATCATGTTAGATTGAACACCGATACCACATATGTAACACAGAACAATAATGATTCAATGAAACATCATTTTACTTTTCTTATTATTTAAATGATATAATTATAACCTAGATGATAAAAATAGTTCTATAAATATTAATAACTATATTTTAAATATTTTTACTAAAATTATTACATAAATAATACATATTTAAATTAAATATATAATTTATGGTAATGTCTTTATATGTTTAAAAATTCAATTTTCTCAAATGAACTGCTTTTCATGACCTTCTATGAAAAATTAAAAAAATTATTTTTAGAAAAAAATTTATATTTAAATTGAAAAAAAATTATTTTTTTAATTAATAATGTTTAAATTATCATAGAGATAATTTTTGGTATTTTTCTGAGAATCTTCATTTGTTAGATGAATAGTGAAAAAATATGGACTTTAATTAAAAACCACATTTATGTATAATTTATTTGAAAGTTTAAATTGTATTTTAATTTGTTTTAAAATTATAATTAGAACATATTTTTATCAATCATCCATTTTTTGGTCATTTTAAGAAATTTCACTTTGAAATTTAATATAAAAATGTAGGCAACATTTGATCATTTTTACTAGAAAACCCACAGGGTCATCCCGTCATCAGGATTATTTTTAATTTAATTTCAACCAATTATGTTATTAAAATTTAGACAAATGGATTCCATAATTTTAATCATAATAATTTATACTTTTTAATAAATTAAAAAAAAAATATGACCAAAATTATTAGTGAAAGTGATTAAAATCCATGACAACGATTAAGGTAAAATAAATATTAATAAAGGAATAGACCATAACCTTAAGGCCCAAAATTAGTTATGATAATTTAAAAAATCGATTTTATGGAACTATTTTGACCCTATCCTTCATTTTATAATCTTTGTACCGTCATTGGATCGAAATACAATAAGAAAATCTTAGGAGGAATTCCCACTCTAAATATTTACAATAGTGCCACTCCTCTTTCGTTATAAAAGGCCACCACCTCTTCCTCTTCTTCACACTTGTCAAAAAATATAGGATTGACCAATATATGGAAAAAAAAATCCAAAATCTCTCCCTTCCTCCTTGATTCATATATTTTGGCATATAACCATCTGTGTAAGTGATTTGGTGTAAAACAAAATGAGTAACCTGATTAATAGGTAACATCTTCTCTCAAACTCTTTTTTTATATTATTTATCCACCCCAACACTCTATTTATTAAATTATTTTATAAAAACAAAACTATCCTAAATATACTAGGATTTGTTATGGTAATTTTTTTACCTACACTTACACACACTATATATAATGGGTTACTAACATATTGTTTGCGTGTATAGTGAACTAACACATCACTAAATGATGATTGTTCAATTCTCCTTTACCACCTATCAAAATGTACATTATAAGGTAAAAATTGATTATATATGTCATATATTATATTTAATATGCATTTCTATATATTTATTCTTTTTAAAACATATATCTTTTTACTTTCCATTGGGTGTGAATACAATAATTTGGTTTGAGAATGTGTGGAAAGTCGCCCCCTCAAAGCGATATGATTCATTCATAAACTACATTGAAAGTATTAAGGATGGATTTAGTGAATATATTTGATATACATGATATAATAAATATACTTATATATATATACATAAATTCCTTTTTCATTCTTTTTTTTTCAATATGAAAATTAAATGGTAATAGTGTATGTGCATACGTACAACCTATCATATCCATGAACGGTGTATTCCATTTCATACTTATATATTTTATAGATTATTATAATAAATATATAATGAATATAAATTATATTTATATAATTGTATAAATTATTTCATCATGATATTTGTATAAGGACTAAATATATAACAAATTAAGACACATCCGTAGAACAAAGAAAATATAACATAAAGTAAATCCTTAACATAAGATTGCCAAAAATTTGGTAATATAAGGTCATAATCAAACCATATATGATATTACATAATTTAATATGATTATATATAATATTTATAAAAATTTTATATTTAATATATAGGTATTTTGAATGAGTACGATTACAATCTTGACACAAGGTAAGGGGATTTCATCTCACTTTTTATTTCTGTGAGATAAATTCTTTATTTGCAACACATTCATTTTGTGTGGTGTGTATAAATAAAATAAAATTTTGAAATTGTTATTATAAATAAATTTTTGGTTATTTAAATATAAATTTTATGATATTTAATTCACCAGTTTTATGTTTTAATAGTTACCAGATAAGTAAAATAGTATTTTCTAAATTTTCCTTCATTGAGACTCATGTTTTGTTATGGACCAAAATTCTTTTTTGATGTTTATATAACTCCATTTTATTTTTTATAAAAATGAAATTATTATTTTTAGTATATTATATGCTTCATTTTATTTTATTTTCTTACATATAGAGTATTATCCCATGTAGCTACGTTATAAGAGTTTATTGAAATAAACTCACCACCTTTCGATATTGTTAATGATTATTCTTATTTGATGAAATATTATGATCTATATCTTAATAAAACTCATGAGTTTCCTTATAATATATTTATTAAGGATATATAAATGTATTAGTACGATTTTTCCACTATGTTTCACATAGGATAATTAATGTTATGTTTTTAAGAAAATTATTTACTGTATTTCTCTCTTTGATCGAAAAGCTAATTTATTTCAAAAACTAGTTCTTCAAAAAAAATGTTTTCAAATGATCCTTGACTATAATTATAAAGGCAACATTATTTTAAAAAAAAATTCTTATCAAATTTATCTTTTTTTGAAATGGTTTAATGTTTTAAAATGATTTTTAAAAGAATATAAAATTTACCATGGAATTATTTTTTAAATAATAAAAGTATGAGTTCATCCTTAAACTTTTTACAAATTGTTAATTAAAACTCATGAAACGTGTAACATTAAATAAAAAACAAAAAAATATAATTAAATAGATAATAATTATATATAAAATGGGTACTGATTAATCATTATAAAAGACGACATAGTGCACATTACGAAATGTGTCTCAAGGAAATAAAAAATTTAGATGAAGAACTCCCACCTTTCCTCTTAACATCAAAAAATAATTTTAACATCCTTTATAAGAAATATAACCATATTAAAATCCTATTTAAATCCCTTATACATGTTTATTATATTTTATACTCATTATTTATAATTATTTAATATATTTGTTGCAGTTATTTATTATTTATTTGCATCATCAAATATTAATTATTTTGATTGCACTGCACACACATTGTAATGTCGATGTAGATAATTATTCATCGATACCAATTTCATACATACTTTATTATTTTAAGAATTCTAATAGTTTTTCAATAATGATTTATATTGTACCAATTTCATTCCATGATTTTTTTTGATATTATTCTATAATAAATAATTAGGGAACAACATTCCATAATAATCATTAAATTATAAATGTGGTTTATTAAAAATTATTTTAAATGGTACTAATTTCCATAAATAAACATAAATTAGACATTATTTACTCATTAATTTATAATATTTCTAGTTTATGTATTTCCAAATCCATACATAACATAAATTTACAGGTTAAGCCAACCTAAACAAGAACATGTTATAATCAATGTTTGGTTATGATGTTATTAATAATAATATAACTATTCTAGACATATAATTACATTATTTAGAGGTCATTATGCATATCAATAAAAATTATTGAGATATATAAGAATAATGTAATTGAAAATAATTTATTAGTAATTAAAAATAAATCTATTATCCTCTTGTTATGCAAGTTTTAGGATGTTGTATTTTCAATGATCACTTATTGTTAATATATGTAATTTATACTTATAGAATAATAATAATTAAATTAGTTTCATATCTATTTGTTAAACCCATTTTTAAAACCATTAGTGGTTATGAATAACAAAATGTGTCATTCATGGAGGTGGTAGTTTGCATGTACTAATGAGCATTGTTTTCATTTTTCATAAATGATTAGAAGAAGAGAGATAATGGTTACATAAAGAATATAATATAATTTATGTATAATTATAATACATATTAAATTACACTAAATAATTTAAGGTTAATATGGAGATGGAAGATATTGAAAACAAAAGGTTAAGGGGTGGGTAGTACTCACATTGAGAAATTAAACCATATCATGGAGAAAATTTTGGATGTATAGGTTTTGAGAATTATTCATGGAACAAGGGGATATCAAAAGTGTACTTTAGTGACTCCGACCCTAGTCATAATGGTTTGATTCCAGATAACAATACATTTTATAAGATACACGGAATTACATACTAAAAGATAAAATAGGTTAGTATTCATGGTACACTAGTTACATAGATTATTCAAATATTACATTTGAATACAAAAAAATAAAACTTAATTTTTTTCTAGTATAACATTATTCCATAAAGAATATCAACGTATATAAATCATAGAAAACTACATGGAATCATGTGTAATGAAACAAAGGGTGATCCCAAATTCTCTATAATAGTTATGTATAGTGGAATATATCATGAATCAATAAGAATAATCAATATTAAAAGGTAATAACTAAACACACATGTCTATTAGTTAACATGAATACATGAATAGATCAGAAATAATCAATATATAAAGGAAAATAATTAAAAAAAATTCAATTTAATCAATAACCGAGAATAAAATATATTCATAGATAATATCATTATCAATATATAGTAGAAAAAATTAATAATTGAAATGAAAGAAATGATAAATTATTGGATGAAATATTTTCCAACCACATGATTTTATAACCATCGATATATGTCATTAAGATGGTTTAAAACATTCTAGTAAAAACCCCTTCTTGTTCTTGGAAATAACATTCACTAGAAACACACAATCATGATATATCCTCCATTTTGTTTAAAACTATGTGGTTACAAATGAAAAGGGTTTTTGGAAATCTTATTTTGTCTCATGATACTTCCGATGCACCTAGAGGGTTTCATTTATGGGTCCCTGACCAGTGAATAAATTTCAAATGAATTCCCCTTATATTTGATAATCCATTAAATTTATAACCATGGATCCTTATGAAATATCAATATTGAAAAAAGGATAAGATTTTATTGAAATTTTCCCAATTAATCAATTTAATAGGAATGTAAGCATCAAATTTCAATATGGTGTATATTATACTCAATAAAAAATCATGATAAAGAATGTTTTCATTTATTTAAAATGTAATTCCCATGGGAAAATGAATAATTCAATGAAAAAATCACTCAAGGATGTGTATTTCAATACATTCCTCGGTCAAAATAATCGTAACACATCTAGAAGAATAATAAGGATAGTTTAAGAATATAACCATTGAAGTAATAATAATGGTTTATTATCATTGATGAATATTAATTACATAAAAATTTCTTTATAAAATCTTTAGTAAAATAACATAGTCATTTTTAACATCACTTTTTACAACATTATTTTTTTGGAAATTCATATGTTTAAAAATCTGTTTTTAAAAATAAATAATTTTCATACTATTAATAAAAAATTTTAATTAAAAAATTTCTTGTAATCATTCAATATAGGATTTAATAATTTTATAATGGGTAATTCCTTACATTTTATACAAGGTAAAATAGAACAATCATTTTATATTGTATAGTGGATAGAAAAGTGTCTTATTCCGAAAATAAAAAGAATATTACGTTCAAGTAATTTGGTAAAAAATAAAAAAGGATAATGGTTTATATAATAAATCATTTTTAAATAGTCAAAAAAAATTAAAAAACATTTTATAAAAACATTATGTTGGAAAAAAATCTATTTTTGACCAAAAAACTATTTTTGACCAAAAATAAAAAAAAGTCAGATTTTCATAAAAAAGGTTAATAGCAATTTTATACAATAAAGAGTGAAAAAATGGTACTATTATTTGAATGGATAATTAATATAAATAGTATAATAAAATTTAATTGTTTCATTAAAAAATTATCATATAATTTGCTTCAACTAAAATTTCTAGAGTATAAAAATCATGACTAGATTTATACAATGAAATAAACTCATAAAATGGTCATAATATTAAAGGGAGAATTAAAAATTGAGTAAATTGTGAATATTAAAATATAAAAATATAAAGAATTGTAAATAAAATGAAATATAATCAAAATTCATTACACACATAATCTTTACACAATTAATGAATTAAAAGTTTAACCCAATTAGTGGAAATTAAGTTAAACAACTGTACCACTTGATAAATTTTAAATGAAATACTCATAGTTGAATAATTCAGTTTAAAAAATGAAAATTAATTAATAATTAGTTATACATGATATTATATATTAAAGGGATATTATATACACCCTATAAAAGAAATTATATGCATAACATTAATTTATGCCTTAATAAAATGAAATTGTGTTCAAATCACTTAACTTACACTCCCTTTAGGATGGTCCAAAATTAACCTACTACATTTGGGGATTAATCATGTTATAAATTATCCCATAACAAATATTAATATTTATTTTATCATATATTATCCTTTTATAACATCTTATTACCCATTATTTAATAATATTTCATCATTGTAACTATTTTTTGGGTGTTATTTTCCTTTTTTCTAAGTAATTCATCATAATGACAGATCTATTTATTATGAATATTATGTAGTTAAATAATCTCAAGAATTATATTAATTACAAAAGGAATAATGTTTTTATTTTATTTCTGCATTTAAAAAAAATCTTGAATGTTGGTTATGAAAATGGAGTTGTTATCGTCATGGAGATGGTAGGTCATATGTATACATGAGTGATGTTTCGATTTTTCACTGATCATTATAGACAGAAGTTAATTGACATAATTAATACAAAAAATTACCCTTACATAATATATTTGATATTTTATATTTGGTTTTGTGATGAATAGTGTGTCACATATCTTCATGAATGCAGTAGTCGACACGTACATGAAAAATGATAAATTCTTTACGTGAGTGAAAAGTAATGATATAAAGAAATATAAGTTACCATTAAATAATGTTAATTGTTTTATTAATATCAAATTTATGTAATTTATATCACTTTTAATTTTTATCATTTCCTTTATCAACTTCCTTGTTAGGCGTTAGTGAAAGACAAATCACAACACTTTGTGACGTGGTAGTCTACATTAAACATGAGTGACATTACTGTATCTCTTATGGAACATATATGAAACGTATATATTATATAGTTACTCAATAGGTATAAATATGTGATATTTATCATTTTATATAATTTATATCTATAATCATACCCATCCATGAGTAGTGGAAATGAAAAAATGGATGACATCCGTTATGAGGCGGTAGTCTGTCATACACAGGAATGATGATTTTGTATTTATAACGCCCCGACCCCAGTTACCCAGATTCGGTGAATTATTACACAACATTGTAATGATCACAAAATATCATGACTCGAAAGACTGATTAGTTTAGTATCCATGGAAACACTAGATACAATTAATCTGTTTTCATTACATCATAAATTGGAAAACTACAACAACATTTCTTCCAAATACAACCCTGAGATCCCATATACAATCCCTACAGGTCAGTCATAATATACTTTTTCACATCCTGGGAAACCTAAAACATAGAAATTCGTGAGATCTTTGATCAGTAAGGATACAAATATAGTGGAAACATTCATAAATAAGCATAAACATTTAAGGCAATGTATAACTACAGAAAAAGCCTTTCAAACTTGATAATCAGCATAATATGGAAAAAATAAAATAAAATAATTCCATTTACTTATCCACATTGAAATTCTAATAGTCAAATAATCACATGAAATACCAATAACCAATTTCACAATGATGGAATGCATAATTCTAGACTTTCATAACCACATAGTCAAAGCCTTATGCAAAGACTACAAATATAATTTTGTCAAGACCTTGTGCCAAGACACTATATTACCTCATGAGACCTACCAATGAATCTAGGAGTTATAGAGGGATCCACCTATCACTTAATAAGTCCAATGAATTCCTCATATGAACAGGTTTAAACATAATATAATGATTCGTATTAAAACATGCATACAAAATGTCAATTCATTATCCATAAACCATAAATGGTATAAAAATAACACATCCACAGTCAAACATATCACAAAACCTTCAATACTATATGGAAGTTTTGTATCATAATAAATCAACTTCTAATAAGCATAAAATCCCTCAACGGATGTTGACATAGATGAAATCAAAACAATTTGAGAGAAATATCTCGTTTTTCAAATAATTTAAAATTAACATAATTTTAAAATAAAACATTTACATTGAAGATATTCTTATAAGCTTTTATGGAAAGATTATATGATTTTATAATGGCATAAAATAGATGCACCCACCGTATATGTTAAAAATACATTCTTATCTTAATATTGTCGAGAAGGTTGAAAAGGACCTTGTTTGGAAAACGGAAGAAATATTACTTATATAAATCATATTAAAAGTCATACAATGTTATAAATGAATTTAACCCGTTGCCTAAATAAATATTAAGAAAGTTTTGAAATAAATTTTTGAGAAACATGGATGTGGATGATAAAGTGTTCCCAGTAGAAAATTATGTATAAACAACCTCAGATAATGAAGAGATTGAATAATTAACCCTTACCTAGTACCATTAGTTGGTCAAGGGTAAGCTAATGTTTTGTATAATGGTGAAATAATTGTTATTAAATTATACAAGTATCATTTACATTAATATGATATCACATATGATTTTTTAACATTTATTTGTTAATAATATCTTAGTATTATTGTCGTTTTGGGGGTTAACTGATTCATTTTCCTTTTTATTATTTATTATGTGAGTCATAATATTTATGGATGGGATTTATCTTATTCATATCCAGAATGATAACAAGTCTTTAAAAATTATTTTTAATCATCAAATGAAAATTAGTTTTGAATGGATACAATTGGGAATGAATCTCATCGCTATGTGGAGACGGTAAGTCATACGTACACATGAGCGACAATGTCATTATTTTGTTATTAAAATAATATATAATTGGATGTTATATAATATATAAAAAATCATTATCATGTCATATTTTTTATTTACATCAATTACACATCATTATTATTCCCATCCAAATAATAATGTATTGAATAACAATTACACTAGGACGTGTAGACAGTAAGTCCTACGTAGGCACGTATGATGACCTGAGATTCAAAGGATGGATTGAATATTGATTATGGCTGTACCATATTTATAATAAAATAATATTATATATAATATACTTGATTAATTATTTTATAATGTAAAAAACAAATAAAGGAAGTGGAAGAAGAATGGAACTTGAAATAGGTGATGAAATATTTACATCTTCTTTGGGTTCTTCCTTTTGATTTGATCAAAAGTGATCCTTAAGATTGCTTTATGAGTAAACTAATGTCTCTAGGATAAAGTTAGGATAGTTTAAAGTGTATTTGGGAAGAGTTTGGCTGACCCAAATGGCTTTTATGGTGTGAATTAGAGTTAAGGGGAGTTCCCTTTTATAAGAGGGGTGAGGGGCACCTTATGAAAATCATCAAATATTATTTTATAATAAAATAATTATCTGTTTTTAATGGCCCAAAATGGATTATGTAAAGTTTATGGTGGGGATGGGTCTAAAAACACTCATGAAATATGTTTTAGACAGGGTATTGTCACTATATTAACATTATCTTTTCGATTTAACTCTTAGTTAAATAGTTTGACATTTACCATGTCTCTTTGTATTTTTCTATTATATGGATAATAAAATTACTATATACTTACAAGAGAACCCCAATTAGTTCATTAATTAAACTTCTATCATTATATAAGTATTTTGGAAGAACCATATATTTTTAGAAATAGAATATCAATATATAATATAATATTTGTTTTAAAAACTCTTATATGTCAATTTTGACACTATTTAGTAATTGATTTTTTTAAAGTCCTAAAAACATTATTAATTCTAGATAAATTGATTTAATCAATCCTAACATATCATCATAACCTAGAAAGTGTGTGGATGTCATCAAAACGTTAAAATTATATTTATTTCAACATTTATAATACCATTTATTTGATTCTTTCATTAATAAGGAAAATACTACATCATTATTGTGCCATGTATAAAATTAATTATTCAATGTCTAAAAATTATAAATAAAATACTATTATGAAATAAATATTTGTATATTTATAATTAATATTTTTAGTAGAAGTGATATCATGTATAACCCTATGTAAAAATTGTTTTATTAAAAGATGTATTCTTTTGTCATGTTTGTATTTACATTAACTTAATTTATATATAATGTCATTATCACTTACAAGTGGCTACATGGGGTCCTAAAATCGACCTAAAGATTCAAAAGGTCAGTAATTTATCATCCATCCAGGTTTGAAAATGTTTTAGGGTAATTTAATATTATTATAATATTACTTTTTACCATTATTTACCAGATTTACCCATTAACCATGGTAAATAAAATATTTACCGATG
This sequence comes from Viscum album, assembly GCA_963277665.1. NCBI lineage: Eukaryota > Viridiplantae > Streptophyta > Magnoliopsida > Santalales > Viscaceae > Viscum > Viscum album. The sequence goes on along the minus strand of OY728155.1, from coordinate 1,491,320,712 downwards.
TAATTATTCAAAATGTTTAAAAATAAAAGTTACCTATTTACACAATTTGGACCTAATGATTCTAAATATGGAATCTATTTTTCTAAATTCAAAACATTGAAGTGGAAAATATTAATTTAAAATTAATTTCTATAGTCAAAACAAAAAGCGTGTTTTTAGGAAATTATAACTATCAAATGATTGACACTTTCTTATCTCCAGTTTAAATGTGAAATTATGTAAAATGACCAAAATTAGATTAAATGGTAAAAATATAATCTATTTATACTTTAAAACCACTCAATAGTATAATTTAGCACTATAAATTATTTTTATTAAAATAGTAGTTTTTAATTAAAATTTAGTATATTTCACTACTCATCAAAAACTAAAAGTTTTCAAAAAAATAAGAAAAATTTACCCTAAGCTAATTTTGATATTCCGAATCAAAAACTTACGTCCATTTTGAAGGATAAAATTTCTAAAATTTCAATAAGTGGGTATTACTATTCATAACGGGAAGTTTGATTGGTTGAGGTGTGATAGAACTCGAAGTTGTGTATAACACACATTATTGCATTATTCAAAGAGAAGCGTACTGTGGATACATGTGGTGTTACATTATCCCCTCATTAAAATAATTTCATCGTCGAAATTTGTAGAATATTACTTCATAAAAAGACTAAGGTGGTTCTCTATCATAAGTAACATGGGTTCCCATGCTGCCTCTTCCATCTTATGGTTTCTCTATAGAACTTTTACCAGGCGAGTGATCCAGTTTCTCAACACATTATTTCTTGTATCAAGAATCATGAGATCCTCTTCACCATAAAAAAAATCAGGTTCCAATTCTAATTCGTCATAGATGAGTACATGTGTTAGTTCAGGCATGTATTTTTGTAACGTCCCGGACCCGGGTGCCACGCAACGGGTGCCCTGAGCCCAGTTCGCCACGTGACCTCAAGCGCATTTCCCCAAACACCAAAGGCTTTGGACTAGAAACAAGGGCCCAATTATGATAGTGGGGAAACTATGCCCTCATTTGTCAAAGTGTAGCGCAACAGAATATAGAATAAACATACAACTACAGTGGACGTAGTAAACATACACAACAGAAATAAACAACTGCAGTGGATATAAGCAATAGTATATAAGTGATGATGCTACATGTTTCATGTTCTAAGAAAACATCCAGAACATGTTACACATCAATAAAGTACAATAAGATACAGATTACCGTAAAACAAGAAAAACAGTTGGCAGCTGCATCGCGAGCCTAGGCTCGGTCCCATGCCCTCCTACTCCACAGCATCAGTCAAGTACCTGTATAGGGACTCATTCCCCAATCTACACCTGCAGAAAGGTAGTCTGTTTGGGCCGAAAAGGATGACCCAAAAAGGGTGTGAGAAATATACCCCAATAGGCACCCACTAGAGGCGCGTGCCCAACTGTGTGTAAGCATGCAACAATAGTGTGCAATAGTAAAATGAAATAAAGTAAGCAGTACTAACATGTAACTAACTTAAAAATTAAATTACCATTTTATTATTAATTTAATTAATTATATACTAGAAATCACCACTATGAATTTCTAAACAAACAGTCCCTATCCTCAGACAATCAAAACCTTACCCTCGGGTAAGCAGAATCCGACCTGCAGGTATAGCCCTTAGGCATGTCAAAAATTCACCTCAGGCGTACAAAGTTTCGCCCTAATGCACAGAAGTCAAGCCCTCAGGCACGAATGGTTGCCCTCAGGAGGAATAACGACAGCCCTCGGGCTAAAACAGTCATGACCTCATGCTAATACAGTATAGTGACCACGAGCTAATCACAAAAACGCCCTCAGGCTGAACAGGTAACCGGGCCATGCCCAAGAGATAAAAAAGCAATAACAAGCAATTCCCCTCAAGCAAATTCTACAATTACTACTTTAAAGGCATACCCCCGGGTATCCTGGCCAAATGGCGAAACAGTGAAACACACCCCAGGGGTGGCTCCGGATCCAAGAAACGATCCCAACCAGCATTTTGATATCATAATTAAATACCTAATCAATTCTAGGTGTTTAATATAGCAACTGACTCAGCCACAAGACACCCCAAAATGGCTTCGTGGCACAAAAATGCACAAAACACACCGCAGTTGGAAAACTAAACACCGAGCCACCAACCTTATTCACCATTGAACGTTATACCCGAACACCGACTCTAGAAACACCCATGAATGGCGTAGATCTAAAGAAGAACAAAAACCATTCAAACGTAAATAACTTACGTTAGGGAAAGAATTGGTATGAATAGTACCAGTAGAGGAGAGGGCCTACCCGTGTGTTCCCAACGAAATCGTCTGAAGCCGAAACGGATTCCAGACGAACGCCCGGTGGATATTCATTGATCGGGCCTCCTCCTTTGGCTCCAATATGGATGAAACGCCTCCTCTGCCAAATGAGTTGGATACTGCCTATTTTAAGCTGAAAAAAATTACACGGCGTGTACTTCTGAGTACACGTCGTGTACTTCTTTCATTTAACTGTTCATTTGGAGGCACCGCCACAATATTCATCCGTCGACATGAGTAACCGACATGTACTCCCTAGTACATGGCGTTTACTATCGCCCAGCTGGCGGCGACTCCTCCGCCTTACTATTTAAGCATGCCAACTGACTACACGGCGTGTAAGGTACCACTACACGGCGTGTAGTCGGTTCCTACACCATCATCGACAGCATGGATACACGCCCCGTGTACTCAACCCAACACGACCAACAGTACACAACGTGTGGATAAAGTACATGGCTTGTAGTTCCAAAATTTAGGATTTTTCCCCATTTTCTATATTTCATCAAAAAACCTTAAGGAAAAGGAAAAAGATGAATCTCGTACCTCAAAACTATAAACTGGGTTCTTACAAAATTCCCCACTTATAGCAATTCGTCCCCAAATTTCCCTTCCAAGGGTGGTGAAGATAAAGCTCAAAACAGATCTGGCGACTGAGCAGGTACGTCGGCCTCCCGCTCCCAGGTCTTGTCCTACACCCAGCCATGCACCTATAGGACCCGTACTAGAGGAACTGACCGGCCTAGAAGAATCTTCATGCTCCTATCAATTATACGGATCAAATGCTCCACAAAGGACACATCATGCTGAAGCTCAACCTCCTCTGGATGAAATGTGTGAGATGGGTCTGAGTGATAGTGAAACAACTGAGACAAATGGAAGATGGCGTGTATGTCTCGATACCGCTGTGGTAACTTCAACCGATAGGAAACCAGCCCGACTATCTCTAGAATCTCGAATGGCCACACATACCATGGTGAAAGCTTACCCTGTCTCTTGATCTGCTTGTGTCCCAGCCTCAGCGAAAGACGTAAGAAAACCTGATCCCCAACCACGAACTCCAAAGGACGTCTGCGGCGATCAGTATAAGACTTCTGACGAGACTGCATGGTATCCATCTACTTCCAAATCAACTGGACTTGCTCAGATGTCTCCTGCACGAGCTGTGGCCCTAGTAAATTGCCTCACCTGCCTCTAACCAGCACAAAGGTGATCTGCATGGCCTACCATATAAAGCCTCGTATCGTGCCATCTCAATAGTCTCCTGAAAACTATTGTTATAGGAAATCTCAACTAAGGGTATATGATTCTCACACGAGCCCCCAAACTCTAGGACGCATGCGCGCATCATGTCCTCTAGCACCGGTATCGTCCGCTATGACGGGCCATCTATCTGAGGGTGGTATGTTGTGCTCAAAAGCACCCGGGTACCTAGAGCCCTCTGAAAACTCTGCCAGAGACGAGACGTAAAGCATGCGTCCTTATCTAAAATGATAGAACGAGGGACCCCATGAAGAAGTATGATCTCACATATATACAGCCTTCCGAGCGCGTCTACACTGAAGGTCTCCTTGATTGGAAAGAAGTGAACTACCTTCATGAGTCTTTCCACAACAACCCACACAACATCATTGCATCGAGGTGACCTCAGCAATCCCGTCACGAAATCCATTGGGACATCATCCCATTTCCACTCTGGAATGGCCAACATCTATAACAGCCAAGCTAGCCTCTGGTGCTCTGCCTTCACCTGCTGACAGGTGGAACACCTCGTAACAAAACCAGCTATCTCTCTCTTCATACCCGGACACCAGTACTGACGTCTAAGTCTCGATACATCTTGGTAACCCCGGGATGAACTGCCCAAGATGAATCATGAAACTCCTGCATCATCTCCTCGTGTATATCCCCTGGAACCCATACACGTCCATGGAAATGTAGAACCTCATCGTCGCCTATCATCCAACCGGGAGGAGGGTCCTCACTTGCCATAGACTCCCGTAGAACTAGGCCTTCTAAAACCGATAGCTTCCTCATCCTCACTCTGTCCAGGAGTGTAGAAGTCACAGCTAACGAGGAAAGATAAGTCTGCCCCTGACTATCATGCTCCTCATGATGCATCTCAGAGAACAAAGCCATAAGCTTCCCCTCACCACTGGCCTCTTGCACTGCCTGTATCTGAGTCTTCCTGCTCAGTGCATCATCTACTGCATTACCTTTACCAGGTGTATAGGCACACTCAAAATCGAAGGATTGTAGGTACTCAACCCACCTTCTCTGTCTCAGATTCAGGTCACGCTGAGTAAAGATATACTTGAGGCTTTTGTGGTCGGTGAAAACCTCAAAATGATCTCCCAACAGATAATGTCTCCAACAGCGCAACACATTAACAACTACATCCAACTCCAGATCATGTGTCGTGTAATTACTCTCATGTGGCCTCAACTGCGGAGACTCGTATGCAACAACTCAGTCGCCCTGTATCAAAACAGCTTCCAGCCAAATTCTTTATGCATCATAGTAAACTATAGATCTCTTCCCCCACTATGGGAGTATTAGGATCGGTGCTGATGTCAGCCTTCCCTTCAGGTCCTGAAAAGCTATCTCGCAAGCTTCCGACCAAACATACTTCACACCCTTCTTTGTCAGACTCGTCAACGGTGATGCTAAGCGGGAGAAGTCTTGTATGAAGCGTCTGTAGTAACCAGCCAACCCTAAGAAACTCTGTATCTCAAACACATTCTTAGGCTTCTCCCAAGAAACTACCGCTCTCACCTTCTACGGGTCTACTGCAACTCCTTCCTCTGAGATAATGTCACCCAGGATGTGAATACGGTCCATCCAAAAGTGGCACTTTGAGAGCCTAGCATATAGTCGATGCTCTCTCAGTGTACTCAATATGATCTCAACATGGGTGGCATGGTCGTGTCAAGTGTGAGAGTACACCAAGATTTCATCCACGAATACTACCACAAATGAATCAAGATATAGATGAAACACACAATCCATCATATCCATGAAAAGTTATAGCACGTTTGTGAGTCCGGACGGTATAACCAAGTACTCATATAGACCATACATGCACCGAAAAGCTGTAAGCTGTATATCTGATGGTCTAACCTACAGCTGATGATATCCGGATCTAAAGTAAATCTTTTAGAACACTCGTGCTCCAAAAATCTAATCAAACAGATCATCTATCCTTGTTAATGGATATTGGTACTTAACCGTCAACTGGTTTTGCTTCCGATAATCCACGCAATGTCTGAGGGTACCATCCGCCTTCTTCGCAAAAAGGACCGGAGAACCCCAAGGATAAGTACTGGGTCGGATAAAACCCCTTGCATGTAACTCCTCTAACTGCCTCTTAAGCTCTTGAAACTCAGCAGTGGCCATCCTATAAGGATGAATGGACACCGATGATTCTCCTGACACTAGATCAATATAGAAATCCACCTCACGCACCGGAGATAGACCTGAAAAGTCGTCATGGAAGACATCCCTGAAACGATCGACAACTGCAGGGAAATCCGTCTGACAAGTCCCCTAATCATATCTGGGCTGTGACTCCACCTATCCCATGGTGCTCTAGTCCAACTCAACTCGCCTGAATATCCCATTCTACCTTGTATAGAAACTCTCCGCCCTCTGGTGACGTGAAACACACCCTATGAGGATAATAGTCTACAAAGGCTCTAAATGGAACCAACCAGTCCATCCCGAGAATGACGTCATAACTCTTCATCTATAAGACATAGAGGTCCCAAAATAAGTGACACCCTCCAACCTCAAGGGGGAAATCCTTAAACTGACGCACACCAGCCGTCATATTTCCCAACGGAGTGTCTAACGTCAATATATCATAAGAAGTAGAAACACAGAGCCCAAGGATCTCCACAATGGGTACAGATATGAAACTATGTGTAGTACCTGTATCAAAATGTACTGAAGATAAGACAGAAGCTACTAGCATAGTATCTCTGACTGTAGAAGGTCTGGGATCCTGCTCCTGCTAGGTCTGTTGCACTGCATAAGTCTACCCAGTGCCATGGCCCTGCGAGACAGCCTGGCTACCCTGAGTTGTCCCGCCCTACTTCCTCTGCGATCCTGGTGTCTGGATACCATGGCCACAACCCCCGTCTCTGCATGTACGCCCTGACGTATTCCAGTTCCTTGACTGGTATGAATCCACTGGTCCTGCTCCCGCATGCAGAGTCTGCACAGGACCACTCTCACTAGCCACTGGTAGAAACGCCCTACAAAAGCGCTACTGATGACCCATCTTGCCACAAGATCGGCACTCAACTGGGTCTCATGGACACTATGGTCTCTTGTTCCCCTCTCTGCCACACTGGTAGCACCTGATCGGGCCACCTGATGAAGCTGTCTTGCTGGTACTGCCACCCTGAGAGAAGTACATCTGTCTCTTCCTCTTACCAGCAGAAATAGTACCAGTAACTGGTGATGAACTTCCCTGGCCCACACCACTTGATTCTCGCATGTTCCTCTCTATAATCCATGTCTGGTTCACAATCGCGTGTATATTAGGCAACCTGAAAACATTCACCAGCTCTCAGATATCATACCGAAGACCATCGTCAAAACGTATGTCTCTCAACGTCTCATCACCCACCAGCATGGGTGTAAAGCGTTGAAGCTCTGTAAAATGAGCAGAATAGTCCATCACCGACATAGCACCCTACTGCGGATTCATGAACACTCGATCTCTATCTATCCTCAGTGTCTCGGGAAATAAGAATTCATATAAGACTGCATGAAAATCTTCCCACATCATGTCTCTGTGATGCTCTGACTGGGTGGTAACATCCCACCACCTCTTCCCAGAATCACGCAGCATGTAAGTCTCGAGCTTGACCCTCCACCCTGGAGTCATATCAAGATGCTCGAAAATAGTCTGCATCGATCCTAGCCATGACTTCGCAGCCTGTGGTCCTCCATACCTTGAAAACGTAGGCGGATGCTACTGCTGAAAGATACGCGTCAGCTCAGCCATAGGTGTGGCAGCATGCGGTGCTCCATGAAAGTTCTGCATGAACCGCATAAAGCCGTCATGAAACTGCGCCTCCACGCCTATGTTTGGTATAGCAGCTGGTGCCGCATCTGGCTCTACTGGAGGATCAACTTATAGACCATGGCCCACCATCTCCGGAGTATAATCGTCAACGCTCTCAGGGAGAAGAACTCATGGTCATCTAGGAGGCATGACTCTACAAGGTCAAAAGCACACCTCCGGTTCAAGATTATTAAGATCGGAAAGTGAAGCAACCACATGGAACAAGAGGAAGAAAGTACTTCAAAATTTGGAAGACAAGAGTACACGGCGTGTACACTGACTAAACGACGTGTACTTGACTTCGTTTCCCCTACTCGGGTCCTTCTACACAGCTAAGCGACACGGCTTCCGTCAAACAAAACTAGATGGCATGTATAATATCTACACGGCATATATGATGTAATTTTCCAACTGCTCGTGTCGTCTGTGACATGGCCGACCACTCGGCTTAACACTACACGGTGTGTTACACCTGCACACGGCGTGTACACTACCCAGTTTTCCAGCCACACGGCTCACTCCACACGGCCTATCCTCAGACAAGACTACGCGGTGTGTCCCACAGGTACACGGTGTGTTCAGGGAGAGGTGACACTGACCCGTGTTGTTAGTTACACGGCCGAGTCCCCAGGTCACACTACACGGCGTGATCATCATTGACACGGTGTGCTGTACAGGATTTCAACGACCCGTGTGGTTAGTTACACGGCCGGACTCTGGGTCACACTCCACGGCATGTACATAAACTACATGAAATGTTTTACCCAATCCTTCCCTACCCCATGTCGTCGCCCACATGGTTTGTGACACAGGAAGAGATTACACGGCGTGTACTCAGGGTACACGGCATGTACTCAAAAAGTACATTTTTCTTCCCGAACAGAAGAACACACTCGGCGTGTATGAGGTCCTACACGACATGTCTTCTAGGTTTTCTGGACAGTATGCCCCAGAAACATCCCAAGAACCCAGAAAATACTAAAACCGAACACCTAAGTGTCAAATTCCAATCCGTGAGAGCCCATACTCCCCACGAATCAAAGTTCGACATCTTATCTGTGTTATAACCAATAAAAAGTCAATGATCCACCAAATTTTGGTTAATGGGGGCCCATACTCCCCAAAAACCAATGTTTGGCATCCATTCTATAAACAGGCTCAAACACAAACACCATATCACAAGGCAGGTATTTATCAAGCAGTTATCACAACAGCATGATTTATTAGCACAACAACTATCACAACAACATGCAAATTATAATGAACCTATATGGCATGGAAACTATGCATGACATGTGATATCTAGCATGTTCATATATGATGCATGAGATGGCATACCCTCATCTCATCGGGTTGAAACTAAATAGAACCCATAGATAAAATATAAACTGCACAATCTCAAGTGCGTCACCCAATGGTGAAAACAAATCACCTGTAAAATTGAAAAATCAAAAGAATGAAAAATTTGAGGTAGACTGGATTTTCCCTGTACATGGGTTAGCTATGCCCGGGCCCAACTTATTACCAACTATCATTTCGTTCTTTCCCTGACTACGGCTCCAAACAGTAAGTCAAAGAAAAGAGACGCCTCTGATAACACTTTGTAACGTCCCGGACCCAGGTGCCACGCAACGGGTGCCCCAAGCCCGGTTCACCACGTGACCTCAAGCGCATTTCCCCAAACTCCAGAGGCTTCCGACTAGCAGCGAGGGCCCAGGTCTGATAGTAGGGATGTAACACCCCGAGCTTCCATGATACGCTTCTCATTCAATAATGCAATAGCTTGCATTGTACGCAACTTCAAGTTCTTAAACACCGCGACTAATCAAAGTAGCTGTTATGAATAGTAATAACCACTTTTTAAAATTATAGAAATTTTATATTTCAAAATGGAATTCATTTTTGTATTCGTAATATCGAAATTATCCAACGTTGAATTTTTTGTAATTTTCTAAGAACTTCCAATTTTTTATGAATAGTGAAAATAACTTAAAAACAACTTTTTTAATCAAAAAAATTTATAGTGATAAATTATTCTATTTATTGGTTTTAAAGTATAATTAGAATATATTTTTACCATTTTATCCAATGGTGGTCATTAGAATTAATTTAACATTGAAATTGGACATAAATAATTCCCAATCTTTTGATATAAATTGTTTCTTAAAAAAACGCTATTGTTGAGATAGCGGGAATTAATTATAAAAATAATTAATGCAACTTATATGTTTGGAATTTTTAAAAATAGACATCATTTTTGAATTCAGAATATCAATTATAGCTTAGGGTGAAATTTTGGCTTTGTTCTGAATAACTTCAATTTTTGATGAATAGTGAAACCACTAAGTGGTAGTTAAATAACTGATTTTTCATTTAAATGAAATATTACCACTTCTGTGTTTTGATTTTCAAAAATCCGACTTACATGGTTGTCATTAAGAAGTAAAATTTGGTTCAATGAGATTAAAATAAATTTTTGGTGAATAGTAACTTTTAAGTTCTTAATCGCGATTAGAGGTAATTAGTGTAGTTTAAGGTACAAATAATGTTCTAATAATATAAGATGAGCATGAAACTTGTCCTACTCCTATTGGATGAGTCATGGCCAACCAAGACAACCCATGGGTCAACTTGGGGACCCCATGGAGCCACTTTAGTTAGAAAATGACATAAATACCTTTTATTTAATGTTAAAGTAAAAAAATCACACAAACATAAAATGTTTTACTAAAACAATTTTTACGTGGGGTTACACAAGTCCAAATTTTGATTATAAATATTCATTAGAAATCCAAAAAGATTTCCTAAATCATAGTATTTTTTTTATAATTTTTAGAAATTAAATAAATTAAATTATTTATGACATCATTATGATGTGGCGATGACCTCATTATTTAACGATTTAAAAAAATGAGAAGATAATGAACAATCCAAGGAATACACTTGTCCAAAGCCTATTGGATGAAGATACTTCGAACCCTTATCACCTTAGACACTAATTATATAAGTGTGGGACCTTTAGAATCCGAAAATCATTGTATAATAATGTAACATTTCAATATTTCCAAAAGAGACCCTCCTCTCCTCTTATAAAAGGCCCCCCACCTCTACCACCTTATTCACACTTTCAAGCCTTTTGGATCGGCCAACCTCTGCCCAAATACTCTGCCAACTTCTCTAACTTCATCCTAGAAGATTTACTTTAGTCAGAAAGCCATCCTAAGGAGTCCTTTTGATCAAATCAAAAGGAAGAACCCGAAGAAGAGGTAACATTTTCATCACCCTCTTTCATGTTTCTTTCTTCTTCCACTCCCTCTTTGTTTATTATTTCAATTCTAAAATTATAACTCCAGTTTCTTCTATATACTGTGATGTTATTATAAATATGAAACAACCATATTTAGTATTCTACCCATCATTTGAATGACATGTCACCATACGTGCGTACGTACGGATTACCGTCTCCACGTTGTGGTGTAATTGTTATTCAATATATTATTATTTAGATGGGTATAATAATGATATGTAATTCATGTAAATAATAAATATAACATGATAATTATTCTGTATATATGATATACTATCCAATTATATATTATTTTAATATCAAAATAATGATATTGTCGCTCGTGCGTACGTACGGACTACCGTCTCCACGAACGCGATGAGATTCATTCTCCGTCGTATCCATTCAAGTATAATTATCATTTGATGATTTAAAAATAATGTTTAAGGAATGATATCATTCTGGATATGAATAATATACAACCTATCCATGAAAAACATGACTTACGTAACAAAACATATAAGAAAACGAGTAAGTTAACACCCAAAACAACGATAAATCTAAGATATTGTTAACAAAGCAATGTTAAAAGATCATATATGATATCATATGAATGTATATGATTCTTGTATAATTTAATAACAATTATTTCACAATTATACAGGTGGTTAACCTACCCCAACCAAGGAAAAGTACAAGATAAGGGTTATTTCACAATCTCTTCATTATTTGAGGTTGTTTATACGTAATAATCTACTGGGATATCTTTATCATCCACATCCATGTTTCTTTAAAATGTATTTGAAAACATTTTTATTATTTACAAGAATATGGGTTAAAGTCATTTATACCCTTTTTGACTTTTTATAAGAGGAATCTTTCCGTCATTTTCAAAACAAGGTCCTTTTTAACCTTTTCGACAGAATTATGGTAAGGATGTTTTTTTTATACGGCGGGTGCGGTTATTTCCGCCGTTATAAAATCTTCAAAGCTTTCCTTACAAGCTTATAAGAATATTTTCAAGAAAACGTTTTATTTTATATGGATCTTAAATTATTTCAAAAATAGAAATAGATATTTCTCTAAAAAAGTGTTTTGATTTCATCTATGTCAACATCCTTTGATGGATTTTACGCTTATTGTAAGTTGATTTATTATGATACAAAACTTCTATATTGTATTGAAGGTTTTGTGATATGTTTGACTGTGGATGAGCTATTTTTATACCATTCATAGTTTATGGTAAAATTATTGACATTTCGTATGATAGTTTTAATACGAATGTTTATGTTATGTTTAAACCTTTTCATATGGGAATGTATTGGACTTAATAAGTGACAGGTGGAGCCCGCTATAGCTCCTCGATGCATCGGTAGGTCTCATGAGACAAACTAGTGTCTTGGCACAAGGCCTTGACAAAATCTTATTTGTAGTCTTGGCACGAGGCCTTGGCTATGTGGTTATGATAGTCTGGCATTATGCATTCCAACATTATAAAAGTGGTTAGTGATTTTGCATGTGATTATTCGATTAGTAGAATATCCATGTGAATGAGTAAATGGCATTATTTCATTTTACTTTTACCATATTATGTTTATGTTCAAGTTTAAAAGGCTTTTGTTTTAATTATACATTGCCGTAAATGTTTATTCTTATTTTTGAAAGTTTCCGCTATATTGTTATCCTTACTGGGCATTTGAGCTCACCCTTTTTCTATGTTTTATTTTTCCGAGGAAGTGAAGAAGTAAATTATGAATGACCTGCAGGGATATTATGTGGGGATATGAGTGTGGATTATGGAGACATTATGTTGTTGTAGCAGTTTTTCATTTTATGATGTAATGTAAAACTTATAAATATATCTAGTGTTTCCAAGGCTACTAAACCAATCGGTCTTTCGAGATTTGATCTCTCTTGTGATCATGCCAATGTTACGAACTAATGCACCGACTCTGGGTAGCTGGGGTCAGGGCGTTACAGTTGGTATCAGAGGAAGTTTAGTACAATCTTTGGAAGCTAGATTTAGATCAACTCTGATTAGAGTACATAGACCTAAGATGAACTTTGAGGATTAGTATAGAAGAACTTCCTAGAATTTTGGTATTGTAGAGATGTTGTGAGTTTTCCAAGCAATACATCCATGTCTGGATACGAGCAGGTAGAGGCGGCTCTGGCACAGATGTACCTAGGGTTAAAACCCGAAAACACTGCTTTGAGCTAGACTCGAACGAGAACTGGTGCATGACAACGGGCCTTGTTGCACTCTTGGTTACAACACTCCCGGGTGATATGCTTAGGATAACTCTCATTTTCTTTATAAATCATTATGAAGGGTTTATGAGTGTATACTTTCTCAAAGAAAACATTTTTATGATTATGGATTATATCCATAAATAGTTCAATTTATGTTAAGTGTTTTATAAGTATGGGATTATGTATTTTGATTCATAAACTGATCTAGTTTATGCCATTGTTTATAAATGGCGCCTAGTGGAAGAAATGGAAACCGTATCAATGCACGTACTCCATGTAGGGATTTCCCTCCTGCTCAAGATAATTATAATGGGGCTGGTGATGGAACTGGTGCCGATCAGCTAATCACCATACTGGGACAACTTACTCAGGTTATGAATAATAACCTTACCCGTATGGAGCACCCTGATCCACAGCGTGGAGGATCAATGTTAGATCGATTCATGCGGAAACGACCACCAACGTTCAATGGGAGTACAAATCCCTTAGTAGCCGAGCAATGGATAAACTCCTTAGAGAAAATATTCCACGCCTTGGGGAGTAGTGAAAGGGAAAAGGTTATCATGGCAGTTTACCGCCTCACTGGAGATGTTGATCAATGGTGGTCATTGATTCAAAACACAAAGGAAGATGATGACATATAGAATATGGAATAGAGGGAGTTCAAAGATCTTTTCTTAGAAAAATACTTTCCTCATGACCATAGAGCAGATATGGAAAGGCAATTTTTGAGTCTGAGACAAAAGGAGGATGAGAATGTCCCAAAGTATGAGGCCAACTTTACAAGGTTAGCGAGTCATGCTGAAGATTATATATGTAACCCAAGAAGTAAGATTGATCGATTCTTTGATGGGTTAAAACCATTTCTCCGTCAAGCTTTTGTATCTCAAACCTTCTCTTCATATGAAGATATTGTCTCATGTGCTATCAAGACGGAAAATGAATTCTCTAAGTCTTATGACAACAAAGTAAAGCAAGAGAAGAAGAGAACGGTGGAACAAGAGACAGATAAAGGGAAAAAGGGAAAGAAAGATTTTCCATTATGTGATAATTGTGGGAAGAATCACCCTGGTACTTGCCTAAAAGGAATGGGAGTTTGTTATAAATGTGGGGAAAAAGGTCACCATGCGCGTGATTGCAAGGGAAAGAAAGAGGCTATCAATGTTGAATGCTACAATTGTAGGGAAATGGGGCATTATGCAAATGAATGTTCTAAGAGTCAGGGAAACTTACCTCAGAAAAGGCCAAGGGATCAAGGACAATCTTATGCTGTTACTACAGTTGAAGCAGAATAATTAATGTATTGGTGCTTTTGGACTCATGGATTATATTCTGGTTTTTAGATAATGTGATATATATATAAGGATTGTACTGCAGTACATGTTGTTTTCATTAAGGATTTAATATGATAAAGGTAATCATATTTTTAGTATGTGACAATAAGAGAAACATTACTTTGTTTGGGGAATCTGATGATACAATTGATTTTGGAATTTAGAGACCTTTTAGAGAATGTCTGGATAGAGGTATTTTGGATAACTATAAAGGTTGGAGTGGATTAAGTTGATCTTTGGATAGTATTGTTTAAGGATAAAAAATTTATGAAGATTATTTTTGGAATATTATAATACTATAGTTTTAGGAAAAGGACAACCTGCAGGGTGGGGCATAACCCGTCGCGTCGGACAAAGCTATAGGAATCGAACCCACAACCATAGTGTGATAGGCCATTATTTCCTACCACTATCCTACAGGAAGTCCCTGGTTATTACAAAATAATTTTACTAATCTAAATGGTATGTGTTAACATTTGGAACCTTATAAAATTAGGATAAGTATAATATTTTTGAGTTATATTATCTTTTTGAGTGAAAGATGAGTTGAAGGTTGAAACTCTAATTGTCAAGCATAAATATATATATACCTATCTCTTATTCAATGAATAAATTAATTCTTAAACTTTAGTAAAGGGATATAAAAACAAAAAATGTTTTATCTTAATACCTTATGTCTTGTTGAACTGATTTTATTTTAAATCAACATAGATTGAAGGCTTTGAAGCCCTCAATTTGACAGTTGATTGTGATTGATGACCTCAATCACTCCCTACAAATATTTACTTTTTTCCTCCAATTATATGTCTCTAATTGCCACCAATGTTCTCCTAATCGAGATCATAATTGGGTTGTGACTTTTTCATTTCCCTTTCCCTCTTATTAAGGATAAATTTTATTATTTTATTTCTGATGTGGGTTTTCCTCAAAGGTAGTTTCTCTTTTCAACCTTTTATTTTCAAAGAAAAATTTCAAATTGCGAGGACGCAATTTATTGAAGGAGGGGAGAATGTAACACCCCGAGCTTCCACGATACGCTTCTCATTCAATAATGCAATAGCTTGCATTGTACGCAACTTCAAGTTCTAAAACACCGCGACTAATAAAGTAGCCGTTATGAATAGTAATAACCACTTTTTAAAATTATATAAATTTTATATTTCAAAATGGACTTCATTTTTGTATTCGTAATATCAAAATTATCCAAAGTTGAATTTTTTGTAATTTTCTGAGAACTTCCAATTTTTTATGAATAGTGAAAATTACTTAAAAACAACTTTTTTAATCAAAAGAATTTATAGTGGTAAATTATTCTATTTATTGGTTTTAAAGTATAATTAGAATATATTTTTACCATTCAATCCAATGGTGGTCATTAGAATTAATTTAACATTGAAATTGGACATAAACAATTGCCAATCTTTTGATATAAATTGTTTCTTAAAAACACGCTATTGTTGAGATAGCGGGAATTAATTATATAATTAATTAATGCAACATATATGTTTGGAATTTTTAAAAATAGACATCATTTTTTAATTCAGAATATCAATTATAGCTTAGGGTGAAATTTTGGATTTGTTCTGAAAAACTTCAATTTTTGATGAATAGTGAAACCACTAAGTGGTAGTTAAATAACTGATTTTTCATTTAAATGAAATATTACCACTTCTGTGTTTTGATTTTCAAAAATCCGACATACATGGTTGTCATTAAGAAGTAAAATGTGGTTCAATGAGATTAAAATAAATTTTTGGTGAATAGTAACTTTTAAGTTCTTAATCGCGATTAGAGGTAATTAGTGTAGTTTAAGGTACAAATAATGTTTTAATAATATAAGATGAGCATGACACTTGTCCTACTCCTATTGGATGATTCATGGCCGACCAAGACAACACATGGGTCAACTTGGGGACCCCATGGAGCCACTTTAGTTAGAAAATGACATAAATACCTTTTATTTAATGTTAAAGTAAAAAAAATGACACAAATATAAAATGTTTTACTAAAACAATTTTTACGTGGGGTTACACAAGTCCAAATTTTGATTATAAATATTCATTAGAAAGGCAAAAATATTTCATACATCATAGTATTTTTTTTATAATTTTTAGACATTAAATAAATTAAATTATTTATGACATCATTATGATGTGGCGATGACCTCATTATTTAACGATTTAAATAAAATGAGAAGATAATGAAAAATACAAGGCTTACACTTGTCCAAAGCCTATTGGATGAAGATATTTCGAACCCTTATCACCTTATCCACGAATTATATAAGTGTGGGACCTTTAGAATCCGATAATCATTGTATAATAATGTAACATTTCAATCTTTCCAAAAGAGCCTCTCCTCTCCTCTTATAAAAGGCCCCCACCTCTACCACCTTATTCACACTTTCAAGCCTTTTGGTTCGGCCAACCTCTGCACAAATACTCTCCCAACTTCTCTCCCTTCATCCTAGAAGCTTTACTTTAGTCAGAAAGCCATCCTAAGGAGTCCTTTTGATCAAATCAAAAGGAAGAACCCGAAGAAGATGTAACATTTTCATCACCCTCTTTCATGTTTCTTTCTTCTTCCACTCCCTCTTTGTTTATTATTTCAATTCTAAAATTATAACTCCAGTATCTTCTATATACTGTGATGTTATTATAAATATGGAACAACCATATTCAGTATTCTACCCATCATTTGAATGACATGTCACCATACGTGCGTACGTACGGCTTACCGTATCCACGTCGTGGTGTAATTGTTATTCAATATATTATTATTTAGATGGGTATAATAATGATATGTAATTCATGTAAATAATAAATATAACATGATAATGATTCTGTATATATGATATACTATCCAATATATATTATTTTAATATCAAAATAATGATATTGTCGCTCGTGCGTACGTACGGACTACCGTCTCCACGAACGCGATGAGATTCATTCTCCGTCGTATCCATTCAAGTATAATTATCATTTGATGATTTAAAAATAATGTTTAAGGACATGATATCATTCTGGATCTGAATAATATACAACCTATCCATGAAAAACATGACTTACGTAACAAAACATATAAGAAAACGAGTAAGTAAACACCCGAAACAATGATAAATCTAAGATATTGTTAACAAAGCAATGTTAAAAGATCATATATGATATCATATGAATGTATATTATTCTTGTATAATTTAATAACAATTATTTCACCATTATACAGGAGGTTAACCTACCCCAACCAAGGAAAAGTACAAGGTAAGGGTTATTTCACAATCGCTTCATTATCCGAGGTTGTTTATACGTAATAATCTACTGGGATCTCTTTGTAATCCACATCCATGTTTCTTCAAAATGTATTTGAAAACATTTTTATTATTTACAAGAATATGGGTTAAAGTCATTTATACCCTTTTTGACTTTTTATAAGAGGAATCTTTCCGTCCTTTTCAAAACAAGGTCCTTTTTAACCTTTTCGACAGAATTAAGGTAAGGATGTTTTTTTATACGGCGGGTGCAGTTATTTCCACCGTTATAAAATCTTCAAAGCTTTCCATACAATCTTATAAGAATATTTTTGAGAAAATGTTTTATTTTATATGGCTCTTAAATTATTTCAAAAATAGAAAGAGATATTTCTCTAAAAAGTGTTTTGATTTCAACTATGTCAACATCTTTTGATGGATTTTATGCTTATTTTAAGTTGAATTATTATGATACAAAACTTTTATACTGTATTGAAGGTTTTGTGATATGTTTGACTGTGGATGTGCTATTTTTATACCATTCATTGTTTATGGTAAAATTATTGACATTTCGTATGATAGTTTTAATACGAATTTTTATGTTATGTTTAAACCTTTTCATATGGGAATGTATTGGACTTAATAAGTGACGGGTGGAGCCCGCTATAGCTCCTCGATGCATCGGTAGGTCTCATAAGAAAAACTAGTGTCATGGCACAAGGCCTTGACAAAATCTTATTTGTAGTCTTGGCACGAGGCCTTGGCTATGTAGTTATGATAGTCTGGCATTATGCATTCCAACATTATGAAAGTGGTTAGTGATTTTGCATGTGATTATTAGATTATTAGAATATCCATGTTAATGAGTAAATGGAATTATTTCATTTTACTTTTTCCATATTATGTTGATGTTCAAGTTTAAAAGGATTTTGTTTTAATTATACATTGCCTTAAATGTTTATTCTTATTTATGAAAGTTTCTTCTATATTGTTATCCTTACTGGGCATTTGAGCTCACCCCTTTTCTATGTTTTATTTTTCCCAGGAAGTGAAGAAGTAAATTATGAATGACCTGCAGGGATATTATGTGGGGATATGAGTGTGGATTATGGAGACATTATGTTGTTGTTGCAGTTTTTCATTTTATGATGTAATGTAAAACTTATTAATATATCTAGTGTTTACAAGGCTACTAAACCAATTGGTCTTTTGAGATTTGATCTCTCTTGTGATCATGCCAATGTTACGAACTAATGCACCGACTCTGGGTAGCTGGGGTCGGGGCGTTACAAGGGAAACTATGCACTCATTTTTCAAAGTGTAGCGCAGTGGAATACATAATAAACATACAACGACAGCGGAAGCAGTAAACATACACAACATAAATAAACAACTGCAGTGGATATAACCAATAGTATATAAGTGATGATGCTACATGTTTCAAGTTCTAAGAAAAAACCCAGAACATGTTACACATCAATACAGTACAACAAGATACAGAGTACAACAAAACAAGCAAAACAGCTGGCAGCGTCATTGCGAGCCTAGGCTCGGTCCCATGCCCTCATACTCCACAGCATCAGTCAAGTACCTGTATAAAAACTCTTTCCCCTATATACACCTGCAGAAACGTAATCTATTTGGGCCAAAAAGCATGACCCAAACAAGGTGTGAGAAATATATCCCAGTAGACACCCACCAAAGGCCCTTGCCCAACTTCGTGTAAGAATCCAACAATAGTGTGCAATAGTAAAATGCAATAAAGTAAGTAGTACTAACAAGTAACTAACTTAACAATTAAATTTCCATTTAATTTTTCATTTAATTCATTATATACTAGAAATCACCAAAGTGATTTTCTAAACAAACAGTCCTCGTCCTCAGACAAGCAAAACATTAACATCAGGTAAGCAGAATCTGACCCGCAGATATAGCCCTCAGGCGTAATAGAAATTTCCCTTAGGATTATGAAGTGTCACACTCAGGAAAAGAATTCAAGCCCTCAGGCATGAAAGGTTGCCCTCAGGTAGAATAACGACAGCCCTCGGGCTGAAACAGTCACGCCCTTAGGCTAATACAGTACAGTGCCCACGGGCTAATCACAACAACGCCCTTAGGCTAAACAGGTAATCGGGTCATCCCTAACAGGTAAACAAGCTGTAACAAGAAATTCCCCTCAAGGAAATTCTACAATTACTACATTAAAGGCATACCCTCGGGTATCCTGGCCAAACAGCCAAATAGTGAAACACACCCCGGGGGTGGCTCCAGATCCAAGAAACGATCCCAACCAGCATTTTAATATCATAATTAAATACCTAATCAATTCTAGGTGTTTAATATAGGAATGGACTCAGGCACACGACACCCCAACATGGTTTCGTGGCACAAAAACCCACAAAACACACAACAGTTGGAAAACTAAACACCAAGCCACCTACCTTATTCGCCAACGAATGATATACCCGAACGCCGACTCCAGAAACGCCCAAGAACAGAGTAGATCTGACGAAGAACAAAAACTATTCAAATGTAAATAACTTGTATTAGGGAAATAATTTGTAAGAATAGTACCAGGAGTGGAGAGGGCTTACCCGTGCGGTCTCAACGCAATCGTCCGAATCCGAAACGGATTCCAGACGAACGCCCGAGGGATCTTCAAAGATCCGGCCTCTTCCTTTGGCTCCAGAATTGCTCAAATGCCTCCTCTTCCAAATGCGGAGGCTACAACCTGTTTTAAGCCAAAAAACAAAGTATAAGGCATGTACTTCTGAGTACACTGCGTTTACTTCTTTCATTTAACTGTTTATTTGGTGGCACCGCCACACTGTTCATCCGTCGACATGAGTACACGGCATGTACTCCCATGTACACGGCATGTACTGTCGCCCAGCTAGTGGAGACTCCTCTGCCTTACTGTTTAAGCCTACTGACTAACTACATAGTGTGTAAGGTCCCACTACACGGCGTGTAGTTGGTTCCTACACCCTCATCGCCAGCATGGCTAAACGCCCCGTGTACTCGTCCCAACATGGCCAAAAGTACATGGCATGTGGATAAAGTACACGGCGTGTAGTTCCAAAATTTTTCATTTTTCCCCATTTTCCATATTTTCTCAAAATCACATAAGGAGAAGGGAAAAAAATAAGCCCGTACCTCAATACTAAGAACCTTGTTCCTACAATTTTCTCAACCGTCATACGTGGAATACATCGTGAAACTTTGGAGAGACATGGCGACATTGCCAAACAGTAAGCTAAAACCCCAATTTGTTCTAGAATTTCGAATGGTTTTATGTACATGGGTCTCAATTTACCCTTATTACCAAAATGTATAACACCCTTTAATGGAGATACCTTCAAGAAAACATGATCTCCTCCATGAAATTACAAATCCTTCCTTCGGTTATCGGCATAGATATTTTTCTTACATTGAGTTGCTTTGATGTGGGTTTGGATTACCTTAACATTTTCCATCATTTCCTCAATATGATCTGGGCCTATGAGTTTTCTTTCACCATCATAATCCCAACATGTTGGTGTGCAACATCCATTTTAGTATAACACTTCATATGGTGCCATTTAAATACTTGAATGGAAGCTATTGTTATAGGAAAATTATTCCAATGGTAAATAATGATCACACATACCTTGAATGTCATGTGATAAAGATCACAACATGTATTCTAAGGTTTGAATATTCTCTTCTGATTTTCCATCCATTTGGAGGTGGTAGGTAGTTCTCAAACTAAGTTCAGTATGTAGAGATTTCTGAAGACTTTTCCAGAATCTTGATATAAAATGTGGATCACGATCAGAAACAATCAATAGTGGTACTCCATGAAGTCTCTCATCTTCATTAATATATTGTCTTGTTTGACGTTCAAGTGGAAAATCTTCGATTATAGAAAAAAAAATGTGCTGACTTAGTTAGAAGATCAATAATTAACCACATGGAATCATTCCTTCTAGGTGACTTTGGTAGTCCCATGATAAAGTACATCGTAATATTATCCCATTTCCACTCTGGTATAGGAAGAGGTTTCAAGACTCTTCCTGGCTGTTTCCTTCCGGAATTCACTAGTTGACAAACCATACATCTTGATAAAAAATAAGCAATCTATCTCTTCATGTTTTCCCACCAAAAATGTTCCATCAAATCTCTATACATTTTGGTTCTCCTATGGTGTATAGAGAAATTGGAAAACAATTCCCTTTTTATTTCAGGTATATAGGGGACCCAAAGTTTCTTCCAAAATTTCAAAATTCCTTCTTCATGGACAATGTCACTCAATATCCCATCATTCACAGTTTTAATCATCATTTTAAACACATCATCATTGGCCTCAGAACTCTTTAGCCATTCTAGTAAAGATGGTTTGGCAACCTTTTGAAAAGGTACTGATGTTTCACCTTCCATGGTGATTCCCATATCCATCTATACTAGATCCAGGTATATATGATCCTTTTTTACTCTCAACTTGTTCAAAACTCCATGATCCCTTCTACTCAAAGCATCTTCCTCCTTATTTTCCTTCCCCGGTTGGTAGTGTATAGTGCAATCATAATCCTTGATTAGTTCAAGCCATCTCCTTTGACTCAGGTTGAGTTCTTTCAGTGAGAAAGTAGACTCTAAACTCTTGAGATCGGTATATATATTACATTTTTTACCATAGAGATAGTTTTTCCAAATCTTCAATGAAAATATTACAGCTTCTAACTCATGATCATGAGCAAGATGGGTTTGATCATGAATTTTTAGCTATTGTGATGCATTTGCAATAACCCTATCATTCTTCACAATGACCCAACCAAGTCCTTTCTTTGAAGCATCACTATAAATAACGAACCCATCATTTCCTAATAGTAGAGTCAAGATATGATAATTGACTAATCTTATCTTCATATCATTAAAATATTATTCACACTCTTTTGTCCAAAAAATTTTTAACCCCTTTTCTTGTAAGATTTGTAAATGGGTTAGCCAACTGGGCCACATTCTGGATGAAACGTCGATAATAACGTGTCGAACCAATAAAACTACCTACCTCAGTTATACTCATCAGAGATGTACATTCTTGGATTGCTCTTTTCTTAGAAGTATCAACATATATTCCATCCTAAGAGACAATATGGACAAGAAAAGAAATCTCCTAAAGCCAGAATTCACACTTTCTAAACTTCCCATATAATTCATGTCTTCTAAGAGTCTTCAAGAGAATGCGAAAGTGATTTTCATGATCTTCGTAAATTTTTTAGTATACCAAGATATCATCAATAAATACCACTAAAAAGTCATAAATATATTCCTTGAATAATTTGGTCATTCGATCCATGAAAACTAAGGGTGCATTAGTCTTCCCAAAAGTCATTACTGTAAACTCGCAATGCCCATACCTGGTACGAAAAGCAATTTTCGTAATTTCATTATTCTTTATAAACAACTGATGATATTCAGATCGATGTTAATTCATTGAAAGGTATTGGGATCTATGAAGTTGGTTGAATTAATCATCAGTGTGAGGTAGTGGATACTTTTTCTTTATTTTTATAGCATTGATCTCTCTGTAGTCAATGAACAACCTCATAGATATATATTTCTTCTTAACAAAAAGGACACACGCTCCCCATTGAAAACAATAGGGAGAATAAATACATTTTTACTCAATTCCCCTAGTTTTTTTACTTCCACTACTTCCACAGTGGTCATTCTAGGGGTCATCGATATGGGCATTCAACCAGGAATTAAGTCAATGGAAAACTAAATTGCTCATTTTGGAGGATGCCCTGGTAAATCTTCCAAAAACAAATCAATATATTATTTTATTATAGTTACATACTCTATTTGAACATTCCATTCCTCACCCATAGTTATTTTATTCTCTTACTCCCTAATAATTGAATTTAGTTTAGTTACTAGGGGTAGATCTAGTTGAGAATCAGGTGGTGACGATTCTTCTTTAAAGATAAGGTGTTATCTATCATCGTCATAAAAAATAGTAACCCCCTTCTTTGTACAATAAATTTTTGCCTCATGGTTTGAAATCCAATCCATAATGAGGATTATATCAAATTCAATCATGGGTATGTTGATGAGATCAGTAGATAGAGAACATATATATGCTCAAATGGGGACTGATTCACAAATCATTTTTGTGATGATACTTCCCTTATGAGTTTAAACTGACAACTCTCTTGTTAAATCAAATTGTAAATGTATAATTTCCTTAGAAAACTGGGTAGATTTGAAACAATGTGATGATTCAGAATCAAATAAATCATTTTCTAACCATGAGAAAACCATTAAATTACATTCCACTATGTATTTCGGAGCTTCTACCTCAACTGTAGCGATAACATAATCGTGCTCTTGACCCCTTGGTATTTTATGAGGTAATTTCCTCTGACTCTTAGGACATTAATTTGAATAATGTCCCATCTCCCTAAAATTGTAGCATTGAACATCAGTAGCTTCTTTTTTACCATTTCAATCACGAGTTTGGTGGCCTTTTTCATCACACTTCTAACTAACTCCCATTCCCTTCAAGCAAGTACCAGGGTGTTTCTTACCACATTTACTATTGGATGGATATTAAACTTTTCCATTATTTCCCTTATTTACATTTCTAGAGTGATCAAAATATCTCTTCTTCTATTTATTTTCTTTAAAGTAGTAATACATAGAGAATTATTTTTCTGTCTTGATAGCACATGAGACAATATCTTCATATGACGAGAAGGATTTTGAGACAAATGCTAGATGGAGAAATGGTTTTAACCCAGAAAATAAATGATCAATCTTACTTCTTGGGTTACAAATATAATCTGCAGCATGTCTCACTATCCTTGTAAAGTTAGCTTCATACTTTGTGACATTATCATCCCCCTTTTCCCTCACACTCAGAAATTGCATTTCCAAATTTGCATGATGGTCACGAGGAATGTATTTTTCTAAGAGAAGCTCTTTAAACTCCCTCCTTTACATATTTGATAGTTCATCATTTTCCATTGTTTTTTGAATCAATGACCACCATTGATTAGCATCTCCAGTGAGGCGGTAAACTGCCCTGATAACTTTTTCCCCTTCACTACTTCCCAAGGCAGGGAATATTTTCCCCAAGGAAATTATCCATTGCTCATTTACTAATGGATTTTTACTCCAAGTGAATGTTGGCGGTTGTTTCCTCATGAAGATATATAACATTGATCCTCTACGCTGTGGATCCGGGTGCTCAATATGGGTATGTCATTATTCATAACAAGAATGAGTTGTCTCATTATAGTGATAATATGATTAACACCAGTTGCATCACCAGCTCCACTATAATTATATTGAGCTTGAGGGAAATCCCTAGATGGAGTGTATTCAATGATAAAATTTATATTCCTTACACTATGTGTCATTTCTAAAAAAATAGCATAAAGTATATTATTTTATGAACCGAAATACATAATTCCAAACTCATAAAATAGTTAACATTAATTGTAATGTTTATGGATATAATCCAAAATCAAAAAAAATCTTTGAGGAAGTATATACTAATAAAACCTTCATAATGGTTTGTAATGAAAATGAGAATTATCCTAAGAATATCCCTTGGGAGTGTTGTAACTAAGAGTGCATCAAGGCCTGTTGTCGTGCACCAGTTCCCATTAGAGTCTAGCTCAAAGCGGTGTTTTCTAGTTTTACCCCTAGGTACATCTGTGACAGAGCCGCCTATACCTGATCATATCTAGAAAGGGATTTATTTCATGGAAAACTACATTAATCTCTAAAATAAAAAAAATATTCTAGGATGTTCTTCTATACTAATCCTCAATGTCTATCTTAGGGTAATGTTATCTAATCAACGATTATCTAAATCTAGATTCTAATGATTGTACTGAACCTTCTCTGATACCAAATGTAATGGACAGACCCAAGTTACCTAGAGTCTGTGCGTTTTTACATAACATTGGCATGATCACAAAAGCTCTATCCTTGAATGACTGATTAGTTAAGTAGCCTTGGTAACACAAGATACATTCATATGGTTTTCATTACATCATAAAATGGAAAAATACAATAACTTGTTCTCCAAAGAAAACAATGAGATCCCATAGAATATAACTGATGGTCAGTCATAATATACTTCCTCATATCATGGGGAAAATAAAACATAGAAAGGGGTGACCTCAGATGCTCAGTAAGGATGACAATATAGCGGAAACATTCATAAATAAGCACTAAAATTTAAGGTTATGTATAACTAAAACAAAAACCTTTTAAACATGAAATTCAATATAATATGGAAAAACTAAAATAAAATAATGTCATTTAATTATTCAAATGGATATTTTACTTGTCTAATAATCACATGCAATGTCAATAAACACTTTCATAATGATGAAATGCATAATGACAATCTATCAAAACCATATAGTCAAGGACTTGTGCCAACACTACAAATAAGATTTTTTCAAGGCCTGGTGCCAAGAAACTAGTTTGTCTCATGAGACCTACCGATTCATCGATGAGCTATAGCATGCTCTACCCATCACTTAGTTAGTCCAATGCATTCTTTATATGAACAGGTTTAAACATAACATAAACATTCATATTAAAACTAGCATACGAAATGTCAATACATTATCCATAAACAATGAATGGTATAAAAATAACACATCCATAGTCAAAAATATCACAAAACCTTCAACACTATATGGAAGTTTTGTATCATAAAAAATCAACATCAAATAAGCTTAAAATCCATGAATGGATGTTGACATAGATGAAATAAAAACTATTAGAGAGAAATGTCTCCTTTTTTCAAATCATTTAAAAGTAACATAGTTATAAAATAAAACATTTACATTGAAAATATTATTATAAGATAATAAGGGATGGTTAGATGATTTTATTATTGCAGAAAATAGTCGCAACCTCTGTATAGGTTAAAAAATTCATTCTAGTCTTAATTTTGTTGAAAAGTTTAAAAAAGACGTTGTTTGGAAAACGACAAAAATATTATTTTATAAACATATTATAAAAAGACAAAAAATGGTATAAATGACTTTAACCCATAGTGTAAAAAATAGTAAGAGTGCTTTGAAATACATTTTTAAGAAACATGTATGTGGATGATAAATAGGACGAAGTAGATAATTACGTATAAGCAACATTGGATAATAGAGAGATTGTAGAATTAACCCTTCCCTTGTACTATTCCCTGGTTGAGGGTAGGTTAACCTACTGTATAATGGTGAAATAATTGTTATTAAATTATGAAAGAATCATATAAATTAATATGATATCATATATGATCTTTTATCATTTCTTTGTTAATAAAATATTAGTATTATCGTAGTTCCTGGTGTTAACGGATTCGTTTTCTTTTATATTTATTATTATGTGGGTCATAATTGTTATGGATGGGATGTATCTTATTCATATCCAGAATGATTTAATGTCTTTATAAATTATACTTAATCATCAAATGATAATTAGTTTTGATTGGATATAATGGGGAATGAATGTCATTGCTATGTGGAGACGGTAAGATGTACGTACACACGAGTGACAATATCAGTATTTTGATATTAAAATAATATATAATTGGATGTTATATCATATATAAAAAATAATTATCATGTTATAATTATTATTTATATAAATTAAACATCATTATTATACCCATCCAAATAATAATTTGATGAATAACAATTAGATCATGACGTGGAGATGGTAAGTCGTATGTACACACGTATGGTGACATGTCATTCAAAGGATGGATAGAATAATGAATATGATTGTACCATATTTATAATAACATCACAGTATATAGAATATACTGAATTTATTATTTTATAATAGAAACATCAATGAACGATGTGGAAGAAGAAAGAAACTTTAAATAGGTGATGAAATATTTACCTCTTTTTCAGGTTCGTCCATTGGATTTGATCAAAATGGATCCATAGGATGAATTTATTTCTAAAGGAAGTCCTATAGGATTAAGGGAGGTTATTTTAGAGGGTATTTGGTAAGAGGTTGGCAGATCCAAATGGCGTTAAAGGATTAAATTAGAGTGAAGGGGGAGTTCTCTTTTATATTAGGGGTGAGGCCCACCTTAGGAAAAGATAGAAATATTATTTTATAATAAAATCAATTTCGGATTATAATGGATTAAAAATGGATTATTTAAAGAATAAGGTGGGGATGGGTCGAAAACCACAAAAATAAGATGTTTTAGACATGTTAGGGTCAGTATATTAACTTTATCATTTAGATTTAACTCTTCGTTAATTAATATTACATTTACCATGTCTCTTTGTGTTTTAATATTATATGGTTAATAAACATACTATATAATTACATGAAAACCCCAAGTGCTTAATTAATGATACACCTATCATTATATAATTACTTTGGGTGAACCTTATATTTTTAGTAACAGAATATCAAATAATAATATAATATTTGTTTTAAAAACTCCTTTATGTCAATTTTGACACTATTTAATAATTGATTATTTTAAAGTCCTAAAAAATTTATTAATTAGAAATAAATTAATTTAATAAATCCTAACATGTATTATTAACCTATAAAATAGTGTATGTAATCAAATATTTCAAATTATATCTATTGTAACATTTAAAATACCATTTATTTGATTCTTTTATCAATAAGGAAAGTACTTCATCATCATTGCGTCATAAATAAATTCACTTAATCAATGTCTAAAAATTATAAATAAAATACCATTATGTAGAAAATCATTTTATCTCTCTAATAAATAATTATAGTATAATATATAACATGTATAAACCTATTTAAAAATTTTTTTACTTAAAGATATATGATTATGCCATTTTTGTATATACTTTAACTTAATTAATATAAACTGTCATTATCATTTACAAGTGGCTCCATGGGAACCCAAAATTGACCCAAAAATGCCCATGGTCGGACATGTATCATCCAATAGGATTAGGAAACATGTTATAATATTTTAATATTATTATAATATTATTTTTTACACTTATTTAATGGATTTAACCTTTAACCACGGTAAATAAATTTTTTACCGATAAAATTATTCCAAATGTATAAAAATAAAAGTTACCTACACACACAATTTCAAACTCTTAATTCTATATATGGAATCCATTTTTCTAAATTAAAAACACATAATTTGTATAAAATAATTAAAATTGATTCCCCTTGTCAAAACAAAAAGCGTGTTTATAAGAAATAATAACTATCAATAGATTGACACTTGCTTATGATCAATTTAAATATGAAATTATTTTCCAATGAAAAAAATTGTATTAAATGGTAAAAATATAATATAATTATAATTTAAAACCACTCAATAATATAATTTATCACTTTAAATTATTTTGATTAAAAAATGTTTTTTTAATATAAATTTAATATTTTTCACTATTAATCAAAAAGTTAATGTTTTTAAAAAATAAACAAAATTCCCCCTAATCTAATTTCAATATTCCGAATCCAAAAATAAAGTCCATTTTGAAAGATATAATTTATAAAATTTCAAAAAGTAGGTATTACTATTCATAATGGGTAGTTTCATTGGTTGTAGTGTGTTAGAACTCAAAGTTGCGTGCAACACACGCTATTATATTTTTCAAAGAGAAGCGTATCATGGAAGCTTGGGTTGTTGTAGTAACTTTTATAGTGGAGTTAGGGAATGTTATATGTAATTACATTATTATAATATCATCATAGTATATTTAAGTTATAGGGGTTATTATATAATCATGATTTCATAAAAATTGATTGATGTGGTGAAATATTTAAATTCAAGACGCTCGTTGAAGAACATTACCACTTCTTCAGGTATCCTAATTAGAATTTCACTAATGTCATAAAGGTTATATTTATGCAAAAAATAATCTTCTCTAATGACTGCAGAGGTTTTTAACAAGATTTAGGTAGATAGTTGCATAACTAATTTTTTTTACAGTGTGAAGATGAGATGATATGGGTGTGATTTTGTAAATTGGGTGAGTGGAACACTTGTACAGTTTTTGAAAAAGTGAATTAAAACAATTATTTGTTCATGTAAAGAGGTAAACCATATGGTTAATTATAAGAAATATAAGTTATAAGTTCATAATTTGTACATAAAATGGGGTTTTGATAATTTTATACACATTCTTACACATTATATTCCAAGATTTACTACAAAGTAAACTTACTATTACATTCTTCAATATAATTAATTTTATCAATTATTAAGAATAATTATGACAAAAATTTATGTTTAAATTTTTAGATAATATAAATTTTTTTGATTTAAAATATGAAATCTATTTTCTAAAATTAAACTGATATAATTGGAAGAATGTAGAAAAACATTTATCCCGGTGACATGATGAGAAAGTAGTTTTTAAAATTGAAAATGTTCAATAGTTTACAATTTTAAAATTTGAAAATTATATGTGAAATTTTTTCCAACAATATAAATTGCATTAATTGATATATAATATTTCTACTTTTACTTTATAATAAATTCAAAACATATTTTAAAAATACCTATTACATAGATTAAAAGGTGGTTTTCAATTACAATCTAGAAATTTCAATATTCACCCAAAAATAAAACTTTTTTAAAAAATATATGTAATACACATGAAGATAATTTTTATCTTCCAATTTGAATAATGTAGTCTATCTCTTCAAAATAATTTCTTATAGTTTTTAGAAAGTAATTTAAAATTATGTACCCAATCATACCAAACCATATTTTAGGAAAATATAGTTTCTGCAAAAATGTTCTTACTTCTTTTAAATGATTTTTTTATTTTTTTATTTTCAATAGATATATAATACTTTTTCTAACTCAATATATATTAATAATTTATTTAATCTTATTATAACCATCTACTCTAGTGGAAATTAAATAATTGTCATTTTATATAATAATATTAATGGTATTTTGTTGTTTGGTAAAATAAGGTCATGTGTGTAATGTATGCAATAAAAGAAACATTATTCTCATATCAGATGCTATTGAAGAGATAAAATCTATTTAGAAATAAATTTATTGTAATATATCAGGATTTTATAACCACTTATATTCTTAGTGTTTCATTTTATACATTTTATTGAATATAATGTTCTCATTTTAGAATTTCATGGTGTTTCATTCTCTCCTACACAAGTAAGTTGAGTATTCACAATTAAAGCATAATCATGGAAATTAAGAGTTTTACAATTGGAAATACCATTTTTTAAAACCCCATATCATAATGCACTTAACACAACATCCTCTTAATAATATTGAAATGTATGTTCAAAAGTAATATAGAATAACACATATCTATGTTTCTATGTATGAGGACATTGGTGGAAAGTGAAGATATAGACATAAAGGAAAATAATAAAAATTTAAAGAGAGTGATTGCGTAAATATATCATAAGAAATTTAATGGTCATTGGAATGATAATGCCCTCAAATATAAGGAAATATACAAACATGATATGTTTCCATTTTATAAGAATAATTCCATCCATTGTTTGTTCTTATATTTCTTACTCAATGAAATAAATATCCAAAAATGAATTATTTTATTCCTGAGTCACAAAAATTCACATTAATTAGAACATATGATCCATAAATCATGAAATTTCTTTCCATACGTCTCTTAAAATTTTCCAAAACCAATATGGTTAGATCAATTATAAAATTTGAAAATTGATTTCTAATCTAAAAGGTAACACCATTGGTTTATCAATGAGATTTATTTCCACATTAGTTTGCCTAAAAATAATAACATATTGACCAAGACATCACATAGGATGATGGGAGGTGAAAAACCCTTATTATTATTTGGTCATGCCTTCCAGATATGAGGCCCTGTTGGACATGATGGGTTTTTAACAGACATGTAGGTTTTACATTTTTAAAAACTATATTATTATGATTAATTTAATGTTTAAATAAAATATTATGGAAACCCTATAAATAAAATTAATAATGAATTAAACTTTTTTATTAATTTTTTCTACACAATTTATTTACTTATTTATTTTTTATGTATTTTTTTACAAAGTCTAATAATATTATTTTATTGTTATTATAGTTTCATTAGTGATCATATCAACCGTAATGGTTTTAAATAAATTTAAACATATGTCTATAATATTTTATTGTATTATATCCCAAATAATTTCCCAATAAAAAAATTCTTACAAAAACTTTCTTCGAATATATCATTATTCATGGTTGACTCAAATCACATTTATCCTAAAATATATATTTTCTATTCATTTACTTTATGATCAATCCAAAACTCATTAACTAAAGAAGGTATCCATAATTAATAAATAAATAATGACATATAAGATTATCACATAAACCAAATATGATTAAGTATTCTTCTAACAAGAATACCATTGTTAAAAATACTTTTAAAAACAATTTTTTTTAATCCAAAATACTAAATTATTATTATTTTTTATTTAAATATATTTCCGTCCATTGTAATGGGTTTAATATAGGTCATTAAATAACATTATTTCTTTAAATAATATATAAAGGATTGTAATGAAAATTTGAATTATCCTAAAAATATCCCATGGGATTTTAAAAATAGTTGTGTAATAAGGCCATTATTCAAGTACCAGGTATTTCTAGAGTCAATACGAAGACATATTTTTGTGATTTATTACCCTTAAGGACCTCTTTTACATAACCATGTACTATTTTAGTATTGGTATAAGGATATATTACTAATAAATCCAATATAATATTTACCTCACTAAAACAATTGGATTTTATTCTAATGTTATCTTCATAGTTTTTCATTGGTTTATGTTCCCTATTTTGTGATTTCCAAAATCTTGTTTCAAAATAATCTACTAAAATTCATATAATAAAAACTATAGAGACCTCAAACCCAGTAGCTAAGGGATGATTCCTTCTATAATTAAGATGTCATAATATTCATGGAAACACATCCCAAATAACAAAATAGTTTAGTAGTATACTTAAACTCGATGCATACATGATTCACATATTAGAGTTGAATACATAATTTACTAATGGACTTATATTTTAGAATCTATTTATTAGATATTTTAGATCCCTACATTTCATTCTTAGTTTTCTTCACATAATACTAGTGGAAGGAAAAAAATTATGTGTGAGATAAAATAGTTTATTAGACTTATGGCCAACTAAAGTTTTCTAAAGAGACTATCGATGCATTATGGGGACATAATTAACCGTTTACCAACATATATATTTCATTTCTAAAACATTCTTTATATATAAATTAATTGATTAATTTCATAAAAAAGTGCCCTATAAAATATCTATATTAGGTATTAGATACATATTTATCAAAATTTACCTAGTTAATAAAATAACTAAATGTAACATATTTATATATAGTTCGTATATGTTTTAGGAAATAAAAATGTCCATGATAATTAATATTAACATTTAGGGGAAATTTAATATCCACATAAAAGATAAAAATTCAATAAAAATTTAATGACTTCCAAAATTTACCGATAAAGTGAATTTAAATACTTTCATTAGTCAAAATAATCCTAAAACATTTAGAAGAAGAATAAGTATAGTAAAAATATATACCAATTTCAGTAAAAATAAATGGGTTTTATCATGGAAGAATATAAATACAATTAAAACATATTTAAGATCATTATTGAGGAAAATTAAATTTAAATTTATTAAATCAAATTAAAAAAATTGAAAATCCTTTTTATTAAATAAATTTTTTAAATATGATAATTTCCAGAATATCAAGATAAAATTATATATATATAATATTTGTAAACATACAAATGAAAATCCACACAAATGATGGTGGTAAAGTCTTTATATGTCATACAAGGTAAAAATCTCATTCCTTTTGTATTGAAAAATGTTTAAAAATAAACATGTGCAAAAAAATTGAAGGCAGATTCTTTTCAAGATATTTTAAAAATATAAAAATATCAAAAAATTTAATTAATAAATCATTTTTAAATGGTTGCAAACCTTTTTGGAAATATTTTTAGAAAACATGTGTTAGAAGAAAATTTATTTTAGATCGAAGAGATAGATGATGTAGTATTTTCTAAAAACCAATTTATTAAATATTTTAACTACCAAAAAGTATAAAATGGTTTTATTAATTGAAAATATCATTAATATCTAGATTAGAATAAAATGAATTTGGTTTTTTTACAACGATAAAATAAGTTACATAAATTATAATTCATGAATAAACAATATTTATTATAATGGGATTGTGAATTAAACTCTTAAAATGATCAATGATGAAATGATAATTAATCCATGAATGGATTTTATGTATCACCTAAACATCAATATAAGAAAATTGTAAATATAAACATAAGATAATAAAATTTCATTACACACATAATCATGATATAATCAATGGTTTATATGATTAACCCAATGAGTGGAAATTTATATATGAACTTTATTATCATATGGTAATGATAAATTAAAAGGGATAGTGTATAAAATATTTAATAAAAATTAGTTTCATAACATTAAAATAAACCTCAATGAATTGAAATTGATATGAAATCACACACCTTTCACTCTATTTGTTTGAACATTTTTTAATCTCTATTGTAGTGGGTTTAAACGTGTTATTGACTTATTAAAGAACCATATAAATTTTAATATATCATATACGATCATTTTAAAACATCACAATACACATTAATTTATAATAATTTATTATTTTCATTACTTTATGTGTAAATTGCCTTATTTCCCATTGGGAGTTTTATAGTGAAAAATCTATTTCATGAGCATATTATATAGTTATATAAACTCTCGATTAATAATAATGTAATATTTATCCTAATTTTACATCAATTTTACTTTTAAATCCATTCATTAATGATGATTATGAAAATTTAATATGTTATGATCATGGAGATGGTAGGTCGTACGTATGCATAAGTAACATTTCCATTTTTCACTGATCAATATGGAAAGAAGATAATTATTATTTTTCCATTATGGAATTATCATTATATTATATATGAAAATAAAATATTTTATACATATATATGTCATCCATATGGCTTGGTGATGAATATATTTTCACATCACTTCTTGAAGGCGGTAGTCCACACATACAAGAACGATGTTACCATCAATACATGAGTGAAAGAGAATGAAATAAAATGATATATATTTTATTTCAAGAATGGTAAATATATAATTAATATCATATTTATGTGACTTATTTTACATATAATCATTATCTTTATCATTATCAACATTCATTTGAAGCATTAGTGAATGCTGAATAACATCGCTTCATGAGGTGGTAGTCTGCCATACACATGTGTGACATTATCGTATCACCTATTAAATAGATTTTAAATTTATATATATGATATATTGAATACATTGGTATAAATATTTTATATATATCATATATATACATTATATTAATCTTCAATCCCAACTTTTATAGGCGGAAATGGAAAAAACGTCATGGATTCGTGAGATGGTAATCTACCGTATACACAAACAATAATTTTATAACTCATTTAATAGATGTGTAGATGGCTTTATTTCATTCCATTTTTATTAATTAATACAATAATATTGAATATAATTATGTTCTTATATGATCATGTATTAATAATAATTTAGTGAGTTGGAGAAAAAATTTAAATAATGGAGCTCATTGAAGAATATTACCTCTTCTTCATGTATCCTCATTATGTTTTCATTGAACACATAAAAGGTTATATATAGGAAATAGATAATGATTATAAACTAACTTTATAATAATTTGGATCTGATTTGGGAAGTTCATATCGTAACCAATGAGTTTTTAGTGTCTGAGAAAGAAAGGAGAGGGGGTGGGTTTATTATGTTGGGTTTTTGGAAAATTCTTGGGATCATTAGAACATCTTATATTCTATGTTTGACCACTAAGTAAACTTGTTTTACATTAATAATTATAATTAATTTGAACTATTTTAAAAAATAATTATTTTCAAAAATATATTTCAACATATTGTATAATATAAATAATTTTTATTCCAAATATGTAATCCATTCTTCCAAATTAAACTTTCACAAGTTCCATAATTTAATGTTATAATATTCCTTTTGACGTGACTTGAAAGCACATTTTTAATGTAAAGATTTTCATATGTTTAAAATTTCTTTTAATCATAAAAAAATATTAAAACGATTAAAATGACCCAAATTGGATTAATATATGTATAATTATAATATTTTATATTGAAGACCAATTCAAAATATAATTTACCATTATTAATTATTTACATGAAAATGCAGTTTTTAATTAATATCCATTAATTTTAACCATTCATCAAAAATGAATCTTTTTGATAAAATAAAAAAAATAAACCTAAGATAATTTTTTTATAGTTATTTAAAAAATAAAATTTGTGTAGTCAAATTAATTCTCTAAAATTATTAAATATTAATAATAAATTATGTGCACCAAACATGACAATCCATCTTTTACGTAAATATAATTTCACTGAATACATTTCTTTTTTTATAATTTTATCATTATTTATAATAATAAAAAAAAGTAAATAATTGTGGGTAGACTATATATTTTTTAAATTCAGTTAATCCTGTTATGACACATCATTATATTGCCTTTGTGATCATTGTCGGTTAAAATACAATATTAATGATATTTTATACTTCGGTAAATCTTGAACTTGTGTGTGATGAAATATATCAAATAAACTAGTGATTTTTATCATAATATATTGATGATATTGAATCTATTTACAAATATATATCATAAATTATACGAGCATTATATTACCTCCTACACGTCTTGTTGCGTTTCTTATACACTGTTAAATAAAATTTAATTATTTTATAATTCTTGTGTGTTTCTTGGAACATGAGTATAAAACAAGTAAAATGGTTAGGTGTGAATGGGATTTTCTAAATAGATTTATGGTATGAATGTGGATGAATTATCCCCTTTTATATGTAAAAGAGAATAACTTTTTCATTGAAAAGAATGTAGGGTAAGATAGAAGAATGAAATTAAATGGGAGCTTGGTGAGTTATGTGTTGAAATGGTGATGAGAAATGTATGCATGATTTTATGAACTAAATATTTGTTATATAAGGAGTTTGGATCATGTTAATATATGAAAATTTGAGCCTCTTGAAATCACCCACTTTACCTTTACTATACATGATTAAAAATTAATCATGGAAAATATTTTATTACTAAAAATATAAGATGACTAATCATAATATATTTCGAAATGATAAATCAAAATTTTTACTCCATGTAATCTAATTAAATTTTATATAATTATAAAAAATAAAATTCTGAAAAAATACATTATATATATAGAAAAATGTTTTGGTAGATCATTGATTTTATTAATATTTATTATAAATTCTTAATTAATGGAGTTTAATTATTAATTTTTGTATATTTAAACATGATATTATAGTTATAAAAATACATTTATTTAATTAATTTTATAAAATTTGAATGTGTTATTAAAAAAAGTTGTTTAAAAAATAATTTTTCACCATTGTAACTAATGTTTACTTTTGTACCATATGATTTCTATTTAAAAATTGAAATTTAACATATTTAAAAAAATTGTATGTTTTGATTAAAAATATGAAAACCATTTTATTATATTCTTTCAAGTTGATATAAATTATTTTTATATAAGTATTCATAGCATAATTTTTTTTGGAAAATGTATCTTCTATGCACAAAATGAATTTTTACTTCTCTAGTAATAAATATTTAATGGATATAAAAAATATATATTATTATTAAATTTAATGAAATTAAATATTTAACCATAATATATTAAAAAGAAATTTACATAAAATGACACTTTTTTATCAAATATATTTTTATGAATAAAATGATTTCATTGGTTATTTTGCAACACCAATTGAATTTTATGATTACATTTGTATTATAAATGAACGTTATGTTTCTTTATATATAAATTTCATAATTTTTTTACCATTATTTATACCTTCCAATTAAATGAATACATTAAAATAGTTATATTTATCTTATTATAATCTGTTGTAGTTCACATGGGTTTAATGTTTCATGTGAAACAACCTTTTCAACATAATATATAGTTAAAGGGAAATAGATACGAAAATTTAAAATTGTTATATTCCTCCTCCTAAGAATATATGACTTCCTAGATATTTTAATTTTTAATTACTAATATAAATATCAATGGATATCCATATGAAAAAAAGGAATCAAGATAATATATTGATTAATAATCCAAAACTCACAATATTATGCAAGACTATGAAACATAACTTTTTTTAGATTACAACAAATCCCAAAAATTTTATGGAAATTATTTGTAGAGACCCGAAGCTTGACGTACATGGAAATTACATTACTTTTCCGGAATACTTAGTACGTAGCAATAAAACACACACACAAGGGTCGTAATAGTTTAGTGTCTTTGGAATCTCGGAATATAATCTTCTAATCGTGGTGAAAGATCGTCAAAATCTCCCATAAAGATTTGCCTTTTTTTAACCTAAAACCTTTCTTTATATCCTGGGGAAAAGAAAACATACAAAAGGGTGAGCTCAAATGCTCAGTAAGGGTAAACAAAAGAAATATCAATCACATCGTATAAACAAGCAAATAACTTTTGGAAATCTTAACCTGCAAAAGAGATCATAATTTCATAACATGGGATAAATCATAGTAGTGAAATGAAATCCCAATAATCATAACGTAAAATATGACGCTTTGGGGCATACACACGTAATCATAGAGAATCATTTCTTGTTAGTCAAGACTCATTGCCAGGACTATCTTAGTGAACAAAGTCCCTTTCTGAACCGAGTCACCCTCGTTTCAGTCTTGTTTCACTGAACCGGTATAACCTACCATTCCAGCCATGTATATCTCATGAGATAATAATCTTTACCCAATGCATTGGAGGGAGATATAGGTCCCACCCATCTCATAATGATACCATTCTTATGTGTGCCACAAAATCATAAACCATACATCATTGCATAACCATGTAATAAAAATGGGAATCTTAAACATCATGACATTAAAAAATAATTCATATACGATAAAGGAATTCATAAAAATAATTCCATCACAACATAATCAAATCAATGTAATAATTGGGATAAAAACATAACCCTTTATTATCTTAGATGGAAAATAATTTTGATATAACAATTGAACTTCATTCTTGAGGAAAATATCCTTTCTACTTCAAAAACACTTTTCCTTTCTTAACATGTCGTAAAATTATAAACTAAAAGAAGTTGATTAAAAATAAACTTGAAATATTGTAATGAAAGCTTCTTGGAAATAATGTTTTAAAAATCCATTCATGCCGTATAAGTTAAAAAAAACATTCTTCATCCTTTTGTCGGAAAAGTAAAAAAGTACCTCGTACAAAAAATGATAAAAAATTCCTTTCATATCTTTTACTAAAAACTCAAAGAAGGGTAAAATAGGATTTAAAAAATTGTAGGTGGATGGAAATAATATTACATATTGAGGAAACATGGATGTGGATGATAAAATACACCCCAGTAAATACCAAAGTATAAACAATCTCGGATAAAAATGAGATTGTGATATTTTCCCTTACCTTAGGTCCGATTTGCTATGTAAGTGTCCGAACCTCCTATATAATGATTTAAATAATGTTATTGACTTATTACAGAATCATAATAATTGTTATGATATCATATATGGTTCACTTATTACTTTATTTTACCCGTTCTATTGTAAATTCCATGTTAAAGAGCGTTTTGGGTAAAATCGTTTCATTTGTCGTCCGTGTTTTGACATTTAATTATTCATATGATTATGTAGATAATGATTACATAATTCCAGAATATAAAAATGATTTATATATAATATATATTCATAATATACATATATATAATAAATCAGTAAATGGAAAGAAATACACCGTTCATGGAGACAGTAGGCTGTACGTATGCATGAACGCTGTTTTCGTTTCCTTATTGAGTTGAACGGAATTAAGTAGATGACTTACATATATTTACACATAAATACAGTATCATTATTATGTAATATATTTCATGATTACTTATTATATATACTTTACAATCATTCATTAATGGTTAAAGTGGAGAATGAATCTCATCGCGCCGTGGAGACGGTAGTCGGTACGTACGCACGAGCGATGATATCGTTCTCATGACCCTGGGACTGAATTAGAGTGTATGTATACTATTTCAGAATCAATATCACTTTAAAATAATAATCTATAGTTATTATTTACACCATTATATCCATCCATGTATGGTGGTGGTGGAAAATAGATTTCACCACGGCGTGGAGACGGTATTCCGTACGCACGCACGCGCGGTGATTTCATTTTCCGTAGGATGGATAGATGGTGAAATAGGGTTGTTTCAT
Source organism: Viscum album (assembly GCA_963277665.1). Classification (NCBI taxonomy): domain Eukaryota; kingdom Viridiplantae; phylum Streptophyta; class Magnoliopsida; order Santalales; family Viscaceae; genus Viscum; species Viscum album. The sequence goes on along the minus strand of OY728155.1, from coordinate 1,491,280,745 downwards.
ACTTATAATAACATATCAGTATATGAGTGATACTGATGTTATTACTTCATAATGAAACAACCTATGAAGAAGAAGTGGAAGAAGAAATAAAGGTGAAAGAATCGATAACGGAAATTACCTCTTCTTTGAAGCGCCTCTTTGAGACCGCCTCTTATGGCACTAAAATTGGTCTTTGAGGAAGCCCAGAACCTCTAGGATTTATCTAGGGAAGTGGAGAATAGAATTTTTCAGGGGTTGGCCGAGCTTGAAGGCTCAAAGTAGTGTGAGGAAGAGGGGGAGGAGGTTCCCTTTTATAAGGGAGGAGAGGGGTACCTTTGGAATAACTAAAACTATTATTTTATTATAAAGTCAAATTCGGTTTCAAATAGCTTCAAATTGATTTATTTAGAAGCTAAGGTTGGGATGGGTCGAAATCCTATCATCCAATAGAATTTAGACAGGTTTAGTTTCCTTTTTTAACCTTATCATTTAGATTTAACATTAAGTAAAATAATTTTACTTTTACCGTGTCTTCTTGTGTTCTTATACTATAAGGTTAATAAACTTACTATAAGAATCCAAAAGAACCCCAAGTTGTTTATTATTAAAATATATATCATTATCTAAGTCATTAGGCCGAACTTTAGATTTTTAGGAATAAAATGACAATTAATAATATAATATTTGTTTTAAAAACTATTTTATGTCAATTTTGACACTATTTTGTAATTGGTTTTTGTGAAAATCATAACAGAATGATAAGTTCTAAAAAGGTTAATTAAATCAATAATAACATGTCATATTACCCTATAAAATTATTGTAATTCCTAAAAAGTCTCAAATTACATTTATTTGGGCATTTATAACATCAATTATTTCAATATTTCGTTAATAAGACAATTACTGCATCATCTTTGTGTCATAATAAATGATAATTATTTAATCCCTAAAAATTCTAAATAAATTCATATGATGTAAATAATTATATTAGATTTCGGGAGACTATTCATGTTTGAAGTTTCATGACGTTTATCACTAGATTAAAATTAGTATACTTATATAATTTAAGAAAGTGACATGTTGTCACATTCGTTGGTTTTAATAATAATTAAATTATTTTCATTGACAAAATTTAATTAAATGAATATAATCCGACCCTTAAGTGATATGAGTCGACTTTTAGTCATCAAATAGAATTTTGACATTTGTTAGGGTAATTTTAAAATATTATATCTACCCTTAATTACCCGATTTACCTTTAACTATGGTAAATAAAATTTACCGTAGTTATATTCATAATTCCAAAAAATAAAAATTAGCATATTAACATAATTTGGACCCACTGATTCCAAATATGGAATCCATTTTTCAAAATTCAATACAAAAAATATGCAGAAATTAAATTAAAATTAATCCCGTTGTCGAAAGAAAACGAGTTTTTCTTTAAAACATTGCAAAAGATTGAATTGATTTAACCTACGAATTCAAGTTAAAATCAATGCTAATGACATACAATATATTAAATGGTAAAAATATATTCTATTTATACTTTAAATCCATTCAATATTATAATTTAACCACATAAGATATTACGATAAAAAAAGTTGTTTTTAAATAAAATATAGCGTGTTTTTACTCTTCATTAAAATATGAAAGTTATCAGAAAAATATCAAAACTTTATATAATGTTAATTTTTATATAATGATTCAAAAGAAGAATTTTATTTTTTAAAATTGAACATATAAACATTTCAAAAACTAGATTTAATGTTGGTTCGCCATCAAAAGGCGGCAAAACTGCATTTTTTTAAAAATACTGATTTTACTCGAAATATTTATTTTGTTCTTATACCATGTCATAGAAAATGTGTAAGATGAATAATAATGTTATAAAATGAAAAATTTAGTTAATACTATTCATAACGGCTAGGTCATGACAATATTATAATAATATATTATTGTTTATTAAAACCCGGCATTGCGTACAACACACGCTATCGAGGAAGGACGCGATTGCGTGTAGTGAAAACCAAGTCAGGGTTGCGTGTTGTGAAAGAATCCTTCGTTGTTTCGTATAACATAATCCAACCATATTTCATTTATACATTGAATATATATATATATATATACTCAATGTTGTGTAGAATAACTATTATCAAAATTGTGTGTAACATGATCCAAGAATAGGGTTGTGTATACTGCAAGCTAATACGGTGTTGCGTAAAGCGCAAGGTAATCTTGGTGTAGAATACAACACAAAACATTAATGAAATTAAAAGAATATTTTTCATAAAATCTCGGGGTGTTACATTCTACCCCCCTTAAAATGAATTTCGCCCTCGAAATTCCTTGGGGTTATAAATGGTTTACTATTCGAAAGTTTCTTTAATAGAAACCCACATCTTAAAAAGGAATACCAAAACCAATCTTTAAAAACAAAAGTATGAAACGTAACGGTTACCCAAATAAACTAATCACTGGGTTTCCCCATAGGTGAAAATATGGATGTGGAAGAGAAATCTAACCATCATGTTCTGATGGAGAGTGGTAGAGAACATGGCTATGAAAAAGCCAACAATCACATAGCCTTAAATTTGTGATTATCTAGGGTACCATCTGGTTTATCGGATTTAAGAGCACTAGGACAACATTTTTGGTTTTCAAGATCATTTCCCTAAATTTGATGAATTAAAAGAAATACATGATTTTGGTTCAATATCACTGTTGTTCATGAATTGAAAAATTTCCACTTTATTTCATAAAGAAATGAAGTTGAATTTGTTATTCGTGATGTGTTAGTAGATCATGTGATAAAATGATGGTTCATTCCATCTGTCTCAAACAAAAGGTTAGAAAAGTTATCAAAAAAATACATAAGTCCATTTATAGTCAGATAAATCTTATATAGTTCCTAAAAAGGGCTTATACTGCTTAATATAATAAAACTAGTTTCTAATAAACAGGGACTTCCTGTAGGCCAGTGGTAGGCGATAAAGGCCAGTCACACTTCGGTTGTGGGTTCGATTCCCACGGCCTTGTCTGACGCGATGGGCTGTCGCCCGTCCTGTAGGTTCTCCTTTTTCTAAAACTACATTACTATAACATCACATAAATAATATCAAAAAAAAGTTCTATCCTTAAACAATACTTACTTATGGTTTACATAATCCATTCCAAACTTTAGGCTTATCTAAAATACTTCGGTCCAAGCTCATAGTATAAAGAAAACGATAACTTGAAATGTCGTCAACCAAGCATGTGAATACCATCATTTATCCCCCATGTGTGAATACCTTAATCACGTATTCTCTTGAAAAATGAATAACCATTAAACCTTAGTGAAAACATAAAAGCTTTCAAAAGTTAACTCTTTCAACATACCAAAATCCAAAAAGTCTATATACTCAATCCATTACATAACCTTCTCCTTATATCAGTCATAAGATCATGAATACTATCGAACATTTAATTTTCTCCTTATCCCTTCATTATGCGCATATCATCTACATTCCAAAAATATCCGAATAACCATTCATGGATACTGGTAACATTAATCATACAATTTCAAAACTCAAGGAAAGACAATAGTGTAAAAATCCTTAGATGTCTCTTTATTCCATAGTACCATAAGATTACTTATACAACATTACACATGATAAACATGTAATCATTCTACTACATTCTTAAACCATTGACCGAGATTCAACAATTCTTTCATCTCACATATCATCTGTATCCTCTTTATCATCATCCATATAAATACTACCCATACGACAATACTGATTCTCTTCATGAGACTTTCCCTTTGGGCATTGGTTTGCATAATGCCCATACATTCCACATTTAAAACATTTAACCATTGTTGATGTCGTAGCAATACCATTAACCTCATCCATGGTGTTAACTGAAACTTTTCCATTGCACTTACTGGCTTTGTGTCCTTCTTTTCGACACCCAAAGCATCTTCCAGTTCCTTTGAAACATTCTCCTTGATGCCTCTTCCCACATGATTTACATAGGGGAAATTGAATTTTCTTTCCTCTAAAATCATCATTAAACTCCATATTTCTCTTATTAGTCAAGTCAGGAAACTTATTAAATTTTACTTTATTGATCATATTATGAGATTTCTGATTCGGCATAATAATGATGTTTGGAAATCCAAATCCCATTTCATTTGATTTCTTATGAAGAATATCATTCCATTGTCCATCATATCCTCCATTATCGTGAATCATCTTGTTTCCAGCCATTTTCTAAAACCCAAAAAGAATAGTGTGAGACGAAAAAATCATAATAAAGGGGGAGTAACATCAATATCTAACATCTTAGGTTAAATTATGAGATCGTTACCGTAGTTCTAGGAATATATCCTATATGTATACTTATCCTTAGGGACATCCCTAGACATACCATAGAAATATCTCTAGGGATCTTAATAAAGTTCTTGCATCCTAGTTTCCAAAGGATGACTAAACATTTCCTCTAATACCAACTGTAGAGACCCGAAGCTTGACCTACATGGACATTACATTAATTTTGTGGAATACTTAGTATGTAACAAAAAATACACACACAAGGATCGTAATAGTTTAGTGTCTTTGGAAACTCGGAATATAATCTTCTAATCATGGTGAAGGATCTTTAAAATCTCCCATAAAGATCTTCCTTTTTTTTACCTAAAACCTTTCTTTATATCCTCGGGAAAAGAAAACATACAAAAGGGTGAGCTCAAATGCCCAGTAATGGTAAACAAAAGAAATATCAATCACATCATATACACAAGCACATAACTTTTGAAAATCCTAACCTGTAAAAGAGATCATAATTTCATAACATGGGATAAATCATAGTAGTGAAATGAAATCCCAATAATCATAACATAAAATATGAAGCTTTGTGGCATATACACATAATAATAGAGAATCATTTCTTGTTTGTCAAGACTCATTGCCAAGACTATCTTAGTGGACAAACCCCCTTTCTGAACCGAGTCACCCTCGTTTCAGTCCTATTTCACTTAACCGGTATAACCTACCTTTCCAGCCATGTCTATCTCATGAGATATTAAATATTTACACAATGAATTGGAGGGAGATATAGGTCCCAACCATCTCATAATGATATCATTATTATGTGTGCCACAAAATCATAAACCATACATCATTACATAACCATGTAATAAAAATGGGAATCTTAAACATCATGACATCATAAAATAATTCATATACGATAAAGGAATTCATAAAAATAATTCCATCACAACATAATAAAAACAATGTAATAATTGGGATAAAATCATAACCCTTTATTATCTTAGATGGAAAATAATTTTGATATAACCATTGAACTTCATTCTTGAGGAAAATATCCTTTCTACTTCAAAAACACTTTTCCTTTTTTAACATGTCGTAAAATTATAAACTAAAAGAAGTTGATTAAAAATAAACTTGAAATATTGTAAATTAATCTTCTTGGAAATAATGTTTTAAAAATCCATTCATGCCATATAAGTTAAAAAAACATTCTTCGTACTTTTGTCGGAAAAGTCAAAAAGTACCTCGTACGAAAAACGATAACAGATTCCTTTCATATCTTTTATTAAAAACTCTACAAAGGATAAAATAGGATTTAAAAAATTGTAGGTGGATGGAAATAATATTACATATTGGGGAAACATGGATGTGGATGATAAAATAAACCCCAGTAAATACCAAAGTATAAACAATCTCGGATAAAAATGAGATTGTGATATTTTCCCTTACCTTAGGTCCGATTTGATTCGTAAGTGTCTGAACCTCCTGTATAATGATTTAAATAATGTTATTGACTTATTACAGAATAATATTAATTGTTATTATATCATATATGGTTCAATTATGACTTTATTTTACACGTTCTATTGTAAATTCAATGTTAAAGAGCGTTTTGGGTAAAATCGTTTCATTTTTCGTCCGTGTTTTGACTTGTAATTATTCATATGATTATGTAGATCATGATTACTTAATTCCAGAATATAAAACATGATTTATATATAATATATATTCAGAATATACATATATATAATAAATCAGTAAATGGAATGAAATACACAGTTCATGGAGACGGTAGGCCGTACGTATTCATGAACGCTGTTTTCGTTTCCTTATTGAGTTGAACGGAATTAAGTAGATGACATACATATATATAAACATAAATACAGTATCATTATTATGTAATATATTTCATTATTACTTATTATTTATAAATTACAATCATTCATTAATCGTTAAAGTGGAGAATGAATCTCATCGCGTCGTGGAGACGGTAGTCCGTACGCACGCACGGGCGATGATATCGTTCTCTTGATCGTGGGACTGAATCGGAGTGTATGTATACTATTTCATAATAAATATCACTTTAAAATAATAATATATAGTTATTATTTACACCATTATACCCATCCAAGTATGGTGGTGGTGGAAAATAGATTTCACCACGGCGTGGAGACGGTATTCCGTACGTACGCACGCGCGGTGATTTCGTTTTCTGTAGGATGGATAGATGGTGAAATAAGGTTGTCTCATACTTATAATAACATATAAGTATATGAGTGAAACTTATGTTATTGCTTTATAATGAAACAACCTAAGAAGAAGAAGTGGAAGAAGAAATAAAGGTGAAAGAATCGGTAACGGAAATTACCTCTTCTTTGAAGCGCCTCTTTGAGACCTCCTCTTAGGGAACTAAAAATGGTCTTTTAGGAAGACCAGAACCTCTAGGATGTTTCTAGGGAAGTGGATAAGAGAATTTTTCAGGGGTCGTCCGAGCTTGAAGGCTCAAAGTTGTGTGAGGAAGAGGGGGAGGAGGTTCCCTTTTATAAGGGAGGAGAGAGGTACCTTTGGAATAACTAAAACTATTATTTTATTATAATGTCAAATTCAGTTTTAAATAGCTCCAAATTGATTAATTTATAAGATAAGGTGGGGATGGGTCTAAATCCTATCATCCAATAAAATTAAACAGGTTTAGGTAACTTTTTTAACCTTATCATTTAGATTTAACATTAAGTAAAATAATTTTACTTTTACCGTGTCTTCTTCTGTTCTTATACTATAAGGTTAATAAAATTACGATAAGAAGCCAAAAGAACCCCAAGTTGTTTATTATTAAAATATATATCATTATCTAAGTCATTTGGCCCTACTTTAGATTTTTATGAATAAAATAACAATTAATAATATAATATTTGATTTAAAAACTATTTTATGTCAATTTTGACACTATTTAGTAATTGATTTTTGTGAAAATCATAACAGAATGATAAGTTATAAAAAGGTTAATTAAATCAATAATAACATGTAATATTAACCTATAAAATTAGTTGAATTCATAAAAAGTCTCAAATTACATTTATTTGGGCATTTATAACATCAATTATTTCAATATTTCATTAATAAGACAATTACTACATCATCTTTGTGTCATAATAAATGATAATTATTTATTCCCTAAAAATTCTAAATAAATTCCTATGATGTAAATAATTTTATTAGATTTCGGGAGACTATTCATGTTCGAAGATTCATGAAGTTTATCACTAGATTAAAATTAGTATACTTATATAATTTAAGAAAGTGACATGTTGTCACATTCTTTGGTTTTAATAATAATTAAATTATTTTCATTGAAAAAATTTAATTAAATGAATCTAATCCGACCCTTAATTGATATGGGTCGACTTTTAGTCATCCAATAGGATTTTGACATTTGTTAGGGTAATTTTAAAATATTATATTTACCCTTAATTACCCAATTTACCTTTAACTATGGTAAATAAAATTTACCGTAGTTATATTCATAATTCCCAAAAATAAAGAGTAGCTTATTAACATAATTTGGAGCCACTGATTCCAAATATGGAATCCATTTTTCCAAATTAAACACAAAAAATATGCAGAAATTAAATTAAAATTAATCCCTTTGTCGAAAGAAAACGGGGTTTTCTTTAAAACATTGCAAAAAATTGATTTAACCTACGAATACAAGGTAAAATCAATGATAATGAAATACAGTATATTAAAGGGTAAAAATATATTCTATTTATACTTTAAAAACATTCAATATTATAATTTAACCACATAAGATATTACGATGAAAAAAGTTGTTTTTAATTAAAATATAGCGTATTTTTACTATTCATTAAAATATGAAAGTTATTAGAAAAATATAAAAAATTTATCTAATGTAAATTTTTTATATACTGATTCAAAATAAGAATTTTATTTTGTCAAATTGAATATATAAATCTGTCAAAAACTAGATTTAATGTGGGTGCGCCATGAAAAGGCGGCAAAACTGCATTTTTTTAAAAATACTTATTTTACCCGAAAAATTTATTTTGTTCTTATACCATGTTCTAGAAAATGTGTAAGATGAATAATAATGTTATAAAATTCAAAATTTAGTTAATACTATTCATAACGGCTAGTTCATGACAATATTATATTAATTTATCATTGTTTATTAAAACCCGGTATTGCGTACAACACACGCTATCGAGGAAGGTCGTGATTGCCTGTAATGCAAACCAAGTCAGGGTTGCATGTTGTGAAAGAATCCTTCATTGTTTCGTATAACAGAATCCAACCATATTTCATTTATACATTGAATATATATATATATATACTCAATGTTGCATAGAATAACTATTATCAAAATTGTGTGTAACACGATCCAAGAATAGTGTTGCTTATACTGCAAGCTAATACGGTGTTGCGTATAGCGCAAGGTAATCTTGGTGTAGAATACAACACAAAACATTAATGGAATTAAAAGAATATTTTTCATAAAATCTCGGGGTGTTACAGTATTCATACATAGCTAGCTATATGAATTAGGATTTTCTAAATTCATACCATTCAGAACATCATTTTAATATCCCTTATTCCATCCAAAAATAGAACCCCGATTTTTTGTAATAATATCAAATAAAAACAGGGTAAATGATCATATGATTATTAAACATAAATACTAAGATGTATTATCATATTACACAAACATTTCAACCTATGATGTCATTGTTTTAATTATGGAAGAAATTGATAAACATATAACATCTATAGTTTATCATAGGTTTTACAAGTTCTTATTTAAATTAGGATATATAACCAGATTGTGTATATATTACTTCCTAAAATTTTATTTAATTCCTTCATAATGGTTTATAAATAGTTTTTGAATCAATTAAAGCATACCCAAGAGGCTGTTAAGCCAGGTTTGTAGTGAGGCATTTTTATGTACCCCTATGGATATTAATTTAATACCGACCCATATTTTTTCAAGGTTATTACCCTTATGTTAATTTTTTTAGAGCCTCCATCGACTTGATTGTATCAAAAAAAGAGATTAAATTTCTAGGTAACCACACACTATATATTTTTTCAAAAAATTTATGATGTTTTCTTAAAATTTCTCATATTCATTCGGGTTTCACTCATTTTATCTTTTTATTATACCTTAAAATAACTATGTAAATACCAAAAAATTATTACATCCTGATCTGATACCAAATGAGACCTACTAAACCCTCACATCCATATTTAATGCTAAAAAATAATTCTTCAACTACTATATTTGATAAAAAGTGAAATTAATTAATGAAAACATAAACATATTTTTTTAAGATTTTAAATATTACATATCATAATTATAAACAAAATCATGAGAAATAAAGTATTAGTGTGTATAGATATTATTTATATAAAAATATGTTTTCACATAATTATGAACATTTCAAGATAATAACCCCATACTAGATCTCTTTATAGACAAATACATAGTTATAATCATCTTTATAACCTAGGGTAATGTAGAAAATAATATTTTAGTATTTTAAATTATCAGTAAGGTAAACACCTTCCAACATTACATCATGAGTTATATCATAAATATATGAGAAAATATGTTCATGGAAAAATATCTGATTTAAACTGCATTGAACAATAAGTGATTTTCAAATGATCAAATATGTTACCAGTAAAAAATATTTAAATAATTATACAGTAATCATGTGCTATAGAAAACAATATATGAATATAAAAAACGTAATGGGAGATAATTATAACAATATGAAGTTATATAAAAATTGAAAAAGTATTTGTTATCTATTTTCCATAAAATTGTGTCCTTGGGATAAAAATAAACGTTACACCTTGTGAATTGCATATAAAACCTTCTACCCTCTTGTTATTTGGCATGAAAACTATGAACCCAATTGGTAATAGGATCACAACCCTTATACCAGCTTTTTCTTGGGATAAAAACTCCTTTTAAACAAGGTTTTGGGATAAATGCCTATTTACCCTCTTAGAATTGGGCTAATAACCATTTTCCTTATTCGTATTGGTCTAAAAACTATTTTAACCTCTTGTTTTTGGGATAAAAACCCATCTACTTTATGAGATTTTATATAAAATTCCCATGTACCATCTTGGGCTCGAGATACAACCCATGTCACCTTTTTGAGATTGTGAGTTCTAAAACATCAACTAATAGATTGTTGAGAAATTCAACACCCTTCTCATAAAATAATATTCATCACTACAATGATTCCCGCATGAAATCAACCATTCATTATATTATAATGAACCAACCGAAAACTTATATTCTGTAACATCTTCATATTGAATCACATTAAATAACATCAGGAAATAGATCACTTGTTGAAAAATTCATTTACCCAAAATATGTATTTCATAAATAAATTTAGATTTTTATTACTAAAAAATAATACAATTAGAGTTAAATCCAACAAATATTGAGACTAAAATATAATAAAAATATTAAAAACTGATTTCAAAAATAAGTTACTATAGAATCATAAAATGAAAATTTACAAGTTACATAAAACATAATAATTTTTGATATATTGAACTGAAAAAATCTTCAAAAATTATTTGGAATTAATTAATAATAAATTATATTTGAAATTACATCAATGTTATCCAATGGAAATTTAGAGTGAATGATAGAATTTATTAATGTGAATAGAAACCAATTTTTAATATCTAAAAATATATTTATTGAACCACACATCATAAAATGTTTGAAAAAAATATATTTTTAAAAAACCATCCTGGTAAATATAGGTGTCATAAGATAAAAATGATATTTGGATTTTAAAAAGATAATTTTTATCCCTAATATTACAATATAACATGTACATGGTGAGAAAACATTCATTAATTAATATGAGGATTATCGTGAACATCATTATACTTTATATGGGAATAAATTATTCTAGGGAGAAGACTTGAATTAAAAATGTAATTTTTCCCAAAGAATGAATATGTAATATCATATTATATTGGAAATATATGAATATATAAATAATTGAGAAATATAGCACAAGGAGTGACATTATAACAAAAATAAAGGTAGTTTCAGTTAAACAAGTCCTTTTAGAATTTGACAATTCATAAATTAAAACCACAAGAAAGAGGGGAAAGATAATTAAAATATATAATATAATGAATAAATAAAAAATAATAATATATTAAATCACAGATACATCATTTAAACCATTTACAATAAAACATATTGCACATTATGAAACATGTCTCAAGGAATTCAAATACTAATACAAGGATGTCTATCCTTTACAATCGACATAAAAAATATAACATTAACGTCCAATATAATAAAAATTATCATATAAATAAAATATATTAAATCCTTATTCAATTATATTAAATTTTTTACTCCTCAATTATAATATTTTATTATATATTTATCAATTTGTTTTTTATTATTTTTATCCTTAAACGTTAGCGGTTTTGAATTTTTTTTGAGTTTGTTCCTAGAAACTGACTTTTTTGTACCTTATAATAACCAGTAATTTTTTTTTTGTATATTAAAAATATCCTTATCACATTATGATTATTCTTATTGGTAACGTAGTATTTCATAATTTTATAAGAGTGGTTTTCTCACAAAAAAATCATACAAGTTCCACACCATGATGAAAACTCATATAGTCTATAATAGTATTCATAAATATATATTCTAAATCTAGACGAAATCATTTGTGGGAAAAATGATTTAGGATACTAGGGGTAGAGAATAATATGAATTTGAGGTACTTAATCATGATGTATTACTTTGTCAAAATCTCATGTTAGATATTTAAAGAATGAGACCCTCTAATAAGAAATCCACATTTATATGTGTCATGATGTTCCTATTTGAAGAAATATGTGTTGGTACATAAAAATTAAGATTATTATTAATGAGTATTTTATGTCATGTACTTTTATGTATTGACTAATACTTTGATGGAATGTGTATACAGTGATGTAGGATATGTTGTGTGCATCAGACATTATATTTCAGTAATGAATAATGGGAGAAAGCATAATTCTATTATGTTACTTAACAGAAGTTGATATCTCATGTCCTTTGATAGAATTGATAAAGACTAAATAAATCCTTGAAAATGGTGTTCTATATAAAAAATCAGATTCTCAAAAGTAAAATAAAGATACATCAATCATATATGTTAATGGAACCAGCATGCAACCTATATGATTAGAGATATCATGAAAATGGGATTATATTATATTGTACTAAAAAATAACATGTATTATGAAATTAAATAATTATATGGATGCAGTGTTTTGTTTTTAAAAGCTAACCTTGGTCCTCAGTATGCTTCAACATGTACAACTAATAATGTGGACTAGAGGGTCACACGCTATGTGCATCCAGAATCTCAATTAAATAAAAAATTATTATTTATAATGACACATGTTGAATACATATTATTAATGTGTGGTTTAATAATTATTCATGTTGTCTTTATTACATATATTCCGTCCCCATTTATTTGTGATAATATTATGGGAGTAAAATATTTAATAAATATTTATTTACTATTTAGGGAATATAATATTTATATATATATACTATTGAATAATGTATTGAGGTGTATTTATTAAAACAATAGTCATTATTAAATATCTTATAAATATTATAGTGGAATGGTTCATCACGTTTAATGGTCCAATGGGAAGTAAAATATATTGAATCATATTTAGATAAATAATATTTAATTTAATTTGATAGTTTATCACATGTTAAGAAATAATAATAATATTATTATTATTATAGACAAGGGGTTCGGTAGATATTATGAAAATAATAATGAATCATCTGCAATTATAATTTTCTAACCCTAGAAATATATAAACCCAATTATATTATTTATCTAATGGTCATATTTCATTTGTATTTTGAAAAACCAAATCTGTTGAAAATATTCTCAAGTAAAAAGAGATCATTCTTGTCAAAAACACTCCCAACAATGGTGATAGATCCACCACAACTACTACTCTCGGATCTAAAAAGGTCTAAGAGGACCCTTTATTGAATCATTTTTTAGGGTGATTAAATGGGAATAATGAAACCCTCAGTATCTTCCATACTAGCACCCTGTTGTTCCTTCACCAATGTTCAGAGGTTCATTAAACTCATGTGGATAACCAATGGAGGGAATATAATCTTTATTCCAATAATGAAATGATTGGACAATGTATAGGTGATCTTAGATCCATAAATGAAGAAACAATTTATCACTAGTTAATTCTATAATTTTATAAATTAGAAATAAATAATATGTAATGATCTTGTTCATTCATTCTTGTGTTAACCCATTTTCTATGTTATTTGATTCAATTCCAGTGATCAAAGAGTTTATCACCATATAAACCGTTGATTAAACATCAATCATGACAAAAATCTGAGTTGGGCATGCCCATATAATGATTCTAGTATGTTTATACACTATAAGTGGCATCAAAGGGGGTCTTATTATTTTTTATAATTATATATATATTTTAGATTTATTTTCACATTTTTCATTAGTTTTAAATTCCTGTTTAATCATTATTTAATTTCAATTGTGAGATCTAATTTCATGTTTGTTCATTTATAGAAAATATAATAAAGTTGGTTGATTTTCTGAATGAAATAAATTAAAATATCCCATATTGAGGTGTTGAGGAGTCTTTGTTCATAACAAAATAGTACATGTTCTGTACCAGTTTTTTTGTACTCTGAATTAGTTTAGAATTAAAGGCATGTGAATTTATTACATGTTTTGAATTTTGTTTTCCACTACATGTCGACTAGGATAGATTGGTGCATGATCAGTCATAAAAAACACCATGTGACTTCCATACATGGCATGTAGTCCTATAGTCACATACAGGATGTGTATCCTCTTAAATGTCATACATAACTAGTTACAATGTAACATAGATACCACACACTGAGTAGACCATGTACATGATTGTTACTAAAATATTTTTCATGGAATAGTTACACAATAATTCCCAAGGCATGTGTCATGTATAAATGGTGAGAATACTACATATCATGTAAATTTCAATATAAACCCCGTGTACTTTTACCAAATTACACAGAATTACAAAATTATGTTTTTATATTGTTAAAACCTTATCAACATCTGTTTTATATAGTCATTAAGTTTATATTACAGACCACGATATTGGTTATATATATAGGTGTCTAATTAATTTATATAAAATGACTTGATATATATATCATGTATTATTTTTATTTTAGTTATTCCTCTTTTTGAATTTAAGAATAACAGGATATGAAAAAACCATGTGTTTTTTTGTGTAATTATGTTGATAGTACACACCATGATTTTATGTGATATTTAATGTATACAATATGTTTCAAGAGTAAATAATATATGAGTATAATACATGTCGGGTAGTTTAAACAGGTATTCACTTTGTTGCCTCCAATATACATTTTTGTAAAATTATAATTTTAGATAATTTTTTTTAATTTGATTAAAATTAAAATTGATGAAAATTACTGAAATATTTATATGATAATTAAGAAAAATCATTGATTAATTAAATATTATAATTAATTGATTCGAGTGTGTTTTGTCTTAACGAATATTGATTAGAATTGAATGACATTTTAATTAAATATGATGCATATGGATAATAATTATCATATACTAGAACATTTAATGTGATTGGTTTCTTTATATTTGTTATTTAATAGGGTAGTTTTCTTGTATGTTATCTCTCATATCATTATGCATGTTCATGTGTGCTCATAGTTTCTTTTATGTAAAACCCATAACCAATCATTTTCTTACCTCAAATATGTGTTACTAAAATCTTATATAATGGATTATTATCCGATGTTAGTGGAGGTGGTTCATGTTTACTGTTGAGGAGAATCCAATACAAGTGAGATGTATGTGTTGATAGGTGGAAAACTGAAACAAAAACAATAAAATTTTAATGATGTTTTCCCCCATGTTTAGTAGTTTTCTTGTCAACCTCCATATGAACTAACAATTAGTAAAATATTATAATAATTAGAATGTATTTTTTTTGTTTTTTTCAATTTTCACCGTTATTTCATTATAATTGTTTTCTCCCAATCACATTAATTAATTAATTAACAATCATGGTAGATAGAACTAGAATAAATTCACTTATATATAATCATTATTTGATAGATGGTAAATCACATACATAAATCCAATTAATATTAAAAGGAATGTAAGAAAGATAATATTTTGACATTTATTAATACACGATAAAATTCTTAAATTAATTGTTATGTTTGTATAGCCTCCCAATACAACAATTAAAATCAAACCACTATTCAAAGTGGTTGAACAACTATTGTTAGGTTGCTTTCATTATTTGTGAATTATAATTTGAATTTTTGTGTTGGACTAACTTAATTTGAATCAATGGTTTTATAAAAAGGTATGAATTCATGTAACTAAGGGGAAATGGTTGAGGAAATCTAGTTTATGGATTTTAATATTAGAGATTCCACTCAAAAGATCATGGAACTGTGAGTTATGAAATTGGATTTTGGAATTATTATCAAAACCCATTCAAATTTCTTGACCGGACAATGTTGGGGAGATGAGAAGGGTGATATAGATCCTTACCACTATAATGTATAAGAAAATAGATATTATGAATCCCATTGTGATAGATATTGTGTTTCTCTAATAAAATGGGAGATTAATTAATATATTATTTATTTATTTTCATAAATCCTTTTATATAAAAAACTAATACTCTGCTCATCTTATTTCTTTAATAACAAAAAAAATGGCTTCAAACATGTCACTATGATCAACATTTGAGAAGGATAAAATTACCACCGGAACAAATTCCCTTGAATAGAAAACACATGTATGTTTTATATAATTCTAATAATAGAAATTTTAATTGATGGAAGAACCAATTCATGATGTTCCTGACAATGAGGCTACTGAGGAAGAGATGTCTCACACTATGAACCATTTGAATAATTCAATATATGTTTATTATTTCATCTTATCATCCATGAACAATGACACTCTCAAAAAATATGAGGGCATGGTTTGACATAGCATTATAACTCACCTTCAGGATCTCTATCATGAGAAGTTAAAGAAATATTGATATGAGATATACAATTCTCTCTTTATAACTATGCATGGAGATTCGATGCCAGCTGGACCTCATGTAATGATGATTATTGGATACAATGAAAACATATACATATAAATTATTAAATTCAAATATGATTTTGGAATGGATATCATACATTCATCACTACCTACATCCTTATCTTGTCTTATTTTTTTATAAAATATAAGAAATAATTAGAGGATTATATAATAAATTCGTACACTAATTCACCATGTGGATAAGGTCATGGGGTATGAAAATCCATAATCCTTATTGTGAATAAGAGATAGGATAAGAAAAATAAGTTTAACATGTCTTATAACCTATTAATAGTTCCCAAAAATTAGCCTTCTATGATGATTAATATCTATATAGAGAAAAAGGATAAGTATGTAGTATGTTTCTTAAATTTTATGAAAGGCCACTGGGAGTGGAATTGTTCCCATAATAAATGGGAAACTAACGATGTGTTTTTACTGGGTATAATCATTTAATTCCAACACATTTGTTATTAGATACATATTTTGGTTCACATACATCCATCCAAATGGAGAAAACATAGTACATTCTGAATGATTTTCAAGGAGGGGTGGATTTTCTATCTACCAATGTTGTGAGGATGAACGATCTAGCCATTGGTGACTACCACCATCCAGTTATAATAGGAATGATATTAATTTTAAGATATTTTCATGATGTTCAAAGGATTACCATGAACATAATTTCTGTATCAAATCTACATTTATATGGTTTTATTTTCAAATTTGGACTGAAATTTTGTTTCATTTATAAAGACTATAGATGTTATTGTATAGTTAATAGAAATAATTGTCTTTATGTATTAAATTATGAAACTCAAAAACTAGAAAGAGAAAATAATCATGTTCACATGACTCATATAACACCCAAATGTGGTATCACATCCATGGTCATGTGAACGAGATAATTTTGAGAAAATTATATCGGGATAGTAATTTATAATTTTTTTATCCAAAAACACTTTATAGATTCCTTTCTTGTTTATAATGAAAAATAACCAATCCACCAATAAATAAATTGTGTGGAAGGACTACATAGGTTTTAGGATTGGTAAGTGAAAATTTTTGTAGACCATTTCTAGTAGAATTTGGAGTTGTTTATTTTTTTACTTCATAACTTTTTCAGATGACTTGACCATATATGGATATGTATACATGATGAGGTATATGTCCGTGTCCTTGGAGAAATTAAAATAATTTAAAAAAACATATAAAATCAATATAGAAAAAAGATAAAGATATTATTTGATCATAATGAGGTGGTTAGTATATTATCCATGAGTTCATTCACATTTTAATAGAGTTTGGGATTCTATATCAACTCAATCCACCTTACACACCATAGTATAATTGTGATGGTGAAAGGAGGAATCTAACATATTAGACAATGTATAAGGGTTGATGAGTCATGTAGATATTCTATTTTCATTTTAGGGATATTTCTTCCAAATAGTTGAATATATATTAAATTGAGTACCAAATAAAGTGGAAACTAAAATTATCATTAAGTTATGAAGTAGAAATTAACACATTTTCATGAAAACATGTGTGTGGGGTTGCGGGTAAATTTTTTGTCCTTTTAACGAAACAAACAGTCACCCTAGGGTACAATGTTTATGATTATATGGTATCCTAAGGGAAAAGGGATACCACATATACAACCCCTCAGAATAGTGAGTTATTTTCACTAGAAAATTTGCCTTTCCTGAGAGCTATCACACACACAAAAAAGGATAATATGAGAATTATTTAATTCGATGTAGTTTATCATCAAAATTCATGATATTTGATATAGGATTAGAGTATATAGGTCCTTAGGGAATCCGTAGTTCTTGAAAGACAACTACAACATAGTGAACTATGGAGGTAGGAGAACCAGAGCTATATATTTTTCTATTAAGCAATGGTATTGACTCCTTATTGGTTAAAATTTATGAAATACCTTCCACTAAAGAGGATTTATAGAGCTCATAATCTGTAATTTGTAAAGAAGAACATAATTATGAAATGTATTCCATGTATTATAATCATGTTTTTGTTATAGTCGATACTGTAGATGATGTAAATCATGTATGGTGAAAATGGATATTCAAGAGAAAGATGGACATGGAAGGTAAAGTAAATACCTATAAATTAAGTCTAGTGAATAGGGTGTTTAGACAACAACAATATAAATACTATTATTAAACAATTCCACCAGTTTCAATGTCTAAATCCATCAAAGGTATAATTTTTATAGCATTATAACATGACCATGAAATATGGAAGATAGATGTAAAAATTGTTTTTATTAATGGAAAACATTACAAAGACGTCTACATGACACAACAATAAGGTTTTATGACTCTAGGTGATTCAACAAAATATGTTCATGTGAAAATATTCATTTATTGATTGAATCATTCATATATGCCAGGTAATATTTGATTCGATGAATTTATTAAATAATTCAGTTTCATTAAGAATGAAGGTGAGGTATGTGTTTAAAATAACATTAGTGGGAATATGGTCCCTATCCTTATAGTATAATTTGATCAAATATTACTTATTATTAATGACATACCAGCCCTGTAGTCTATTAAGGACTAATTAAATAACAGTTTTTTGATGAAAGACCAAGTTTAGTCATCTTATATTCTAGTGATTAAGATCATTCGTGATAGATCCAAGATTGTTCTTGGACTAAATCAATATATATATATATATATATTTAAAAAATACTAAGGATATTTAGTATTGAACAATCCAAGATGGGATTATTCAAAACATGTCTTGGTATAAATCCATATAATAAAATGTGTCCTCAAATATAATATGAGAGATAAAGAATAAGAAATATCCCATATGCATAAACTATATGATCAATCATGTACTATATGTAATTTATTTGACATGATGTTTCTTATTCATTAAAAATGGTATATAGATTTCAGGATGATCTAGGATAACAACATTGTTCTAGTTGTAAGGTTATCCTTAAGTATTTTTTAGGATCTAAGAATATATTTCTAGTGTATGGATGAGATGAATATCTTGTAATAAGGGGTCATATTGATTCCTGTTTTCAAATAGATCATAATGATATAAATTCATAAACAAGATATTTTTTCTATCATAATAAAAGATCTTTGAGTTCAAAGAGTTCAAATCACCCTATTTTCATTGATTCTATAGTAGTGTTTGTGTACATAGTTTCTTCTAATACATCCATGGAACCCATTTTCATAAAAAAATCTAGGAGCCTGATGTGGTACCAAAAAGTAAAAACCCTATCATATTTGTGTTATGATAATACATCAGTGGTGGATCTTTAAAATGTTCCATGTTCATAGCAATAGATAAGTACATAATCAAAAAGTATCACTTATTGAGAGATTTTTTCATATAGCATTGATGTTATTTTAATAAGATTTCCCTAGTAGAAAAAGTGGTGCACCTGTGGAAAAAATCCTATCTCAGTCAGAGTACTGTCATGAGAGATATTGTAGACTGAATATTATTAGATGTAGGATCTATTGAATTTCGGATTATACTAGATATAGTTCCATAGATCCATATTTATTATGATAGATCATAACCTATATCTATTATTTTTAATATTAAAAAATTCCATATCACATCATGATTTTTCATCTTCATAACATATTATGTGAAAAAATCTAATTTTGTTTTTCCACATAGATAGGTCATAGTTGTTCCACGCTATGATGAGAACCCAAAAGTTCTACGATGGTATTCTTAGATAGATATTCTATTGATGGATAACATCATTTGAGGGATACCAATGATTTTGGCTATCAGTGAGGGATACTCCTATGACTTTGAGGAACCTTCTCATGGTGTACACCCTCAATAAAATCTAATGTAGGATTTTAGGAGAATGAGACCAGCCAATAAGAAATCCACTTTTTTATGTGTCCTTGGAGGTTCTTATCTACATATTCATGTATTGATCCTAAATTGTTTTGATTATTATTATTGAGTAACATAATTCATGAAATATGATGTATTGAAGGAAACCCTGACAATATATGTTCATGGTGAGGATAAATGTTTTGGTTGTATAATGATAAATACATCGATAATTAATAATATGAGAATGGATTTTTCCCTTTTTTAATGAATGTTGACACCACATCCCCTTTGATGGAAATGATATTGCCTAAATAAATAATTTTCCATAGTGTTCTATAGGCATGTTTGATTTTCTACATTTCAAAGAGTGACATCAAAAACATAGGTAGACAACACCCAAATGAAAACTTATGGATTTGACATATCATGATAAAGGTATTATATTATATAGTAAGAGTCTGTATGAGGTATTATTTCATTGAAAAAATAAACTTATTTCTCTATGGGTTCCTTGGTATGATGCTAGATAATATCCTTGGACTTTTGGATACTTACCCTTATGCCACTCGTAAAGAGGTATAGAGGTTCACATCCAAAGTGTATCTAAAATCACAGTTAAATAATATATTATTATTTATTATTTGAAAAGTGGAATAAATATAATTCTCAAATGTGTATTTATAGTTTTTTTATGTTTTCATGATCTCATATATCATGTCACCTATTATTTTAGAGAATATTATGTAAGGTGAATATTTTATAAATATTTATTTTCTATTTAGTAAATTTAATATTTATTTATTTATTTACAAGTAATATAGTGATATTTATTTATTAAATAGATAGACATTGTTCAATGATTGATATATATTATAGAGGAATGGTGGAATGTTTTTAATTGACTAAAGTGAAATAATACATATCGTATATTATTTGAGAAAATCTTATTTAAAATATTTGGAGAGCTTAGGGATTTTTATGAAATAATAATAATAATAATATTATTATTATTATAAAAATGGTGTTCTATAGGGATTATGGAAGTAATAAGGGTGCTTGTGTTGTAAGTAACTATAACAGTATATAAACCCAATTATATTATTTTTATAATGATCCAATTTCTTTTTTGATGTGAAAAACATGATCTAGATAGAATAATCTCAAGGTCATAGATAGATCCTTCTCTATATACTCTCTCAAAAATCGAAGGAAATCCACCTCCACTACTACCCACAAGTCAAGAGATATCTAAGATAACCCTAACATGAATAATTTCTTAGGGAAATCCAAGGAGAATGACATAAGTATTTGGATATGTCATGGTTGAACTCAGAGATTCCAATGCTGACATACATAGGTTTATAGAACACAAGTGGATCGCCTCTATAAGGAATATATTCTTTATTAATACAACACAATGACAGTATGATATAGAAATATTGTTCAATCCATCTACGGAGAATTAATTTCCCATAATCTAATCCTTTAATTGCTTAAATTGACTATAAATAACAAGTGGTGATCATGGGGTTCAGTTTCAGTGTTCATCAATTGTATAAATTTTTTGATACAGTTCCTTTGGTTAAGAAATTTATCATTGTGTGAATATTGGATTACTTATCAATCATTACCAAAATCAAATTTGGGAATACCCAATCTGATGCATCCATTTTTCCTGGAACATATATGTTTCACATACACATTATAATATTTATATTTATAAACATTTTTTATACCATGTTCATCATTAGTGGATTATTTTAGGATCTAGAATATATTTTCAATAAAAAAATTTCTCATTTTATTCTATGAGAATTTTTTTATTGTTATGGAAAACGAAATTTTTGAATTGATGGATTTGAAATTTTTTAATGAATGAAGGTGGATTGTAAATAAAAAAAATCCATAGTAATATACAATTTATGCAACCATAAAACAAATACAATTTAGTCAATAATTTATAATATTATAACTAATTATGTTTAAATATCCATCCATGATATAAATTTATGTCATGGTTCATATTGGTTGTTCAACAGACCTAAACAAAATCATGTTTTAATTAATGGACAATTGTGAAGTGATTATTTTAGAGCATAATATTTAGAGAATTATAATTAAATCTTTTATATTTTATTATTTTGATGCATTAAAAATCCTATTTTATATAAAAATAATAGAAATTAAATTAAAATATATTACTGACAATGAATAAATTGTATATTCTCTTTGTATTCTTGTTTTGGGAGATTATATTTACAACAAATCTTATTTTAATATATTAAATAATTTATAATTCCACTATATTAAAAATGTTATAATTATGGTATGTATTCAAAAAATATAATGTAGAACCACCCATTAAATGTGGTGATGAAAAATGAGATGTATCATTCATGGAGCTAGTAGTTTGCACATACACATGAGTGACATTTCAGTTTTTTAACAAATGAGAATAATATAGAAAATGGGTGTGACATAAATAAAATATTAGCTAAGTATACTAATAATAAATAATACATTTTAATTTTATGGTTACAATTAGATTTTATAATTAATAAATGAAAAATAAAATGTTAAGGGGTGGATAGTACTCATGTTGAGAAACTATACCATTATTTGGAGGAGCTCTTACAAAAGGAGGATTTAAGGATTATTAATGGAATAGGGGGGTGGAAAATAATAAAAAGGACACTATAAGAGGAAATAAGGGAATGGATTCAATGGAATTTCATTATTGAAATGTGAATTTATGTGGGTGTATGTGATCATATTTTATAAGTAAATAGATGTCCTTTTCCTTGTATAAGAATGTGAGTTGAGGGGTAACAATAGAATTATATGATTTTTCAGTGGGATATGTGAGTAATGTTTTTTGAGACATGTATTTATGAAATTACATCTTAAAAAACGACTTTTAGAATGTGTTTTTGTCATGTTAATTTGGTAAGAATTAATCCTCTCTAAAAGACCTCTTTTTACCCTTGTTGACCATGATTAATAAATAAACCATCGTAATTATTTTATAAATATAAATATAAGAAAACCCAAAATAATTTTTTTTAAATGATAAGAATTAATTTATCCTCCATTAAATATTATTTAAATTATAAATATGAGAAAAATAACTTTTAAATTAAAACATGAGATATAGTAAAAACAGTTTCTCTATGAAAATGCCTTTTATAAATTGAGTGTTTTTATTTGTTGGTCAGAGTGGACACTCAAGAGGGGTGGGGTGAATTGAGTTCCAATTAAAATTTCTGTTAAAATAGTTTCTATTAAAATCCCCCAAATTATAATACAAGTTAAATTGTAGTGAATTTGTATTAAAGAAAATGGTTTGTTAGGTTATCAAAGATTGATTAGTTCTCAGTTAATTTAATCTGAAGATTAATTAACTTTTAATGCTAACCTAATACTTTACAAAACATACAAACACTTGCTCGAATAACTATCAACGAAATTAGCAGTGGAATATAAATTAGATACTGTATAGTCTAAACTTAAACTAAAAATACTCAGTAGATATAACCAAGAGGTTCAGTCTCTAGCCGAGACTTAGTCCTCTCAAATTTATATATAAAAGTGATACACACCCAGGATCGGGATTAACAACAGTACATGATAGTTCAGGCCACGCAGGGTCCTCTACCATTGTTCTTCATGGGAAATGAAAATAAAGACCAGGCCATACAAGGACGTCTTCCACAGTTGTCATGGGTAAAAAAGAGTAAGGAGTTTTGGTGTGAGGATTGTGATATCCTCAAGTTCAGCAACGAAGACAGTGTGTGAGTAAAATAAACAGGATACACACACTACTTGAAATTAAAAAGTAAATCACTTAAGGATAGTATATGAAATTTTAGAAATCTCTAGTGATTGGCAGTGAAGCTCTGGACTTGTTGGATTCAGCAGAAATTCTTCTGAGTCCTTATCTGGTTTTTATGTAGAAAAACAGAGTGTCGTGGTATAGCTTTTTTTCTCTAGGGGAGAAGATGTTCTCTTGAATCTAGGGTACTTAGTGTGTTCTTCAGTAATGTAGGATTTCATGTATGGACCTTCATTGAGGATCATGCAATCTGTTCTTCATAGTTGTGCTCAGTATTGATCTTCGGTTCAGTACAGAGCTTGCGTGTATTGTAGTATGTGTGTCGAGATGTGTCAAGCACGCACCACTCTCTACTACTAGTCAATCTTATTTATATTCCATGATCTCTGGCAATAGGAATGATTTCCTTTCCATAGGTATGAGGTACAGTTTCCGGACAGACCAACAATTATCATTAAATAACAGTTATTTCTTTAAGAACATCAAATATGACCGTTAGAATTATTTAAATAACATCAACAGAAAGGTTAAGAAACGGTGTCACAGTGATTATGTAAATGGTGTCTTATTCATGGTATGTACTTCACGGTATGTGCTTCACGGTATGCGGCTCTCGGTATGTCCATCACGGTGTAACCTTAACAGTGTGTTAGTCACGGTGTGTGGCTAATGGTATGTCCTTCACGGTGTAACCTTCACAGTGTGTTGCTCATGGTGTCTTAGTCATGGTGTGTCCTTCATTTTGTCTGGGTCACAGTGTGTCCTTCACGGTGTCTGTTTGACTGTGATTGTGTCTTGCACACAGTCTGTCTTACTGTGTCAAACATCACGGTGTATTGATACTTTGGAAAATATCTGTATTTAGACTTAAATAGTAATATGCAGAATATGAATTAAGAATAACCATTACAATGTAAGATAACTTTAAGCATAAACAAAAAGGTTGGATAAGATAAGTGAGATTTGTTATCATGCAAAATATTTGTAAACAATAGTGAGATTAATTAGCTCAAAAAAGATTTTCTATCATTAAAACCAGATTAAAACTTGATGTGCAATTTATTATTAAGATTAATTGACAGTAGTAAGAATTGTGATCATTAAAATATGATTAATTCATGAGGATTCCAACAATATCCCCCTTTTTTATGATCACAAATCATGTATAGGTAAATATAAATGAAATGCAATGTTAAAGAGAATAACACATAGAATAACAGATTTAGAGAATAACAGATTCTACAGTAACATATCTCTTTAGAATACTAATAATTGTACTCTGTCTCCCCCTTCTGGGTTTATCAAAAACTGAAACAGAAGGAATGGAGTGAAACAAATGCATTTGGCATTAAAAATGTCTAGAATACATGATACAATAGAAATACCATAAAAATTAAGACAACCCCATCAAATAGAAAGTAGTCACTTGACCCTTTAGGGATCGGCCTTTGCCTTGGCTTTATCAGTAGTAGGAGATTATACTGATGTAGAATAAGGCATAGATGCGGTAGAAAAATATGGTAAGGGTAGACCTTCAAAAATAGAGGGAGCCAAAGTAGGAGAAGTAGAAGATCTAGTGTGTGGTTGGTCAAGAATGGCTATTCAGATCTGATAAAGGGCTTGACTGACTGCCATGGAAGTTGAGGATAAGGCAGGTAGACCAGGTCAGAGGGCTACAGCAGCTGTAGAAACGATATTAGTGCTCTGCACACGAAGATATTCCTTCAAATGATTGATGAAATCAGTAATGATTTCTCCACCATATTGCATAGCCTTTTCAAAATCGTCCTTATTCACCATGAACTTGTCCATCAATCTAGTGAACTCTGTAAGCTTATGAACATGAGCTTTAAAATCTTGAGTCACTAGAGGGATTTTCAGGTTCCCCACAAGATACATAAAGTGATTTGTCATGTCACTGTTAGAGAAAATCTGGGTGAGCTATAAGTCTATCTTCTTGGTGATCTCCTGTTGAGCATCATTTGCAATATTAGAATGAATCTGAACAAGATCAAGTGCTCTATCACTGTTCTTTATAACATCAGACATAGGATATAGATCGAAACCACTAAGGTAATTCTGATGTTCTTCTTTGATTATGGACCTAAGCAAGGAATCATCAA
The DNA here is from genome assembly GCA_963277665.1 of Viscum album. Classification (NCBI taxonomy): domain Eukaryota; kingdom Viridiplantae; phylum Streptophyta; class Magnoliopsida; order Santalales; family Viscaceae; genus Viscum; species Viscum album. The sequence continues at coordinate 1,491,254,407 of OY728155.1, read as the reverse complement.
ATGATGCTGTGGAGGTCTGCCTAGAGGGAGGAGAAGCCTTGATATCTTTGGTTAGAACTTTTAGCTATTTCAAAATGTTTTGTGGACATCCAGTATACTCATCTGTGAGCTTATTCAGATTTTCTACAAGCTCCTTCATGCGTTGCAGCATCTTTGTTTGTCTTGTTCCAATCTTCTCATCAAAATATATAAGATAAGGATGCACTTGAGACACAATCTCTCGAGATAGGTTGGAAACATCTGGTTCACGAAAAGCAGCAATAGATGCAGGAGTAGAAACCAGAGCAGGAACATGCTCTGATCTTGAACAAAATTATTGCAGGAGGTTTTAAACCAAACATTTCAAATTAGAAAAATTAGCACTAAGCAACCTATTTTCAACACTGAATTCTTGAATTTCACGGATCATCCTGGGTTTAATATGAAAAATAATGTTTTCCAAAAGAATCGATGCATCTTCTTGACTTAGTTGAGTCACTAGACAAGGTTGAGTGGATAAAATCTTCTTAACACCAACCAAGACAGTCTCTCCAAATACATTCATATAATCATTAGTTAAAAAGTATTGTTGCTCAGTTAAAAGAGTAGTTGAAGGTAGTGGTACAGGTGCTGATGCAGATTCTGGTTGTGACTCATAATTAGTTTCAGTTACAGATTCAGATGAAGGTTGAGGTTGAGGCTCTTGTTCTAGTTATGGGTGAGCTACTGACTTCAGTTGAAACAAAGAAGAGAGATATATACCAGTTGCAGTCACTTGCTGTGATTCACTCACATCATAAAAACATGGAAATCCAGACCGAGTGTACACAGAATTTGTGACTGTTGGTAGAGATTCTCTAGTAGATCTAGCTTCTTCAATCTCAATGTTTTGAGGTTCCGCCCCTCAAAATGTGCTTCCATTTCAGGTTCTTGTGGCACATCTTCATGATCAAGATACATAGGATTGGCTCTAATATCTTCAGCAGATTCTTTCCTTGCCAATTGAAATGAAATTTCCATCATCTCTTCAGTAGAGGTTATGTAATCAGGAACCGATTGTTCCACTGGTTGTTCTTCCATACATGCTTCTTTTTCAACAGGGATATCTTCTTGATTAACATTTTCCCTAGCAGGGATTTCTCCTGGATCAGCTTCTTCCATGACTTCCTGCTCTAAATCAGGTATAATCAACTATCATGTAGCCTCAGAACTAACTTCTTGATCAACGTCATCTCTAGAATCAGGAGCTTCTTCTTCTCTAAAAACATCAACAATTACCTGTCTAAGAGGTATTTAAATAGGAGCAACAGCAGGGAAAACAGTCCTTTCATTCTCAACAAGAGCTGCCTCCTCTTGAGATATTTCATCCTTGGAAAATAACATGGCCGAATTCATCCTTGAGTAAAACAAGGGGTGGATTTGGAAGTGACATTAAATAGCTCACATATATGGTTAATGAAATATTTTCACAAATTTATCATATGGCCATTATTCAACAAATGAATCAGGATCACATCCTGATACTTCAATACAGCAAAATCTCCTTTTCTTGGACTAATCAAATTCTGAACAAATTTGAACAGTAGTCTTGTCTCCCCATCCAATTCACCTGCAATGTCCCTTATCTTGGTTCCATTTCCACTCAGGATTTCCAAAGCATTCTCCAGATCAAAGATGTCAGTTGTTGGATGAGGGTCTCTTTGGAAATCATCATAAATTCCTTCATGAGGAATCCTCAGGCATGCAGCCCACAACCTTGAAGAGAATGAACACTTTTTTCCATTGATCTAGCTTCTTACCATATATCTTTCTCCAACAATAAAGGAAAACTTTACATACTGGTAAAATTGAGATACCAACCTCAGGAAATTGGTCTATTTAGTCTAGAGAACCAATCGAGCCATCCTTGTTCTCTTAATACATTCAAGACTAACAAATTTTTAGACAGCATCCACTTGGGGAAAATCTTGTTCTCTAGAACTACAGTATGGCTTACAAGGTTCGGATTTAGAGGTCCTTTGGGTGCAATCCTCGGTGCTCTTTTCTGTTTCTTCGTGCAACGCTTCTCAGAGAAGGGTGAAGATGGACAATTCATCCTTGACCTTCACTGATGGTTCAGATGAGGGAGAAGAGAAGGCTTTGAAGGTAAAGAGGGTTCGAGAGAGTGAGCAGGAGAGAGCTTGGGTAAGGAATCGAGTGAAAACCCTTATGTTTTGTCATTTGGTAATGTCAAATGTCATAAAAACAAAAATGTGGGAATTTAATCAGCGGTGAAATAAAAAATAATGCGATGTGGGTTAAAATAAATATATAAAGAATCTTCATGGTGAGATCGTGAGTAGTCATTATGGTGCTATGAAAAACAGTCGTCACTGTGAGACAGTTGGGTTTCGTCACTGTGAGACATTAACCATTCTGTGGAGTCACGGTGAGACATTGAGTGAAATGTTCTATCACAGCGAGATAGTTATGTGATAGACTGTGAACACAAGGTGTTTACTGTGAGACTGTAAGCATGAAACAGTAACTGGGAAACAGTGAATATGGTACCATAATGTAAAATGTAGAAAAATAGTAAACAGTGAGATGTGTAGGATATCTATTTATGATTAATCATACCAAGATCTTGTATGATGTAGTCTAATATCTCATAATTTATTGGTTTGGTGAATATATCATCAAATTGATATTCAGTACCAATAAACTCCAAAGTTATATCACCTTTTTGGTAATGATCCATAAAAAAGTTAGGTCGTACATCAATATGCTTTGTACTAGAATGAGAAACATGATTATTTGATATTTTAATATAATTTGGTTTGTCAAAATTTATTGTTCCTTGTCTGGATTGATATTCATAGTCTAGTAAAGTGTGTTTCATCCACAAAATTTGTGCACAATAACTGCCATCAGTTATGTATTCAGCTTCTACAGTAGATAATGCAACAGAATTTTGTTTCATAATACACCATGATACTAGTCAGTTTCCTAAAAAGTGACATATTCCAGAGGTTCTTTTTCTATCTAACATGCATACAGAAAAATCAGCATCATAATAGCTAACTAGTTCAAATGATGGTCCTTTTGGATAGAACAGTCCCAAATTGGGAGTATACTTGAGGTATTTGAAAATTCTCTTTGTTGCATTTCAATGAGACTCTTTAGGGTTTGCTTGAAAACGATCACACATACACACACTAAACATAATATCAGGATGACTAGCAATCAAGTAGAGTATACTTCCAATCATTCCTTTTTATGTGGTTTGATCAATAGATTTTCCATCTTCATCAAGATCCAACTTATAGGTGGTACTCAAGGGAGTGTCACTACTTTTTTTTCTATCTAATCCAAAACGTTTTAAAAGATCTCTAGTATATTTACTCCGAGTAAAAATAATTCCATCATCATTTTGAAATATTATTAATCCAATAAAGAATTTATGTTCACCCATTAGACTCTTTTCAAATTTGTTTTGCATCATTTTAGAAAAATTAGTACTTAAATAATTTCTTGAAGATCCAAAAATAATGTCATCTACATAAATATGTACATCTAAAACATCGTTTGAATTTTTTTTTATAAAAAAATTAGGATCATCTATTCCTTTTGTAAAACCTTTATAAAAAAGAAAACTACTTAATCTATCATTCCAAGCTCTTGGATCTTACTTTAAACCATATAAAGATTTTGATAATTTGAAATATGAATTGGAAAATAAGGGTTTGTAAATCTTGGTGGTTGTTCAATAAATACATCCTTATCTATATACACATTTAAAAATTCACTCTTGACTTCCATTTGATATAGTTTGAAATTTTGATGTGCAGCATAAGCAAGTAAGATCCTAATGGCTTCTAATATGGCTACTGGATAAAAAGTCACCGCATAGTCAATTCCTTCTTCTTGACTATATCCTTGTGCAAATAATCTATCCTTGTTTCTAACTATATTTCCAAATCCATCTACTTTATTTCTAAACACCGATTTAATTCCTATGGTAAAAGTGTCATTAGGCCTTTCTACTTGTTTCCAAACTTTATTTCATTCAAACTGATTGAGTTATTCTTGCATATGAATTACCCAAAATTCATCATGAATAGCATCATCAATGTTTTTAGGTTCAAGCTACGATAAGAAGGCTTGATGTTCAACCTGATTTCTAAGAGAAGCTATAGTCTGTGTCCCTCTATCAATATTACCAACAACAGCATCTAATAGATAATTATTTAGAATTCTAGTTGATCTAGTAAAGTAGGACTAGAAATTTATGGTTCTTCTATATGGTTGGGTTCATTAGGAGCAGATTCGGAAATATTTTCAGAATTGGTTGTCTTTACAGCATGTTCATTGATTTTATCATTAAGGTTCAGAACAGATAAATTTTCATCATGATTTTCAAGAGATTACTTAGGTTCATGTGGATCAGTTTCATCAAATTTGATGTGAACAGATTATTCCACACACTTGGTTCTCTTATTTAAAACTCTATAGTCTTTTCTAGTTAAAGAATATCCTAAAATGATTCTTTCATCACTCTTAGAAGAAAAATTGTCTAGATTATCCTTTTTATTAAGAATAAATAATATACAGCCAAAGAATCTAAAGTAATCGACTTTAGTATTTCCTTTATTCCATAGTTCATATGGGGTCTTCTTGAGAACAGATCTAACTAAGACTCTATTGATGATATAACAAATTTTATTTACATCTTCAGCCCAAAAATAAATAGGCAGGTCATACTCATTAAGCATGGTTCTAGCAATTTCATGAGGGGTTCTATTTCTTCTTTCTACTACACCATTCTGTTGAGGTGTCCTGGGGGCTGAAAGGTTGTGACTATAGCCATTGTGTGTGCAATATAATTCAAACTATTGATTTTCAAACTCATGGCCATGATCACTTCTCAGGGTCTTAATCATATGTACACTAATGTTTTCTACAGACTTGGAGTATTTAATAAAGTATGAACAAGCTTCAATTTTGTGAGCTAAGAATTATACACAAGAATATCTAGAAAAGTCATATGTTAAGACATAGACATAGTGCTTCCCATTTAAGCTAGAAACTCTAGAATTTCTAAACAAGTCCATGTGAACCAACTCGAGAGGTTGAGAAGTTGACACTTCTTTCTTTGGTATGAAAGAGATTTTGTGTTTCTTTCCCTTTTGATAGGGATTACAAACATTGTCATTTGGAAACTCACGTTTGGGTAAGTCTCTAACTAATTTCTTCCTAGTTAGTTTTCTAAGTGAGTGGATGTTGTAGTGTCCTAATCTTCTATTCCATAACCAAGATTCTTTATGAAAAGAATTTAGGCAAGTGACATTTTGTATGGATAAAGTATATAAATCAACTATATAAAAAATTTCATTTCATAAAGCCTAAAAATAATAAAACAATATTAGAATTAAAAACATTACAAGAATTATTTTCAAATTTAACATTAAAGACATTATCACATAATTGATATTTACTTAACAAGTTATATTTCAATCCATCAACAAATAAAACTTTAGAAATTAAAACTGAGTTAGTGTTACCAATTTGGCCTAGGACGATGGTTTTTCCCGTAGAATTATCACCAAAGCTGACATGGCGTCCATCAACCTTGATTAGGCTCTTGAAGCATGAGTAATCCCTAGACATATGTCTTGAAGATCCAATGTCCAAATACTATGTCTTCTTATGGTAACTCTTCAAAAACATTTCCTACAAAATAGATTTAGATGGGAAATGACTTTGGTACCCAGATCTTCTTGGGTCCAGACAGGTTAGCAATCAATGATGTTGGTACCCAAATTTGTCTTATGGGTCTCATAAATTTTACAAAGTCCAAAGATTTTGAAATATAAAATCTATTTGATCTATAACATTGTGAATAACCAGTTGAATCATGTGATTTTTATGAACTGGAACTAACAGTATTCTGTCCATATTAAGGAATAAATCTATACTTAGTAATCTATCTCTATCTAGGTTGGTAGCCTATTCCCGTAATGTATTTCGGTGCCACTTGTTTTCCTTTCATTTGAGTATGTGTATCCTTTCCATTTGTGAACTTTTCTAAGTCCTTTTTCAGCTGTTCATTAGACATTTATAGTTCTGTATTTTCCTTTAACAATTGATAATTATTTTCTTTTTCTATATCGAGGACAGATTTAACATTTGCACTGAGAGCATCATGTTTTTAATGACTTATATTTTTCATTAAGTTCATTGCATGTATTTTTTAGGATGTTACAATTTTCAAATAGTTCATCTTTAGACATATCTTCAGAGTCAGAATTATATTCTGCATCATCTCAAGAATAAGAAGAATTTAAAACATGATTATCTAAGGTTCCCTCCGATGTATTAGTCATGAAACACATGTTGGAATGATTATTTTTAGAATCATAAACTTCATATTCACTTGTGCTATCTTCTGAATCACTTCAGGTTGCTTTCATTGATTTTTTGTACTTACAATCCATATAGTCATGTTTCTTTTTGAACTTCAGTTTTGGACAGTTTGCTTTTATGTGACCTTTTCTTTTTCATTCATAGAAGACAACTTCATCATTTTTGTCATCTTTATTCAAGTCCTTTTTAAAATGACCTTTACTATCATACATTCCTTTGTAATTTGATTTTCTGAAGAATTTATTCTTTCTATGAAGCTTCGTGAATATTCTGGATATTCGAGCCATCTCAGCATCACTATCTAAATCTGAATCTTCTCTGGTTGAGCTTTCAGTTTGTATTTGAACATTGTCTTTGTCCTTGCTCTTAGAAGTAGTTGATTTAAAAGATACAGACATTCTTTTTGGATCATCATCTTCATCCTTATTCACTTTGAGTTCTTCCTCATACATCATAAGCTTACCAATAATCTCTTTAATAGACAGAGCTCCAATGTCACATGATTCTCCTATTGAAACAGATGTGCCTCTCCATTAGTTTGGTAGACATCTCAGTATCCTCATAATTTGTTCCTTTGTTGGAACAACTTTACCAAGTGATCTCATTGTATTGACTATCTCATTAAACCTGAGATAAATATCATAAATAGTTTCATCGGTCTTCATTTTAAAATTATCACATTTGATAGTATAAGTATTTAATCTCATTTCTTTAACATTGGTTGTTCCATCATGAGAAACACCCAATGTATCCCAAATTTCATAAGTAGTTTTGCAAGCAGATAAACTATTAAATTCCTCATCTCCTAAAGCACGATACAAATCATTCATAGCTTTACAGTAATTATTCTAATTAGTTTTGGTAGGTTCATCCCATGTTTTTCTTTCAGTTTATGGAATTTTATTTTGAGACTCTATAGGAGTCCAGATATCAAAACCCATACTTTCCAAATGAATTATTATTTTATGATTCCACTTAGCATAGTGTGTACCATTAATGAAAGGTGGATGGTTAGTAGCAACACCTTCTAGTCTATTGTCCATAACTAAATTTTAGAAAGTAAATTTAAAGAGATGAAATTTAAAACTAACAGAAATTTAAGATCCTTAAAGATGAAACTAAAATCACAGTTGAAAACATAGTTTTTTGAAAAAATTTATTAATAAAAACAACCTTTGATACCAAATGTTGGTCGGAGTGGGCACTCAAGAGGGGGGGGGGAGAGAATTGAGTTCCAATTACAATTTCTGTTAAAATACATTCTTTTAAAATCCTCCAAATTATAAAACTAGTTAAAACGAGTGAATTTGTATTAAAGCAAAGGGTCAGTTAGGTTCTCAATGATTGATTAGTTCTCAGTTAATTTAATCTGAAGATTAATTAACTTTTGATGCTAACCTAATAATTTACAAAACATACAAACACTTTCTAGAATAACTATCAATGTAATAAGTAGTGAAATATAAATTAGATACTGTATAGGTTGAACTTAAACTAAAATTACTCAGCAGATATGATCAAGAGGATCAGTCTCAAGCCAACACTTATTCCTCTCAAATTTATTTATAAAAGTGATCCACACCCTGGACAGGGGTTAACAATAGTACAGAACTGTTCAGGCCATGCAGGGACCACTTCCACTGTTCTTTGTGGGAAATTAATATAAAGACCAAGCCACACTAGGACCTCTTCCACAGTTGTCGTGGGTAAACAAGAGTAATGAGTTTATGTGTGAGGATTGTGATATCCTCTAGTTCAGCATAAAAGACAGTGTCTGTATAAAATAAATAGGATACACACAATGCTCAAAATTAAATATTAAATCACTTAGATATAGTATATGGAAGTTTAGAATGCTCTATTGATTGGCAGTGCAGCTCTGTACTCGTTGGATTCAGCAGAAATGATTCTGAGTCCTTCTCTAGTTTTTCTGTTGAAAAACAGAGTGTCGTGGTACATCTTTTGTTTCTCCAGGATAGAAGATGTTCTCTTTACTCCCGAGTACATTGTGTTTTCTTCAGTAATGTAGGATTTCATGTATGGAACTTATTTAATGATCGTGAAATGTGTTCTTCACAATTGTTCTCAGGATTGTTCTTCAGTTCAGTATAGAGCTTGCATGTATTGTAGTATGTTTTTCGAGATGTGTCAAGCATGCACCACTCTCTACTATAGCTCAATCATCATTATATTCCTTGACCTCCGGGAAGAGGAATGATTTCATTTACATAGGTACAAGGTATGTTTTACTGATAGACCAACAACTATCATTAAATAACATTAATTGCATTAAAAACATCAAATATGACAATTAGCATTATTTAAATAATATCAACAAAAAGGTTAAGAAATGGTGTCACAATGATTATGTAAACGGTGTCTTCTTCACGGTATATCCTTCACAGTATGAGCTTCATGGTATGTGATTCATGGTATGTGTCTCACGAATGTCCTTCACTGTGTAACATTCATGGTTTGTTTCTCACAGTGTGTGGCTCACAGTATGTCCTTAACAGTGTTACCTTCACGTTGTGTTTCTCATGGTGTCTAATTCATGGTGTGTCCTTCACGGTGTCTGGGTCATGGTGTGTCCTTCACAGTGTCTTTTTGACTATGATTGTGTCTTGCACACAGTCTGTCTTACTATGTCAAACATCATGGTGTCTTGATACTTTAGAAAATATCTGTATTTACACATAAACAGTAATATGTAGAATATGAATTAAGCTTTACCATTAGAAAGTAAGAGAACTTGAAACATAAACACAAATGTTTGATAAGATAAGTGAGATTTGCGATCATACATACGATTTGCAATCAATAGTTAGATTAATTAACATAAATAAGATTTGATATCATTAAAACATGATTAAAACTTGATGTTTAATTTCTTATTGAGATTAATTGACAGTAGTAAGATTTGTGATCATTAAAACATGATTAATACATGAGGAGTCCAACATTATTGTTATTTATTTATTAAATATTAAATGAATATAAATATTTTTATTTATGTTTATAAATAATATCCTAGTTAACAAGATATTTTTATAAAGTTTCCATATTTAATATTACTCAAGGATTATAAATATAATTATATGAAAAATAATATTTTGTACATTGATAACTAATGTTTACATTAGAAACTTGTAAAAAATGTGGATCAAATGTAAATTTACTTCTTAAAAAATTTCGATGTATTTATTATAAATATGAATATTATTTTATTAGATTTTATTTCTAGGGTTTATAGAAATTTGTTTAATATATGTTTGCATAACATATAACAATAATTTTAGAAAAATGTTTCTTTTATGTATAAAATAAATTTATTACATTTATATTATTAAAAGTTGTGCGGATATTAAATTATTTTATTTCATATATTATTTATAAAGTTCAGTAAAATAATTACATGAAAATAAAATAATAAAATGATTAATGATTAAAAAGGAAAAAATTAGTAGAATATATTTTTATACATAAAATTATTTCATTTGTTATTTTATTAAGATAATTTAATTTTATAAATGAATGGGTATTATAAATTCTATTTATTATTTTTTACATATATTTTATAAGGTTGTTTCCACTATTTATTCTAATCAATTCCATGAGTAATTTACAATGATTTTATTTGACTTAATGAAATGTAATGTGATTAGTTTTGGTTCACAATTTCATTTCAAACCTGATATTTATACTTGTATTTATTTAAAATTATTTTGAGAATAAAATATAGCTATGTTATGGTATGGATATAGTTTTTGGTATGACCATGTTTTCATATGACTACTATTATTCCTTTTATAATAATTCATGGATATACTTCTTAGTGAAACATCATTACTATAAGAAAATATCATAGGATTTGACATCCAAATTTTTTTATCGTTTCCCAATTTCATAAATAAGTCAGGGTGGATACTACCAAATATAAATATTCTAATTTAATGATTAAATCATTTTTTCTCTGATATCGTTGGAAATCATTTCTAAAACAACTTATTATGATACATCAAAATCCATAAGATTCCCAGTTATTGATGATAGCGAAAATGTTAGATGTACTATGTTTTTGTTGAATATTTTCTTAATGTTACTATTTTGAGAGATCAAAAAATATAGATAAGACTAGTGATATAAACCATTGACCACTATTTTCATATTTCTCTATTTATAAGGAAATCATCCAGTTATACATTCTTATATAAAATCAAATAGTTATATATTCAAGTCTGTATAGTTCTTCTAATAATGTTTGATATCTAAATAATGAAATATTCATAAGTAGTATAAAACATCATTACAGATCAATGAATTTGAGATTGATTCAAACTCACACCTAGGAATATATAATTATATTCATCATAACAATTTGCACCATTATTGGAACCATGCCTTATGTTATAGAAATAACTTGGTCATGAGTTTTTCTTTTTTATATTTTAATATATTATCAAGATTTGCACTATGAATAAAAAATTCAACCCCTGGATTTATTTTTGTATATCTTATTCCATATAACATTGATTGATATCTTAATTTTCTTTCAAAGAAACTTCTTCCTTATACTTAACAAAATTGTAAGACTAAAAATCTATTTTAAAAGTCTATCAACTCATTTGTCTTGTAAAAAAAATTCTCCCTCTAATCTCATGTAGTCACTTCATACAAATTCATTATAAAAAAATATTCTTAGATCACTATTTTTAATTATGTTTATAAATATATATACATAATTTTAATATCCTATTTTAATCCAATAAAATCACCAACCATTTGGGTTATATCATTTAAACTTGATTAATAGGGTCTCAATTAATGAAAATTATACTTGAAATCCAATAACCTAATATATAATTATAAAATAATATATAACAAAGTATAATTAAATTATGTTTATTATGATTATTCATGATAAATATTTCCTCGTAGATTGAATCTAGGAACCCCTTATAAAAACATTAAATATATATCATTATTTATTGGTATTGACTTGTACCATCTATATCTATATGATCATAAATACTAACCAGCTATATCATGTATAGAGACATATAAAATATTGAATCCCATAATTTTAGTAAATTTAATCCATTATTTAACTTATAGAAAATTTGTTTATTTATATTATGATTCCATTATACGGCTAACATGTAGAATACATTATTCTTAATGAACAAAATTCCACCAATCAGTGTGGATATAAAACCATATATTTGGACTTATTTCATCTATGTTTTCAATGTCTCTAGAATATCTCCTCCAACTAATATTAGTGGAGTATTGGGTTACTATGATAACTCATGTTCATATAAATCCATAACCTCAAAGATTTTAAATCTTCTCTCTCTATCTCAAAAGTGATTTTCTTCTATCAAATATAAATGTAATATATATTGATCATCCATGTATGTTAATATCATGTATATGAATGTAACAATCGATGCAAATGATGTTTCTATCTCAATTTATGACTTTTGGCCTTAATAAACATCCCATATTAGAACACATATGGTTGTGACCTAATATTTTCCATCATATCCAATGATATCTATTAGTCAATATGGTTTATATATGATTAGTTGATATTTTAGAATCATATCTTAGAAGAAATGATATAATAAATGATATAAATTTAAGAATCATCATTTAAATTTTTCCACCAAGTCATTTTTAATATATATAATATGAGTAAAGGAGAACCTTTACACCATATGTAAACAACAAATAATTACATGATTTATGATATTATCCCACTAACTAACATTGAGGATACAATATATTTTAAAAAGTATTATTCAGTTCATCATGACGAATTCCTAAAACATCATGAATAATGTGAAATTACCTCTAACGGAAAACTAAAAATTTCACATGGTCATCCTATACTAATTACAAGGATTTATAGTGTGCCTCTATTTCTAATGGTTTATTTGTTTAACATTTTATATGATGTTTTAAGTATATAAGGTTATTTTGAAAAAGAAACTATAAAACCACTACAGATATATACAAGTAAACTATAATAAATTTTATTTTGAGAAAATATTATCTTTCAATAAATAGGTAATAGAGTCACATATTCTTTTAATCATTCAGTAAATGTCTGTATTAAAATATTTCATGTGTTACTAAAAATATCAGCTAAGTATACAGTACTTTAACCACACTAATCTCAAATTTTAAATAATATCTCCTTTTTTCGAAACATATAATGAGACACTCTTTTGGCCGTACACAATAAATACTTTAATCAATCAATTCATGTAATCAAAATTAGTTTCCATTCAATGTTGACATAGGAATTACACTTTCTTAACCTCATGTTCAATTCATCTTCTTTTAATGTAATTTTTTCTCAATGATGAGATTGAAACCACCTAATCGTATCTTCTATCATAAATCACATCCATTATTATTATCAAACTGATCTTCATTGGTCCCTAAATAATGATACTCATATATGGATGAAATATTATATTGTATATGAATAATACATTTCATGATTAATATAATTGAAGTATAATCTTCTGATCATGCAACACCCCGAGATTTCATGATAAGTATTCTTTTTAATTTATTTGATGTTCTTGTATTGTATGCTACACCAAGATTATCTTACACTATATGCCACACCGTATTAGCTTGCAGTATACAAAACACTATTCTTGGACATGTTACACAAAATTTCAAGTGCGTTTGATAGAAGTTATTCTACGAAACATTGAGTGTGTATATATATATATATTCAATGTTTAAATGAAATATGGTTGGATTCTATTATACTCAACAACAAAAGAATCTTGCACTATATGCAACCCTGAATAGGCTTCCATTACATGCAATCATGACCTTCTACGATAGCATGTGTAGTACGCAATACCGGGATTCACTAAATAACGATATTTTATTTAAATATTATATAAACTAGCCGTTATGAATAGTAATACCCACTTTTAAAAATTTTAAAAATTTTATCATTCAAAATGGACTTCATTTTTTGGATTCGGAATATCGAAATTATCCTTGGGTAAAATTTTGGTATTTTTCGGAAAACTTCCAATTTTTGATGATTAGTGAAAACACTGAGTTATTGGTTAAAACCAACTTTTTATTTAAATAATCATTTATTTTATTTAAATTTATTTTAGGTCAAAATTGAAACATAAGACCTATAAAATGATCAATGTAATTCATTGGACTCATTTTATAATAATTTTAGATATATTAAAATTTTATTGAACTTTTCCCCGTCTTTTACCCACCTCCTAGGAGAATTTAAAAATTTACATAAAACATAATTTTACCGCTTCTGTGAGTGGAATTTCAAAAATCCGAGAGACACAGTTAATATCAAGGAGTAAAATGTTGTTCAATAAGATAAAAATAATTTTTGGAGAACATTAACTTTTTAATTTTTACCACGGTTAAAAGTAAATAGGTTAATTAAGGGTAAAAATGATATTATTATTACACTAAAACATATCATAATTCTATTGAATAAGTGTAATTAGACCAAAAACAACCTTAGGAATAAAATATTACCCTTTAGGTCCACATGGATTAGATTACGACATTAATTATTATTTTATTTAAAGAAGAGTTAAAGGAGTTAAAATCAACGTTTAATAATAAAAACATTATTAATATAGTGTTATACATAAGATAAATTCGACTATGAATTTTCATTAGAAATATAATAACATCTCCTATATAATGGTATTTTATTTGAATTTTTTAGATATTAAATAAATTAATTTATTTATGTCACAATGAGGATGCAGTAATTACCTTATTAATGAAATATTAACCTAATTGATGTTATAAATACCCAAGTAAATGTAATTTGAGGCTTTTTATGAATGAAAATAATTTTCTAGGATAATATGACATGTTATTATTTATTTAATTAATTTTATTTTAACTAATAATTCTATTATTAATTTCACAAAAATCAATTACCAAATAGTGTCAAAATTGACATAGAATAGTTTTTTAATAACAAATATTATATTATTAATTGTTATTCTATTCCTAAAAATCTACGGTTCAGAAAACTGACTTAGATAAATTTATTTATATTAATAATGAACCACTTGGGGTTCTTTTGTCTTGATATAGTATGTCTATTAACAATATACTGTAAATAAACAAGAAGACATAGTAAAAGTTAAATTATTTAATATAGAGTTAAATTTAAATGATAAGGTTAAAATAGTAACCAAAACATGTCTAAAACCTATTGGTTGAGAGGATTTAGACCCATACCCACATTATCTTCGAAATAAATCAATTTGGAGCTATTATAAACTGAATATGACTTTATTATAAAATAATATTTTATGTTTTTCCTAAGGTGCCCCTCTCCTCCCTTATAAAAGGGAACCTCCCCCCTTTTCTCATTACACAATATTGGGATTTCATGATTGGCCAAAACCTTCCTTTATTCCTTCTAAAAATACCTAGAAACATTATAGGGGTTCTGGTCTCCTCAAAAGAACAACTCTAGTTCCTTAAGAGGGAGCTTAAAAGAGGTGTGTCGAAGAAGAGGTAATCTCTTCTTCCAGTTCTTTCATGTTTTCATTCTTCTTAAAATTATTCTTCATTAGTTGTTTCATTATAAAGTAATAAAAAAAGTATCACTAAATAGCGATAGGTTATTATATATATGAAACAACCCCATTTCACCTTCTATCCATCCTACGGAAAATGAAATCACCACGTGTGCGTACGTACGGAATATAGTTTCCACACCGTGCTGTAATCTTTTTTTCCACCACCACCTTACATGGCTGGGTATAATGGTGTAAATAATAACAATATATAGTTATTATAATATAATACTTATTCTGAGATATTATATCATCCACTCCAAGTCAATTCAATATTTATGGGAATGATATCATCGCTCGTGCGTATGTACGGATTACCGTCTCCACGACGCAATGAGATTCATTCTCCATGTTAACCACTCAAGATTGATAATAAAGTATATATAATGACTAATAATGAAATATATGACAGGATAAAATTGCTGGATTTATTTATATATGTATATATATGTCATCTACTTACTTCCATTCAAGTCAATATGGAAAAGAAAACAGTGTTCATGCGTACGTACGACCTACCGTCTCCATGAACGGTGTACTTCATTTCATTTATCTATCTATTATATATATATATAATAAATATATATGATATATAAATCATGATTTACATTCTGGAAGTAATTAAATCATTATATAAGTAATAATAATATCAATTACAACAAGTCCAAACATGTACAATAAATAAAACGATTTTACCCAAAACGTTCCTTTAACATGGAATTTAAAAAATAACGAGTAATATAAAGTCCTAAGTGAACCATATATGATATCATAACAATGAATATGATTCTATAATAAGAAAATTACATTATTTAAATTATTATATAGGAGTTTTGGATACATACAAAGCATATTGGATCTAAGGTAAGGGACAACTATTCCAATCGTGTTCTTATCCGAGATTGTTTATTCGTAAGTATTTAGTGGTGTTATATTTTTCATCCATGTCCATAAAAAATGTTTTTCATAAAGTGTTTAATATTATTCCATGTATTTTTAAAGTCGTTTTTACCCCTATGTGACTTTTACTTTTTGTTCTAGGAGGAATCTTTCTTTTGTTTACCATTCGTGGTACTTTTTGACTTTTCCAACAAAAGTACGAGGAGAATGATTTTTAACTTATACGACATGAACGGGTTTTAACGGTTTAATAACACCAAATTTTCATAAAGCTTATTCTACATGTTTTCATGATTATTTTCATATAAATCCTTTTCTTTTAAAATTTCGTTTCATTTTGAGAATAGAAAATGATTTTGATGAAGAAATGATATTTTCCTCATGAATTCTTTTCAAGTGTTTTATCAAAACTAATTTCCACCTAAGATGACATTATTAAGTATGTTTATGTTTCAATTATAATTTATCTATTATTTACATGGTTAGATTTTTCTTATGATGAAATGATATCCATTTCTTTTATATGGATTATGTTATGATGGGATGATGTTTATGAAATCCATTTTATTCATTGGGTTATTATGAATGATGTATGTTTATTTTGTTCCATATTAAAGAATAATTTCATTATGATATGGTTGGGACCTATATCTCCATATAATGCATTGGGTAAATATTTATATCTCATGAGATAGACATGGCTGGGACAGTAAGTAAATCTGGTTCAGTGATACAGGACTGGAATGGGGAGTGAACTCGATTCAGAAAGATACTTTTCCCACTAAGATGGTCTTGGAAGCAATTCCTTGGCTACTATGGAAATCATATCATGTGATTAATGGTTTTCAATAATTAATTTTTTTATTCCCATGCTATTTTATCATGATTTATGTTCCTTTATGACCTATTCCTTACGTACTACCATGATTTATTTTAGAACTCAATATTTTGATGTGTAAACTTTATGTTAATGTTTTGAAGTTCAAATGTATATGGTTTGTTTTATTTTCTCCACGAATACCCATACTAAGAATTTGATCTCACCCTTTATATGTTTTCTTTTCCCCGTGATATAAATAATGGTTTAGGTATGAAAAAAGGAAAGATCTTTATGGGAGATGTTGAAGACCTTTCACCATGATTAGAAGATTATGTTCTGAGTTTCCAAAGACACTAAAATATTACGGTCCTTGAGTGTTAGTTGTTGTTATGTATGAAGTATTCCATAGATGTAATTTAATGTCCATATACGTCAAGCTTTGGGTCTCTATGGTTGGTATCAGAGGAGACTTTTAGTCATCCTTTGGAAACTAGGATGTGAAATCTTATGTGAAATCCCTAGAGATATTTTTAAGGTATGTCTAGGGATGTCTCTAAGGTTAAATATAAATATAGGTTATAGTCCTAGAATTATGGTAAGGATATTAGAATTATACCTAAGATGTTAGATATTGAAGGTACTCCCCCTTCATTATGATTTTTTCCGCTCACACATTTTTTTTGGTATTAGAAAATGGCTGGAAACAGGAAGATTCACGATAATGGAAGATATGATGGACAATGGAATGATATTCTTCATGATAAATCAAATGAAATTGGATATAGAGGTCAACATATCATTGTTATTCCTAATTAGAAATGTCATAATATGATCAATAATCTCAACTTTTGAATGTATCTTGACTCAGATAATAATAGAAAGATGGAGTTCCTTGATGATCAAAGAGGAAAGAATGTTCAATTTCCCTAATGTAAATCATGTGGGAAGAGGAATCGGGGAGAATGTTTTAATGTAATTGGAAAATGCATTGGGTGTGGAAAATAAGGACACAAATCCAGTAATTGTAAAGTAAAAGTTTCAGTTAACACCATGGATAAGGATAATGGTATTGCTATGAAATCAACAATTGTTAAATATTTTAAATGTGGAATGTGCTGGCATTATGGAATCCAATGCCCTAAGGGAAAGTCTCATGATGATTATCCGCATGGTCATATCGGTAGTATTTATGTTGATGATGATGAAGCGACTAAATATGATATGTGAGATGAAATAATTGTTCAAGATCAGTCAATGGTTTAAGAATCTAGTGGAATGATTACATGTTTATCAAGAGTAATGTTGTATAATTAATCTCATTTTACTATGGAATAAAGAGACATCTAAGGATTGTTACACGATTGTTTTTCATTATGTATTTGAAAGTATATGTTGAATGGTACCGGTAACCATGAAATTTTATTCATATGTTTTTGGAAAGCACCTAATATTTTCATAAAGAAGGGAAAAGGAGATAATGAATTGTTTGATAGTATTAATGAGCTCATGACTATTATAAGGAAAAACTGATATCATGGTTTGAGTATATAGAATTTTTGGGATTTTGTAATATGTAAAGAGTTAACTTGTGAAAACATTCATGTTTTCACTATTGTTCAAGAGAATACATGATTAAGGTATTCACATGTTTGAAATGTGACCAACAAGATATATAGAGTAATATATGGGGGATAAATGATGGTATTCACATGCTCGGTAGATGAAATTGCTAGTAATTGTTTTCTCTATACTATGAGCTTGGATATAAGTATTTTGGATAAGCCTATTGATTGGAATGAATTATATTAGACATAAGATAGTACTGTTTAAGGCTAGAAATTTTTTTATCATTATTGTAGGAATGTTATTATAATGTAGTTTTAGAAAAAGGGACAACCTGCCGGACGGGAGAAAACATGGCACGTCGGACGAGGATGTACGAATAGAACCCACAACTGAAGTGTGACATGCCTTTATCGCATACCACTAGCCTACAGGAAGTCTCTGGTTAGTAGAAACTAGTGTTATTTTATTAAGCACAATGATAGATGAATTATAAGTCCATTTTAGCAACCATATATCATTAATCTCAGCATAGATGGACATATGTATATTTAATAAATTGTGATAATATTTTTGCAATAGAAACAGATGGAATGACATAACATTATATCACATGATATGTTGACACTTCACGGAAGACAAATTCAACTTCATTTCATTAAAAGATGAAGTGGAATTTGTTCGAGGCACAAAAAATAGTGAGATTGTACCAAAATCACGTAAGTATATCTCTTAATTCAAAAATATTCTTCAACATTAGAGAAATGATATTGAAAACCAAAAAATGTTGTCCTAGTGCTCTCATATCTGATGAATCAAATGGTACCTTAGATCATCACAAATTTATGGCTTTGTGATTGTTCGATTTTTCATAGCCATGTCCTCTACCACATTCCATCAGAACATAATGGTTATATTTCTCTTCCATATCCATATTTACACCTATTTTCTCCTATGTGGAAACTCAATGATGAGTTAATCTGGGATACCATTACATTTCATACATACCTTTTTAAATTATGATTTAGTATTCTTTTTTACGATGTGGGTTTCTATGAAAAAAACTTTCAAGTAGTAAACCATTTATAACCTCGACGAATTTGGAGGGCGAAATTCATTTTAAGGGGGGTAGAATGTAATAGCCTGAGATTTTATGAGAAGTATTATTTTTAATTTATTTGATGTATTGTGTTGTATGCTACCCCAAGATTATCTTACGCTATAGGAAACACCATATTAGCTTGCAGTATACACAACAATATTCTTGGATCATGTTACGCACAATTTCAAGTTCGTTGGATAGATGTTATTCTACGCAACATTGAGTGTATATATATATATTCGATATATAAATGAAATATGGTTGGATTATATTATACACAACAACAAAATAATATTGCACTACATGCAACCCTGACTTGGCTTGCATTACATGCAATCATGACCTTCCATGATAGCGTGTGTAGTACGCAATACTGGGTTTCACTAAACAACGATATGTTATTAAAATATTATATAAACTAGTGGTTATGAATAGTAATATAAACATTTTAAAATTTTAAAAATTTTATCAGTCAAAATGGAATTCATTTTTGGATTCTGAATATCGAAATTAGCCTAGAGTGAAATTTTTGTATTTTTCTGAAAACTTTAAATTTTTGATGAATAGAGAAAACACTGAGATATTCGTTAAAACTGAATTTTTATTTAAATAATCATTTATTTTATTTAAATTTATTTTCAGTCAAAATTGATACATAATACTTATATATGTTCAATGTAATTCATTGGAGCAATTTTATTATAATTTTAGATATATAAAAATTTTATTGAACGTTTCGCCGTCTTTTAACCACCTCCTAGGAGAATTAGAAAAGTTACATAAAACATATTATTACTGCTTCTGTGAGTGGAATTTCAAAAATCCGAGAGACATGGTTAGTATCAAGGAGTAAAATGTGGTTCGATAAGATAAAAATATTTTTTGGTGAATAGTAAATGTTTACTTTTTTCCCCACGGTTAAAAGTAATTAGGGTAATTAAGGGTAAAACTGATATTATTATTACCCTAACAAATGTCATAATTCCATTGGATAAGTTTAATTCGACCAAAAACAAACTTAGGAATAAAATATTACCCTTTAGGTCAACATGGATTAGATTAGGACACTTATTATTATTTTATTTAAAGTAGAGTTAAAAGTGTTAAAATCAATGTTTAATAACTAAAACATTTTTAACATAGGGTTATACATAAGATAAATTAGACTATAAATATTCATTAGAAATATAAAATGATATAATACATAATGGTATTTTTTTATAATTTTTATACATTAAATAATTTAATTTATTTATGTCATAAAGATGATGTAGTAATTACCATATTAATTTAATATTAACATAATTGATGTTATAAATACCCAAATAAATGTAATTTGGGACTTTTTATGAATTAAAATAAAATTATAGGTTAATATGACATGTTATTATTTATTTAATTAATTTCATTCTAACTAATCATGCTGTCATGCTTTTCAAAAAAATCAATTACAAAATAGTGTCAAAATTGACATAAAATAGTTTTTTAAAAAAATATTATATTATTAATTTTTATTCTACTCTTAAAAATCTATGGTTCCGCCATATGACTAAGATAAGGTTATATATATTAATAATTAACCACTTGGGGTTCTTTGTTTTGTTATAGTATGTTTATTAACCATATAGTGTAAAAAAACAAGAAGACAGGGTAAAAGTTAAATTATTTAACTTAGAGTTAATTCTAAATGATAAGGTTAAAATTGTAACCGAAACTTGTCTAAAACATATTGGTTGAGAGGATTTCTACCCATACCCATTTAACTTGGAAATAAATCAATTTTGAGTTATTATAAACAGAATATGTCTTTGTTATAAAATAATATTTTATGTTTTTTATAAGGTGCCCCTCTCCTCCCTTATAAAAGGGCACCTCCTCCATCTTCTCTTTACACAATTTTGAGATTTCAAGATCAGACAAACCCTTAAAATTTTCCTTCTAAAATTCCCTAGTAACATTATAGAGGTTTTGGTCTGCTCAAAAGACCAACTCTTGTGCATTAAGAGGAAGCATAAAAGAGGTGCGTCGAAGAAGAGGTAATCTAATCTACCGATTCTTTCATGTTTTTTTTCTTCTTCAACTTCTTCTTCATTAGTTGTTTAATTATAAATTAATAACATAAGTATCACTAATATACTGATATGTTATTATTAATATGAAACAACCCCATTTCACCTTCTATCTATCCTACGAAAAATGAAATCACTACACGTGCGTACCTATGGAATACCATGTCCATGCCGGGGTGTAATCTGTTTTTCCACCACCACATTACATGGATGGGTATAATGGTGTAAAGATTAACTATATATAGTTATTATAACATCATACAGATTCTGAGATATTATATCATCCACTCCGATTCAATTCAATAATTATGGGAATGATATCATCCCCCGTGCGTACGTACGGATTACCGTCTCCACGACGCGATGAGATTCATTCTCCATGTTTACCACTCAAGAATGATTATAAATTATTTATAATGAATAATAATTAAATAGATGACATGATAAAGCTACTTTATTTATGTTTATATATATATATATGTGTCATCTACTTACTTCCATTCAAGTCAATAAGGGAAAAAACATTGTTCATGCGTACGTACGGACTACCATCTCTATGAACAGTGTATTTCATTTCATTTATCTATCTATCATACACATATATATATATATATACTGAATATATATGATATATAAATCATTTTTTACATTATGGAAGTAATTAAATCATGATATAATTAATAATAATGTCAAGAACAACTAGTCCAAACACGTACGATAAATAAAATGATTTTACCCCAAACGCTCCTTTAACATGGAATTTACATACGAAAGAGTAATATAAAATCATAAGTAAACCATATATGATATCATAACAATTAATATGATTCATTAATATATAAATTTCATTATTTAAATAATTATACCATAGGTTCATATACGTACGAAGCATATCATACCTAAAGTAGGGGATAACTATTCCAATCTCGTTCTTATCTGAGATTGTTTATTTGTAAGTATTTACTAGGGTTATATTTTTCATCAAAGTCCATAAAAAATGTTTTCCATAAAGTGTTTAATAATATTCCATTTATTTTTAATGTCTTTTTTACCCCTCTTTGACCTTTACTTTGTGTTATGGAAGGAATCTTTCTTTTGTTTACCATACGTGGTACTATTTGACTTTTCCAACAAAAGTACGAGGAGAATGTTTTTTTAACTTATATGGAATGAACAAATTTTTAAGGTTTCATAATGCCTAATTTTAATGAAGCTTCTTCTACAAGTTTTCATGATTATTTTCTACAAAATCATTTTCTTTTTTAAATTACATGGCATTTTGAGAAAAAGATAATGATTTTGATGAAAAAGGATATTTTCCTCAAGAATTCATTTCAAGTGTATTATCAACACTATTTTCCATATAATATGGCATTACTAAGTATGTTAATTTGTCAAGAATAATATATCTATTATTTACATGGTTATATTTTTCTTATGATGAAATGATATCCATTTCATTTATATGGATTATGTTATGATGTGATGGTGTTTGTGAAACCCATTTTATTCATTGGGTTATTATGAATGATCTATTTTTATTTTGTGGCACATGAAATAATTATTTCATTATGAGAAGGGTGGGACCTATATCTCCCTCTAATGAATTGGGTAAAGATTTATATCTCATGAGATAGATATTTCTAGAGTGGCTAGTTAATCAGGTTCAGTGATACAGGACTGGAACGGGGAGTGAACTCGATTCAGAAAAGGGACTTTGTCCACTAAGATGGTCTTGACAGCAATGAATTAGCTACTATGGAAATAATATCAGGTGCGTAATGGTTTGACACAATTAAATGTTTTATTCCCATTCTATTTTATCATGATCGATGTTCCTTTAAGACCCATGTCTTACGTACTTCCATGATTTATTTCACAACTCAAAATTTTGATGTGTAAACTTTATGTTCATATTTTGATGTTCAAATGTATTTGGTTTGTTTTATTTTCTCCATTCTTACCCTTAATAAGAATTTGACATCACCCTTTATATGTTTTCTTTTCCCAAGGATATAAAAAAAATGTTTTAGGTATGAAAAGAAGGGAAGATCTTTATGAGAGATGTTGATGATCTTTCACCATGATTAGAAGATTATGTTCTGAGTTTCCAAGGACACTAAACTATTACGGTCCTTGTGTGTTGGTTGTAGTTATGTATTATTTATTTCGAAAAATTAATGTAATGTCCATGTTCGTCAAGCTTTGGGTCTCTTCATATCACTTCTTTAATTCATCATAATTTCCCAATAATAATTTTCTAACACTTGAGTAAAAAATGGAGTCGTATTTTATTGTATATTGAATATTTTTACTCTTTTAAATATGTTATAAATAATCTATTGGCCTTTTACTTGACATGATATTTTCAATATTTTGTTTAGTTTGTACACGATAAGGGTTGAGGAAGTAAATTGCTACTTTTTTTATCCTCTTGGTGAATTATTGATAAAATATCACAAAGTTATTTATCCATACATTAAATTTAGTCTTAGAAGATTAAAGATTATATATGTGGTAAGGATGAAAACATGGTACCTATTGACAATTTCTTATCAAAATGGAATCCATGACATACAAACATATTTATGTACTCAAATATTTTAATGTAACATTTGGTACGTAGGATAGACTCTTCCAACCTACACTAATATAGTGTACTACCAATATCTTTTATATTATTCCTATAATTATCATTTAATAGTGATATATGATGTAAAATCATTATGTAATCATCCATGTTGTTATATTATATCATCAACTTACCAAACTCACCTGATTTATTTAAGCATCAAAAATAAAAAAATTCTTACATGAACCACTAAAAGGCTTTCATTCGCATTATATTTCAAATAAATTTGTCTTATAATGAATAAAGGATTCTAGAACATAGAAAAACATGTACCATATTTTTCAATGTAAAACATATATTCCTATTTTATGATGTTAGTGCCTTCGAGTATATTCTCTATGTCAAGGAATAAACCTAGTGATAATTTTTAGGTTCAAATAATTTCATTCAATTTCTATAATTATATAAATTAATATTATAAGTTCATTTTTTTATTATATATATATATATATGTTGAAAAATAAATTTTATATTTTTTTGTTCTTCCATTATTTAATCAAGTCCCAAAAACCCTCACCTATGGACCTGGAATTTCACATCGTATTGATAGTTTTTTTGTAAAGGACATATAATCCCCATATAATAACATAGAATCTGTCCATGAAAATCATGATAATGTATTAAGGTATGTGGTCATTCCTGGTAAAAATTTGAATATACTTGATCTATTTAGTGGACTTCCTAATCATGAAATTTTTACCTAGATTTCCCAAATACATGACTCTTGAATTGTATTGGCTAGACTATGTCCACTAAATCCAATAAAATTTGGATATTTCAACCTAATTCCTTTATAAAAACCTATTTATAGAAGGATTTTAACCATTCTATGTCTATAAAACAACTTAAATCTATTGTTCAATTTCTTATCAATTAAATAATGGTGTAGTGTGATATAATATTTAATTGAAATTTTTTTGTTCATTATGAGTAAATTTAATTTTTAAATCCAATAAAATTTATTGTAAATAATATGTTGATTTTACTATAGTGATTAGCCATGTTTTGATAAAATGATTCAACATAATCGATTTATTTTGATTCGATTTTTTATGTAAATTCATTTATTTTTATTATTACGATCAATCATTAATAAAATAAACCTGGTTTCATATAATAATAAAATAAATATAATGAGGAAGGATCATGATATTTAACTATAGGATTGTTTATTGGGAATAAATTAAACATTCCCTTTAACACAAGATGAATTAATCTTTGAGTTGGGCTTGACTCGAGTTGCTGCATTACACCAATCGACATATTTATCACCTGAGTATGTTTCACTATTGGTACCTTTGATCCATATTGAACTAAATTCATGTGTCTGAAAGATCTATCTTTACATATTATTTATATCACAAACATGTGTGGGGACCAAAATATTTTTGGGTGGTTTCATAAAACAATCAATGGTCATGCAAGCCCCAACATAACAAGGGAGGGATGAAACAAAAGCCGTTATATCCATTTGATAAAAATAATTGAAAAATACAATATGGTAAATAATTTAAATATGTTTAACACATAAATAGTTTGATCTAATATCATAGTCATCCATGAAGGTAATTAATATTAACTTAAAATAATTATCATTCATCCATTTTAATTTATTTTTATTTAAAATAAAACATGAATTAATTAATCTGATTAATTTCCTAATTAATCAATTAATTCATTTTATCTTAATAGCCATTTAGTTTAAAAAAACATTCCCAATAAATTGTGATGATAAATAAATTAAATAGTTCAATATTTTTAAAAAATAATATAAGTAGACAACTTATAAATGTAATTGACATGACGGGTAAGCGATAAAACCACCCAACAATGTCCATATAGTATACGGTGCTCTAACATAGTTTTTCATGCACATAGAAAATATTTTAATTTCACATAATGCAATGTTAATATAGGACACATGGGAAACATGATAATTATGTTGCATGAATCTATTTCTTAAATATTGATTATACATTATATAATGACTATAAAAAACATGTAGTACAAAATTTTACATAGAAAATAATTAATAACACTGTATCATATAAAGTAAATCGTATCTTGTGTACTATTAATAAACGTCACATAAAATATAATGATATTTTTTATTGGAATAATTATTTAATTTTATTTTCCACATAATCATGTTGGATACATGGCATGCACATGTCATCCACATGCCATGTATATTTATTTGATGAATGTTAAAATTATATATGTAAGGATTTGGCATGTATATCCCCACATATATTTATGTGGTACATGGTTTGTACATATGGTTCACACTGTGTAACCTCTTTATTGCATGAATGGTAGTCTATACAGATCATGTATTAAATTCATCATGCATCTTGACTCAGTGTTTTCCATTTTAAAAAACCTGTGGACTACATGACATGTAAATGATTTATACGGTGTGTTGTCTAAAATACTATGATTTAGTCAAGTATAGTAAACACATGGTGTGAATTTAATTTACTGTATGTATAAAAAATAAATAATGACACATAATAAATGCATTTCATACCTGTGTAGATGACATAGGTACATGTTATGTATCATTAGGTTACACATCTTATTGTGATTTACTATCAATTCAATATCCTTATCACCTCTAGGTGGGTTCTTCAAAAATTATTACCTTATTTTAAATTGTTTCTTTGATTTATAAGTTATACTGATGAAGAATATAATGATACCTCCACAATAAGATTACTGAAATGAGTTTTTTATATTTAAAAACTGTTTTCTTGTGCAAAAAATTACAAAAATAAGTAAATATTTATAATTATTAATGTTTTTCCCTAAGACGACTAAAAGTTTTCGGATATAGAGAAGTGCATATTTAGCCAAGACTGAAGTCATCTATTTTCTAATATAATGAATAATATCCAATGTAGATGAAAAAAATATGACATGACCGAATAATTTTTTTGATAGAAATAGAAAATGATCATCGAAACAAAGAGAGGATAAATTCACATTAAATTTATAAATAATGATAATTCATGAATAAATACCCATATCGTTAGATCTTTCTTCACTGAATGTGTTTATTTTATAACCATTTATATCATAGTCTTGCTTATTAGAATCCCATTCAAGATACACCTTGGTTTTTTTTGTACCGTTGTTTTCTTAATGACAACCTAAAGTAGATAACATCTATGGGAAGTCCACGTGTTCTTCGTTGATATCATAGAATCCTTGGTACTACTCTTCGATGAAGAAAATTTGTAATGATCATCATGTATCACCCCATTTATCTATACTATGATCCCTTTAATCTAGAAGGATCGTCCCCTTTTCTCTCTTGTTTGAGGGGAAGGATCGGGAAAAATATCACTTCTCTCCTTTTTGAAGGAAACCCCTAACTAAATTTTTGTGGGAGAGAACTCACTAAATGGATGATTGGTGTTGTGAACAATTTATATCATTCTCAAAAATGACATAATTATTTATATATATAATTGGGGATAGAAAATTATTTAATTGAATAAAATATCTTGATAATATATTAATCCCATAAAATACCCCATGCCATAAAAAATAATAGTAATATTATTTTATATCATGGACTATGGAAACTCCTGCAATGGTAAATATTATTATAAAAAATATAAACTATTATTTATCACTAGAAATAAAAATAGTCATGCTCATACTCCAGATAATTTATTAAATTCTGAAATAATTATTTAAATAAATATTAATAACAAATTAATATAAATATTCTATTCCCAGTATGGTGAATAAATATTTATTTAATGTAATTGTAAAGAGTAATTATTTCATACCATTTTATTAGCTAAAAGATAATTTAACATTTATATTTTAATTAAATTAAATAGATACATGATGAATACATATTTATTTAATATTTGTGATCATTAAATAAGATATAAATATAAGTTATTAGTTGGGAGAAAAATATTTATTCCAGTAATTAAATTACTATGAAATTTAGTATAAATAAATGGGAATTATTAGTATATAGACCCTTAGGATTTTTAATCAACGTTATTAAGTGGTCTTTCCTAATGATTAAGATTACAGTCTACCAGTGGGTCAAGGCACCCATAGAGTAAGAATTTATTATCATATTAATAACAACCACATACAAATTCTTACTATGTAATATAATCTATTTTTATCGATATATCATCATGTTGGTTTTATACTCATTCCATCAACATATATGCTTCATACACCTTCCCTTGACTACTTTTAACGAACTCATCAATACACCACATCCAAAAGATTCAGTCTGATGGATCAATTCCAATCAAAGGATCATGATATCAACATCCATATAGATAGAAGGGGGAAACACATTCTTGAATTATTCATTAATAACATTTGATTCATGATGCAACCAATATACCCAACTTATCCATAAAATATATCGTCCTGGTTTTCTGTAATATAACAATGTGCATGAGTGTTGGTAATAATTAATAATTATCTGAAAGTATAAAGACTATTCCACATGCTCACATGTAGGAATATCGTATAACACTAATTATGGAAAATTATTATTACTGGGTTTATCCCCATGAACTCCTCTCTAAGAGATAATAATTGTGAACCTTTATGAGGTGAATCCCCATCCTCTTAGAATTATTCATAGCTACTGATCAATATATCTAGTGTCCCTTTATATAATTTCATTATGATTATATGATTTATATTTAATATATACATCATATAACCTCCTGGTCCTAATAATTGTGGGGATCTAATATGATCTATATTCACATGTTGTGTAATTTAGGTTATTTTCACATTAAATACATGTAGAATAATAAAGATCATATGATAATATTTTTCATTAATATTCATTATTTAAATATTATTGATAAACAATATTATAATGATGTTGGTTATAGGTAATTTTATATAACATTATGGATCTATAGAATCATCTAAATTAACTTATAATCATAATGACACAACATTAAATCAATATATCAATTTCATGGAATTGTAATCACTTACAAAAAAATTATACTTTTTTGAGTAATCTCTAACGAGCTGTTGGTGAAACCAAAAAAGATACAGTACAATTTGATAGACAAAACCTGTGGGTTTTGGGTGCTTCACCTTGTTATGATAAAAGCCAAAATACATTGAAACCCTAAGAAAAATATATTAAATTTTTGGGAATAAAATAGAAATAATAATATAGAGATATAGAAGAAAAATAGGAAGATAAGAAGAATATACATCCTTCCTTGGTCAATATCCCATGGAGATGAAGATTGGAGGATGAGAGGAGGATCGTCCTCTCTTCCCTTGTCTAAGAACCACAACCAACTGCATCATGAAATATGACACTATGTGGTTTTCTAACATGGATTTTCAAACTATTTGTATATCGTACATTTAGAAATATTTGTTGGAAAAAGATCAAATATTGCACTATTTTTTCTACAAATTTATATTTTTTTATTATAAAAAATATATAAATTTGGGTGCTTCATAATTTCTATGTAAATGGTATTTCAGTTATATTAGAATAATTTAGTGTTTCATAAAAATATTTTTCAATGGAGTTTTACCAAAAAATTGATGATGGAGGCATGCATGTTTGTTAAGTCGTCCACATTTTGAATCTGTTGTGATGTTTTACTTGTATGAGAGGGATAACCATATATTTTAATGTTATATTACTATATATTCATAATTGGTGTATGAAACAAGTTGATTTGATTTTTTGATTTAAAATTCATAGTAACCATTTAATATTATTTTTGTGTAGATGTTTTTTAGTGTAAGAACATTAATGTATTATATAAAGAATATTATGGAAAAAATGGGTATCCATTACTAAGGTACATGACACAAATCAACATCATTATGTGGTGTCATAGTATAAGATAAATGCCAAATCCTGAATAATTCATGGGAAGGGTTATAATAATAGTCTTAATGTTTCATCCCCCAATTTAAATAATAATTATTACTTTATTAAATTTATATTATACAAAAAATTCAAAATTGTATTATTTATTTATTTCATTTCGGTTCATATTAAATTGGTAAATACATTCAATGATAGCACACAGATAAATAAATAAGTTTTTATCAAGAATTTGTGTATTTTGAAATTATAATAAATTTTGAAAAAATATATAATTAAATTGATGATCATTCATTTTAGACTTATAAAATAATTTTAACTGTTTCAAATTTATGATTTAGTATCCAATTAGATTAAAATTTTAAAAAATAAAAAAATATGATTTAATGTTTCGGTCTAATATGTGATTTGTACATCCTTTTGTGGTTTATATGATTGAATTATGTGGGTGTCTGACCTTGTTTTGAAATAAAAATATAAGAAGATAATGATATATACTATGTTCACATGAAGTGAGATCAAAACACAAAAGGTTTTGAAATATAGAGTTTGGAAACATGATGATAAAATAGTGAGAAATATAAACATAGTACATTATAGTTTTTATAATAGAAAATTTAAAGTAATTGAAAATTAATAACTTTTGAAAAAAAGGAACTCAAAATTTAAAAAAGAGAGGAAAAATTCAAAATTCAAGATAAGGTTTTCAATTTAAGCTATTTAAAATAATTGGAGATGAATTGAAAATTGCATTGTCCAATAATTCGATGACATTAATTAAATGTGACATCTTATGAATATTCATAATAGTATAGAACTGACATTCATGAAACATGCTATATTAATCCAGCTGGTGATAGATTCCTATAGTTAAGGGATGTGATTATTTAGCTGACACAGTTTCATCCGATTTAATATGGGGAATATTTTTCTATAGTTATTTTGATGAATAACCAGTTAATACTACTGGCTAGAGATATAATACCGGTCCATACTAGTGAGAAGGTTTTATAATTTTGGGAGTATGTATAATATTCCTATAGTTTTGGGAGGGTCTATAAATATCTATTTACTTTGGTAAATAGTTCGGATTTGTGGACTGGATTTAGAATATTCCGAACCCAAATGTATTTTCTAACAAGATTACAGTGGATATTCTTTCTTGTGGTCTTGATATAGAAATGAAAACGGTTTATCCACCCACATTGGGGGTGAAACTTGTAAAAATAAATTATATATTCCTTCATTTATATTATATATTTCATGTGATTGTGAATGTGATTATGAATTTTTGTGATCCAATCATCCTAATAGGTGGAATAAGTCAGAAAAAATATCTGTTAAAGTTGATGTTGAATTAAATTGATAAAAATAGTTTGAAGTGATTCACCACCCCTCTTAGTGTTACTCTAGAGTCCACTTGGATACTCCTTCATGAATAATCAATCGGCCTAAATTTCAAGCATCTTATAAAACATGGAGTGGATGTGTGAAAGGATTTTGATGATATCTCATATGTATTTAACTTGATGAAATATATAAAAGAAAAATTCTATTACCATAGTAAATCAGTATTTACATTTGACAATATATTCAATAAAACAATGTTTTGATTCAAATGTACCTCGGTATATCAAGAATAAAAAGAACAAACGAAAAACAAACATGTATAAAATCAAGCAGTATACCATATTGGGTGGGACAAAAAAGGTGATTGGGTTTTCTACAACCATTAATATTATTTGATCATTTTATTAAAAATTATATCACATATTGATATCATATTCAACTATAATGATTAGTGAATCCAGCTTAGAAATTAGTATAAAATGTCCGGATTTAATATTAAATTAATTTTATAACTAAATTGGATTTATTTTAGATACAGTAATGTTGAATGAGAATAATTAATTAATTTTATTGTTCTACAGACGCATCTTCTCTTTAGTGTGAGATACTAGGGATCCTCCATTCTTTATGGAGCATTCATGTATTCCAAAACCATTCATGTATATAGATGTATTAACTAGTGGTGTTATTTCAAAACCATTCATTGAATTAGAAGACACACTCACACATCATCCATGTTATATTAATATATATATTTAAAAGCCCATGTTTATGTACATATATACACACATTAAATAACACACACATAAGAAAATAACATAACATTGTCACTCATGAAGTAGGAAAACAATATTAAAACATGTCCATGATAAAAAAGTAGATGATCAAACAACATCAACATAAAAAAATTGAGAACCCCTCATCATCCCTTAAAAACAAAATTCTACTAAAGTAATATTTTTCATTAAATAAATACTGAACA
This sequence comes from Viscum album, assembly GCA_963277665.1. Lineage (NCBI taxonomy): Eukaryota > Viridiplantae > Streptophyta > Magnoliopsida > Santalales > Viscaceae > Viscum > Viscum album. The sequence goes on along the minus strand of OY728155.1, from coordinate 1,491,222,121 downwards.
CCCAATATAAGTCTTTAGTGTTGTAATCCAGGTTATTAATTAATGTATTCATAATGTAATAAGTGTTATTTATATCCCTATAAACATTGATATAAATTAATCCAATCATCATTCAAACAATTTATGAAATGACTAATTTTTTTTTCAAAATTAAAAAGATAATTTTTCTATATAACTTAAATAAAATGTATATTTTTTCCCAATAATTAATTCAACCTTCAATAATGCGATAAAATTGGTATTTTGTTCTATTTATCTAGCATATTTCAAGTGAAAAAAAAAATACTCTAACTGGGAAAGATAATATTTAGTAAAATATCTCATTTCCCTTCATTATTTCTAATATTCATTATCGGCTACAACCAAATAATTAAAAAATCATATCAATTTAACATTATCTTATATTAATTTACCCACTGACATAATAACTATAGTTTTTGGTCCACTAAATAATCATTACATGGCCTATAATATATACTAATTTTTTTCTTATATGGTATCATTTTTCCTATGAGATGACCAATTTTGAATCTCTATACTTAACCTACTAACTAAATAACTAAATGTGTTGCACATTATGTGGTCACACAATGTAGAACCTATATGGAAAATTATATGACCAACATAAAACATTAAGAATTATGGAAATAATGGAAATAATAGAAACATCCTATAATTGAAAATACCAATCATAGAATATAAAAGTTCATACACTAGTGATGTAACTGGATAATTAATCACTCAATTTGTTATCAGAATTAGATCAATGTTTGTCCATTGGTGTTGGAGAGAACTCTATATTATAAATAAAACCATTTTATTATGGTAATGTACTTTGGTAATCAATAAAATAGGTTCCCTGTTAGAATATTAAAATATATAAACCTACACACACAGTGGTTCTGTATGAGAATAAGTAGTTATTCAGTGCATTAAATGCATATCAACATCTAAAAAAAATAGTCATGAATGAAATTAGATGGCATAATTAGGGAGAAAAGGGTAAATGAAATAACACATCATAAGTTAATCATTAAAATGAGTACTTCCTAAGAATAAACTCCCTTATCGCTATAAGATGGAACTAAAAAGACTCGCCACTTCATTGTAGTCTTAGAGAGTAATAATAAATTTTTGAAAGTAGAAATTCAATATGAGTAATCTCACAAAAATATATCTCTTTTATTAAATTCATGATTAATATTATAGATAACATCCTATCATTAGAGGGAAAAACAACAAATATATCTCTATCCATATCTATATTCACTATCTGATGTCGTCTATTTCAGTTTATCTGTACCACTCAACTATATTTGGCTGTCATCTCCTCCTTTGGGAATAAAATCAATGTTGCAATTCTAACTTGAATCATAAAATATATCTATCCAATATCACATTGAAGATAGGCCGGCCAACACATCATGTTTATTAAATCTATTTATTGCAACATGCATTATACTTCATTATGTAGAGTGTAATATATGATTCATATAATTGAATATCTCATTTCATGTATCAATCTACACCATTCTGTTATTTGAACCATATTATTGACATCTATTAAAGGTATTAACTATTCATGACATGGAATTGAAATATGATGTGACTGAACATATCCTTAATATTATTTTATTATTAGTTAAATTAATCATGGGGTGACCAAACATCCTTGCATTATAATAGTTCATCATATATTCTCAAGAATCTTAAACCCTTATATCCATTCTATTAAAAAATTCCACCACCACTCGATGCATTTTCTCCTCTTTTGTTGGCAAAACTATTATTAATTGTCCCAACCATCACACTCACAACACCATAACAACATAGAACATTACTATCTTTAGGCATCAATGAATCCCAAAACTTCTATTTCTTAACACCACCATGACATGAAATATTCATGTCCATGTAAAAAATAATATCACCAGTTATGGTAAACAATATCTCCCTCTTGATCATACCCTCATAAATAAAACACTACATAAATTTTAAATGACAATATTCATGGATTCCCTGTCCATCACATTAGAAATGGGCATAACATGCAGATTATTTCTAAGAGACGAGCTATGTTTAACTAAATCCCACATCTTCTTAAGTAAGAAATAAAATATAGATTCTAATAATGCTTCTATTTTTCATATTTTTCATGAATATTATTAAAAATAAAAAAACTCTTACTTAGTCAACAATACAAGACAACCCTGTAAACATATCATGAGTGTATTTTAATCTACATGAAGGATTTGATACAATATTCATGATAGATTCCGTGAGATTTTATCCTTTTAATGACATCATTATTGTTATATCATTCTCCATTGGTTCTATCATGGTTAACAAAAACATTTAAGAGTCCTCATAGTGGTATTAGTGATTTTCCATTCTGGTATTAATGGTGGATATGATATTTTCATCATGAAAAGGTAAAGTGTATTTGACTCATGATTCTCTATTATTATGAAGTTTTTTCCCATAGAAATGAAACAATTCCAATTTAGATAATATATACAGTTCTTGAGTTTTATTTTATCCTATAAAAAATATAAATATGGGAGTGAACTTCTTAATATGCATATAGGTAGGTCTTAATTAGGAGATGAGCACATCCCGAGCCACCACAACTTGGTCTCCTCCTACTCTATACCAACATGAACCGGGCTTTCCTCTAGATACCTGGCACACCTCTCTATAATTGACCTTTATTGGGCTCAATGTGTACCAATTCACAAATCTTATATTGGTGTGGTTATTATTGACCAGTTCATCCTTTCATCTAGAATCTATCTCCTATAATTTAATTTTTACATCATTTCACAACTAAAAATATATTGATTTTTCAATTTTAAAAATGAAATTATAATTTATATATATATATATATATGTATATATTATTTTATTATAAAATTAATTTTAAAAATTCCTTTCCAAAAAATGAATTAAAACAATTAATAATTGTAATGAATTATAAATTAAATGGCAATATTAATGAATTGAATTTGAAAGAAAAAGAGCAAGAAATAGGAATATCAAATGCCACCACTATTAAACATTTTGTCTTCAATAATATAATATCCAGTAAATCAAAATGTAATTTCATTCTATGAATATTTATATTTCAAATCAAATAATATCAATATTGAAAAAATAATTTTTCATATTAGTATATCTCTAAAAATCCACAATTTCTAATGAATTCAATCCAATTATGTGTCATACTTTACCCCTTGAAAAAATTAAGATGCATCTACAAAAATCAATTAAAATTTGTTAATTCATTATTTCTAAAGATTCCATTTTGAGATCTACCTCACCATAAATTTTTTATCTCATTATATATCAATGTAAATATTTTACCAGTCATATCCTCATACCTCATGTAAATTATCACAACTATAAGATATCAATGCATCTCAAATATCCACCCCATAGAGAAAATATCAAAATTAATCACAAGGAATTCACATTAAGGATCAAATGAATCTATGGATTTTTGGTTGGAAGGTAATGATTTGAAAACTAAAAAAATGCTCAAAAAGAATGTTTATCTCTATATAATATTTCTTCATATAAAAAAGCGAATATTCATGAAAAATAATATTAATTAAATATGTCATAACACCCATTTTCCCTAACTCAATAAAATAATCATTAAATTTGAAAAATAAGTTCAAGTGTATTAAATAAGGATAAAAATTTCATGTTAGGTTTGAAGGAGAAATGGGTATACATTAAAATTACGTAATTGTATAAAGTGTGTGTAGCTACCACAACCCCAATATACCTTAGTAGAAGACTACTTCAATACATTGGCATAAGATACAAAGAATCACATCCTAAAGGACCAAATATTTTATTAGTATTGGTAAAATAGATGCACACATTATTCAAATATTATATTTGAAAACAAAAATTACAAATTTTTCGTAAGAATATTTTTATTCACTCAACTATATCCTTGCATATCATTCACTATACATTTCCTATATTCATGGGAAGATAAATATAATAATTGATAGGTCAAATGATTAGTAAGTGTTATGTAGTGTAAAAGTTATTGTGAATCAATAAATAATAATCAATATATAGTGGTAAATAACGGGACACACTTGAAAATTAATCAATAACCTATATAGTATAATTATATAAGGCACCATTGATATATAAAGGTATATAACTAGTAACACAGGTCATTTTATAACTAAATTGATATTGAGATACATCTAGTGATTATAACATTGTGAAAATATCATGGATAATAATAAGTAAAATCTTAATAATGGAAATTATTAATTATTTTATTTCATGATATCAAGAATCTTAATCCCTCTACCATCAATACCATTCCACAAAAGATCAAAACTATAGGTAGAAACCCATTTAATGATAGATTAATTAGTTCTATCATAAGACTTACCAATGCATCGAGTGACCGTATAATACAAGGGACCACCCATTAATTTAGGTTTAAAATATTCCTCATATATCAAATAATAAATTTTATTCATAAACCGTGTGAATTATCATGAAATAAATATATTGAGTAAACGATAAGGTTTATTTAATATTTATCCAGTTAATAAAATATAATTGAATGAAAAAAACCAAATGTAAAAAATGGTATATGTTTTATAAAATAATAATCTACATAATATGTTATATATATAATTAGGAGAAATTTTATATTCAATAATCATATTAAAGTGAACATTTCAACGGAATGTCATTTTCTACAAAAATGAATCAATGAAGTGGATGCCAATAGTATCCTTAGTCAAAATAATCCTTAACAATCTAGAGGAAGAATAAATATGGTTATAAAGCTATTATTTTCAATATTTATAATATATATTACTTTTATATAATCCCTTATAATTAAATAAATTCAGATAATTTTCAGAATTTCTTGTATTTTTTTGATATTTTTTTGTTAAAATATGACAAATGATAAATTCTGGAATTTTAATGTTTTTTATGACTTCTGTTTTTCAATAATAACTATTAAAATTATTATCCAAATAGAGAGATTATATGATTATAAAATCTAATTATCTATTTGATTCAACCTCTTATTCATGAACTATTGCCAATTCAATGTTCCACGGGCCCATAATAATAAATCAAGTTGAAAATTTCTTTTCTCTATCACAATGGACCCCACCTCAATAAATGAGGTATATCATTGGATAAAAACCACTAAATAGGTTCAAAATAGTACTCCAAGTTTAATGTTCACATTAAATATCCTAGATAAATTAGCTCATTAATTTAGTCTTTTCATGCACCATTGTGGATTTATTTTAATAGTATGTTTTTAAAAAAATTCTACTTCATTATTAAAAACATAAATTTTTCAAAACATTTCCCAAATATTTGAAATTTTGTGGGTTTATATCAAAATATTTGTATAAAATCTTTTAAGAGGGACCACTAGTGATTTTTATCCATCTATTGGGAAGAAAAAAAACTTATATAGGGATGATTCTATAGTAGAAAATTTTATTTTCTTTATTTTCACTAATTATTTATTTGCTGTTTTCTAATTTCTTATTCTTACCGCTCCTTTATGAATACCCTTCACATAGATGGGTATAATAACTTGTTATTAGGGAATTATAATTTTTCTCTTTTTTAATTTATGTGTTCATGATCTTCATATTTATAGACCAATTTCTCTCTTTTTAGAAGTTTCAATCAATTTTTAATAGCGATTTTTACTATCATGTATGATGTTATTTGATTTTAGATTATATTATTATTATTTACCTGGTCAATGATCGTTATCCATATACACTAGATTTTTTTATATGACAGAATATATCAGAGATTCATAATTATATACTTGATGTTCTCCAATTCATGTTGGAAATATCTGACACATTGGAAGGAGTTTAGACGAAGATGAGATTTTATAAATGTTTACTCTCACCATTTTGTTTTTACCAAGGGAGAGAGTGGATGTGACTTTAGAATACAACTTTTATCAACTTGGTGGAAGAGTATTAGATAAATTAGAACTATGATAGTATAAAAATTGAAAAACTGGCCCTAACATGATCATCCTTATCATATAACAAATTTTAATTACTTTCTCTACAAATTTTTTGTCAAACTTTTTCTTAACTGTATTTTCTATTTCATTATTTTTTTTCAAAATAATACAATTTCAGGATCACTATATTTCCTTATTATTTAAAGGTGATATATTCATTATTGTGAGATCATCTCCGGTGACACCCTAGGTTATCCAATATACTAAATTTTTACTTAGTAACTATAATTTTCGTCACACCCAATTATAGTCAAATATAAAAACATGGTTTCACTTCTAGGGAGGTGGTCCCAAAAATCAAATTTTTCAAATTGGATGACTATTGAAACTAACACAGATCTTTTCCCACATTATCCTAAAATTGAATGAAACTTGTTTAATCGAATTCAAAATCTTAATTTGATGTCATAATTTGAAAAACTTTCTCTTAAAGATGTAAGTGAAACTTAAAGTGTTCACTCTTAGACTTTCATCAAGGATGAAAATATAGACCAAAACCATAGATACATATGTTACATACAGTTCCTTAATTAAAAAAATAATCATTCCATGACATAAAAAAATTGAGATAAAACCTACCATGATCTCATTTAATAAAAAATTTCATGACTTGGTAGGATAATAGACATGAAAACATGTAAATGAGTTTAAATATGTCTTATCTACTTTCATACCCTTATGAGTAGATTATAATCATATTAAGTGGAAGGAATTACAAATTTAATTTGAAGGAGCTGCCAAAAAATAGTTTTATATGCTACCTCTAAGAGTTTTTTTTTTCTGGAATGCCTATCTATAATGATTCATGGAAATATTTTTCCCAACCTATAGGAAAATGACAATCATAAATGAGATTTGGGACATAAAATATTAATCTAAAGAAACTGTTTACCATTACTTGGATAGATTTAAGAAGATATGTGATATATGTCCATAGTAAAAAATTAAGTGGATTCCTATTATTGTTTTATTATAACATGTCATAATATACTATGACAGATACCATCAAGATGCATCATATAGAAGAACATTGATTGACTAGAAGAATTAGGGGCTTGATTGAGAATATTTCATAAAACTCTCAACTATTTGGTACAAGAGGCACTGGTATAATATCTATTCATGAAGTAATAACATATCATCCATAACCCTTCTTAAAAAATCAGATTTAAGAGATAACCTGTTGTGTGAGATATATGGCCCTAAAACAAATAAGAGAACAATATGAATTGGCAATGATATGTGGATTTTGCTAATCAAATTTTCGTTTCACTAACCAATGAATGTTGTGATGTAGACTGCATTATGAGGAAATTATAATAGAATAAAGGATTAATAGAGCCTAACAAAGTAAAATATGGGTTTGGAAATCAGTAGTATTAATCTAGACCCCCATACCAAATCTTGTTTCAATTCCAAACCTCATTCGGGAAAAAATTCCCAAAACCTCTACCATTTCAAAAAAAGAAATCTTATAACTAGATATCTTAACAAAAACCACCCACATTTCATGGCCCTATTAGTAACCAAACAATATAAAAAACATCTGGTGTAATAGATATAATACATGATTTAGGTTTATGAGGATATATTTGATAATCCACCAAACATAGAGGGATGTCCTGTTGAAATTCAATAAAAACACATAGGAAAAAATACGAGCTCAAAATATTCAAAACCTAAAGGATAATTTCAACATTATAGCAATATGATATGGAAAATAACTCTCACTACTATCCACCCTTGAACATAAAATAGGACAACATATTCTGAGGGAGAATGATGTGGGGAATTCTAAAAATTCTATGAAAATTTCACAAGAAGAAGAAACTAATGAATATGAGGATAAGGATAGTCCAAGGAGGAAGAGATAATAATATATATTATAGAGAAAAAATGGGGTAATAAGTACGTACCTACACCATTTCAATCTACGATAATAGAATCAAATATATTAATTAAAGAATCACTTGGAAGATAAATTCTGGACAACTTCTAAAAATTAGAAATTAATATCCCCATGATTAAATAACCCAAAATAAATTCCAAGGAATAATAAACCTTTGAATGATATTTTCACCAAGAATAGTATAATTCTAGGGAATGAGATAATCAAATTTGGAAGAATTGTCTCAACCCTTATCACACCATAGATTCAAATCAAATGGCAATATTCAGGGAATTTTTTCATTCCATAAACTTTTTGTTATTTTTTTATCTAATGATTTATGTGATCTAGGAGCTTTAATTAATATATTTCCTCACTTTGTGTAAAATTATTTGTATATGGGAGACTTTAATCCCACCCAACTGGTGGTCCAACTTAAAAAATATCCATAGATTTCCCTATAAGAGTTATAGAGGATGTTATTATGAAACCCAATGATCACTTATCCCTAATTGGATTCTATGTTATGAATATGTAAAAAATAATGGATTCCATCACAATCACCCATAATTTTTGGGAGACCATTCATACATATAGAAACAATTATCATTAATTTCCTTGAACGGACACTCATAGTGGCGTTTGGAAATAGAACAGTCCACATAAATTATTTTGACTCCATGAAGCACCCATCATATGGTAGCTCACTATTTTCACTCGCCCATGATGTTGGTACCGATCCAATTGATAAATCATGTTATTTCAGGTACCCATTTCTCCCAAGGATGAATATAAGTCTACCATTATATTCTTTATAAGCAATTCTTATTATAAAATTATTCCATTTTGATTATGTAATTCTCAAAACACATTCTATAGGTACATGTAAAGTTTATTTTCTTATCACATTGTATATTTATTAGAGGTTTTCATATATGATTTCACAGTTTTGAGAATTTTTTTTACCATTTTTTGAAAAATCTTGAAAAAGTTTTAAAATAATTCATTGGATAGAATATTGTTTTAAATTTTTAAATTTTTCATTTCATGGATCAAAGTGGAATTTAAAATTGTAATTTTATTACAAATAAATTCCTTGATGTGGATAAATAAAAAATTAAAGTGAGAAATTTATTTCTTTACCCATCTTGTTTGAAACATTTTAGATCATTTTGTTGGACATGTATGATTCTATAAAACGTTTATCAAATATTTAAGTAATAATTTTTCTTTATATCAATATTACATTTTAATTATGATTATTTTAGTTTCAATAGTTACTATAGTGAATACTTTAATGAGTCGATGATAATATTGATTACACCACTAGTTATGATGTGACCAAATTGTGAAGAACCATTCGAGCAACATTGGGATGTGTTTAACCAAGTTATTAGAGAAGTACTTTCTCAAGGATGTGAGGGCATTTTACAAGTCATTTCTTATACCTCAATAACCTTATATGTGGTCGATTATATTAAAAACCCATAGAAAATTAGTTTTTATCAATTATATTTACTTTATAAAGATTTAGATCATATCTTATTGTAACAACTGTCACTATGTATTCTGATAATGAAACATTTGACTACTTAGGAAAAATGACTAATCTATATTAATTTGAGTTAGATGATTGATATTGTAGGGGGTGTTTAATATAGAAATAAAACATAATGAGGGTTTTGATGACCATGCGACCAATCACTTAAGTAGATTTCCAAACACCGTTGAAGCTTAAATTCCAGAAAAAGAACCAGTAAATGAACACCTTCCAATAGATAAATTGTACTTGATTGAAGGATAAGTGACAAGGTATGATGAATAGTTCAATTATCAAGTAACAGCTCAGGTCCCATAAAATTTTATTTCCCAATAAATTCAAATACAAAAATCTAAATCCAAATATTACATTTGCGAATATTCATTTCTTTTGAATATTTGCAACAGTCAAGTGATATGAATATTTCTTCATGATATTGAAAATGATTTTGTTTTTTATTCCTGTCACACATTATCTTCTTTAGGAATATTTAGACCATAAAGGATATTCAGTAATCTTTTAGAATCTAGAATTAATTATACTGCCCATTTTAAATAAGTGAATTAATATTGAAAATATGTGTGAATATTTCTATTTTCTAGGTATATTTCAAAGATATAAAAATAAACCAAAATCCTCTTAATTTTAGTGATATTTTTTATGCCTGGTGGTTTTATTTTATGGGTAATTTCCTAATTTCATTTTTAAATTATTATATAATTCATACTATTGATTAGTTTTTAGAATAGGTGGACACAAAATCCACCATTACTGATGATGCTAAATTTATTTGTGATTTTTTCATCGATAACATATTTTGTATGTTTGGAGTGCCCAAATCCATCATCAGTAATAAAGGTACTCATATTTTAAATAGGACAATAGTGGTTTTTTATTAAAAGTATAGGGGGGCTCATAAAACATAAACACTCTATCATCTATAGACTAATGGTTAAGTTGACGTATCTAATAGGGATATTAATGGAATTTTGGCAAAGACTGCTAAACTGAACAAGAAGGATTATATCCAAGGTTGGAATACACATTATGGGATTATAGGAAATCCTAAAAAACACCAATAGTATTGATTACATATAGATTAAATAATGGGAATTCATTTCACCTATCTGTGGAATTTGAATAGAAGACACACCAGGCTTTGAGAAACCTGAATTTAGATCATAAAGATTCTAGAAAAGAGGAAATAATTCATTTTTTGAAGTTTATGTAAATTAAAAGTGAAGATATTTAAAATTATTATATTTATAAATATAGAGAAATAATGTCTCATGAAAAGGTATCAATACTGATAGAATTCCATCTGGGAGACATAGTACTGTTTTTCAACTCAAGACTCAAGCTGTTGTAATGTAATTAAACATCATTCTATATTGGATGGTCCATTTTATGTCACATACATATATAATTTCATAGTTGATTAGATTTTTAAGGATGGGGTTTATGATCCATTTATTGTCATATTGACATACTATGAAGAAATTTCTTGGGACCATTCCCTGAGATCCAGTGGAGGATATCACAATCCTCCAAGCTATTTATCAATAAAATCCATTCAGTTGTACCTCTTCATAAAACATTATTTATTAATTTGATTAAAATTAATATATTACTACATTTAAAATGTAAATAATTTATTTATGTACACTACATAATTTAATTTTAGGTGAGGGAACCATTGTAGTTTATGAATTCAATTTTTTCCTGTTTTTAAAATAAAGTGTTTTCCAATTTTTTTTTAATTTTTCACTTTCCCATTAGGATTATACACCATTTATTCATATTTATTATATCAAATAACATAATGAGAAAATAAAATCACTATTTATTTAACCAAAATTTGATTTTTTGATATGAAAACATTAGGTTCGAAGGTAATATTTTATTAAATGATTGTGGTATTTCTATTATTTTAAATTCCCATTTTCAAGAGAACCCTTTTTATTCTGGACTTAATTGTAAATTTAATCCTTTTATTACTTATAATTCATGATCTTCATATTATTTTATCCAAATTACAATCTATATCTTCCTATACAAAATACCCTTGATGTGAAATTTCATGATCTAGTGGAACTAAAGTGTGGGGAGAATTTTTCTTTTGTTGAACTACCTCATTTACAGATACATTTGGTGGAAAATAAAATTTGGAATAGATGTGTTTTCATCTTAAAAATTTATATTTTTAATGTTATTACATTATATATATTTAATTACAAAATATGTTTTGTCTTTCTAGAGCTTCCGACAGATAAATAAGGATGTTCCTATCTGGAGCCTTTAAAATAAGAGAAGAGAAATGTTATTTTTCCTGGTAAAATTTTGATGGTGTGAGATGTCCATGGGATTTTCAATAATTCCAGTAGATTTTTATGTACCAAGGTTTGTGTGTATGAGACCATACATTATTGAAAATTATAATCATAAAATTTTCCAATAAAAATCCAAACCATCATTTTTTTGCCTCTAAATATCTAAAATAAAAATCCTACCAACTAAAAGTCATATAACATAAATAAAAATTCTTCCTGATAATGACATGTCTTTGACTGAAAGTAGTTCAATATGTAAAAATTTATCAATAATATTGTGACACGAGAATGGATTTGGTTGAGAAAAGAGTTGGTGAAATTTGACATTTTTCTGATGAGAGAAAATAAAAGTGAGATAAGTTTTTTATGTGAATGGTAGGATAAATAAAGCAGAAATATATTGAATTATCTTAATGGAAACCGTGAAATGATTTTTTAGGATCCATGATCACTTTATTTTCTTGTTTTCTAATTGTTTGATCTCATGGTCATGTGTTTTAAATTTTATTTAATTCTTTATGACGTTGGACTATCATAGAGTCCTAGTTCTACATGTGGGGGAATATATAGAGATAATATTTTAATTATGTTTCATATATATATATATATATATATTTATGATTTAATTTCTAGAAATTTTATAATTTGAGGTTATTCTCATCATTTTCATATTTTTGGTGATTTTTTGGGCTTAAATGGTAACTATTATTAATTTTATATTTTTTAATGCTTTCAATCATTTTATTCATACAAAACATTTACAATTTTGATAAAAAAAAACATATTCTTTTTTAGGATTAATTTTTTTATGTATTTCAACTTATTCATTTGGACCTAGAATCCATTATAACTTCTATTTTCCCAAAAACATCAATCAGGCTGAAAAATATTGTGGATGGAAAAATGGAACCCTCATCAATAAATGAGGCATATCATTGCATAGCAACCTCCAAAAAAATCTGATTCATGTTGGTTCCAGAATAGTAATAGAATATCTGGGTTCAAATTAAATAAAATGGAGATATAATATCATAAAATTATTCTTATCCCATGTCAATGTTTCGTATGTGGAAATTATTCTTTATTTAGATAATGTCAACTTCATTAATTGGGACCTGACTTATTTTACATGATTCCAAAATCAGTGAAAATTTTAGGGTTTTTCGCCAGCACTATTTGAACCATTCTTTTAGAATTACCCTTGTAGATTTTCAGCCATATGGTGGGAAGAAAAAAAGAAAACTTTCAGAAGACAAATTCTAGATGAAAAATATTTATGTTATTTCATTATTTTTCTGTTCTTAGTTTTGTAATTCCTTATTATTCTCCATTATTTGTAGATATATTTTACATGGATTGGGAAAACACTATGTGATTTTTTAAGAATAGGTTTTCCATTTATAATGATTTTGATTTCACACTAAATTGTTTAAGATCTCTTATCTCTCTTATGTGAAGTGGTTTTCAATTTCTAATAGAAGTTTTTATTATCGTTTATGATTGTATTAGATTTTATATTCATTGGTTAATGTTTATTTTTTAAATTATTATTATCTCTCCCCCATAGGTTCTGGTTTATATATGATAGAATAGGCCTAGGCATAGTGGTAAATTACTCAGCGATAGTCAATATGTGTGGGATGGTTAATTGGCATTCTTGATTGTTCTAGATAAAAAACACTTGGTTGGGAATTTCCTAAGTCAATTGGGGGTAATCGATTCCATTCTCTCACACATTAAAAGGAGTGGATACCAAGCTATGAATTTGGTATGATTTATTCTCACCATCACCTTTTGACCAAGGGTATGAGAGGAAGTGACTATGGAATCTCACTATTATCAATATTGTAGAATATGATTGAATAAATTGGAACTAGGATAGCTTTAAAAATGGGAAAATAACCTCTACCTAACCAACCATATCATATAATATTTTTAAATAACATTACTTTTCAATTTTTTCTCAATATTTTTCTTAATTTATTTCTTTTTTAGTTTCTTTCTTTTCATTTCAAGATTAATCAATTTCAAGAACACCCTATTTTACCTCTAAATAATAGAGATAACTAGATTTTTGAGTTGTAATATTTAGATATAACCTAGATTAACCACATTAATGTATTTTAAACTTAGTAAATTATTGATTAAATCACACCCCATAATAGAAATGTGTCAAAACATGGCATTTTGTCTGGGGGTGGTGCTAAAAATATATATTTTTCAAATGTTTTGACTAGAACCACTACTACAAAAACGGGCAAGGGAAGCGCGCCCTTATAACAGCGCTAAGCAAAAACGCTGATAAAGGATACCCTATATCAGCGCTAATATTACAGCGCTGAAAAAGCTAATTTTTATCAGCGCTTTCTTAGCGCTGATAATATAAATATTTATCAGCGCTAGAAAAGCGCTGATAAATATGATCTGTATCAGCGCTAAAATATTAGCGCTGATACAGTTGGTCTTTATCAGCGCTTTTTGAGCGCTGATAAAGGTTTCCTATATAAGCGCTAAAAAAGCGCTGATACAGAACACCTCTATCAGCGCTCAAAAAGCGCTGATAAAAATTATCTTTATCAGCGCTAAAAAAGCGCTGATAAAGAGACCCGTTATCAGCGCTATAATTGTAGCGCTGATACGGGGAATCTTTATCAGCGCTTTTCTAGCGCTGATAAATCATAATATTATCAGCGCTAGAAAAGCGCTGATAAAGCTAGATTTTATCAGCGCTATAATTTTAGCGCTGATAAAGGTAGCCTTTATCAGCGCTTTTTTAGCGCTGATAAAACCTTAGTCGACTTTTTTATAAAGTCGGTCGCACAGTGCCCTCGTTTTATCGCAGCTAAAGCTCTCGCGGAACCGTAACCCTGCTACTCTTCTCCCGAATACCGCTGCTGTGTTCGCTTCGCCGGAGCTTGCCGCCCTCGGTACAGTCGCCGTCCTCCGCCGCCCGCAACACCCTCGGCCGACCTCCACCGCCTGCCGCCCTCGGCTGCCCGCAACGCCCTCGGCCGCCGTTCTCTGCCGCCCTCGGCCGCCCTCCGCCGCCCTCGGCCGCTCTCCACCGCCTCCGTCGCCCTCCGCCTCACTCGGCCTCCCTCGGTCGCCCTCCGCGGCCGCCTTCCGCAACCCGCAACGCCCTCGACCAACTAAGGGTATGAATTCTATTCTAGTTTTATTTATTTGTTTCAAACATTCATGGAATCCCTTCAAGTTGTTATGGAATGTATAAAACCTACTAGAATTTGTCTTATGTAATGGAGAGTTGAGGCATGGTGTAGTTTAATGTCCTAAAACCAGGACCTTTGTGCAGGTTTCCATTTTGTTCTGATAAGGAGGGGAAATGATTCACCCTTTTCACTATAGTATAACCAAGAATGTTCTACCATAATCATGCATGAGGGGGGGGGGGTGGTAGATGTAAATTTTAACCCAGGGGTTCATGAATCCAAGGATTGATATGGTACTTAAATGTCATAGGGTGTTTGATGGTAGTAAAATCCATTATTGAGGACGAAATTGTCTTTGGTTGACATGCCTTTTTAGTGGGAAACATATGCAGATCCACCAGTGCATATTGTGATTAGTCAAATAAAGGTGACCTTAGGACGATGACCGCTCATTTCCGATGGCCATGGAAGGATATGAGGATTAAGACCTTTTTGTGCATAGTGTATGGTTTTTGAAAGGAAGAGACCTTTTTGGCTCCGACATAGTGACAATGGGGAAATTTATGTCTCATGAATAGACCCTAAATATGATGTTTATGTATCACCATGTTTCTTGTGATGGAAAGAATCAAGCTGTACATAGATATTTTAAGTTAAAACTACATGCATGGGTCTAACCCACACAAAGGGAGGGGGAATGTTTAGTTTTTGGGGTGTCTGGACTAGAACATAATGACTTAGGCATTACTATAGAATCAAACCAACTATAGTACTTGAAATCATGCATTTTAGAATCATGCAATTAGAACTATGGTAGAACTTTTTAGTGTCATATTGTGGGGACTGATTCCTTGAAAATCCTGAGTAACTTAATGGAAAATCAGTCTAAGATAATTTGACATGCGCTGGACATGAAGGTGGAGAAAGGTGTAGACTATGACACCATGGATTCTCGAATCGATAAGAATAAGTCCATGCACGCAACTTTTTACCATGCACGCAACTCTCTTTACAAACTCCTATTGAATGCAATTCTACGCGATTCAAAGCCTCATATTTTCTATAAAAGTTGAGATACTAAATTAAGGGGGTATCCTATTATTTATAATCGTTTCTGAACATGAACACATGTTTATCCCAAAGTGTGTAAAACCATGTTTGATGTCACATTAGGTGCATACGTATCTTTTTCTCCTAATAAAGTGATAGATAATCATCTTTTTAGTGAATCTAATATTCTTTTTTATGAATCTTGATTATAGGTTAGACTACTTGATCTCCTTCCAAGGAAGTGGTTCCCTTCTACTGTATTTGGAAGTCTTCTTTTGTGTACTTGAACCATAAATACTAATATTTGAGATTCAAATAGGATGAAGATGAATAAAGATTGGATGGATTCTAATCGTTTAACAATAGAGTACGAGAACGGAGTGAAAGAGTTCATCAAGTTTGCAAAGGATCACACAAAGGATCCTTCTCAAATCCTTTGTCCGTGTTTACGTTGTTGTTATTCTAGACTACTTACTCCAGAGGAGTTGGAAGAACATTTGATATGTCACGGAATAGATCGGAGTTATAAATGTTGGAATAAACACGGAGAAAAAGCGAATGTAGCTACTGGCTGGGATAAAACTGCGTTTTATGGATCGTCAGATATGAATACAAATATAGATAATGAAGAAGACCGTATGGAGGATGTGATTACAGATGTCAATGATGATGAAGATCGTATTGAGGAAATGACAAAGACAATTCAAGATGAACCCCGTGATTGCCCAAAATTGTTTGAGAAGTTAAAGAGTTGTGCAAAGACGCCATTGTATGCTGCTTGCACTAAGTATACAACATTGTCAGCTGTACTGAAGTTGTATAAATTGAAAGCAGGCAATGGATGGAGTGATGTCAGTTTTACGGAACTACTTGCTCTCTTGAATGACATGCTTCCGGAAGATAATGAGCTCCCAAGCCGGACGTATGAAGCTAGACGAATGCTACGCTCGATGGGAATGATTTCTGAAAGAATACATGCCTGCCCGAAAGACTGTATATTGTTTCGAAAGGAGAACAAATCACTTACAGAATGCCCAAAGTGTGGTGCTTCTCGATACAAGAAAGATAAATCCAATCCTACGAAAGTTGTATGGTACTTTCCAATCATTCCAAGGTTTAGGCGTTTATATGGAAGTAAAGAAACTGCAAGACAATTGTCGTGGCATGCAGATAAAAGAAATAAAGATGGGTTATTACGTCATCCGGCCGACTCTCCTCAATGGAAGAAAATTGATCATGAGTATCCTGAATTTGGAAAAGAGCCGAGAAACCTTCGTCTTGCGTTATCTACAGATGGAGTGAATCCTTTTGGTTTTCAAAGCAGCACTCATAGTACATGGCCTGTTATGTTGCTAAATTATAACTTGCCACCCTGGTTATGCATGAAGCGAAAATTCATCATGTTATCTATGCTTATATCAGGACCAAAACAACCAGGTAACGATATTGATGTTTATCTGACTCCTTTGATCGAGGATTTGAAGTTATTGTGGGACTCAGGTGTAATGTTGTATGATGCTTATAAAAGTGAATACTTCACGTTGAGAGCGATGTTGTATGGGACAATAAATGATTTCCCTGCTTATGGAAATTTGTCAGGCTATAGCATTAAAGGAACTCAAGGGTGTCCCGTGTGCGAAGAAGATACAGAATCAATTAGGTTGAAACATTCATCGAAATCTGTGTTTCTAGGACATCGTAGATTTCTACCTCGTCGGCATAAGTACCGATCTTGGACGACATCATTCAATGGAAGTTCAGAAAAACGCACAACACCGTCTCCACTAACAGGTGATCAGCTGTTTGAGAAAGTAAAAGATATGAACACTGTTTTTGGTAAACCATTTTCGAAAAACCTTACGAAAATCGGTTGGAAAAAGAGATCAGTTTTTTTTGAATTACCATACTGGAATTGTTTGTACGTCAGACATTTTCTTGATGTGATGCATGTGGAAAAAAATGTATGTGATAGTGTTATTGGAACGTTGCTAAATGCCCCTGGCAAAACAAAAGATGGAATTAAGGCAAGGTTGGACATGGTTGACATGGGAATACGAGAAGAGTTGGCTCCCGTGAAAGGTGAAAATCGAATGTTTCTTCCTCCTGCTGCTTATACTCTTTCTAGGGCAGAGAGATATCAGTTTTGCAACTTCTTTAATGATGTAAAGGTTCCAGAGGGGTACTCATCAAATATCAAGAACATTGTGTCAATGAATGATTTGAAGTTAAAAGGTTTGAAATCACATGATTGCCATGTTTTGATGCAAGATCTAATTCCTATAGCTTTACGTTGCATTTTACCCAAGAATGTTCGTCATACGTTAACCAAACTTTGTTTCTTTTTCAAAGCTATATGTAGCAAAGTTTTAGACCCGGGGAAATTGCCAGCTATGGAAAAAGAAATTGTCATCATATTATGTGAATTAGAAATGTTCTTCCCGCCAACATTCTTTGATATGATGGTTCATTTGATGATTCACTTGGTGAGAGAGATTCGACTTTGTGGTCCTGTGCACTATAGATGGATGTATCCTGTTGAACGGTATATGAAGATTTTGAAAGGATATGTCGAAAATCGAAGTCGGCCAGAGGGTTGTATAGTGGAGCGATATATTGTTGAGGAAGCCATTGAATTTTGTATTGAATACCTATCTGATGTGGAAAGCATTGGTCTCCCGAAATCTCGTCACACTGGACGCATTGAGGGTGAGGGAATTTCTGGAAGAGAAGTTGTAACAATCAGTATTACAGATCGGGAGCAGGCTCATCTTTATGTTTTGCATAACAGTTGGGAGGTTGCTCCATATATTGAAACTCACAAAGAAATTCTTAGGCAGTTGAATCCATCGAGGGCTGAAAAATGGTTAGCAGATACACATAATCACCAGTTTATAGGATGGTTTCAGGACCATATTTTTAAGCAGTTGGATGAAAATCCGAATTCAATTTCAGAACGACTTCGATGGCTAGCCGCTGGACCAAGTGTGTATGTATTATCTTACAGTGGGTATGTAATTAATGGTTATACATTCTATACGGATGAACATGATGAAGAGAGTACCATGCAAAATAGTGGAGTTACACTAGTGGCTGAAGCGATGCATGTTTCTGGTAGTAAGGATATAAATCCAATTTATGCAAATATGTCATACTTTGGCATTATCAAACTAATATGGGAGTTGGATTATACGACATTTCAATTGCCGATTTTTCAATGCAAATGGATTGATAACAATAGTGGTGTTAAAATAGATGAATGGGGATTTGTGAAAGTTGATTTTAGTAAAGAAGGGTACAAAGACGAACAGTTTATAATGGCATCACAAGCGGTACAAGTTTTTTATGTTCCAGATCCCGCAAACCGAAAGTGGTCGATTGTTCTGTTATCGTCCAAAACTATTGAGGGTTCCGATGAAAATTCAGTTGAGGACGATCCTTTTAGTGGTACGTCACAATCAATTCAGAGCGGTCCCAATGCAGATGATGTTTTGTATGTTAGAGGAGACCACAATGAAGGGATTTGGATTGTCGATAGAGGTGTCAAATCTCTTCAACCTTTGAAAAAAAGAAAGAGAGTTCAGTAAACAGGTTATATTTTGTTTGTAATATAGATCTTGTTATCTCATGTTATTATCTTATCATTACAGAATTTATGTAATTTGAATGAACTGTTCAACCACTTTTGCAGATAATGACTTCTGCACATTCTGGTGCTCCTAACCTTGAGACTGAACAAGTCTCTCAAGCAGCTGCTGCTGCGGCTGCTGCTGCTCCTGCTGCTCCTGCAGCTCATTCTGCTGATACTGTTGCTCCTGATGCGGCTCCTGCTGCTCCTACTGCTGTGACTCATACTCCTCCTCCTGCTGTGGCTCCTGGTGCTCCTGATGCGGCTCCTGCTGCTGCTCCTGCTGCTCCTACTGCTGCTCCTGCTGCTGCTCTTGCTGTTGCGGCTCCTTCTCTTAGTGTTGAGGTCCAACAACCATCAGCACATGCCATTGATATCATAGTAGATGAACATATAGATGATGTTGATATCGATGAAATGGTCGGGAATGAAGGACCGAAGTCGCAGAAATCACAGGTGCGTCGTAGTTTGACAGTGTTAGCCAAAATTCTTAAGGCGAAAAGCAAAGGCATCAAATTTGAAGTCGGATGGAATGCACGAGGCCAACATGTGAATCCCAACAAGGCTATGTTTAGCAGTTACATTGGAGTTGTCACTCGGCAACGCGTGCCGATTGACGTAGATTCATGGCACCATGTTGTGTCCGGGTTGAAGGCTGTGATCTGGGAAGAAATTACGGTAACATTATGAATTTATTTTTTTAATTAACTAGCAAATAAAATGATGAAACAGTGTCTTACTCTTCTCAATCTCTTGCAGAGTACATTTATAGTAGACGACTCACACAAGGATTATGTACTAAGGCTTGCAGGAAAGATTCATCGAGGTTTTCGTACTATTTTAACAAGATGTCACCTGAAAGATTCTAAAGGTAAAATAAACCCGCACCCACCCATTGTCTATGCGCACCTGATATCCCAAGAAGCATGGGATGCATTTATTGGCCGTCGTGGGGATGAGAAGTTTCAGGTACATTGTGAGTGATAATACGCTGTTTGAGGATACCTGTATTCATCACTTTGATTGTCAATATTTCATTTATGAAACAGAAACTCTGTACTGAAAATAAGGAACGTGCATCAAATCCAACATACCCCTATCGTAAAGCAAGGATGGGGTACGCTTCATTAGAAAAGAAAATGGTACGTATTGTAAATTTACAGTAATATTGTTAGGTGCCAATAAACAACATCATAATTATCTTTCTATGTTTATATGTAGATTGATGAATCTAAAACCAAATGCACTTCTATCCCACGTCATGTGCTATGGAAGGAGGCACGTGTGAACAAAGAAGGGAAGTTAATAGATGAGAACACACAAAAAGTGTGGGAAATATGTGTAAGTATGACACGATGATAAAAAGATTTGTTTAAAATTGCTATTACATAAAAATAATTAGTTTTTTTCCTATATCTGACAGTCACAGGAATCAGCTACTCCTGTAGCTGATACAGACCTATTATCGACGGCTTTGAAGCAGCCGGAAAAATACGGTCGTGTCAGAGGTGCAGGGTTTGGGGTGACACCCCGAGTATATTTTGAGAAGAAGAAAAAAATAGATGATACAGAGAAAAAATTGGAACAAATGAGCGAAAAAATAGCAACCCTTGAAGAAAAATTGCAATGGCAGGGAGAGTTGCTAGCAACTTTTATGGGTGGGAAGCAAAGGGAGGACACAACTCAGGAAGAACCACCGCATGAACATCCTGCCCCACCCCCCACCAGCTTTGAGGCGAGCCATTCACCTAAAAAAAATGTCTTAGCCGTGGTAATCAATATTCTAATAACGGTTCCCATTAAATATGAATCAGACAAACACTGATAATTTATCTGTACTGATCTTCTACAGGGTGATAATGATTGTGATTTATATCTGTCAACACCCACCTATCACCTTGTAGCGAGGGCTACAGTGTTCAATATCCCAGATGCCACACTGCATAATAGACCACTTTCAAAAGATCATCTGAAAGTGACGATTACTGTAGCTCATGAGCCAAATGCAATGCTACCTATTCCACTTGATGACGATGATATTCATACGGTTGAAAAGGCTATTGGGACATTCATTGCATGGCCGGCAGAACTTGTAAGAGTACATGCAGACAAAGAGGTATTTATTTCCTTTTATTTTCAAGCTAAACCCTTAACAATTAATGAAAAGAGTGTCTGAATCAATGATTGTTGTTATAGACGGAGAAAGGAAAGGGGGTGACTAACATCGGCTCGAAACCATCTAAAGGATCGACCAATCGATCCCAAGGAGCTACTGAAAGCACAATAACACCACCTGTTCTCTTTCCACATTTACTAGCATTGAAGACTCATGTGGATACGAAGCTAAAAGATGGTAATAGTCATATAGTGATTTTCGAAGATAATATATACGGAGAGGAAAGTCAAGATTTCGTTGCTGCTGAAAATGTAAATGAAATCCTTGAAAACGGTTGGTTAGGCGTCACTGTTGTAAATGTATATATGAGGTATGTTTCCATGAATTGATTTTCTAAAAGCTGATCTAATGTGCAAATTATGACTAAATGCATTTTATATTGTTGACAGACGCATTTATGAAAAACAGTTGAAGGGATTTTCCCATGAGCCAAGATTTGGACTGGTTAGTCCTCATATCACATCAACACACCAAACAAAAATAGAGTCATCAAAAAGGGATGCAATAGTGAAGGACTTGCTGAAAACATTTGAACGCAAGATTACAGATGACAGACTTTTCCTAATACCAACCATGCAGGGGTAATACTCTACGATTAAAGCATATCAATTATATTTTCACTTTTTTTATTACTTATTCCTTTTTGTGTTTTTAGGCAACATTGGTTGCTAATTGCGGTGAACTTGGATACTCCGAAGATTTACTTTCTGGATTCAAAGTTAGGATATCCATCAAACCGACCATACATGATGGAGTTTGTGAATCTGTAAGACACTACATCTTACGTTTTAGGTCTAAACATCAATTTATATAATATATATTATCTTTTACTGAGGATTCTGTTATGATAGGGCGGTGTACCAATATCGTCTAAATCATGGTATGAGGACAGGGGCTAAGCATAAGGAGCCGAGCAAGTACTACGTCTGGACAAATATCAGGGTATATATAATAAAATTTCACTATCCAAACACACCTCAACACAAGTTATTTATTCTCCTAATGATCAATTTTTTTGCAGTGTCCAAAACAAACAAACGATAATGATTGCGGTTATTATGTTTGTAAATTTATGAAAGAGATCGTTTTTCATCAGCAAACTAGCATCCCTAAAGAGGTATTTTCAAAAACAATTACTAGTTCGTTTAAGTTATTTATTAATTCTTTATTTTTTTATTTTGCAGTACTACTATGACTGCCGAAAAGCCTCATACTCACAAGACGATATAGATGTGTTCAGAAACGAGTGGGCCGCATACCTGATGACAGATTGTACACAAATACAATGATGATCTGACTTGGGGACATGTACAATTGGTGGTCATTTTTGAGAGGGGTTAAGGGGATCAAAAGATAAAATATTGTTGTATGTAAATGTTCGTAGCAAAATTGTAATTGTTATTAAATAAAACATTCTTTCTCCAATGAGTCATTTTTCCATTTTAACAGATGATATGCACCAGCAACATGCAAGAATGTTGAACCACTAAAATGGTCGCTCTCTTGTTTAAAATGGACACCACTTTAATTGAAAACAACAACTGACCTACGGAAATCTGACCAGACGCATCTGGATTGCCTTCATCCTTTAGGAGAAGGATCCACGGGTCCTTGGTGACGTGTACGAGTCAACCCCGCCTCAATCCGAGGCACGGTGTGACCGCTACCACCCAAAGGGTCGCTCTCTTGTTTAAAATGGACACCACTTTAATTGGAAACAACAACTGACCTACGTAAATCTGACCAGACGCATCCGGATTGCCTTCATCCTTTAGGAGAAGGATCCACGGGTCCTTGGTGACGTGTACGAGTAACATGCAAGAATGATGGACCACATTTCTTTGGCCTTTGGACAAAAAAACCAGTAAAATCTCCAAAATACCTTCATATCATGCATGAACCAGTAAAATCTCCAAAATACCTTCATATCACGCAGTTCTGAAAAGAGTCACTATTTAAAAGAAAGTCACAAATTTAGATACATCTCGAGATGGTCAGTTGTTGATTTCACTTAAAATTAAGTCCATTTTTAACAAAACAGTGACACTGTGAGTGGTGTCGGCCACACCGGGCCTCGGATTGATGCGGTGTTGAATCGTACACGTCACACATGAGTCATTGATCATTGTGAAAAAGTATCAACGCAATCAGAAGCCGTTAGATCGATTTGGCATATGTACGTAAAATATTGTCCATTTTAAACTAAATACATACACTTGGAGTGATACCGGTCACACCGCGCCTCGGATTGAGACCCCACCCTTTCCCCTCGGCTGTCAAAAATCATAACCAGATAGTCGAAGGGTGATTTTGACAGCCGAGGGGAAAGGGTGGGGTCTGAAGACATTGTAGGATATGTCGAAGGGTGATTTTGTGTGTGACTGGTATCACTCCAAGTGTATGTATTTAGTTTAAAATGGACAATATTTTACGTACATACGCCAAACTGATCTAACGGCTTCTGATTGCATTGATACTTTTTCACAATGATCAATGACTCCTGTGTGACGTGTACGATTCAACACCGCATCAATCCGAGGCCCGGTGTGGCCGACACCACTCACAGTGTCACTGTTTTGTTAAAAATGGACTTAATTTTAAGTGAAATCAACAACTGACATACGGCAAACCGACCAAACACATTGGGATTCTATTGAAACTTAAGGACAACTATCCATGGGTCAAATGTGACGTGTAAGATTCAACCCCGCCTCAATCAGAGGCGCGGTGTGACCGGTATCACTCCAAGTGTATGTATTTAGTTTAAAATGGACAATATTTTACGTACATACGCCAAACCGATCTAACGGCTTCTGATTGCATTGATACTTTTTCACAACAATCAATGACTCATGATACATAGAGAAATTCACTGGCCACCTTCGAGAATGATCTGAAGCACAAACCATGACAGCATTATGTTTTTAACTTCAGCACCTCAATTGAGAATGTGACACCTTTCAGGACTTGGCGCCATTGTATGTCGTTTCGTCCACTGAATGGGTCTATCCTTTTATTTAATTTTTTTAACTTCAGTCAAATATTCTAGAAAGATGTCGCGGCAGATCCTTCACCATTTTGTTTTGCTGAACATCTCATTACATTGTTAAAAAAAAGCAGGGTGTCTTGCATGGGCAATACGTTCTTGTATTGAAGATGATGCACTCCCATTTATTCGAACCCACATGGTTAATTATTTTGTTTAAGCCTAATGATTGATTTAATTATTGTGGAACACATAATCATGAAAATCGTATGATGGTTGTACCCAGATAGGACTCCAATTCATTGGTTAAATCTATTTTCTCATGAGATGTTATGTATGAGATTAGGGAGTAAACCTAGTCCATTAAAATGGGAGTGCATCATCTTCAATACACGAACGTATTGCCCATGCAAGACACCCTGCTTTTTTTTAACAATGTAATGAGATGTTCAGCAAAACAAAATGGTGAAGGATCTGCCGCGACATCTTTCTAGAATATTTGACTGAAGTTAAAAAAATTAAATAAAAGGATAGACCCATTCAGTGGACGAAACGACATACAATGGCGCCAAGTCCTGAAAGGTGTCACATTCTCAATTGAGGTGCTGAAGTTAAAAACATAATGCTGTCATGGTTTGTGCTTCAGATCATTCTCGAAGGTGGCCAGTGAATTTCTCTATGTATCATGAGCGTTCTAATGCATATCTTGTTTGGAAGATCATTGTAGTAGACAACGATCTAAAAGTGGGGGATGAGTGCATATCTGAGCATGTCTTTAGTAGTGTCCCTCAAAATGTCTTTAAACTGACCATCTTGAGATGTATCTAAACTTGTGACTTTCTTTCAAATAGTGACTCTTTTCAGAACTGCGGGAGTTAACATTTCTCCAACATATTCACACACAAAATCACCCTTCGACATATCCTACAATGTCTTCAGACCCCACCCTTTCCCCTCGGCTGTCAAAAAAACCTAAAAGACCATGGCTAGCAATGATCATTCCAAAATGCATTTAAACTGAAACCTTCCAGAAAAAAATAGAGTAGAATACTTGCAAGTTGTAACTTAGGTCGCTTTGCACAAGCCGATTTCCACATTGTTTGTAGCAACCACATTTGCTCCAACACTCTAATGATCTTCATTGCTTCATGTCTTTTATACTCTTCCATAAACCCTTCTCTAAGAAGGTCAACTATCGTGTATGCATACTCACCTTCAAATGTGACGTGTACGAGTCAACCCCGCCTCAATCTGAGGCCTGTTGTGGCTGACACAACTCCAAGTGCCTCTGTTTTGTTCAAAATGGACTTATTTTTAAGTGAGAAATCAACAACTGACATACGGGAAACCGACCAAACGCCTTCGGATTGTGTTGACACTTTAGGACAACGATTCATGGGTTATATGTGACGTGTACGACTCAACCCCGCCTCAATCCGAGACGCGGTGTGACCGGTATCACTCCAAGTGTATGTATTTAGTTTAAAATGGACAATATTTTATGTACATACGCCAAACTGATCTAACGGCTTCTGATTGCATTGATACTTTTTCACAATGATCAATGACTCATGTGTGACGTGTACGATTCAACACCGCATCAATCCGAGGCCCGGTGTGGCCGACACCACTCACAGTGTCACTGTTTTGTTAAAAATGGACTTAATTTTAAGTGAAATCAACAACTGACATACGGCAAACCGACCAAACACATTGGGATTCTATTGAAACTTAAGGACAACTATCCATGGGTCAAATGTGACGTGTAAGATTCAACCCCGCCTCAATCAGAGGCGCGGTGTGACCGGTATCACTCCAAGTGTATGTATTTAGTTTAAAATGGACAATATTTTACGTACATACGCCAAACCGATCTAACGGCTTCTGATTGCGTTGATACTTTTTCACAACAATCAATGACTCATGTGTGACGTGTACGATTCAACACCGCATCAATCTGAGGCACGGTGTGGCCGACACCACTCACAGTGCCTCTCTTTTGTTCAAAATGGACTTATTTTTAAGTGAAATCAACAACTGACATGCGGCAAACCGACCAAACGCATTTGGATTCTGTTGAAACTTAAGGACAATGATCCATGGGTCAAATTTGACGTGTAAGAGTCAACCCCGACTCAATCCGAGGCCCGGTGTGGCCGACACCACTCAAAGTGCCTCTATTTTGTTCAAAATGGATTTATTTTTAAGTGAAATCAACAACTGACATACGGGAAACCGACCAAACGCCTTAGGATTGTGTTAACACTTTAGTACAATGATCCATGGGTCATATGTGACGTGTACGAGTCAAACCTGGGGTGGATTACATGGCTTTCCTACATGGAATATATCCCACTACACGTCTTTAATGAGCCAGCTACGCAGTTTATCCCTTGTACAGATACACAGGAAGAATCACACGAGATCGACGTCATGTACTAACATAGGGCAAGGGTGCATAAGAGGACACAAGATCAAAGGGTAACACGTATATGTTTTTTAACATGCCATGTAATTTCCTATTGATATGACATGTATATTCACACAGGCAGCTGAACATTGGAGTTACCCAGGGTAAAGCGACAAGGCATGTGACCCTTTAAATGACACATAATTTTATGTACCATGATTGATCTCTTTGAACACTATATCAAGGACATATTTCATTAGGGTTGGCTCCCATGATCCTTCCTAGGATGGTTTTGGTATCTTTTCCGACTTACGGTAGTACGATCGCTTCAGCAGGACGTCCTAGACATAGTTGGAGTCTCTCTGAAAGTCCTGGAGTGAGATCATATATCTATTTTTGAGGTCCAGGTAGAGTCATGTATCAACGCAACCAATCCTACCAGACATTGATCCTATATATAGAATGTTAATCTTGATGTCTCATTACAGTACCCCAATTTATGATATGTTACCTTTTTTGTATTAATATACATAATTACTAAGGGTGATGGTTGGGAGAGTTAGGATATCCTTTTTATGTATTGCAGAATGATTCAAGGAGCACGGGCTCTGCACGATTTGTCAAAACCAAGTGGCAATCCAAGGAGAAACAATGCATAGTGGAATGTTCTAGTATTTATCTTCTGAGTTGTGTAGGAATATTTTGTGATACTATGTAATGAGGTAGTTTTGCTTTCTGGGTAGATGGTATCTAACTCATGGTAAGAACACTGTTTGGTTGGGTTGTGATCGGTTGATGACATGCTTGTGGTTGATATACTGGTTTTTGTGCAGGTCTGTGGTTGATATACTGGTTTTTGTGCAGGTCTGCTCGGCTGGCTGTAATAGTGCAGGTTTTTTATTAGCAGCAGGCAGGGATTTAACAGCGCTTTTTTAGCGCTGTTAAATGTCGCCTTTAACAGCGCTAAAAAAGCGCTGTTAAAGGAGATATTTAACAGCGCTAAAAAAGCGCTGTTAAAGGAAACATATAACAGCGCTTTTTTAGCGCCATTAAAGGTATCCTTTAACAGCGCTTTTTTAGCGCCATTAAAGGTGACATTTAACAGCGCTTTTTTAGCGCTGTTAAAGGTGACATTTAACAGCGCTAAAAAAAGCGCTGTTAAAGGACCCCTCCTTTATCAGCGCTGAGCTTTACAGCGCTTTTCTAGCGCTGTTAAAGCCCGATTTTAGCGCTGTTATTTCCCGTTTTTGTAGTAGTGAACCATAAACACAAATCCTTTCTCTGAAGATAAATAAATCGAATGAAAATATTCGAATATAGTTAGAAACTGTAATCAGAAAACTTAATTTGAGTAAATTTATCTTCTTGACTTGATTGAAACTTGAAGTGTTCGCTCTGAGCCTATCATCATGGCTGAGAATCACAACCAAACCCTTAAAGATATTTGTTCACAACAATTAATTTATCAATACAATCTACTTCCCAAGTGAGATTACCAAATTATTTTGAGTTGAAACATAACATGATCCCATTGCATCCTAAACATCATGGCTTAAAAATAGAATACACAACAAATAATATAAAGAGTTCATATATGTATACCCTAATTTCAAAACCCAAGAATATATTGAGGAGCATGTAATTTGGAATGCATTCACATTTTAATTGGATGTAGCTACCAATGAGTGGTTGTCTATCCTACACCTAGAATATTCTTATGGATGGAATTACGTATTGTGATGATTCGTGGAAATATTATTCCATACCACATAGAGAAAATCCATCAAAATGGAGATTTATTCCTTCATACATTTATCTAGATAAACTATTTACGTGTAGTTGGAGATATTTACGAAATAATGTAATTGATTCCCAAGTCATTAAATTCAGGATCATCACATTATAGTTTTATTTTTTTATTTCATAGAAGTTAATAATATAAACCTTTGGGATTCATTATCTGGAGGTTCATTTATTGACAATTTATCAGAAGAATCATATTTTTTTTATTAAGAATAATTTTCAGAACTCTCAAAAATATGGTATAAGAGGTATTTTGACAAGAGTATTTCTTGTGGTAAGAAATTCTCACCCACCACCCTTATTATATTCTATGATTTAAGATATAACCACTTTAGTGAGACATATGTACCATAAATAAGAGTGTGAACAATAAAAATCATATATGGTATGCAGTTTACACTCATCACCTCATCAATTCAATAAAGTTGTCATAACATACAAGGAATATAATGTTTTTCAAAAGAATTTCATCTAAGGCAGTTACAAAAAAAGAGTGATGGAGATAGCCTAACCATTTCCAATATATATTTGGAAATCATAAAAATCATTTTATACCCCATCCCAAAACAAATTTCAAAACAAACACACATTCCAACAACAATTCCAATCCCAACCACCAAATCTAAACAATTAAATATTATTACCATCCATCTTACCAAAATTCAGCAAACATTCAAATACCCATTGATAAGAGATAAACTGGCACACAATATCTTTTTCAATATATATAATACAAGGATCACGTCCTATAAGATATGTTTGATGAGATAGAAAACACTTTCTAATGTCTTTTGGAAATCCTCTTTAGAATCCTTGGAAAACTACAACCTCAAAAAGTTCCAATACCAATAGATAAATTCAATATGATAAAAAATAAGATTTCAAAATCTTACCATCACCCACTATTTAATTGGAAAGAAGACCACTTAGGGTAAGGGAAAATAATTTTTTGAATTCTGAAAATTATGTAAAAATGAACCATGAAGAAGAAACGAAATAGAATGAGGATAAGGAAAGGCCAAGGGGGAAGAGAGAAGAAACACCATTAGAAATACATAATGGAAGAATAAATACATACCTAAAAATTTTACATCAAGGATAATAGAATTAAAGATATTGTAGGAATAAGCACAAAAAAATTTCGAAACCTTCTAGGAAGAGTAAATTATCATATCCCTGCTAAAATCACTCAAAAATATCAAAGGTACGATACATTTTTTATGATATTTTCACCAAGATGATATTTCTTCAAGGTAATGAGAGAATCAACTTGGGAATAAGTGTCTCAACCCTTATCTTAACATAATTTCCCACCAATTCGCAAGATATAATGACATTTTAAATTTTATTTACCATTGGATATTAAAATTTTTAAATTAATAATGAAATATAGGTTCTTCAATTAATGAATTTCCTAACACAGTGTACACTTCATTGCTGATGGGAGACTTGAATCCCACTTGAGTGTTCGTCCATCTTACAACCATATCCAGGGTTTTCTCAGTAATAGTTATTGTCATGACCAATCCACTGAGGCCCATGCCATGACTACCACATGCCCACCTTCAATAGGCAAGCGGCTAGTGATTAGCACCGAATTTGTATTCCCTAATACTATGAGGGAATTGTCTTTATAACCTATAACACACACAACCAAGCACAAAGCATGATACAAACCCAATTAAACAGAATAGTAAATAGAGTGAGTACAGTAAGTAAAAAGGGTCCAGAATACAAGCCCAACTGGAAAGTACAATGGAAATTGGAAAGTACAATACATATGATAGGTGAAAATAATCACCCATATTGTCCACCATAGATCCCACCTGATGGGTAATTACATCTCCTAAACGGTTGTCTCTATGGTTCTTCTCGTCTAATGTCCACCTCTGAGATAACTCCAGTCTTGGTACTCTCATCCTCAGTCAGCGCTGAATGTCGTCTTCCCCAAACACAACAGGGTGTAGGCATAGCCCGTACTAGTATGAGTCTATCAATTCTCTATAGGGACCTTGGTTCCCTCAAGGTCTCACAATATCGACAAAGATAAACCAAAATGCATGAACCAACTTTCAACCTGACTTATGTATATTCCCATACATTTACCTCAGTTATCAAGTATACCCATATCAATCTTGAGGGAAAAACACAGAGTCAAAGTCAATGTCCAAAGCTTAACTATTCCACAAATGAAGGGAATCCACGAAGGAAAGGGACACATGTATGCCACACAAAAGAATACCACCAAGGTATTACCACAATGGAAAGTACCACACAGGTACGGACTTAGATCACACCAGGTATAACTTAATTACAATAGTAGAGATGATTAGATGAAACTATCTAATCATGTTACTCTGTTAAGAGGCAGATCCACAAAATATCACTAATCATCATCAGACCCACATATGATCTCTAGGTGCTAACCCACAGAGGATTGCTTGGTGCTGAACCACACAGGATCGCTCTGTGCTGACCCACACAGGATCACTAGGTGCTGACCCACAGAGTATTGCTAAGTTCTAACCCACACCGAATTTCTTGGGTAGTCCCCCATGGAATCATAGAGTAGTTCCATGTGGGACCCTCAATAACATACCCACAAAATATCTTTTCCCCAAGTCACAACCAGCTACTGGGTTCCTGCACTAAGATTTCTCATCTCCAGGAGGGTCTGTTATTCAAGCTATTGGTCGTTAATCCAACAGCAACAAAGACCCATGAAGGAGTATCCCTAAGGACTACCATGCCATTGGGGTCTCAACGTCATAGACGCTGCGTCAATAAAATTCCCGGTCTGTTTGTTATTAGCCTTTTATTCCCAAGGACCTGGTTGGATTCATGTTCAATCCAACCCGACCATTCCCCAAATTTATCCTAATCTATTGTGGGTTATACTAAAGGGACCATCTAGCTTCACGGTTTAAGAAATGTTTGAAGGTCTGTTAAACATGAATTTAGTGCCAATGTTATGGACAAAAGAGTGTAACGCTCATACCTGGTCCCGGTCTGGTCCTACCATGTCAGACCGACTAGGCCTGGGCTACCCCAACATGGTTTCGGTCAACCCGAACCTCTGGGTTAGGCCTGACCTACTGGGTGGTCCGACATGCCACGAGTGTGGCAAGGGACCGCGGAGGCTGTGAGAGGCTATGAGGGGGGTGCAGAGGTTGTGGGTTCCACGAGGCCACAGATGGCCGCAGAAGGTCGCAAGGCTACGGTGCGGCACAATGAGACTGCGGGTGTTGTGGGATGGTGTGAGGAAGCTGTTGTCGTGGGGCGGCAGAGGCCACAGGTTCCACGGTAATGTGCGAGGTTGTGGGTGTCGTGGGGCGGTGCGATGTCGCTGGTTCCGTGGGGTCTTTGCAATGCCATGGGTTCCGCAGGGCAGCAAGGCTGCAGGGCGACATAGAGGGACATCAGGTGGAGAAGATCACGGGCAGTGGCGGACGGGGGGGGGGGGGGTGCGATGGTCATGGGGATGCATGGAGCTACCGGCGGCAAAGCCACGAGGCAGAGGAGACACAGACGATGGGGGTCGCTGGTAGCGTGGTGGCCATGGGGTGGCGTCGTTGTCTGCGCCGCAGCATGAGGTGGTGTCGGTCAGCGTTCTCATGTTCCACTAGTGACAAACGCCGGCACCAGTCACTGTTACCATCGAGAAGAAAACACAAAAGAAGAACGGTGGAGGGGTTGTGCCTTGTTTTTTTCGCCTACACCCTCCATGTCAGAGCGGTATCAAGTGGTTCACAAACTTGAATCAAAAACGTGTCTGGAGGATATTTAAGAACATAAATCACCAAAACCATTCTCAGTCACCATTCCCAATCCCACAAAACAAAACATATGTGGATTTACTAGTTTATGTGAATTGATATGGATTCATAGTTTAGAAGGGAAGAAAATGGGATGTGGTAATCACATAAAAATAAACCCCTGCCACAATTTTTCATTGATGACAAAGATGAGGGAAGAATAGATGTTGGTTCATTGTCATCGAAGATGTTCTATGTTGTTTGCCTCCACAAGGTGCTTCCGATCCGGCTTGGGGTCGGTTCCATTATTTTATTATCTCTTGTGGTCTTTCTTCATTGGGAGGTGATGTTATTTATTTGGTAGCTTTCTCCCAATAGTTCCTCTCCCCCCAATTCCACAAAAAACGAAAGGTTTCTCACATAATAGAACAAGTTATCTATTATGTTTTTTGGCATAAATTTGAAATATCTTAATTAATTGATTGATGGGTTTTCATAATTAATTAAAGGGGAGTGTTGGCATAATTAAGTGGGGGAGATCAAGAGGTTTCTCCCCATTAATAGGGTGTTCAATGTTGTTTAAGGGGCTTTATGTCTTGGGTGGCACCCACCACCATAACCCACATGGGAGGTTAGGCCCGGGTGGTCCCCACCACTATATCCTATGTGGAGACGTTTTAGTGTAGGTGTTCCGCACCATTGAAACATCCACATGGAAGGTTTCCACAAAAGAAATTAAAACTGTAACAAATTTTAATTTTATTTTATTCTTTCACGAAAAACAGAAAAAATATCTTTCACTCTTGTCCCACTACGGATCGAGGTGAATATATTTTTAAGTGAATACTAGTGCTGCAAGTTCAACGGTGCCCTCAGATTTCAATTTCTAGCACCGATTCAAAAGTTAGAAAAATCCCACTAGCATGTTTACTGAATATACCCGAAAAAAAGTTTATAAATTAATTCAGGGCAATGCAGGCCTCAGAATCACACGCTGTTAATTTTCACAGACTCATAAAATTCCCATTTATTAAAAAAAATCATGTAAATTATGGCTCTTTACAGTTATATACTACTCTATTGTGGAAGACAAGATTTTATTATTTACATCTTAAATGAATATTATTAATAAAGAAGAACATCGAATCCTATCACAGTCACACATAATTTTGGGAATAAATTTATTGGAAATGGAAAAAACCATAATCAATTTCCATGAATAGAAACTCACCATGAGTTTGGAGATAAAATTTCCCTCCTCAATATTATTTACTCTATGAGGCACCCATAATATGATCACTCATTATTTTCACCCCCCCCCCCATGATTTTGGTACTAATCCAAATTAAGAATTAGGTTTTTTTCATTCACCCATAACTCCCTAGGATCAAGAGATCACTACCATTTCATTCTCCTTTGATAATTTTTCCTATAAAAGAATTACATTTGTATTCTTTAATGATCCATTTACATTTCATAGGTACATGGTAAATATTTTTCTAATCATAATAATGATTTATTATGGGTTTTATTATATGATTAATTAGGTTTTTGTAAATTCTATTGAATATTATATTAAAAATATGAAAAGTTTTTTGAAAACATGTATTGAAAATAATGTGATTTTAAATATTAAAAAGATTAATTTCAAGGATCAAATAGTAATTTTCCTTCGTAGTTTCATTTAATAAATATTAATTAAGGTGGATAAATCAATATTCTAACTGATAAATTCATTACCTTACCCAATTTGTGTGAACCATATAGATCATTTTTAGGATATACATAATTCAATGTGATTTTTATCAAATATTTTAGTACGATTACTCTCCCTCACTAAATATTTATTTTGATGGATGAGGATTTTTATTTAAATGTTGATTATATGGAAGCATTTCATATGTTTTGAAGGATCTAGATTACAGCACATGTTATGTAATCACCAAATTCTAAAGAACCATTTTATTTACTTTGTGTTGCTTGTCAACAAGTAGTTGGAGAATTACCTTATTTGGGTATTAAGGGATGGAAACAAGTTATTAATTATACCTTGGTAAACTTATATTTACCCCAATTAAATTACCCAAAAACTAAAAAATAGTTTCAACAGTTTTATTTTCCATATAAACTTTTTGATCATTTACCAATGGAACTAAATTCACTTTGTTTTCTGATCACGCATCTCTTAGGTAATTGATGAAAAAGGATGTAGCTAATCGTGGATTTGGCATATAGATGTTACTATTATAGGATTTCCACATAAAAATAATTGATAAGAAAGGATCTCATAAAAAAGTGGATGATCAATTAAGTAAACCTCCTATCAATTCCAATGTTGAAATTCAATAAAAATAACCACTAAATGGTCACCTTCCAGCATTTTATGAGGTACTTTCTACTTGATTGAAGGACAAGTTCCATTACGTGACAAAATTTTCAATTATTTGGTTATATATTAGGTCCCATATCATTTCAATTTCCAAAAAATTCATAAATTAACATTTGAATCAAGATACTAAATTTGGTAATATGCATTTCATTTGACGATTTTCAATGATCATGTGACAAGATGTAGTTTCCCAAATATATAATTTTTTAGTCATTGAGTTTTCTAAAAATTTAGATTATAGAGGAAACCTTTTAGCTAAAAGAATAGTAAGTATAGTTGCATAATCAATAATTTATTGGCCCACACTTTTAAAATATGCTAATGAATTTAGATAAAGGTTTACAAAATGTTAGTCTCCAAGAAATATTTCAAATAGACAATAAATTCCCCAAAAGCCACAATTTTTTTATGAAATATTTGAAGCTTATGGTATAGATTTTATTGGCCATTTCTAAATATAATTACAAACACTTATAAATTTCTTTTTGTTTATTATGTTACCAAATCTATGGAAGAAAAGGAAACTGGTAATAATGATGCTAATGTTTTTTGTGATTTTCTCAGGGCTAATAGATTTTTTTGTTTTGAAGATCCCAATACCACCATCGGTGATGAAGGGACTAGATTTTTAAAAAGATAATGGAGTTTTTTGCAATAAATTATGCGCTACATCATAAAAAATCAACTCCCTATCATTCATAAACTACTGGTTAAGAAAATTATCCCAGATGGATATCAATGGAATTTCGGAAAATTTCGTTAAACGGAAAAGAAAGGATTGGATCCAAACGTTGGATGACAGATTATAGGGATTATAGGAAATCCTAAAAATCCCAATTGGAATTTTTCCATATATTCTTATTTGGGAATATTTTTCACATTCATGTGTAATTGGAACATAAAGCATACTGGTTTTTGACAAAGAATAATTTCGATCATGTAAGTGCTTGAAAAGAGAGAAAATTATTGTCATAAGAGTATGTGAAAATTATTTGGGAGGATTTTTAAAATTAATTTATTTAAAAATATTGATAATGTGTTTCTCATGAAAATATTATCTACCAAAAATAATTTTATCCTTGAGACACATTGTTTGTATTCACCACAAGAATCAAACTAAATCTAGGTAAACATCATTCAAGATGGGATCGTCCATTTATAGTTACTCACATATATCCTTTTGGTTCTATAGAGTTTTTGAATTATAGATAGAAAGATCCATTTACTATTAATGGACACATTCTAAATAAATATTCTTGGATAATGCCATCAAATCCAGGGGAGAAGGTCATTTTCCTATAATATGTTTATCAGTAAAAGCCATATGGTCATATCTATCCTTGAAACATACATGATTTATTTTATTAAATTAAAAATATATATAAATATAAAATCTAAATTAATTAACTAGGGACACTATATAGTTTAAATATATGGGTGGTAACATTTATAGTTTAGGATTTTCAAATTTTTACTATTTTTCATAAATAAGTCTATTTTTAAAATATTGTGTGGATATTTCTCTATGTTTTTCTATGTTTTTGGAACCTGGTAGTGAAGATGATTATATTTTCCATTTTTTTAAACCCATATAAACGAGTGATCCAATTTATCTCATGAAATTAATCTTAAATGAATGTTAAAAATCACTTTTATTAAAGTTAAAATTATAGGGGATTTCATGAAAATACCTATGATTTTTTAATCGAATGCCATATATTTGTGTCATTTTACTGGAAATCACATTCCCATGAGGCTTATGAACGGTTTTTTCTTATTCATTACACTCAAATAAAATCATGAGAGAATGTAAATATTGTTTCATTAACCATAATTTGATTTATTTCTGTCAAAATTTCATCGTTTGAGGTACTTTTGTATTTAATTATTGAGTCATTTATTTGGTTTTAAAGCCCCATTTTTCAAGAGAAACCATTTTATTATAGACTTCAATGAAAATTTATCCTTTATGATAATAAAATTCATGAAATTTATACTATTGTTTCCATATTAGAAGCCAATTTTCTATATCCAACCTTCTTGTGATTTGAAATTTCATGATCTATTTGAACTTAAGTGTGGGGTGAAGTTGTCTTTTGTTTTTATATATCATTTGGAGATAGTTTATCATGGAAAATAATATCTAAAAAAGATTTTTTATATGGAAAATTTATTTTTATGTAAATATGTTCTTTTACTGAGCCTTCATAATAAAAACATTATAGGTATTTCTAGAGCATCCAAAGAAGAATGAATATTGTTCCTATCTAGATCATTAAAAATAGAGAATGAGAATGGTAAATTTTTGGTGAAATTTGGATGGTTTAGGGTGTCCATGAGATTTTTAATATTCTTGGAACATAATGTTTTTTAGGGGGAGTTATTAGGAGACCATTCTTGAGTTAAAACTTGAATCGTTTATTTTTTTTTAAAAAAAGAGGCGAATCATCCTTTTTCGGCCATATAATTTTATTCATCTAAATCCTAAACACCAAAATATAAAAAACATACCTAAATTTTTATCATGATAAAAAAATATCCTTAACTCAAATTAGGTGTGGGTGTAGGAATTTATCATGCCTATTGTGACTTATTTATGAGTATAGATGAAAAAATTCATGTTGAAAATTGAAATTTGTGTAATAAGAGAAAATAAAAGTGAGGTAACTATATTTTGTGAATGATTGGGGAAATAAATATGAGATATATTGAAAAATATAAATGCATAAATTGAAATAATGTTTTTGGATGAGGCATGACATCTTTTTCTTCTTGTTGCCAAATTGGTGGATCTCATGGGTATGTGTTTTTAATTTTCATTAATTTGATTATGATTATTTAATTATCTGGATTCCATGTTATAATTGTTTGGAATTGATAGATATAATATTTTCATTAATTTTAATATTTATTTTTAGTGAATAAATCGATCCCAATTTAACTATTTTAGTTTCTTTTCATCATTTTCTTATTTTCGGTGAATTTTGGGCTAAAATGTGAAAATTGATTAATTCTAGGATTTTTGTAGTTTTATATAACTAATGTTTTTTAAGAATAAAAAATAAAATATTTAACCAAATGGAATGAGTAGTTATATAGGATTCCATTTTTCAATGGATTAAATATCGTGATTTTGAGTAAGAGCCCATTTGAACTTCAACATGCACTGAAAAATCAACCAATTTGAAAAATTCATTTTTCTAAAAAAATAGACCCCTCATAAATAAATGAGGCATATGTAGGGATAAAAACCTCTATATATAGTGATTCAAGTTGGTTTTAAAATGATACACAAATTTACAGTGTTACATTAAATATAATATAGAAATTATCTCTTTAATTGAATATTTTCACAGATCACAGTGGAGTTTATGGAAATGATTATTTGATGAGAAAAAGGCAACATGAATAATGCACCCATTACATAATTTAAACCTATAAAAAAGACATGAGATATTTATTTTCGATATATAAACCTATTAATAACATATTATTAGAAATAACCATGGATTCTTTCATCCATACATTCGAAAGAACAGAAGAAAACATCTGATGAATTTATTATCGAGCGGATAATTTTATGTTATTTCTTTTAACTCTTATATTTTTCTTAGTTTTATAATGCCTTATTTTTCCCCTTTCGTTATGAATACCGTATATATGGAGTGTATTCATTTTTTTGATTATAAAGGGATAGATTTTCCCTTTTAAGGATATAGTTTTTTAACATAATTCTTAAATATTAATTTCTATCTTCTGTGACGTTGGTTTCAATTTATAAAAGCGGTTTTTATTATCATGTATTATTTTACTTAATTTTATCATATATTAAAGTTATTTATTTGGTAAATTATCATTATTTCTATGAACTATGTTCTATTTCATATATGAAAGAATATTGTAGGTCTTTGGGGGGATGTACATAGTGATCTCCTTTCTGTGTGGGAGGGGTTGTGGACAATTTGTTATTATTTGGGATAAACTGGACCCAATTTTAAATTACTTAATTCAGTTGGGTGTATTCTCTACAAATCTCACACATTGAAAAGATTGTAGACCAAGATGATAATGTTTAAGGATTCTAATCACCATTAACATTTGACTAGGGGAGTTAGATGAAGTGATTATGGAATATTACATTTATCTGCCTAATAATAAAGGATTGGGTAAATTGGGACTGGAATGGGATTACTATTTGGAAAATAACACCAACCTAATCACTCATCTCATAAAATAGTTTTTATTCAATTGATTTTTCAATTTTTCTCAAAACTTTTATTATTTTCATTATTTTCATTTCAAAAACAAAAAAAAATTCTAGAACACCTCGTTTTCCCTTTATTTAAAGGTGACAACATTATTTATTCATACTTCTCTAGGGGAGACAACATATGTTAACCACATTACATTATTTTTAAAATAGTAAATGATTTTTTTGTCACGACTCATGAACACTATGTATCATATGGTATCTGCACAAAATATCCCCAGTGGAGTATATATGAAACAAAGGGTTGTTACCATTGATGAATAAAAACCCCATAAAATATACTTGAAAAAACTATTGGGGAAAGTGTCATTTTTATTTTTAAAATAACTTTTTAAAACACAAAACTTATTAAAAATAATATTCATTGAAAATAACTTTTACAAAACTAATAATTTATCATATTATTAGAAAAACGTATTTATAACCTACTTTATAAAAATTATAATTAGGCATTAAAGAAATGAACCTCATGTAAGTGAGTAATTTTATACATATAGTACATGTTAATAATAACATTCCTTTCTCACTATAAAAAGGATAGAAATGGAACGTGTGCGATAAAAGAATATAATATCACTTTGATTATATTTTTTAAAAAGAAAAAATTGTTAAAAAATAATTTAAAAACAATTTTGATATGGTTATAAAATTTTTTAAAATTTTTTACATAAATGTGGTTTTGGAAGAGAACATGATTCCAATATAAGTGATAAATGAATTTGTTTTTTTAAAACATTTTTTCAATAATTTATTGTACCAAAGAGTGGGAAAAAAGTGATATTACATAAAAATATCATAAATTACTAGTAGAGAATTAAAAATTTATTTGGTTTATTATACAATTTTTTATAATTACCATCAATTGAAATTCATGAATAAATATTCTCTAATAGAATTAGATTCTGAAATAATCCGTTACAATGATCATAACATTGATGTAAGAATTAATCTTTGAAAAAATAATCTATATCAGCCATAAATAAACATAAAACAGCCATAAATACAAAATAATATAATCAAAATTCATTAATAAAATAATCACACAATATCAACGAATGTGAAGAAGTAATATAACCCATTGAAAATAAATTGGGTTATGAAATTCCTTACCATAAGGAAATTTTCAAGTCAAATACCGTTGGATGAAATAATTAAAATTGAATCCTAAAATACAATGAATTATTAATTGAAAATGATATAAAATATAAAAGGGAAATTATATACACCATAGAAAATAAATAATGTGTATAACATTACAATATTCCTCAATGAAATGAAATTTAGGCAAAATACTTTACCCCTTAAAAATATTTTATCCTTCAGTATAGTTGTTTTAATTTTTTTAACTTAATATAGAAAAAAACATATGATTTATAATAACATATATAACAATTTTATAACATCTTTTTACCCATTTAATGGTAATCTATCATTTTTTAATTGTTTCGGGTGTTAATTGTATTTTTTCTCATAGATATTTCAACATGGATGATTCTGTTCATGCACATATTATATTGGTCCATAATATCTAGTTTAATAATAATTACCGATTTATAATATTTATAAATAAATTATAATTTTTATACAAATCATTAATGCTGGTTTTTGAAAAAAAAATATGTTACAATCATGGAGACCGTAACATTTTTCATCAAATATAGTTATATATAGAGGGTAATTGATATTTTTTCTTTATATAATAATTATTTTATCATAAATACCATATTATCACTTTACATAAACATATATGTATCATCCATGTTGTGTGATAATGATAAGTGAGTCACAGCGTTTTGTGAAGGTTGAAGTCCACACATACATAAACGATGTTATCAGATTAAATTGAGTGAAAATTTAAGAATACGAATGATATATATTATAATTTAGTAATTATAAA
Organism: Viscum album; assembly: GCA_963277665.1. Classification (NCBI taxonomy): domain Eukaryota; kingdom Viridiplantae; phylum Streptophyta; class Magnoliopsida; order Santalales; family Viscaceae; genus Viscum; species Viscum album. The sequence goes on along the minus strand of OY728155.1, from coordinate 1,491,180,774 downwards.
TATTTAATTTACATAATAATTAATTAATGTATATCAAATATATTCATTAACTTTATCCTTATCACTTTCCATACAGATAATTAATGATAGACGAATCACATCGCTTCGTGAGCTGGTGCTCTATCGTACAATCAAGAAATGTTATAATATATCATATGGAATAGGGATTAAAATGTATATATTAAATTATTAGTCTATAATATTTTGTTTTAATTATCATATATATACTTTAGATACATCATCATGTACAACTGTTAGAGGTTTTAATGGGAAATCAAATAAAATCAGTTCACGGCGAGGTAGTCCTTTATACACTTGAATGATGGTTTCATAACCCATTGGATTGAATTTGGTATGTTTTTAGGTCCTGAAAATAACATATAACCATCACATTATATTTTTTATTCTGATTTTATTAATTCTACATTATTTAATAATAATTAATGGAGTTGGAAAAATAAATAATTAAAAAGTCTCATTGAAGAATGTTACCACTTCTTCGGCAGTCCAGCATAGGATTGCATGAAAATCCTTCCTAGGTTATCTTTATGACCAAAATAAGGCTTATATAATGTTATGTTAGAATATTGTATGTGATTTTGATAGGTATTTTCTGATCCAAATTTCATTTAAGCTGTTATGATATGAGGAGAGGGGTTGGAAAATTCTAAGTGAGGTGACTTTCACATGTGTAATTTTTTGAAATGACTAATCCATATCCCCATATTAGTAATGCCACTAGATTATAAAATATGAAATTATAGAACCCTGAATATTTAATATCAAATTAATCCCAGTCAATGGGTTTTTTGAAATGTAGGTAGTCCATTTTTTGAACATATCTTCTTAATTTACACCCTGGAAAATCCATTTTTACCTTAACCACGGTAATTATTTTTTTACTGTTTTAAATGTACATTTTATTCAAACTTTTTGTTGAATTTATGAAAAATTAAATATATTTTTGAATCCAAATATTTATCCAATTTTTTGAAATTAAATTCATTGAAGTATAATATTTTAATTTAAAATTAATCTCACAGGCATGACAAGAAAGTGGTTTTTAACACAGAAAATTTCTATAATTCATAACATTTTAGTATGACTAATTAATAATAAAATGTTACTAATTATATAAATTGGTCAATTAAATGTAAAATTTAACTAGTTTTATATTAAAATTATTTCCTTATATATTTTTACGTTATAAATATTATTAATAAAAGGGTGGTTTTTAATTAAAATTCGAAATAATTCAATATTTTTCAATGAAATAATATAATTTAGAAAAATACAATAAATTCACTACAATAAAATATTGTTAATTAATTTCAATAATTATTTTAATTTATTTAAATAAAATTTTTAAATGTTTTCAAAATAATTTTTAAATTATTTTCTCAGAATGTGAATAAGCTGCCTTTCCAAAAATACATTTATTAAAAAAATATTTTCCTATTAAATGATTCTTATTTTATTTATAATCAATAAATAAATTTTTTTTCATAATTTAGATAACACTATTCAAATACAATAGTTTAATGTCATGGTTATAATGGTATATTATTTTACGGTTCATTTAAAATTGGGGTTTTGTATTCAGTAGACTACCGAAGAGGTTAAATTTTAATATGTTTATTTCATCAGTTATTTAAGAACAATATTTCAGGTCCCATACACTATTGAATATAATTTTTATTCTTTTAAAATATTGGTGTGTTATATTCTACCCACCTTAAATAAATTTCTTCGTCGAAATGTTAATAACATACCAGTATTCAATGATTTGAAATTTGGAAATACACTTGTTAAAAAACCCATATCATGAAAATATAAATATAATAACCTCTTAATAAGAGAGAAAGGGATGTAAGGAGGTCATATAGAATAACACATACCTATGTTTCCATGTATGAGAAATTTTCTGGAATGTTAATATATGGACATGAAAGAAAAGCATGAATAATTATAGAGAGAAATTGAGGTCATTGATCAGATGAATGTGAACGGACAGTATAATGTTTAGGGCCACAAATCCATAAATTTTTGAAGATTTAAAAGAATATTAGATAAATAAAATAAGAATATAATATGATAATGTTTTTTTTCAAAATTTTATTTTCCTAAATTTGAAGAAAAAAATATTGTGTAAGTATATAAGGTAATATAAAAACATGATGTGTTTTAATTTCATAAGAAGAATTACATCCCTTAGTTATTATTTGATAAATTTTACAATTCATCCATTACTCCAATAAATGAATATACGAAAATGAATTTTTTTTACTGAAGCCCTAAAATTCAATTTTATCATATTGTATGATCCATGAAATATTGACATGTCTTTCTGTCTATGTCAAACTATTTTTCAAAACCAATATCCTAAAAACAAGTTATCCATCACAACAAACTAATCTATATCCCAAAAAATTCAAACCATGGGTTCCTCATTAATATTATATATATAATATTTTAACTAAAAAACAATTACATATTAACCAAGATGTCACATAGGCCAGTAGTAATTTTTAAACCCTAAGAACCCATTGGTTGTTGTCACAAGACTTACGACCATGATTAATCTAATGGGTTGTCAACCAGTATGCGGGTTGTACTTTTCTAAAGCTATACTTATATAATTATTATAATACTCCCAAAAAATTATGATGGATATCCTTGAAATAAAAAATAATAATTAAATAACATTTTTTCGATTGTTTTGAAAACAACTTATTTTATTTCAACAAATTATATTAATTTTATTTGACTGTTATTACATTTTCATTAGTGATCTTATTAAGCCTAAAGGTTATCAACACCTTTAAAGTATTGTCTATAAAATTAAAATCAACTATTCAACTTATAATTTTATCCCAAAAACATATTCTAAACCTAGGGTTTTATTTCAATAATTTTCTCCCAAAATATCCTAAATCATGGTAGACTCCAATCACATAATACAAAGAAAGGGGTGTCTCCAACATTATAATTATGATGAATCGTTAATTCAAAAACCCATGATTGAATACATAACTCTTAAGATAATGAATAGATGTGTGCTTATTAAAATCAATTGAATATTTAAATGATTCATGGTTTTTATAAACAAAATAAAATTGGTAAAAACTCCTAAAATATAATTCATAAATCCCAATACCTACTACATCAGCATTATTTCACAAAAATTCTTTCCTTGGAATTGGATTTAACAATTAGAATAGGATATTGACTCAAATAATGAACAGTTTATCCACATTTAAGATAATAAACTAAAATTGAACACAAGAATTAAATTTACATCCTTCCATAATACTCTTAATTTTTCTAGAGTAGTTCATTATATTATTTCATTATTTTCAACGCATAAAAATAGTTTATCATTCCATTGGAAGACATTTTTTTAAATCAATGAATTTAATAGGTTCATACTATGTAATTAATTGTCTGAACCTATTAAATTCATTTATATTCTTTTAATGAAAATGTTATTTATCCAAATAATATCACCCAAATGTTTCAAACTAGGTGCTTATTAAAGACTACTGTCATGCAACAGGTATGGATCAGGTCAAACAAAATAGATCCATTAAAATTTTAATACCCCTAGGTACATTTTTTCCAATACCACATTGTCGACGCTCCTTTCCATCACAGATTCCAACAAATTGAAATGTGGAATAACATAAGTACAAAGAGATCCATCCTTTAAAGAACATAAAAAATTGACAAAGGCATGAACCATGAACCATGTTGGAGGGAGTCGCGCAAGTTTCATGCGCGCTATGTAAGTCACTTGCACACCACCTCTGGGTCGTGCAAGTCACAAGCGTGCCCTATTCTTTTTTCACCCAAGGTGCCTAGTGGCCTATAAATAACCCATTTGGGCCACCCATTTCTAGGATGAATTTTCCAAAACTTAGATTCAAGATATGTTCACCCAATTCTTTGTTTGAAGTCTTCCGAACAATTTTAAGGCAATTATTTACCTAGAATGGAATCTCTGAAGAGGTAGAATAAGGCCAATGTGTTAGAACTCATCAATAGTTGTGGGCCTAAGTATCCACCCCTTAAGGGAAATGAAGAAACTTGTGTGACACATTTCCCTCTTAGGGGAACTTGCACGCCACCCTTGGTGAAGCCTCTAGGGATGATACTAAGGGCTTGAGTTCAAAGTCGCCCAAGTATTACCCTATGGATTATCCGTCACCCATGGTGACTCATGTCGTGCAAGTAGGCTTGCGCGACCAGGACCTGCGTGCCAGAATGATACTTTCGCGCCTCTTTCCTAGTCACATCTTTTGCTAAAATCCACCGTTCCTCTTCATGATATAGCCTTCAAAACCCACTTCATTGCCATTTATTTCATGATTCCTTTGTTGGATTCATTATCTGAAAGGAATTCTTTGTGAACCTCTCCCAAAACCATGTGACTTACAAGCATTATGTCACCATGGTTAGGGGTTTCACATATAACTTCATCCTTTGAGAGGAGAATATCTTTTGATTTGGACCTCCTTCTTTTGAGTAAGCCACAAGCTACAAGTCCCCTTAACCTGGGCCTCCTTCTCAAGAGTAAGCTCCATTCATAATTTCCTTTAACATTGGGCCTACTTCGCATGAGTAAGCCCCATTCATAAGTTCCTTTAGCATTGGGCCTCCTTCCCAAGAGTAATCCCCAAGTTAGAAGTCCCCTTAACCTGGGACACCTTCTCAGGATTAAGCCCCAGTCATAAGTTCCTTTAACATTAGTCCACCTTCTCATGAGTAAGCCCCAAGTTACAAGTCCCCTTAACCTGGGCTACCTTCTCAAGAGTATGCCCCAGTCATAAGATCCTTTAACAATGGGGCCCCTTCCAAGGAGTAAGATACATGTTATAAGTTACCTTTAAATTTGGAATCCTCATCAGGGGTAAGCCCCAATATTAATTTCTTTTGATTTGGGCTTCCTTCTCAGCAATAAAACCCAATTATAATTCCTTCTTAATTTGGGCTTCCTTTTGAGGAGTAAGTCCTAGGTTAAAATTATAAATCTCCCTAAAGTAAAAATACATTTATGGACCCTGCTCTTTGGATTCTTTACTAAGTCATATTCTTCATTTACATGGGCAGTCATACATACGTAAGCCCTGCATCATATATCATGACTGCATCTTTCATGGAACCATAGTCATGTTTAATGATACCTCTTGTTTCTTACACTCATCATGACTCACGTGAGCTTAGAGTGTGAAAGTAATCACAACATCTCTTTTTGGTCCATTAACCATGAATAAAAAAATATTTCTTTACCTGAACTACATGGACATTGATCTCTGCATTAAAAGTAGAGTACGTAGGTAGCCTATAGAAGGATCAAGCCCATGTTTCAATAATTATTTTCCATCCCATATGACGTTAATCTATATTCTTATTATCGAACTACATGGGTTTAGATTCCTTTTTAACAAGGATACGTATGTATCCCATCTGTTAGTACAATCCCAACAATGAAATAATCCTTGCGTTTCTGAACGACAATAAATTTCAAGTGCCCCACTAAGTGGTTTTTAAACCAGTATGGTCATCATAGTGACCAAGAGATTTCTATATGATATATTTAATGATACCATTGACTAAGAATCCTCAATAGATATGGATGACTCTCTATCGATGAAGAATGTGAAATACATATATAAGATTCTCTAAATCCCATACATATGAATAATCGATTTCCAAATCTAAAAGAAAACTCATTTTCAAGCTTGGTGAATTAATAAGGATTCATGAAAATTACATAAATCTATAAGGGAGTCCTGTAGTAGGAAATAATTCCCCCGCAAAAAGTTGTGATGAGTCTGACCTCCCATCCTCTCGACCAATGCAAATTCTTATGCCTCATCGGTCCATAACTAATGAGCACCTACCATTGGAATGTAGGTCCAAATGGATATAGAATCATTGGGTCTTTCGGGTTATACGAATAATCATGTTAGAAATCGATTGGAAATATTGAACCTCAAAACAAACAAGGTCCTCCCCATTTCTAGAATAAATACAAAATGGTGAACCCGACGTGAATCCTTAACCAAGTTAAATGATGTTTTAATTATTTTTTATGCTCATGTTAAACTCAATATGAGGGTAAACAAAGCAATAAAACACGTATTTGTTCATCCAAAATATGTAGTCTGGCCAAACCTATCTTGATTATGTCTATTATATTAAATAGGCACTCTTTTCCAAGATCTCTCTACAACACAGAATGGAAACATTAAATTTCACACCTCTGAATGCCTCGGCTGAAACACCTGGTGGATCCTCGTCCACTCTGAGGACGAAATCACCTACTCAGCGTCTTCAACATCAGGTATCGAATGAATTGGTGAGTGAATAACGTCAACAGAGTAACATCCTGTCTCTGGAGGCCACTCGACAAGCCCTCCAAGTTAACAACTCACCCTGGTTGTCTGGACAGCGACGACTGGTGGTTAAAAAGATGGCTGTTCTAACCACCATTTCTAACCGTTTCGGGTCGGTATCCCCTGACCGCAACAACCAGTCCCTCGCATATTATAGGGAGGTGAATGAAGAGGTCACTCAAGGCCTCATTTAAATAATACTGGTGTCTTAATTGAGGACTCCCACCAACAATCGCCACAAGACTTTTGTGTTAGTGCACCCTCAACACGATAATGGTATCGCCTCTAGGCATTCGGCTCTGGTTCATCATACCCGAGCACGCAAGACGAACCATTATAGGTGACATTCGGTAAAAAGGGAGCAGTTTATTTCCTCTTCCCCCTCCGGAGAAGTCCATAAATCTAATTTGATGGCAAACAATGAGCGGGCATATACACCTGTAGGTCCTGATTTCACTGCCCAGCAGACTCCTCTGGTAGTAACCCACCAATCCAACCAGGAAATTCTAGCATAGTAATATTGGTAGGCACATACACCTGTTTATAAATCATAAGATAGTTAGAAGGATCATCATACTGTAACCAAAGAAGTGTGCCAATCAAATGTGGTGACCACCCGTAAACAGGAACATACACCTGCTTACATTTATCAATTCTGCCAGCAATTTTGTCTGACAGTCTTGAAGAATGTTCATCAATCATATTCAGTGGAGAAAAATAAACATGAAAATACACCTGTGATTCATCAAGATATCCAAAAATATCGTTTGTTATAACCCAAAGATGTCAATGGGAAATCACCAATGACAAACATGAGGCAGACACAACTTTCTTCCCCCGCACATGTGTACTCTCAGAATTCAATAATATGAAAATATGGACAGGATCAGGAAGACACATCTACTGCAAACATGGAATGGACGTATATTCCTATTATGTCAGCTGAAATCACAAAGAACATTATAAAAATGATAAAAGAGTAGAATCCAATCCCGGCCCATATTCTGGATACCTGTCAGAATATTATAAAAAACCAGCAACATCACAGGGAAAGAAACTTAAATCTATCCTTATCAGTTCATTGACTCATCAACATGCCACTCCAGAGCAGATACACACCTCAGTTCCAGTCCATGAGGGTCATGGGGCATACCCCCCCATGTGATATGGACAATCTAGTCAGGCAAGTACACCTGTTTTAAATGGAGATAATCAGCATTACCTAACCATTTATCTTGAGAAGACACATACACCTGCCCATAATAACCAATTTCATCGACATGTGATTTACAAGGTGAGTAAAAAGGCATCCATGAAAAATACCCATCCAGCACAGTTGAAAAACAAGAGCCAATCTACAATAAGGTCATTCTCAATGCTAGAGTTCTTGAAGGCCTCAGACAATTGTCTGTTGCAACTCAAGATCATACTCTCTTATTTCCAGATTCCCGAAATAACAATAATAATTCCAAAGTTATTCATCAAGCACTTCCTCATGAAGTCTTTCTTCGTGAAAATTCGGTCAATCTCGATGTATCATCTTCATATAAGAGCCACGATAACCCTTTGTATGTCCATAAGACCAAGGAGTATGGGGTTTCATCTTTTGATGTAATCCACCATGGAGGTCCTCTACATGATGATGAATTTAAATGAGAAAGGCCTCTCCATAGCAGTAATTCGCATTTCCTGGAAAATTCTTCAATGGACAATGCAGTAATGAGAAATCCCTCTTATCTTGAGGCACATGAAAATGTGAAGTTATTCATGTTTCATGCCTTATCGCTAGAAGGTGAATTACATTTTCAATCAGAAGACAGCTCGAGGTGTAGGTCATTCTTCAAACCACCCATTGTTAATTCATCTTCTAATTTGACAAATGAATTATTACCAATCATGTTGAATCTGATGATGAAACAAATAAGCACTAGCTTTGGTCTAATCTGGTACAAGAATATTCATCAAATGATAATGATGAAGTGGTGAATATGTGAAAACAATTAGTAAAAGGTGAAATACCCGTCATGTTTTGGCCTTTGGAAAACTCTCAGTATGATATTCTAGAAACGTTGACAGAAGATTTTATTCATGATATTCGTCTCAACATATGAAAAAATATACGTCACTAATGAGAGAAAATATTATCTTATGATGAATATCAAAATCATATCAAGATAATAGATGGTTTGCAATGCCAAATTGACTTGGCATATCTCTCAGTTTCCCGACATCCAAAGGTTAAAAAGCTTCAGAGTTCCCTTAGCGTTTATGCCTTGGATCATTAAAAAGGTGGTGCTAGCTAATTACCAATTCCCCATCTCGTATTCATATCAGGGGATTGGGTGTTCAAGGATCATCTCATTTCCATGTGCTCTCCATTCAACAAATCCACCAAAAAGTCTTTTCTTGCAATGTTATTTCCTAAGGATGGAAACATTTAACTGGTTATGTGGGTAACTAAAGATTTTCCCAAGAACATGCCTCAACTAGTTCTTCCTAAAGTCAGGCATATCAAGAAAAAGTTGTCAAATTACTCTTGCGTCAAGAAAATTATAATATCAAACAGGCTTCTCGTTTAGAGAATGCATATCATCAGGTGACAGAGGTGTCAGAAATAATCCAGCAGTCATCAGAGCTAAGTGATTTGAGTGGATGTAGGATGATGCATCTAGCTAATTTTCAGACTAAATTCCACAAAATCAATAGATCATTTAATAATGTTTCATATTTAGCAACTCAAGAGCCACCTCCCCTTTCCAGACTGAGGAATCTTTTAATCCAACCCTCAGGATCAATATATAGAATTCTAATGGTTGAGCAGGAAAAATAGGAAGAACCACAATCCACCAGACTAGGGACTTTTTCAAATTCTCAATCACTTCCTCAATGGAAGTCAGTCTTCCTTTGTTTAGGAAAGAATCCAAAAGCGGAACGGAAATACGAATTATCAGTAGATTCCCTCCAAATTATGGTTTATCAAGAAGTTCTTGAGGGATCAACCAAACAAACTGAAATGTCTCAAAAGGGACATGGAAGATGATAGAATCGCCGAAGCGCTGACAGAAGGGCTATAATGTGTTATACATCAATAAATGTCATCAATACCATTGTCACTAATCCCCCGAAACATGGGGCTCACTCAGAGAGATCAAATGAAGAAGATCTTATTCAATAATATGTACCCATAGAAATGAATTAAGGAGGTGTGTGTACCAGAAGAAAGAGGGTTTCCCAGGGGAAAGATGTTCCATTGGGTAATTCCCTTCCATACTCGAGAAAGGCACATGCTAATGAAAAGGGTAAAAGTCAGGTTACATTACTCCATACCTCTAGAGAAGTCCAATCACTCTCACTAGAGGAATGGTTCGCACAATAAGAAGACGAAATGAAGGAATTAATGAGGTTAAATGTAGAAATACTTCAAGGTAGTCTTCCTCTTAAGCATGATGGAGTAAGTCAATCAATGGAATTTGTTGCAGATACTAGGATGGATCAATATTATCCCCCTTTACAAGTACACCATCATAGTTCCAATCTTATTGGTCATGCGTGACAACAACTAGCAAAAATACCATCAGTGGCAGCACCGGTCACTACACCAGTCCAAACTCCAGTTATTGCACCTGCTTAGGTCCATGCTCAAACATATTTCTTTGAAAAATTAATGACTTCGATTAATTCATTAATAGCTCGGTTGGAAGAAATGGAAGGAAAGTTTGCATATGTTCAACAGGAAAAAAGAGCTTACCCTGAATGGGTAGATGCATTCCCTCCCCCATCAAATTTTTCAGATACTACATTTCCAATTTTTAATGGTTCAATAGATCCAGTACAGCACTTAACACATTTTGTTTCTTGTTGTGACCCCAATATGGTAACTCCTCAAAAACAGGAAGATTTTTTGTGTAGTTGTTTTGTACAGTTGTTACAAGGTCCTTCTTTTGTCTGGTATACATGTTTTCAATCTCAGTCAATTACCGGGTGGGAAGATCTCCATCAATGTTTCCTTCTTCAATTTATCTCAATGATTCCAAAGACAACAGTTTTTGATCTTACTAATTGTAAGAAAATGGAAAATGAAAGATTTTAAAATTTTAATTTCTCGCTGGAAGGGATTAACGTATTTTTTAAATTTAGCACTCCCTCAAGATGAATTTTTTCCAATCAATCTGGAAAATCTTCCTGATGAATTACGCACATTGTTGATCCCAATGAAATACACATGAGGGTTTTGAGGCCTTACTTCAATCGCTCAGCAGATAGAAGACTCTCTTATAAAGAGTAAGGCTAAAACTCATGTAATTACATCCATTCCAGGAACGAAAATAGATAAAGTAGAGAGTTCTACAGTTAAACTTAAACAAGCACTTGTACCTTCTTCCACTTCAAAACCATCATCATATCGAAGAGTTCCACCTCTTGAGCATTAAAAACAATGGTCGCCTCGTAAAGATGATCAAAGAGATCAAAGGTGGATATATTTTGAAGATTTGAAGAACAACGTTTATTCTTTCCGGAATGAAAATTTTTCTAGCTACTTCATCTCAGCTCTGAAAAATAATCTGGTTTAGTTGTCAAGGCCCAAAAGGCCGAATAAGGAAAGAGATAAAGACCTACCCAACTATTTCCTGATACATCAGATGTTGGGGAGTCCCTTTCAAGACTGTTTTATCTTCAAAGACCTCCTAAAAAAGATGGAAGACTCTGGAAAAATAATATTGAAAGGTTCTTCATCCCAGGTAGCATCTGTATCTGCTACTGATCCAGGGGAATAAGGCCAGTGGAATGAAGTCAAAAGTAAAAATGCGTAGAAATATAATGACTATATGGTCAGGAAAATGATCAGTCGAACTCATTCCATTTTTAGAAGACAATTGAATCAACCAATTGTTTCTTATACTATTAATTCCAAAACAAACCCCCTTCATCAAAATGAAAATCCACAAAGAAGCGGCGTAATTTGAATAAAGAAGAGCAGTGAGAAAAAAGCATGCCTGTGTCAAAACCTATGTTTCCTTTGAATCTGGAAGATTTTATGTCATTTGCTTCAAAAGAACAAGAACAGCCCCACAAAATTGCACAACATGAACTGGTTAATTAGGCAGAATCTTAATCAGATGAAGAATTGATCATTGGTTTTGTTATCATGATTCATTTAATACATCCTTATGCCAATTATAGTTTCGATTATGATGATCCTATGTTCCTTGTATATAATAGAGAAATTAGAGGAAGAGACGTAGGTCTATGATACATGAGAAGATGTGGATATTCAAGAAGCCACTATTTCAATCCTACCCCTACTTGAACTATATATGCGGTAGAAACTCATGGAAAATCCCTTCAGCAGGCTCAATTGGAACAAGAAAGTTCTTCCACACATGGTAGATTCGGTCCTGACGCAGTTCTTTTGGAAGACCGGTTAGCGGTCACACCTTCTTTCTCATAGAAAATAGATATACCTAGTCGGTCTATTATACTGAATCAAAGTTTATTTCCTACTCATACTCCAATATGGGATTTATCTACTTCCAAATCATCAACTTCTGAGGCACTAGAAAAACCACATTTCTATGACGGGAAACACATACCTTTCCACCAAAAATATGATGTCTTGAAACATTTGGCCCATGTGCCGGCCATGTTATGAATTTTTGATGCCTTGAATCTATCAAAAGTTCTTCAGGAGGCTCTTATGGAGGCTTTTTCAAGTCCTCAAGAATTTGAAAATGAAATTGCTGCAGCTGAGGCCTACCATATAGAGAATGATTCTGCAGAATGTCATGCAGTGATATATATTACAGATGAAGTTGAAGATGATGTTGTACATGGACATATCAGAACATTGTATTTATCTGTAAAATTCAATGATATAGACATCCGACGAGATTTCATTGATAATGGCTCAGAAGTCAATCTCATTCCTATTCGTACACTTCGTCGATTGGGCCTCACCAAATCTGATTTATCTCCTTCTACTTTTATGTTTTAAGGATATGATTTGAATGAACAAGAACCTCTGGGTGGAATTACACTCCAAATTCAGTTTGGAGACCTTGTGTCTAATTCATATTTCTTGGTTGTTCTTCAGGACAAAGATTTCACCATTTTTCTTGGAAGACGTTGGATACATCAACATTCAATTGTACCTTCGTCATACCATGAATGTCTCAAATATTGTTTCATGTGTGAAATTGGGTCATTGTATGGTGACACGTCCCCATTCATAACATGTGAATCTCAATACATTGAGTCATAATTTTATCACAATGAGGGAAAGAAAAAATCTACAACATAGGAGGTCACCATAATTAATGCTCCAAATGGTTTGGAAAAGATTTCAGTAAACCCATTCATACATGTGAGTAATGATTATGTGTTTCTTATCAGTCAAATTGACAGGATAGACCAAAATCCAAACACACTTATGGAATCATCCATAATGTCAGTTATGGAAATCGATCCAGACAGCATGGGAGAAATTGCCTATTTTTCAAGCAGTGATTAAAGCTTAAATGGAGATGTCTTCATTTCATCCTCTAAAATATATCAATTCTATAGTTCATCAACCAGGTCAGAAGAAGTTATATCAATTTCAGTGGAAAACAATGATGTATATTCCCAATCCATCATCTCCACTTTATCACCCCAAGAATACCCTTCATCATCAATAGGGTCAGAAATGGCAGCCTCATCATCAAGATGTTCATGTTTTAACTTTTCCGCTAATCATGGAAATTTTGTTTCTTCATCTACTATGAAAGTAGAAATAGAATAATTAACACAAATTGAAGAAGAATCGGAATATATATGGGATTCTCCTCCATCATTTGAAGAGGGTATCTCTACCACAATGGATGAACTCAGAAAAATAAATCTGTGTACAAAAGAAGATACACGCCCCACTTTAATTTGTGTGTCCATGACTCTTGAAGACAATGAAATGTATATTTTAGTTTTAAAGAAAAAGTTAGATTTATTTTTTTGGAATTATACAGAAATTCTAGGTCATGATATCGATGTTTCCACTCAACATTTGGGTTTTCTAGAAGAACATCAAGGATTCAAGCATGCCGCAAGAAGAATACCACCAACTTATGCCACAAAAATTGAAGCTGAAGTTGATAATATTATAAAGTATAACTTCATAAGTGAAGTTTAGTATCCCAAATTGTTGGCTAACATTGTCCCTATCAAAATGAAGAGTGGACAAATTATAGTTTGCATTGACTTCAGATATCTTAATCGGCATTTTCCCAAGGATGATTTTCCAGTTCAGATAACATAACACTTAATTGATGCAAGAGCCGGCTACGAAGCTCTATTCCTCAATAATGGTTATTCATGGTACAATCAAATACGAATGGCCCCAGAAGATGAGTATTCTACAGCCTTCAAAGCTGTTCATGGTGTTTTTTGCTACCGGATAATTCCATTTGGCATGAAGAATGTAGGTTCAACGTATCAATGTGCCATGCACCATATCTTCAAACCCGTTTTAGGGAAATTTGTTAAATGTTATGTGGATGAATTGGTGGTTAAATAAAGACAACATTCTACTCACTTGGACAATCTGGAAATCATAGTCAACAAACCTCAACAACACAATTTGAAGATGAACCCCTTGAAATGGGCATTCAGAGTATCCTCAGGAAAATTCCTCGGCTTTTTTGTATGCCATCATGGTATCAAAGTTGATTCTGAGAATACAAAATCAATCCTTGGTATTTTGTATCCTAGAAATTTTAAGGAATTAAGAGGAATTCAAGGACACGTGGCTTATATTCATGTTTCATTTCCAATTAGGCTTGTAAGTGTTTTCCCTTCCCCGGATTAATGATGGAGGGAGTCACATACCAGTGGACTGAAGAATGCCAAGAATCATTCTATATTATCAAGAAAATATCTATTGAGTCCATAAGTATTAATTCCACCCTTATAAAGAATACCACTTATTCTCTATGTGACAGATTTAGAGCGATCATTGGGTGCTTTCCTTGCCAAAAAAATGATGTTGGGAACGAAAACAGCCTTTACTATCTTAGTAGGACTATGCAAGAGGAAGAAACTTGATATTCAATTATTGAAAAGTGCTTCCTAGAATTAATATTTGCAGTTCAAAAATTGAGATACTACCAAAATCATCATGAGCTCTAATTGTTATCTCGCAATAAACCTATGAAATTTATCCTTAGTCGTCCAATGCATATAGGATGTCTGGAATGGTGGGAAGTTATTTTGCAGCAGTTTGATATCCAGTATGTGTCTCAAAAGGAAATAAAGGGCCAAGAACTGGCTGATTTCCTTGTTGAACTCCCATCTATAGAAGATACATCTATAAATATAGAACTTCTTGATGGGGAAGTCTTATCTATTTAAGATAATTCTCAGGAAGGGGAAATAAACTTCGATGGTTCCACCAGAAGTCCAACAGGGATGAAAATGGAAGATCCTAAACTCAACCAAGTTTGGTTAGGAATCATGCTTATTTCCCCAGAAAAGGTTGTGATACCCTATTCCTTCTTATTGATCGAAGTTGGTACAAACAATGAAGAATAATATCAAGCACTCGTCATAGGATTGTAATTGGCACTTCAAGAATAGGTGAATCACTTGAAGGTAAAAGGTGATTCAGATTTGGTAATCAAAAAAATCAATTGGGATTATGCCATTAGAAAGGAAGAGTTAATCCCTATGTGTGATTATGTTAGAGAGTTAATGGTGGAATTTCCTTCGAAACAAATATTTTCTTATGTCCCGCAATCACAAAATGACCAAGCTGATACACTGGCTAATGTTGCCACAGCCCTAGAAGATCCAAACCGGGACAAAACAATCATCAATATTTCCCACCATCGTGTAGTTTCACCTTTTTCTCAAATCAGAACAGTGTATATCAATGAAATCAGTCCCATTTATGACCCATATGGTCATACTATAGGATGGATGACACCTATCGGGAAATATCTTCAAAATGGAACACTCCCACCTAATATAGTCAGGAACGAACAAGAACGGCGATGTGTGGTCAATTTTACTCTTTATGATAGCACAAATCACCAAAAAATTATACACAAGTGAGTTTTAGATGGAATTATCATCAGATGTATTGATAGTGAAGAGAAAATGGATGTCATGAGTGATGTTCATGTAGAATTTTGTGGTGCCCGCGAGCCTGGACATAGACATTCTGGTCAAATTCGATGGATTGGTTACTTCTTGCCTTCAATGATGAAAGATTGTGTTGATTTCACTAAGAAGTTTCATTCTTTCCATGTATGTGACAAATTCATTCATCAACCCCCCATATTTTCTTCATACAAATAAATACTCATGGCCATTTCCCACATTGGGAATAGATGTAGTAGGACCATATCCTATGGCTACATCCAAGCAGTTTAAGTATATTCTTACTGCTACTAAATTCTTCTCCAAATGGGAAGAGCCAATACCTCTCATAGAAGTTAGTTTTAAAGGCATTGTTAGCTTCATCAAGTCTAACATTATTACCAGATTTGGTGTCCCTCATACCATATTGATGGACAATGGCACCAAATTCTATTCATCCAAGGTGAGAAAGTTCTATCAATAATACAACATCAAATCCAACCATTCATCTTGGTATCTTACAGAATCCAATGGCCAAATATAATCCTTCAATAATATTCATTCAAACATCTTGAAAAAGATGGTAGATAAAGATAAGAAATCATGGACTTATAATCTTTTTCATGATTTATGGGCTTATAGTACCACCACCCACACTACTACGCGGTCAACTCCATATTCATTGGTATATAGGACAGAAGTAGTCTTACCCATTGAGGTTCAATTACCTTCACTCGGTGTAGCCATTTGTGATCAGTCATCCACATATGAACAACCTTAGAAGATATTTTATTAATTTGAAGGATTAAATGAAAAAAAATTGTGCACCCTGCACCACATAGAAGTCTATCATAATCGAATATCACGAGCATTCAGTAAAAATTTCTTCTGAAATCATTCATTCAAGGAGAATTAGTATTGATCCTTAGAACCCAAATGATACATGGAAAGATGCCTCCAAATCTTGAGCCAAAGTTGGAAGGACCTTATTCAATACATAAGGTGTACTCCAATGGATCGTATTCTTTAATCTCAAGGGATGAAGAACTCATTACAACTCCAACCAATGCAAGATTATTGAAGAAGTATTTTATGTAACACAAATACACTAATTTTCCATGCTGTAAGACATTAAACTGCATATCCACATGTTCGTACAAAATGACATTAATCTCTGTCCCCCTTATACATCCTACATGATGTTAAACTGTACATTTTCATCCTTCAAGACATTAAACTATAAACAGTACCTTATATATCCTACATGACATTAAACTGTACATGTTCATCCTACATGACATTTATACTATGAAAAAGTCCCTTAATACATGTACACATGTCCTATAAGATGTTAAACTGCACAAAAATACATCTTATCAACACGACGCTAAAATGTACACCACCCATGGTCCCACATTATGTTAAAATGTTCGTCATTAGGTTTGTTGATACCTCTTGTTTCTCAAACCGAGTATGAATCATGTGTTATTAGATTAAGCTTCAACCATAACACCCTCTCTAGGCCACTAACCACACGTATGTCCCAACACCAACTTTGGGTCATTGTCCTCAAGTACAACTTGTCCACCAATTCATTCAAAATATAACTATGCAGACTTTCACCCATGCCTTTTAGGATGGGTATGTAGGCAACCTCCCGAGGTTCAAGACCAAAACTAGTATCTTCACATCAGTTTACCTCCATCTCATATGATGTTGATCCATGAACCCCCCCACCCCACCCTTAAACCAATATTTTCACATTGTTTCAATATCTTCCTTGCTATATGACATTAAAATATATAGTCCCCCATTGTCCTCACTCAAAGACATTAAAAAACATAGCAATACGCCCTAGCTACATGACGCTAAACTTTGCAGCCCCAGTTCATAAATATGACCTTAAAATATTCTCACTTTAGTCCTGTATGACGATAAATTAGACCCATCTCTGACACTCTCACCAGAAAGGGAATCATTATTGACATTGATATCCCATCATGTCATATTATGAGGACTACGTATGGCTTGATTCACATGTACGAACCAAATCTCTACATAGGATATTACAAGAACTACGTATGGCTTCATTCACATCCCTATGGGATACGTAAGAACGTTTAAGCATCCCTCGAATCCTGCCCCAAGTCTTTGGACCTTACCCCAAACTCCACTTTCAGTCCCTTGGCTGAAAAGTCCCCCTACGAGCACATGAATGTGGCATGAAAACCCTGGACTTTATTCACATCAGGTTTATAACAAACACAAAATGTGTCTCCCTCATTATAGTCTGCACTCTACGACCCTAAACTAAGATCTCCTACGATCTCGTTCCACATGATGTTAAACTGTATTTCAAGAACTACATATGGATTTATTCTCATCCTAATGAGATATGTAGCGAAGTCCAGTATCTCAATTTTGGACCCACCTACGACATGATTATGGTCAGCATTGGTCTATGTATCTCCTTTATGAATTGGAAAATACACATTTTTATGTTTTATAATCCTAATATTAAATACTTCCATATCATTATAACCCTTTTATTGACTTCTGGTCACAAAATGTCTGATACCCAGGAATTCTTTTTCCTGACTATGTATCATGTTCCCTTAGGTAGCCTTGCATAAGTAGTATACATAACGGACCTATCACCCAAAAGATGTTATTATTTGACTATGCTGCCAATGACCTTAAGTGGCCCTGCATAATTTAAACCCTCGAACGAGTTTTTCAAATAGTGGTAACTTCATTCCTGGGAGGGAAATTCCTTTTATACTTATTGTTCTTAATGAAGATATGTAGGGATCTACAAAAACAACCATCTTTAACATATTTTTCTGATACTATTTTTCATGATTTGAAAGTATACAAGTCTATGGTTTATGTTTCCCTTCCCTATGTTTGGATCAGACCTTAGAAGGAGTGACATTCATCCAATTCTTTCTAATATTGATTGGGAATATTCTTTCCATATTCAAGTACCTATCTCCATATAGCAGGCTCTATGATTTGGAAAATTTGAATCTCTATAAACATTCCCTGGCTTTTAGAAATAGAAAAGTAAAATTTCTGAGAGTTCATTTGCCTGACTATGCACCACATGCCCTTAGGTGGCCTTGTATAAGTATTCTACATAACAGACTTTTCAGCCAAAAAGATGCTATTATTTGACTACGCATCCAATTCCCTTAAGTGGACCTGCATAATTCAACCCCCTAACGGGTTTTTCAAATAGTTGTAACTTCACTATTAGGAAATATTTCCTCTAATGCCTTTTATCCCTTTTTCGTATCATCCCTCATATTCAAATTTTCTTAGGTCATAGTTTACATGATTTCCATCATATTTGAATTAGGTAATATGTTTTTAAACAAATTATCAAGCAATTCAGTCAAATTTAATCCATTCTATCAAATCTATTCAACCATAAACATTACCCTTTTTATGTCTGACGTGCATGACATTAAACTGCCAACAAGAGAGAGAGTACTCATTAAATTGGGAACCTATAAAATGAACTCTGAATAAAAGTCTAGTCCCATCTCCCTAAATGTACATTTTGTATGATTTAATCAATATTGAGCAACAAAATGATAAAACGTTTTTGGGGTTGTTGGTATAATCCTAGAAAAATCAAACAATGCTTACTAGGCCCATTAGCATAGGTAAAAAAAATTAAGCAGTTAGCAAGAGAATGTCGGTAAAAATGATTGAAGATGCAATGTCTTTCTCATTGATGCACAATATTAGATGAACATACATAGAATGGAGTATCTTATATTTTTCAAGAATTACAAGAGTCTTTCAACATAACTTTTCATCTGATTTACGACATCCCTAGCTTCATCAGTATCCACTTGATGTTCATCCATGCGACCAACTTCACTTTTTTCATCTTGATGGAGTGATTTCTTGGCATCTTTGATGATATTTATACCATCTATTTGTACTCTTTCTAATGAATTTTTAAGCTGTTCCAGTTCCCCAGTAATGGAATCTTGCAGCTTTTGAAGGTGTATCTACTGGAAAACTTTCCTTGTGATCTTATGCTTCAGCACTTCAGATTTTCAGCATGATCAGCCTCAGCTTGGGACACCGTAGACTTGAATTCTCCGATATTGATCAGTATCCTAGCTCTGATCAGTTCTTCACGGCACTTTTTCTCCTGCTCCCACATTAAGATGACTTGTTTCACCATGGTATGGATCTGTTAATATTCAAAACTTCCAAGTCCCAGATTGAAGAACAAGGATGACAGTCGTAGGATCTTCAAATACAACTCTTCAAGAGTCAAGTCAGATATTATCATCCATATATTCTGCCATGCCTTGCGATGTAATTATTGAAGCATGTTTTGCTCCTCTGAATCTGATTCAACATCACTATCACAAGGGGTAATATAGTCCAGAATTAATGCACTTAAGGAAGTTCCCTATTCTGCTTTATCCCCCCTGACCCTTGGTATATTACATTCTAGTCTTATTGGGGCTGAGGCTGAGTCTTCACCTCTAGATTTATCCACTGAAGTTGACGTCCCATGGTATTCAATTTAATGCTTTGGTTAGTTTTAAAGGATAACAAAAATTGATTAGATGTCTTGAAAATTAATTACAGTGATGTGCCCAATTTTTGAATACATTTTCATACATATTATTAACATGTTTTCACCGGATACATGCTCATTTTAAGGTAAAACGCTTTAATTCAGTGATCATAATGATTTTTAGGTGCTTTTATGCCAAAGCCACAATTTGTAGTAATTTTTAAAAAATTTATGATTACACAACATTTACTTCTATTACACGCCATGTATCAGGACCCAGACACAGATTGGCTAGGCCGAGTACATGTCCAAGTTACCAAGGACCATTACATGCCATGTAAATTCTATTACACGTTGTGTTCTACCTTCCATAATCAGTTGGTAGTATAAATAAAGACTACACAACCATGTGGGGCGGTGCTACAGGTCGTGTACCTGCACTGCTTGACCAACCAATGACTTTTGTTCACCTACCGCAAAGAAAGAAGAACAAATGAAGCTGACTTGACTACACGTCGTGTACTGTTATGTACACACTTTGTAGTATGTTTTTCTATAAATATACAGGGCAGTACCCCCATTTTGATGTGAGAGACCTGGGGGAGGTGATGCCGCTCTGGTGTTCGAGCCTCCCTCGAATCCACTTTCTATAATTCTCATGTTTTTCCTTCTTCTTTCTGTTTTCAATCCTATTATAGTGCAATTCTATTGTTATATTTCATTTGGTGTTTAATTTCTTATTCCTGTTTCACCACTCATATCCATGGTAGGGATTGAGTTTTGACTAAATCTGCACATTGTGACAATGGCCAAAAGAGGCTGATTTATCTCGAATTGGGTTGCAATAAGATTTTGGTTCGTTGTTGTTTTCTATTATGAAATATTACACTTGTTTTGATATATTCTTTTCAATTACTTTAATGAAATAATGTTTAGTTTTACCCCTGATGTTGTGTCGGACCAAGAACAATTGCACCAGAAAAATCTAAAGGAATTGCAGTGGATGATTCCATGACCTTTGGGATAATACGCTACTATTGGTTTTTGGGGTTAAAAAGAATGAAAACTTTTTTTGAATCATTAATTACCATACCAAGGAATTAATCTTTAAAATATTGAAATTGAATGTGTTCACACCAAGAAGAATCAATGAAATTGAATCCCCATGGAATTTAAATATCACGAAATAATTGTAAAATTAAGGGATAAGAACTTCATTGTATATTAATTAAATTGAAACCCCAACACATGTTTGTTTTCTAATTTTTCATCATTTTGTTTTTCTTTTCTTCGTTTCACAAATTGTTTTTTTAACAATTCCAATACATAGTTCCCTTCACCCATCGTGTCTGGATAACTATCCAAAGATCGACTATGTGATCTTTATTTAATATTGTCTCTCTTTCTATCCATGGGATCGACCCCGACTACTACTAGATACCCAGTAGTTGGTACAGAAAGGAACAATTAGTTTGGCACCGCCAGTTCTGACACTAGGTGGTGACCAAATTTTTGTGTCATTTCTGGGGAACCATGATGAGATACTATTCGTGTACGTCCCAGTCTAGTGTAGTTTACCCTGAATTTCTTTTATTTTTTCCCTTTTTTCATTCTCTTGGGACCCTCTACCCCACATACCATGGATTTTTATATGACTGGGGCATGGCATGACTCGTCTGGAGAGGATTTTTATCCATATGATCCAGTGATGTCATACCCATACCCGGATGAATATTATCCATATATGGATGATGCGTTTCACTATGAGGAATACCTGTGTACATCCTTTATCCCTCCCTCTTCCTCTTCTCCTCTAGAACTATCTTTGGGTAGCGCTGAAATACTCATATCAATGATGGAAGCCTCTACCACACGCCAGTTAGACCAAACCGAAAGGTTGAGTCAACATGGGTACATGGTAGGGAGAATTTCATAGATAATTGTTAATCTGGACCCTCCGGTTGAGTATGAGGAAGAGTGTTCACATTTTACTTCAATTGAAGATACATTTTTTAATGTAGATCCAACACTTTATACTTTACCAATTTATAAAATTAATTTTCAAAACTCAACATTTGAATATGGGGACACATCATATCATGATAATTCGGAATTTATATCTTCATTTATTTTTGAACCCCCAGTTGATAATATACCTGCTTCGGAGGATACCTGTATTTATCATCCAAAATTTAGTATTTTCAAGCAGGAACCTCAGGAGGTAGAGGAGATACAAGATCAACCTAAAAAAGAACATCAACCTTCAGTTACAACTGGCCACGAAGTAATGCCACTCTAAGGCACCGCCTGGACCAACTGAAGGTCAATAATTAAAGATCGAAGATATGGGTGTGGGAAACATGTGGTGGTTAGCACTGAGGAAGCCACATCCACCGTCTGATTATGGTTAAGTATCCGAAACTCAGGTCGATCCAACAACCAAAACAAAGGCGCTTCATGGGAGGCAACCCTGAGGTTACACTCCGTGTCCCACATATACTACACAGCATGTACTTATCTTTTTAATTTATAATCATAATAGTATAAATGTATAGATTAACTAGGTAATGAACAGGGATGATGTTGGTGCCGATGGAATGGTCATTGGAGTTTATTCGAGCCGTCGCCGGTTCGAATACCTCCAGACCTACCTTTGGGACAGGGTTCATCCTTTTTCTACTCGTGTTTATTTACACGGTGTGTGTGGTATTTTTCATATATATATATTAGTGTTCAAATATAATAAAATCCATGTTGTGGATGGATGAGTTGGCTAGAATCGTAACCAAGTTCCAAAAGACTCGGTTTTGAATCAGGAAAACCATCCCATTTCCATCATTTGTTCTTTTTATAAAACCACATGGTGTGTAATTCAATATACATCATGTGATCCAAGTTTACATTAAAAGGTTTTCCAAATCAAGAACTGCATGCAGGTGAAGTTGGAAGATTGGAAAGGTCTCAACCTTGGATCCCAAAGACCTGGGATCGACATCGGCTAATCTCCCCACTTCATCCCCTCCATATATAATTAAACACCACACGCCAACCTTTTCTTTCTCCCCATATAATATAGGCCGTATACATTAAATATATATAAATTAATAAATATGAGAAGCAGAAAAACATTTGCAAAATGGTTGAGGGCTTCCATTCTGAATGGCCGATCACCGGTTCAAACCTCACCCCATGCACCTTACCAAAGGTTGTACTACTCTTTTTCAAATTTTAGAACACACGCTATGTAATTCCTGATATAAGTCATGTATAGTTTTATTTTTAATTAAATTTGTATATATCTATATATCACTATTTTTATTTTTAATATTAATTATTATATAGTTTACTATTCTAATTATATCTATATATATATATATATATTGAAGATATGTTCTGGTCAAAAGACCAGAACACTATAATTTATCTATTTATATATATATATATATTATGAATAATAATAATAATAATAATATAAAAATAACAAATACACCACAAGGCATGTCTAGTGGGGTACCTGCAGTGTAGACTGTATATATAATGGGGTGACCTACCCGGGCTCAACCCGGGTCAGCCGCACCCCCCCTCCTCATTTTCCCCTCCGCCTGGATTCTCAAGTATGCCTCCCTGACTCCCTCCTTCAAAATTTCCAATTTTTACTTGATTCCTCTTCTGATTTCACCATCATTGTGATACTTAGGTCAGGTATGCCGTTATTCGCCCTTATTTCAGTGATTTTCATAGCTTTAGGGAGCTTTTTGATTCATGCGACCGTTCGGCTCAATGTGATGTACACGGTTTGGCCGGAATAACACACGTTGTGTAATCCTAGTACACGGCCACACACTCGTCTTGCTATAAATTCAAAAACACATGGCATGTATGTTTGGTACATGCCGTGTATGTGACTTTATCCAGCCTTTTTGAGATATATGTGCACTGCCCACACATGTACAGGGCCCCATGTCTCAATAAACTCCATGTATGTTTGGTACACGCCTTGTACTTTCTCCCTCTATATGAGTCCATGTGAATGGACTACATGCATTGGAGACCATATTCCCATACACACTGTGTCCATACATTACACGATGTGTAATATGCTATTCCCATCTTCCCAGGCTGTGTTCATGTCCATACATGGAATCCTATCCATGTTTATACACACAACGTGTTCCACTGATACACGCTGTGTACCGTCCTTTTTCCATAATACATGCCAACTCGGTGTGTATATCCAGCATACACATATTCCCATCTGAGTAATATTGCACGCCGTGTAGTTGGATGTACATTCCATGTAATATCTCATTTTTCATTTTTCTCACTTTTCACTTTTCTTTTTTGATTTGTTTTTTCATTCTTGTTTTTCTTTATTTGCT
The DNA here is from genome assembly GCA_963277665.1 of Viscum album. Taxonomy (NCBI): domain Eukaryota; kingdom Viridiplantae; phylum Streptophyta; class Magnoliopsida; order Santalales; family Viscaceae; genus Viscum; species Viscum album. The sequence continues at coordinate 1,491,156,340 of OY728155.1, read as the reverse complement.
ATAGCTATGTCAGTTCAGAGTGATGTAGGCAGGAAGCGGTTAGGATCCCCTTCGGTTTGTGGCTGACCCACCCATCAGATCCGCCTCTGGTAGTCTGAGCAGCCAGCATTTGATTTTCCAGACCCACAACTGTAAGCTTTAGTGATCGTACCAGCAGTTTACTCAGACTCTACCTCATCACCATCGGTCGTTCCTACTGCTCATGTGCCACCCTCTACGGGACCCACTGCAACCCCACCTACTGGTGACTCTCCGTCCGATGCCACAACATTGTCCTCTTCTACCGGGGTTTCCGGTTCCACTCCTACTTTTGATACAGGTCCTTTTGAGCCTACCTCTTCTTGTACTATAGGCCTGACTACCGAGCCTACACTAGTTCATGCTGCTACTCCAGTTTCCACTACTGGACCGGCTACTACTACTGCTACTGTTCCGCCTCAGCCAACACTAGCCGATGATCGACTTCTGACATATCCTTTCCATGTTATTGATGAGGGAAGTTCATCCGCTGACAGGCTACCACGTTTCTCCCACTAGTCCACACTTATGAGCACTTGGTACCTACAAACTGATATTCTGCAGCGGTTGAGCATCTGGGAGGAGCTTGAGGATCTCCTCAGGCATACGGAGCTGCTCACTGCACTCCAGGTATGTACTTCTATTTTCCACGATTTTTATAAAGTTCCTTTCGACCTTTGAGTTAAACGGCCTCACCTACCGCAAGAGGCCTACCAATACTGCTACTCCTATCCACTTTCGACTTGTTGGCCAACCATTTTCCCTTACCATGGATGATCATGGCCGAGAGTGCGGCTTCTACCCCCATCCTATCACCCCACCTCCCATCTCTACCCTGACCCAGCCAGAGCACCCATCTCTTCTAATGATGTGGAGGGTTCTTGTTGGGCCTTACCACAGGAAAAACCCCATGTCTGAGAAGAGAACGCTCATCCATTCCCCTCCCATATATTTCCTTTATAGATGATTCAGCACCATCCTGTTCCCTCTCCAAGAGGACATGGGTGTTGTGTCTGGGCGGGACGTGGATCTCCTAACCTGTGTCGTCCAGTGGGACTACCCAGACCACCCTTGTATTCCTGCCACCAACTTTAATTCCATGATCCATAGCTGTCAGGGAAACCGGAACTGTAGTTTTTATGCCACCAAGTTGGCACATAATTTCGGAGTTTTTGAGCCATGTCATCCCCTAAACCCCTTAGGCATTACTCCATCTCTCGAATTCTGCATGATTATTCGCATGAGGTTCGTTGAGCATCGGGGGGATGGCTATATGATCATCCAGGATGCCCCAGCTCCCGCTAGGGAGCGATAGGACCCCCCTGCTCTTGGCGGTGTTGCCTATCTGATACCACCCCCTCCATCGGCTTCCCTTCTTGACCCACCTGGACAACCTCCCACTTCTTCTTCTTGTCATGCTTCTCTTCCATCCAAAACCCCTCTTACAGCACCCCCCTCGGTTGATCTCTAAATTTACCTTTGTCTGGACATTATGGAGAATCGAATGGATAGACAGGAGCAGCTGTTGGGTATTCTCCTACAGTTTCACGGCACCCTGATACCTCCAGCCCCTACTCCTACACCCGGTACCGGACCTTCCACAGCAGCCCAACCTCCATTCACACCCATGGCAATAGATTCTGTTCTTATTTCCACCATTGTCCCCACGACAACCACTCCTACTGCTAGCCCTAAGGTTTCTACAACACCTCCTGCTTCCACTACCAATCTGGCAGCCGCCACAGAGCCTTCAACTCCAAGTACAGTTCCTACGGCTCTGGCTAGTACACCTATAGCAGTTTCGGCGACTCAAGCTCTAGTACTTCCGACTTCCGCGACTACTGATCCTTCATTGATAGATGCTTATGTTCCCTCTGTCGCATCTCCTAAGGCCACTCCTTGACTGGTTTTTTCACGTGTATTTTCTTTCCTATTTATATCTTTTTTGTGATCTTGTTGTGCTGTGATGGTATGCATGTCTGGAGTGTTCTTTTCATTCCCATCAACAGTCACATGTGCTTTGGCATACTTCGGGACTCCCCACACTACTGCTTCCCATTTTCTTGTGACTCGCCACGAGGGGAGTATTTTCAGAGCTTATTGTCTGTTTTTACTTTTTTCCCCACTTCTTTCACTACTTCCCCTATGACTAGACATGCTCGTTTCGCATCCTATCCTTCTCCTTCGTATTGAACTTGGTGGACCTTGTTCCATATTATGTCTGGAGGAGAGTCTCTTATGGCACTATGTATTTACCCTTGAATGAATCTATGAGACATCATTGATAGTTAAACTATTGTAAAATGTGGAAAATATTTGGTTAATTATAATTATAATATATAATGACATTGTCGGGAATTTTTGAAAGAACATGCTTATTTTTAATTTTGAAATGTTTTAAAATGATTGCTGATATAGTTAAATTTTCAATTTGAAATCTTGACTATTTAATTTTTTAGACTGCTCATTTTTATTCATTCCATGACCTGATTGACCCTTTATTTGTTCTTGACTCCTGAGAGGTATTCTAATATTTATTGAAATATCCTTTATTATACCCTCTTTCTTGAGAGATTATTGGGATATACATCACTACCAGAACTTTCTAGTTTTTCTCTTCGAAAAATGATGATTTTTGAATCACATTAAAATGATTGAGGCATTTGTTTGTTCTTCGTCCCATTTGACCTTGATACCCACCCTACTTCTGAACTTCGTGAAACCTATAGAAACCATGAATTTTTTTAATTGGATGCCAAATTACCAGCCTGTTTACCTTTACTACCCTAATTCTTGTATAATTTTTCATAATTTTTCATTTATGTATTAAAAAGAGGGAATTTAGTTTTTCATAGTACATTTTTAGGCAGAACCATGAAATTAAGTGTGGGGGAGATTGTCATTTTTCATTTTGGAAAAAGGTTCTGATAGCCTATCATTCATTGTAACAACAGTGGTCCCCTATTCACTTGTTCCAAAAAAAACAACAACACAAAGAGAAAATGAGGGCCCATTTTTTTCATTACAACTCACATTAGGTTGATAGACCCACTTTGGCAAAGGCATAGTCCAAGTGATGATGTCATTTGAGAAATATTCATTTGGGATGGTTTTTTCATTGAGATCTACTGTTGAATTTCCTGCATTGTAATGTAATAATTTAGCCTCCTTTTTCAAGCATCTGATATTATTTTTCACATCATTACATACAAAACATTAGCCTCAGAATCATTTGAACCTTGATGAAAGACCTCATGATTTTTGTGATTTAAATTTATATAGATGAGAATGAGAATTCTTGCAAGCCTGTGGATTGTGTGCATATACTTATGATTGAGTATAGCTCTGATACATTGATATTGAGTGATGAGTGTGTTATGTTATGTTGAGATAAATCATCAAGTGGCATGAATAATTCTTAAATGTTTAACAATGTATATTAAGAGAATGACAGTTCTTCATTAAACTATAAAGGATGCATGATTTGAATATTTTTGAAGTTAATATTTGTTTTGTGCCTTTTAATAATCCTTTGGTATGCATAAAATATTTATAAATATAGATAAATTGAATACTCAACTATTTGAAATATTGTAACTATTAATTAGATGTTGAGATTTTTCTTGAGGGAAAGCAAAAGACCAATTACAAGGGAGTTTGTTGTGCACAATTTGTGCATACATATTCATACATATTATTAACATGTTTTCACCGGATATAGGTTCTTTTTATAGTAAAACGCTTTAATTCAGTGATCATAATGACATTCTGGTGCTCTTATGCCAAATCCACAAATATGGGGAACTTTTACAAAATTTATGATTACACGGAATGACTTCAATTACACGCCTTGTATCAGGACCCAGGCACAGATTGGACAGGATGAGTACATGCCCAAGTAACCAGAGACCATTACATGTCGTGAAATATCTGTTACTGTCCATGTTCCGCCTTCCAGAAGCAGTTGGTAGCTAAAATAAAGACTACACGGCCATGTGGGGTGGAGCTACACACCGTGTACCTGCACTGCTCGACCAACCAGAAACTTTGTTCTCCTACCGCGGATAAAGAAGACCAAATGAATATGACTTGAATACACTCCATGTACTATTAAGTACACACTGTATAGTCTATTTTTCTATAAATAAAGTGGGAAGTACCCCCATATTGATGTGAGAGACCAGGGGGAGGTGCTGCCGCTCCGGTGTCCGAGCCTCCCTCAGATCCATTTTTCTATTTTTCTCCTGTTTTCCTTCTACTTTATGTTTTCAATTCTATTATAGTGTAATTATCCTGTTGTATATCAATTTGGGTGTAATTTCTTCTTCCACTTTCACCTCATGTTTCCATGGTAGGGATTGAGTTTTGACTCAATCCGCACACCGTGACCATGGCCATAAGAGGTTGATTCCCCTCTTGATGGGGTTGCAATATGATTCTGGTTCGTTGTTGTTTTCAATTCTGAAATATTACACTCATTTTGATATTTTATTTTAAATTCCTCTAACGAAACAATGTTGAATTTTACCACTGATGTTGTGTCGGACCAAGAACAACATCAGCGGGGAAATCTAAAGGAATTTTAGCAGATGATTCCACGACCATTAGGATAATTCACTACCACTGGTTTTTTGGCTTAAAAAGAACGAAAACTTGTTTTGAATAATTAATTACCAGACCAAATAATTAACCTTTTAAAAGAATTAAATTGAATGTGGTCATACCAGGAAGAATTAATGAAATTGAATCCTTGTGGAATTTAAATATCATGAAATAATTGTAAAATTAAGGGATAATAACATTAATGAATCTTAATTAAATTGCAACCCTGACGCATGTTTGTTTTCTGATTGTTCATCATTTTAATTTTCTTTTCATCGTTTCAAAAATTGTTTTTTTTCACAATTCCAATATATAGTTCCCTTAACCCATAGTGTCTGGATAACCATCAAAGGCTCGACTGTGTGTGTTGTATTTAATATTGTCTCTCTTGATCCCCATGGGATCGACCCCGACTTCCACTAGCTACCCAGTAGTTGGTTCAGAAAGGAACAATTAGTTTGAAACCACTTATTGCGTCGTTGGGTGATGACCATACAACCAAAAATATTATCATATTTTACCCAATGGTAGATCAGTAGCATGAGATGGCTCTTCCCCGTCTTTCCTGGCTTCAACAGGATTTTCAGGATGCGTATTAGGAAGCTATGCTAGGTTTTTCTCCACTTGATCTAGCATATCTACAATGATAGGGTTGTATTTACCTCCTTCAGGCATTGATAGATCAGTAGCTTGCGCAGAAGGAACAACACACTTCAAACAATCATGGTCAAAGATGTAATAAAGAAATCTTTAACCAGACGAAGGATAACACTCAGGTCCAAAATCATCTAAATCACATGGTAATTTAACAAGATCTAAAATTTCATCAAAAGAAACACCAGGTTTCATCATTTCATCTAGTGATATCCCAAATTCTACGTTAGTTTCACTAGTGGGAGCATTTGACATGTCTTCTTGGTGACTATCCTCCAATGACCTCTGACCCTAGATAGTTTCCTTATAGAAAATTGTGGAGTTAGTTGTAGTGGTCGCCAAATGTTCTGAAGCAGGTGTTAAACCTAATTCATCACATAAGGGAAGTTAGTTGACGTTTTCATTCAACATTATATAAATTATTGTTAATTTACCAAATGTAGGCTCTTCTCTCCTTGCAGCAGCTACAGGAGTATTATTGGGAACAGATGTTGGCCCTTCTTCTCTCATCATTTCTTCCGGAGCGGCCAGGTCAGCATGAATTTGAGACTGTTCACCAGAAGCCTCATTTTTCCTCAGAGGAGGGTCAGTACTCTTCTTCAATGGGGAAATAGAAGAAGCCCCTTAAATCCCAAGAAATATGTGCAACCATTTCATGAGTTAGGATTCACGACTATCTGAAAGACTTACCACTACTGATAAATCATTTGGCTATTTTATTCTTTCTTTGATGCATTTTCTACTTATCCTTTTCGGGTGGACTGACATCATTATCTATGAAAATCGATATCATAGACTATAACTCCCTTTCCAACTCTTTATCTATGTCTTTTTGTCTTGTAGATACCTCACCTGGCTCATGAGGAGATTCAGTGGATCCAAGAGCGGTGCCACTAGGGCTATACTGTTCTAAAGGGACCTCCGTAGTTCCTTCCTTAAGAAACAGCAGGATGATAAATGTAATTTCCTTGTGTAACAAAGCTTTGACTGAAATCAAGTTACAATCTAAATAAGGAATGAAATTTACATCTTTAGGAGCCACGTAATCATGCCACTCCTCGTCTACTGAAGCCTCGATCCCCTCAGTGCTGGCACGATTCATCATTTCCTTCACCCGCTTGGTGATAGTAATTTAATCATTAGTGACATATATGAGCATTTCCAATTCTCTAATGCAAGAATGCACTTCATCTGGGTTATCCTCGAATCGGATATCAAGAGAAGCACGTAGATCCCTCACTCCAGGGATATGTAGCCCTTCGCATAAGTCTATCAAGGTGGTTCCATCATCACAATATAAACTCTGCCATGTCTGGACAGCCTATGGTCATAAATATTCAGAATTTGCACTAGAAGGCCTTGAGGAGGTTCATACAATATGGGACTTCAACTTTTTCCTAACTCCTATAATAATAGATAATGGATAAAGAAATTAAACTTGTTGCTCTATAAAATAATGGTGACTACATTTTCTCAATGATTCAACTCATCAGGAGTTAATGGAGTAGGTCTCCTGACTCTGGTAGGAGGATTATATCTGGAACGAGGCTGTTTTGACGCTTGTCGTGCCTCATCATCCCCATCCTGGGAATCCGGTGAACCAGTCCCGGGGTGAAGAACCCAGTGAATCAACTCTAGTTGAAGAAGATTCACCTTCACGTTGAAAGGATTATTTTCTGAAACATCTCTTTTTACTCCCCATTCGGTAGACCGGAAGATTCCATACCCCTACCAGGTATAATGCTTCCTAGTTCTTAGCATACCATGTAGTCAATTGACTTGCCACTCCAGCAACTAGTAGATCAAACACTGCCCTGGTATTCTTTATATCTTTCAGAAACCATAGATGTCTATAAACAATTGTATGCTTCTCTAACCTGACATGCACGATAGGGGATACAACAATCTTCTTGTAGACACTTTAATTGGTGTGCAAATCTATACAGAGCATGGGCCTCGCATATAATCTCTTCGTCAATTCGGGTGGCCAATACACCATCTCTGCAAGCCAGCATATATGACCTCAATTCCAGGCTACCTGTTCCATCCTCAAAAATCCTCTCGGTTGGCAGGTTTCCATATAGAGAAAAACGAAATTCCCTGATCATGCTCAGCCTCACCTTCAGAAAATGGTTTTGCAACTTGAAAATATCATTAATATACATTGTGTTAGGAAAAAATCTCTCAATGTATCATTGATGAATTTTTCGGTGATTGTTTTTTTTGACGATGCGGGCCTCCATGTTGTGTTTGTTGGCAAAGTACACCACAATGTAAAAATTTGGTGACAAAGGGGGTTTACACGATGATTTCTCGGGTTCAACTGATGTTTTTTACTATCCATGATTGACAAAAGAACCTCAATAAAGTAATGGATTATTTGGAGGTGCTACATAAATAGCAGATACAAGGTGGTGCGTTAGGGTCTTGGAAGCTTGAAAACATGCACAACACATGTTTCTCAAGATCATAACATCAAAATATGGAAATGGAAATAGGGTCACCTTAGTTTTGGTGTGGGAACACAAGTGACTACGGCGATAGAGGCTTGCGCAGCTAAACACGCACACGTAGAGGAGACTTGCGCGTCGGTTCTCATGGTACTCAAAATGACAATACATAGCTGGATAATCCCCATAATTTTTCTAGATTCTCAACACTGAGAGAAAAATCATGCTCCATATCTTAGGAGGTTTGGGAATGCATGTGGTGATTTGGTCATGCAAGTATAACTATTTACAAAAGTTTAACTCCAATTGATAATTGCACACCAATATTGGTTTGGGCATAAAATAGTGCAAGTTGCCCACGTTTCAAGTTTAATAAGGATGTTTCGGGCATGTTGATAGGTGAGATTTGTGCTCCAGGCTTGGCGAAGCATGTAAAAGCATAAAGATTCTTATCAGGCATAGAGAAGTGCCCAGTTATTCTAGGGAAACATGAAAGTTGGAAGATTTCCCAGTATATCCGGTGAGAAGTGAGATTCATATTCAGGTAAATGTTGGACTTCAGTAGAGCATCTACATACAGAGTAAGATGAATTCGTTTGTGATAATATATAGACCTAAATGCCCATAAAAATTTAGTGGATCTTCTGATGAAGCAGCAAGCTCGCATCAGTTGAGAGACTTGTGAGTTCTCAAATTCTGAATGGTTGTACACTAGGAGGGACCATGCGTCTACTACGAACTTATAAACAGTAGTGCACTTATAGTGGATTTTGTACATCATCACATTGCAGTGTATGCTCCTTGTACATATCCCAGTGAGGGTGAACCAAGTAAAATTATTGTGTCTCATGTATGCTTTAAGATTCATTCCTACTGTACTATGGGAAAGAGAGAGAGAAGAGGATTTTGTCTAACAATAAAACAATATCAAAAGGGAATGTTGTTTTAATTTTTATAGCCTGATTCACCCCCTTTATGGGTATCTAGCAAGGTGGAACTAACAATTGGTATTAGAGATAAAGTTTGATATCAGTGTTTATCTTTAAAATGAATGTCATAAATATAAATGGGATTGCGATCATCGACGAGAAAAACATTCAGTTATAGATGAATCCGATGAAACACTACTTACATTCATTGAGAATAGACGTGTTTACCATAGAAAGGCATGTTATCTCAATTGACATCAATAGTGGTGCATTATAATAATTTTTAATAAGGGAATTAGATGCTGATTCCAAATGGATCAATTATTTAGGGGAAAAACTATCCAATGTTATCTATATAAAGGTGATGTCATGAAAAACATCACATTTGGTGTGGGAAATGATATGGATAATTTATGATGGAAATACCAAGGTCAGAGAGTAAATGTTGTAAGTGTTGTGGAACTAGTATGAATATATGAGAATGAAACCGAATGACTATGTTGATGCATTGTTTAACATGGTAAATCATGTACTGGAATTCATCCAAGGTCCTGAAGATGTTATTGAAGACATAAAGATTTTTAATCCCATCTTGAGGAAACATCCACCTCATATCAATATGAATGCTTATGTTTTGGAAGCTGAAGGCCTGAAATAGATGAAAATGGATAACCTGCATAGCACCCTTGTTGCATATTAAATAAGGCGTGAGGATACAGATGATGTGGAAAAGGGTAAATACAACAAGGTGGCATTCAAGGCAATGAAAATTCTCTATATTGAATATTCTCAAGAAGAAGAAGAAATATATGAGGTGATGTCATTAATTTCCTGAAATTTTCAAAGAGGAAAAGGAAATTTCAAAGGGAAACATCAACTTTCTTTTTTTAGATTCAAAAATGTTGTCCACCTTGCCACAAGGTGCCCCAAGAAGTTTCACAAAGATTAGGAGGAAGAAATTGAAATTCCCAAGAAGAATTATTCATCCTATGTGAAAGGAATGAAATAGTGGAAATGAAATTTCTTTAGTAAAAATAATCTCTTTTCACAAAATGGGGTAGTTCAGATCAGTATGAGGGTGAGGAGGTTACAGAGAAAGGGAACTGCAAGGATCATGGAGAAAACACTATTGTGGATGTTTTCTAGAGTACTTGAAAAAAGGAATAAACATACATTGTTTAAATAGAAGAAGTTGAAGGAAGAGTTAACATGAAAGCTAAGTTATAGTCTGCTCATGATAAGATAGATGTTTAGAGATTCAAAATAATGACTTCCAATAATGTAGTTTGTGATGCCAAACTCTATATGCAGCAGGAGGAAGATAAGTTTGAGTTGATGGGTGGAATTGAGAAATTCAAGTCATCAACACCAGAGGACTCAAAATTGGTTAGTTGGTGTAAAATCAATATTTAATAACATAAAAAGAACATTTATGTCTTGAATAACACAAGTAAATATCATATCAAGCATGTCAAAGAACATTATGTAGAAGTTGTTAGTTTGCATAAAAATGATAAGAATCAGCAAAAAATATTGACTCCTGCAGGGACATAAGGAAAGAAGATCACATAGAAAAATGAGAAGCTGAAAGTGGATAATAGTGGTTCAGTAGAAAGGAAGATTAAATTATGTTTAAATGCTAAGGATTATGGGGGGATTGATCGAATACAAAATGTTGTGAAAATTGAAGTAAGATAGAAAGCATCCATTCGAAGATTGAAGGTTGATTTGGGCATAAAACTGAATCAGAAAATTCTGAGATCCTAAGGCGAAACAAGCTGTTCAGAAGTGAAACGATGGAATGCACCTTATATAAGGTGTAATTATTAATGAAATATAGTACATTCACATTATGTGTGTTCCATAGACTAGGGTATCGAATAAGACAAGAAAAGAGGTGAGATCCAAACAATGAAAAATTCTATAGAAAATATTTTGAAGGAAATTTTTTTTGGTGTGGAGGATTTGGGAACATCGATAAGTATTGTACATCGACCATATAGAGGAATTTCCTAAAGAAAAATCCAAATGATCGCAAGAAGTACAATAGTAAACCAACAGCTGAGCTGAAAATGAAAAAATTATTTACAAAATAGCAAGATGAAGTCGGTTCCTCAAACTCTGAGAAATATTAGAAGTCGCAATATTTGTTGAGTGTAAAGAAAACGCTATAAACTAAGAATAAAAAGTATGAGAAGTCATTGGTGGAAAAAATTTCCCTTCGCGCATCAGACCGTTCTAGTTTGTGGATCCTTGACAATGGTTTCACATCTCAAATGAAAGATAATATGGATCTTGTTACATGCATAAAATATTAAAAATAAAGAGTTGTCATGTTTGGAAATGATAAAGGCGTGAAGATTATTGGCTTAGGAAAGGCCGGGTTTGGGGGAAAAAGATGAGATGTGTTGATGTCTTAGTATTATAAGGACTCAATAAGAATTTTATCATTTTTAGTAAACTATGGGACTCATGAAATTCAATATGGTTAACTAAGAAGATGAGTATAAATAATGGAAGAGATTGGTCTGTTGTTCTATAGGGAAAAATATAAAAGGGAAATATTTACTAGGTAAGTGTAGAAGATGATATGTGCTTTCTGTCTAGAATGGTGGAAAAAATGTTGTGGCATATATGACTTGGTCATCTATGACAACCATCCATGGATGATCTAGTAATGTGTGATATAGAAAGAGACCTCCCTATGATATCACGTGATCATACTCACACGTACGACGCATCCTAACAAGGGAATATCATCATAGAGATGTATAAGGAAAAGGAAAAGATGTCAACACGATTTATCGAATTGGTGCATGTTGATGTTTGTGGGCCCATCACACCATGTGCAATTGACGAAAAGAGGTATTATGTTGTATTCAATGATGACAATAGTAGAATGGCATGTGTATTTGTTTTTTCCCATATGTCTGATTTGTTTAGTGAATTAAAACAGTACGGGAGGGAGTGCGAAAGGATTCTTGGACACACAGGATCGCTAGGTGTTGTCCCACATAGGATCGCTAGTTGTTAACCCACACTGGATCGCTTGGGTAGTCCCACATGGAATCCTAGAGTGGTTCCATGTGGGACCCTCAATCACAGAACCATAAAATATATTTTCCTCAAGTCACAACCTGCTACTCAGTTCCCGTGCTATGATTTCTTGTCTCTTGTAGGGTCTTCTCCTCAAGAAATTGGTTGATAATCCAACTGCCATAATGTCCCATGAAAGAGTATCCTAATGTCCTACCATGTCAGAGGGGTCTCAACGCAGCAGACATCTCGTCAATTAGACGCCCAGTCTGTATGTTATTAGCCTTTTATTCCCAATGACCCGGTTGGATTCATGTTCGATCCAACCCGACCATTCCCCAAATTTATCCAAATATACTGTGGGCTATACTAAAGGGACCATCTCACTCCATGGTTAATGCATCGTTGATGGTTTTTCAAACGGACATTTGGTGCCAAAGTTATGGAAAAAAGAGTGCAAAGCTCATTGCAGGTCTGGGTCTGGTCTGACCAGGTATGACCGACCCGGCCGGGGCTGACCCGACCTGGTTTTAATCGACCCGGCCCTCTGGGTCTGGCCTAGCCCGCTGGGCGGTCCGACAGGCCATGAGTGCGGCGAGTGACTGTGGATTCTGCGGCATGCCACGGGGAGCAGCAGAGGTCATGGGGGCCGCGAGGCCGCAGATGGCCACAGAAGGTTGAGAGGCTATGGGGTGGCGTGATGAGACTATAGTTGTGGTGGGATGGTGCGAGGCTGTAGCTGTCGTGGGGTGGCATAGGCCACTGGCGATGTGGGACTGCGCGAGGCCATGGGCGTCGCGGGGTAGTGCGAGGTCGTTGGTGTCGTGGGGCTGATGCGATGTTGTGGGTGCCGTGGGGCGACGAGGCGATAGAGAAAAGCGGAGGGCCACAGAGAGGTGAAGACTGCGGGCGGTGGAGGATGGGGTGGCGCGGGGGGCCACAGGGCAGCATGGAGCCGCAGGTGACGAAGTTGCGGGTTGGAGAAGCAACGGATGTTTTGGGACACAGGCAGTGCCATTTTCTGTGTTGTGGCCGAAGGTGGTGCTGGTCAGCCATCCCTTGTTCCAATGGTGCCAAATGCCGGCACCGGTCACCGGCATCATCAATAAGAACACACAAAATAATAATGGTGGAGGGGTCGGGCCTTGTTTGTTTGGCCATCACCCTCCACATTAGAGAGGTAACAAGTGGTTCACAAATTTGAATCATGAACATGTATGTAAGATATTTAAAAACATAAATCCCCAGAACCTTCCTCAGTCACCATTCCTAATCCCGCAAAAAAACATATGTGGATTAACTAGTTTATGAAAGTTGATCTAGATTCTTAGTTTTGAAGGGAAGAACATAGGATGTGATAATCACATAAAAATAAACCCCTACATTGATTGTTCATTGACATCAATGATGAGGGAAGAACAGACATTGGTACATTATCATCGAAGATGTTCTACATTGGTTGACTCCACAAGGTTCTTCCGATATGGATTGGGGTCGGTTCATTGTCCTATGATCTCTGGTGGTCTTTCTTTGTTATAAGGTTATGTTCTTCGTTGGAGAGATTTCTCCCAATAGTTCTTCTCTCCCCAATTCCACCAAAACCGAAAGGTTTCCCACATAATAGAACAAGTTATCTATTATGTTTTTTGGGATGAATTTGAAATAGATCAATTAATTAATTGATTGGTTTTCATTATTAATTAAAGGGGAGTGTTGGAATAATTAAGTGGGGGGCTCAATAGGTTTCTCCCCATTAAAAGGGAGTTCAATGTGGTTCAGGGGGTTTTAAGTCTCGGGTGGTTCCCACCACCATAACCCACAAGGGAGGTTAGTCTCAGGTGGTCCCCACCTCCATATCCTATGTTAAAAGGTTTTAGTATAGGTGGTCCCCACCATTAAAACATCCACATGGAAGGTTTATACAAAATAAAATAAAAATGTTACACATTTTAATTTTATTTTATTATTTCACAAAAAACAAAAAAAGCTATCTTTCACTCTCGTCCCACTATGGATCAAGGTGATGATCTCCTCAAGGGAATACCAGCACTGCGAGTTCAATGGTGCCCTCAGATTTCAATTCTGAGCAATGATTCAAAAGTTAGAAAAACCATGACCACATATTTACTAAACATACCCGAAATAAAATTCATAAATTAATTCTGTGCACTCTGGGCCTCAGAATCACACGTCTTCAATTTTCACGGACTCATAAAATTTCCATTTATTTAAAAAATATTATATGGAAATTCCGGGTCATTAAAGTTATATATGACTCCATTATGAAAGGCAAGGATTTATTATTCCCATCTTAAATGAATATTATTAATATATAAGAACATTTAATCCCATCACACTCTACCATAATTTTTGGAAGATATTTATTAAAGATGGAGAAAACCATAATCAATGTCCAATAAGTGACACTCACCATGAGTTTGGATATCACATTTACCTCTTCAATATTATTTACTACTCTATGAGGCACCCAAAAGATGATCACTCACTATTTTCACCCACCAATTATGTTGGTACTAATCTAATTTAATAAATATGTTATTTTAATGCACCCATAACTCCCTAGGATCAAGAGATGACTACAATTGATTTATCCTTTGATACTTTTTCCTATAAAAGGATTCCATTTTATTATGTAATGATCCATGTACATTTCATAGGTACATGGTAAGTAATTTTTTGATCACATTAAAGATTTATTATAGGTTTTATTATATGATTACTTATGTTTTTTTAAATTCTATTGAATATTATTTTAAATATATGAATAAGTTTGTGAAAATATGTATTTAAAAGAATATTATTTTAAAATATGAAAAGATTAATTTCAAGGATCAGATAGGAATTTTCCATGGTATTTTAATTTTATAAATATTAATAGAAGTGTATAAATCAATATTTTAACAAATAAATTCATTATCTTACCCAACTTGTGCGAATCATAAAGATCATTTTTAGGATATACATAATTCTATAGGATTTTTATCATAGATTTTAGTCAGATTCATCTCCCTCTCTAAATATTTATTGTGATAGATGAGGATTTTTATTTAAATGGTGCTTATATTGGAACATTTAATATGTTTTGAAGGATATATATTACACCACATGTTATTTAATCATCAATTTATGAAGAAACATTTGAGTTACTTTATGATGCTTGTCAGCTAGTAGTTGTAGAATTACCTTATTAGGGTATTTAGGGAAGGAAACAAGTCAATAATTATACCATGGTAAACATAGATTTTTCCCAATTAAATTACACAACCACTAAAAATGTTTTTTAGCCATTTTATTTTCCATATAAATTTTTTGATCATTTACCAATGGAACTAAATTCACTATGTTTTCGGATCATGCTTCTCTTAGGATCTTGATGAAAAAGGATGTAGCTAAACTTGGATTTGTAATATATATGTTATTATTATAGGAGTTACACATAAAAATCATTGATAAGAATGGATCTCAAAAAAAGTGGATGATCACTTAGGTAAACTTCCCATCACTTCCAAAGATGAAATTTAATAAAAATAATCACTGAATGATCACCTTCCAGCATTTTATGGGGAAATTTATAATTTATTGAAGGAAAAGTTCCATTTTGTGATGAAATATTCAATTATCTGGATATATATTAGGTCTCATAACATTTATGTTCACAAAAAAAAAAGCTAAATTAAAATCTAAATCAAGATATTAAATTTTGTAAGATCCATTTCATTTGATGATTTTCATTGATCAAGTGATAAGATGTTGTTTTCCAAAAGTAGAATTTTTTAGTCATTGAGTTTTGTAAATAATTACATTATAGAGGCCAACTTTTACCTAAAACGATAGTAAGTAATGTTCTAGACTCAACAATTTATTTTCCCACACATTTAAAATATGCTAATGAATTTTTAAAAAGGTATATAAAATGTTAGTTTCCTAGAAATACTTCAAATAGAAAATAAATTCCCCAAAAGCCCCCAAAATATTAGTGAAATATTTGATGCTTAGGGTATATATTTTATTGTCCATTTCTAATTATCATTAGAAAAAACTTATATATTTCTTTTAGTTTAATAAGTTTCAAAATTTATGGAAGAAAAGGAAACCGGGAATAATGATGTTATTGTTTTTTGTGATTTTTTCAGTGCTAACAGATCTTTTTTGTTTTGGAGATCCCAATGCCCCCGTTAGTGATCAAGGGAATGGATTTTTAAATAATATAATGGAGTTTTTTTAAAACAATTATGTGTTACATCATAAAAAATAAACTCCCTATCATCCATAAACTAATGGTCAAGCAAATTATCCCACATGAAAGTCAATGGAGTTTCGGAAAATTATGTTAAATGGAAAAGAAAGGATTGGAGCCAAAGGTTGGATGACACATTAAGGGATTATAGAAAATCCTAAAAATCCCAATTGGAATGGGTCTATATTTTCTTATTTTGGAAAATTTTCACATTCATGTGGAATTGGAACATAATTCATTCTGTATTTTGACAAAGAATAATTTTGATTAGGTAAGTGATTGAAAAGAGAGAAAATTTCAGTTGTAGGAGTCTGTAGAAATTATATGAGAGGATTTTAAAAAATAAGGATTTGAAAAGAGAGATAAAGTGTGTCTCTAGAAAATATTATCCAATAAAAAAACTTTTATCCTGGAGACACAATATTTTTTTTCACCACAAGACTCAGACTAAATATATGTAAACATCATTGAAAATGGGATAATCCATTTATAGTTACTCACATATATTCTTTTAGTTCTATATAGTTTGTGAAGTATAGATATATGGATCCATTTACTATTAATGGACACATTCTAAATTAATTATCTAGGATAATTCCATCAAATCCAGGGAAGAAGGTCATTTTCCTATAATATGATTATCAGTTAAGTCCATATGGTCATACCTCTCCTTAAAACATACGTGATTTATTTTATTCAAATTTGAATATATTTATATATAAAATCAAATTTAACTAACTGAGTTCACAATATAGTTTAAATATTGGGGTGGTATCCTTTATTGTTTTGGATTTTCCAATTTTTTCTATTTTTCATAACTCAGTGTGTTTTTCAAATATTGTCTGATTCTTTTTCGATTTTTTTATGTTTTTGAAACCTATGAGTGA
Organism: Viscum album; assembly: GCA_963277665.1. Taxonomy (NCBI): domain Eukaryota; kingdom Viridiplantae; phylum Streptophyta; class Magnoliopsida; order Santalales; family Viscaceae; genus Viscum; species Viscum album. The sequence continues at coordinate 1,491,139,506 of OY728155.1, read as the reverse complement.
AAATGATTATATTTTACATGTTTTTAAACCCATATAAATGAGTTAACCAATAGATCTCTTGAAACTAATATTAAATGAAGGCTACAAATGACTTTTATTAAAGTAAATTTTTTGGGGATTTCATAAAAATTCCTCTGATTTTTAAATCCCATGCCACATCATATTGTCTTTATATAGAAAATCCCAATCCCAGAGGCTTATGAACTTTATTTTCATAATCATTACATCAAATAAAATCATGAGAGGATGAAAATATTGTTACATTAACCATAATTTTATTTATTACTGTCAAAAGTTGAGTGTTTGAGGTACTTTTGTATTAAATAATTGAGTCATTTCTTTGATTTTAAAGCACCCTTTTTCAAGAGAACCTATTTTACTATAGACTTCCATAAAAATTTAATTCTTTTAGACAATATAATTAATGAAATTTATATTATTGTTTCGACATTAGAAGCCAATTTTCTATATCCAACCTAATCATGATGTGAAATTGTAAGATATATTTGATCTTATGTGTAGGGGAAGTTGTCTTGTGTTTTTCTATTTCATTTGGAGATAATTTTGGTGGAAAATAAAATTAAAAAAAGATTTTTTATATGGAAAATTTATTTTTATTAAAATATGTTCTTTTACTTAGCCTTTATAATAAAAAAAATTATATGCATTTCTGGGGCATCCAAAGAAGATAGAATCTGGTTCATATCTAGATCTTTAAAAAATGGAGAATGAGAATAGTAATTTTTTTGGTAAAATTTTGATGGTGTGGGGTGTCGATGAAATATTTAATATTCCAAGAACACAATTTTATTTGGGGGAGTTATTAGGAGACCATTCTTGAGTTAAAATTTGAATCAGTTAATTTTTTTTAAAAAAAGAGGCAAATCATCCTTTTTTCCATACAATTTTATTCATCTAATTCCTAACCACAAAAATCTAAAAAACATACCTAAAATTTTATCAAGATAAAAATGTATCCTTAAATCAAATCATGTGTTGATGTAGGAATTTATCATGCCTATTGTGACTCATTCATGGGTATGGATGAAAAAATCCATGTTGAAAATTAAAATAAGTGTGATGAGAAAAAATAAATGTGAGGTAAATATTTTGTGTGCGTGATAAGGGAAAGGAAGATGAGACATATTAAATAATAAAAATATATAAATTGAAATAATATTTTTGGATGAGGCATGACATCTTTTTCTTCTTGTTCTCAAATTGGTGGATCTCATGGGTATGTGTTTTTAATTTTCATTGATTTTATTATGATTATTTCATTGTCTGAGAGTCCATGTTATAATTGTGGGTGAATTGATAGATATAATATTTTCATTATTTTAAATATTTATTTTTAGTGAATAAATCCATCCCAATTTAAAAATTTGAGTTTCTTTGCATAATTTTCTTTTTTTGGTGAATTTTGGGCTAAAATGTGAAAATTGAATAAATCCATAATTTTTGTAGTTTTATATAACTAATATTTTTTAGAATAAAAAATAAAATATTTACCCAAATGGAGTGATTAGTTTTATAAGATTATATTATTCAATGGATTAAACATATTGATTATGAGTCAGAGCCCATTCGAACATCCACATTCCTAGAAAAATCAACCAATTTGAAAAATTCATTTGTCTAAAAAAATAGACCCCTCTTAAATAAATGAGGCCTATTTAGGGTTAATAACCTCTATATGTAGTCATTAAAGTTGGTTTTAAAATTAATCTCTAATTTACAGTGTTACATTAAATTGAATGTAGAAATTAGCTCACTAATTGAGTATTTTCCAATGTCAATGTGGAGTTTGTGGAACTGTTTATTTGACTAGAAAAAGTAAACATGCTTAATGAACGCATTACATAATGTAAACCTATAAAAAAGTTGTGAAATATTTTTTTTCGATATCTAAATCTATTAATAACATATTATTTGAAAGACCCATGAATTGTTTCATCCATATAGTCGAATGAACAGAGGAAAACATCTGATTGAATTATTCTGGAGGGGATAATTTTAGGTTCATTATTTTCCCTCTTTTATTCTTATTAGTTTTATTATTCCTTATTTGTCCCGTTTCTTTATGAATACCCTACACATGTCATGGTTACATTTTTTGTGATTATAAAGGGATATATTTTCCCTTTTTAAGGATTTAGTTCTTTCACATGATGTTTAATGATCTTTTTCTATCTTCTGTAATGTTGGTTTCAATTTATAAAAGAGGTTTTTATTATCATGATTGTTTTCATGATTGTATGTTATATTAATGTTATTTATTTGGTAAATTATCATTATATCTATGAACTATGATCTATTCCATATATGAAAAATTATAATATGTCATAGTGGGGAAGTACTTAGTGATCTCCTTTATGTGTGGCGGGGGTTGTGGACAATTCGTTATTATTCAGGATAAACATTACCCAATTGTGAATTATCAACGTCAATTGGGTGTATTCTCTGCAACTCCCACACATTGAAAGGATTTTAGACCAAGATGAGAATTTTTAAGGATTCTTCACACCATTAACATTTGACCTGGGGAGTGAGATGATGTGATTATGGAATATTACTTTTATCTTCCTAATAAAAAAGGATTGGGTAAATTGGGACTAGTATTGGATTAGTGTTTGGAAACTGACACCAAGCTAATCACGCATCTCATAAAATAGTTTTTATTCAATTGATTTTTCAATTTTTCTCAAAATTTTTATTAATTTATTTCTTTTTTTAGTTACTTTATATTCATTTCAAAAACAAAATAAAACTAGAACACCTATTTTTCCCTTTAATTAAAGGTGACAACTTTATTTTTTCCTTCTTTTCTAGGGAGAAAACATGTGTTAACCACATTAAATTATTTTTAAAATAGTAAAGGATTTTTTTCAGGACTAATTACAACCATGTATCATATGGAATCAATAAAAAATATCCCCAGTAGAGTATATATGAAAAAAAGGGTTGTTACCATTGATTAATAGAAACACCACAAATATATATTTGAAAAAACTATTGGGGAAAATTTCATTTTCATTTTTAAAATCACTTTTTAAAACACAAAACATTTTAAAAATAATATATATTGAATATAACTTCAAAAACTATGAATTTATCATATTATCAGAGAAAATTATTTATAATCAACCTTATAAACATTAAAATTAAGAATTAATGAAATTAACCTCATGTTGGTGATTAATTATATACATATAGTACAATTTAATAATATCATTCCTTTCTCACTATAATAAGGACAGAAATGGGCCTTGTAAGAAAAAAGAAAATAATATTACATTGAAAAAATTTTGTAAAAGGGGAAAATTGTTAAAACTAAATTAAAAAACAAATTTTGATATGCTTAAAAAAGTTCTTAATAATGTTTACGAAAATGTTGTTTTGGAAGAAAACCGATTTCCAATTTAAGAGATAAATGAATTGGTTTTTTTAAACATTTTTTCAATAATATTTGGCACCAAAGAGTGGGAGAAACGTGATATTACATAAAAATATCATAAATTACTAGTGGAGAATTATATTTATTGGGTTTATTATACAATTTTTTTAATAATTCCCATCAATTGAAATTCATGAATAAACATTCTCATATAGAATTAGATTCTGAAATAAACTGTTACAATGATCATAACATTGAAGTAAGAATTAATCTATGAAAAAATATTATATATCAGCCATAAATACAAATAAAACAACTATAAATAAAAAATATGACAATCCAATTTCATTAACCAAATAATCATATAATATCAAAGAATATGAAGAAGTAATATAACCCATTAAAAAGAAATTTTCTTATGAAATTCCTTACCACAAGAAAATTTTCAAGTCAAATACACGTGGATGAAATAATTAAAATTGAAACCCAAAATACAATGAATTATTAATTAAAAATGATATAAAATAAAAAACAGAAATTATATTCACCATATAAAATAAATTGTGTGTATAACATTACAATATTCCTCAATGAAATCAAATTCTGGAAAAATCCATTACCCCGTGCCTCCTTTTGGTTAAAAATATTTTATCCTCTAGTATAGTTGTTTTAATTTTTTTAACATATTAGAGAAGAGAAAATAACATTTATAATAACATATATGCACATTTTATAACATCTTTTTACCCATTCCATGGTAATCTATCATTTTTTCATTGTTTCGGGTGTTAATTGTATTTTTTCTGAAAGATGTTTCATTACAGATGATTCTTTTCATGCACATATTATATTGGTCCATAATCTATGGTTTAATAATAATTACCTAATTATAATATTTATAAATTATTTATAATTTTAATACAAATAATTAATGTTGGTTTTTTTAAAAAGTATGTTATAATCATGGAGACCGTAGGTCATGTGTACACATGAGTAACATTTTTTCTTCATGTATAATTATATATAGATGTTATTTGATATTTAATAATTATATAATAATAATAATAATACCATTAATACCATATTATCACTATACATAAACATATATGTATTATCCATGTTGTGTGATAATGAAAACCGAGTCACAACGTTTTGTAAAGGTTGAATTACACACATACATGAACGATGTTATCAGATTACATTGAGGTATAATATAAAAAATGATATATATTATAATTTTATAATGATAAATATTAATTTACATCATAATTATTTAATTAATATCAAATATATTAATTAACATTATCGTTATAACTTTCCATGTAGAGAAATAATGATAAACAAATCAAATCGCTTCATGAGGTAGTGCTCTGTCGTACACTCATGCAATGTTTTAATATCTCATATGGGATAGAGATTAAAAATTTAAATATTAAATAATTATTCTATAATATTATGTAATAATTATCATATATATACTTTAGATAAATCATCATTTACAAATGTTAGAGGTTTTAATGGAAAATAAAATAAAATCATTTCGTGATGAGGTAGTCCTCTATACACTAGAATGATGGTTTCATAACCCATTGTATTGATTTGGGGATGTTTTTAGGTCTTCAAATTAACATATAGACATCACATTGTATGTATTATACCGGCTTTATTAAATCTCCATAGATTAATAATAATTATTGGAGGTGGAAAAACAAATAAAAAAAGATGCTCGTTGAAGAATGTTACTACTTCTTCTGTAGTCCAACTTAGGTTTGCAAGAAACTCCGTCCCATGTTATCTTTATAACCAAAATAAAGCTTATATAATTTGATGTTGGAATTTTTTAATTGATTTTGATAGGTATTTTTTCATCCAAATTTGTTTTAAGGTGTGATGATGTGAGGACAGTGGTTGGACTATTATAAGTTAGGTGACTTTCATATGTGTAATTTTTTTAAATGATTAAACCATATCGACATATTAGTAATGCCAATAGATTAAAAAATAGAAAATTAGAGAAACTATAAGATTTAATATCAAAATAATCCCAGTCAATGGGTTTTTGAAATGTGGGTAGTCCATTTTTTAAACTTATCTTCTTATTTTACCCCCAGGTAAATCCCTTTTTACCTTAACCACTATAATTATTTTTTTACTATTATTACTGTTCATTTTAGTCAAAACATTAGTTGAATTTATTAAACATTAATGATAATTATGAATCAAAATATTTAATCAATATTTTGAAATTCAATTCATTGAAGAAAAATATTTAATTGAAAATTAATCTCACAGGTGTGATGAGAAAGTGGGTTTAAACACAGAAAATTTCAAAAAGATCATAACATTTTAGTATGAATAATTAATACGAAAATGTTAATAATTATATAAATTGGTCAATTAAATATAAAATTTAACCTGTTTTACATTAAAATTATTTCCTATTATATTTTTACATTATAAATATGATTAATAAAAGCGTGGTTTTCAACTAAATTTCAAAATAATTCCATATTCTTCAAAAAAATAAAATATTTTAGGAAAATCCAAAAAATTCACCATAATAAAATATTGATAAATAATTTAAAAAAAATATTTTAATTTTTTTAAATAAAATTTTTATAAGTGTTAAAAATCTATTTTAAATTATTTATTCAGAATGTGAATAAGCTGTCTTTCCGAAAATACATTTCGTCAAAAAAATATTTTTTTATTAAATGATTATTATTTTATTTATAATCAATAAATAAAAATAATTTTCATAATTTAGTTAATAATATTTAAATGCAACAATTTAATGTCATGGTTATAATGATATATTATTTTATAGTTCATTTCAAATTGGGGTTGCGTATTCAACCGGAAACCTAAGAGGTTAAATATTAAAATGTATATTTTATCGATTATTTAAGCTCAATATTTCATGTCCCAGAAACTATTGAATATAATTTTATTCTTTTAATGTATTGGGGTGTTATATTCTACCCACCTTAAATAAATTTCTTCATTGAAATGTAAACATCATATCAGTATTCAATGATTTGAAATTTGAAATTACACTTGTTAAAAAACCCATATCATGAAAATATTAATATAATAACCTCTTAATAAGAGAGAAATGGATGTAATGAGGTCATATAGAATAACACATACATAGGTTTTTATGTTTGATAACAATTATGGAATGTTAATATATGGACATGAAAGAAAAGCATGAAAAATTATTGAGAGAAATTAAAGTCATTTGGTCGGATGATTGTGAACGAACAATATAATGTTAAGGGCCACAAATCCATAAATCTGTGAGGATATAAAAGACCGTCCAATACATCAGATAAGAATATATTACGGTAATGTTTTTGTTTAAATTTTGTTTTCCTAAATTTGAGAGAAAATTATTGTGTAAGTAAATAAGGTAATCTAAACACATGATGTGTTTTAATTTCATAAGAAGAATTCAATCCCTTCATTATTCTTAGATATATTTTACAATTCATCCCTTACTCCAACTAATGATTATAAAAAACTGAATTTTGTTTTACTAAAGCACTAAAATTCAATTTTAACATATTTTAAGATCCATTAAAGAGTGACAGGTCTTTTTGTCCATCTCTTACTATTTTTCAAACACAATATGCTTAGAACAAGATATCCATTACAAAAAACTAATCTATAAACCAAAAAATTCAAACCATTAGTTCATATTTAATATTATATATCTAATATTTTAACTAAAAACAATTACATATTAACCAGGATGTAACATAGGCCAGTATTAATTGTTAAACCCTATGAACCCATTGGTTGTTGGCACAAGACATACGACCTTGATTAATGTAATGGGTTGTCACCCAGTATGCGTGTTGTCCTTTTCTAAAACAATACTTATATAATTATTATAAGATTCCCAAAAAAATATGATGGATATCCTTGAAATTAAAATAATCATTAAATAAATTTTTTTCTATTGTTTTGAAAACAACTTATTTTATTTCAACAAAGTATAACAATTTTATTTGACTATTATTACATTTTAATTAATGATCATATTAACCCTAAAGGTTATCAACACCTTTAAACTATATTCTATAAAATTAAAATCAATTATACATCTTATAAATTTATCAGAAAAAAATATACTAATCAAAGGGTTTTATTTCAAAAAAATTCTCCCAAAGTATCATTAATCATGGCAGACTCCAATCACATAATACCAAGAAAGGGGTGTATACGACATTGTAATTATAATGAATCGTAAACTCATAAACCCATGATTGTATACATAACTCTTAAGATAATGAATAGATGTATTCTTCTTAAAATTGTTTTAATATTTAAATGATTCATGGTTCTTATAATCAAAATAAAATTTGTAAAAAGTCTTCAAATATAATTATCAAATCCCAATATATACTTCATCAACATTATTTCAACAAATTGTTTTCCTTGGACTTGGATTTAACAATTATAATAGGATATTGACTCAAATAATGAACATTTTCATCACTTTTAAGATAATAAACTATAAATGAAACTAAGAATTATATTTACTTCCTTTCATCATACTCTTTATTTTTCCTTAGTAGTTCATTATATTAATTCATTATTTCCAACGCATAAAAAAAATTTATCATTCCATTGGAACACATTATTTTAAATCAGTGAAACAATAGGTCAATACTATGTAATTAATTTTTCTATCCTTTTAAATTCATTTATATTTTTTTAATGAAAATGTTATTTATCTATAGAATATCCCACAAAAGTTTCGTACCAAGGGCTTATTAAGCACTATTGTCGTGCAACAGGTAAAGATATGGTCAAACGAAATACACCCATTAAAATTTTATTACCCCTAGGTACATTTTTTCCAATACCACATTGTTGAAACCCCTTTCCATCATAGATTCCAATGAATGGAAATGTAGAATATCTTCAGCACAAAGAGAGTCATCCCTAGAAAACATCAAAAATTGGCAAAGGCAGGAACCAGGAAATCTTTTGGTGGGAGTTGTGAAAGTTTCATGTGCGCCACGCAAGTCACTTGCGCGTCACCTATGGGTCGTGCAAGTCACTTGAGCGCCCTATTATTTTTTCACCCAAGGTGTCCAGTGGCCTATAAATAGCCCCTGTGAGCCTCCCATTTCATGGACAGATTTTCCAAAACTCAGATTCAAGCACTGATCGCCCAACTCTTTTTCTAAAGTCATCCTAACACTTATAAGGTAATTATTTACCTAGAATGGATGCTCTGAAGAGGAAGAATAAGGCCTAAGTGTTATAACTATTCATTCCACACGTGCCTATGTTTCCACCCTTTAAGGGAAATGAAGACACTTGTGCGCTGCCTTGCCCTCTCAAGGGAACTTAAGTGCCACACATCTGGAAGCCTCTAGGGATGATACTATGGGATTCAGTTCAAAGTCTCCAAAGTATTACCCTATGGATTATTCGTCACCCAAGGTGACTCATGTCGCACAAGTCTACATGCGCGACCAGGATTTGCATGCCAGAATGATACTTCTGTGCCTCCTTCCTAGTCACCTCCTTTCCTCAAATCCGCCTCTCATCTTCAAGATATATCCATCAAAACACTCTTCAAATCCATTAATGGAATGGTTCCTTTGTAGGATTCCTTATCTGAAAGGAATTATGTGAGAACATATCCCAAATCCTCATGACTTACAAGATTTAGGTCAAAACGGTTAGGGGTTTCCTATATATCCTTATCCTTTTAGATGAGAAGATATTTTGATTTGGGCCTCCTTCTTAAGAGTAAGCCCCAACTTACAAGTCCCCTTTACATGGGAATCCTTATCAGGAGTAAGCCTCAGTCATAAGTTCCTTTAACATTGGGCCTCCTTATCATGAGTATGCACCAGTCATATGTTCATTTAACGTTGGGCCTCCTTCTCACGAGTAATCCCCAAGTTACATGTCCCCTTAACCTGGACCTCCTTCTCAATAGTAATCCCCAATCATATGTTCCTTTAACATTGGCCCTCTTTATCAAGAGTAAGCCTCATGTTACATGTCCCCTTAACATGGGGCTCCTTCTCACGTGTAATCCCCAGTCATAAGTTCCTTTATCATTGGGCCTCATTCTCATGTGTAAGATCTAGGTTATAAGTTCCCTTTAAATTTGGAATCCACCTCAGGGGTAATCCCCAATCTTAATTTCTTTTGATTTGGGATTCCTTCACAGGAATAAAACCCAATCATAAGTCCTTATTCATTTGGGCTTCCTTTTCATGAGTAATTCCCAGGATAAAATTCCAAATATCTATAAAGTACAAATATTTTTATGGACCCTTCTCTTGGACTTCTTTCATAAGTCTTGGTCTTTATTTACCTGGGCAGTCATACATACATAAGCCCCACATCATTTCTCATGACTGCGTCTTTCATGGAACCATCGTAATGTTTACCGATACCTTTTGTTTCTCACACCGAGCATGGCCCATGTGATCTTAGTGTGTGAATGTAATAATGACATCTCTTTTTGGTCCATTAACCATGCATAAACTCCATATTGGTTTACCCAAACTATGTGGACATTGATATATTCCTTAAAAGTAGAGTACGTAGGTAGCCTTTATAAGGTTTAAGACCATATATCAATAATTTTTTTCCATCCCATATGACGTTAAACTATACCCTTCTTATCTAACTACATGGGTTCTGATTATTTTTTAACAAGGATACATAAGTATCCCATCTATGGGTACGATCCCATCTTTGAAATAATTCTTGTATTTCTAAATGAAAATAAACTTCAAATGCCTCACCGATTGGCTTTAAAATTAGTATGGTAATCATAGTGACCTATAGATTTATATATAATATATTTAAGGATACCATTTACTAAGGATATCCAATAGATATGGATGATTCTATATCGATGAAGAACCTAAAATACATATATAAGATTCTTTAAATCCCATAAATATCAATCATCGATTGCTAAATCAAAAGGAAAACTCTTTTTCATGCTTTGTGAATTAATAAGGATTCATGAACATAACTTAAATCTATAAGAGAGTCCTGGACTATGCAATAATTCCCCCCCAAATGGTATGATGAGCCTGATCGCCCATCCTCTCGGCCATGGAAAATTCTTAAGCCTCATCGGTCCACAACTAATGAGGACCCTCCTTTGGAAAGTAGGTCCAAATGGATATAAAATCATTGGGTGTTTCCGATTCTACAAATAAACCCATTAGAAATCGATTGGAAAGTTTGAACATTAAAACAAACATGATCATCCCCATTTTCATAAGAAACAAAAAATGGTGAACCCGACATGAATCCGTAACCAAGTTACATGATGTTTTAATTATTTGTTAGGCCCTTATAAACACAATATGAGGTCCAACAAAGCAATCAAACACATATGTGTTCTTCCAAAAGATGTAGTCTTGACAAACCTATCTTGGTTATGTCTGCTATATTAAACAAGAACTCTTTTCCAAGATCACTCCGCAACAACGAATGGCTTCTTTAAATTTCACACCTGTGAATTCCTCGGCCGCTACTCCTACTGGATCCTCATCTGCTTTGTGGATGATATCACCTAATCAGATTCTTAAACACTGGGTATCGAATTCATTGGTGAGGGAATACCCTCAAAACGGTACCATCCCAACTCTGGAAGCTTCTCTACAAACCCTCCACGTTAACAACTCACCCAAGATGTCCAGACAGTGACAACCTGTGGTTAAAAATAAGGTGGTTCCAACCATCGTTTCTAACCATTTCTGGTCGTTATCCCCAGAACACAACAAACAGTCCCTCCCATATTACAGGGAGGTGATTGAAGAGGTCACTCATGGCCTCAATTCATGAAGAAATGAGTCCTTTCTGAGGACTCCCACCAACAATCGCCGCAAGACTCGTGCGGTAGTGCACTCTCAACATGATGACGATATCACCTCTAGGCATTCAGATCAGGTTCCTCAGACCCGAGCATGAAATTAAAATAGTCAGAGGTGAAATTCAGTCAACACAGAGCAGGTTCTTACCTATTCCCCCTCCTGAGAAGTCCATTAATCTAACATGATGGAAAACAATGACTGGGCATTTACACCTATTCGTCCTGATTTCACTGCCCAGCATACTCGTCTGGAAGTAACTCACAAATCTGTACAGGCAATGCCGGCAGAGTACTATAGGTTGGCACATATACTTGTTTATAAATCATCAGCCAGTCAGCAGGCTCATCTAACTGCAACAAAATAAGCTCTCCAATCAAATGTGGTGACCACCTTTAAATAGTCACATTCACCTACTTACACTAATAAATCCTACCAGCAGTCTCGTCTGTATGTCTTGAAGGAAGTTCATCAATCATATTTTGTGGAGAAAATCAGCAGGCACATACACCTGAGATTCATCAAGCTAAACAATAGTCTTGTTTAGTAGAACCTGGAGATATTAATTGGAAAGCTCGAATGACATACGGGAAGCAGACACAACTTTCTACCCCAATGCATGAGTACTGTCAGAATGCACTAATAGGAAAAGGAGTAAAGGAGTAGGAACACACACCTACTCCAAACATTTAATGGATGTATATTCCCATTCCAGTAGCTGATTTCACCAAGCACCATCTAACAATGGTGAAATATAAGAAGCAAATACGTACCCATATTGTAGATACCAGTCATAATATTATAAAAACATTAGTGACATCATAGGGTTAGAAACATAAATCTATCCCTATCAGGGGAGTGGCTCATCATCATGCCACTCAAGAGTAGATACACACCTTTGTTCCAATCCAGGAGGGTCGTAGGGAATACTCCCCCATGTCATATGGACAATCAACTCGGGCACGTACACCCGATTTGAATGGAGATAATCAGCATAACCTAACCATTTATCATGAGAAGGAACATAAACCTGCCCATAAATACCACTTTCATCAAAAAGTGGTTTCAAAAGTGTGTAAGAAGGCGTCCATGAAAAAGACCCATCCAGCACATTTGAAAAATCAAGAGCCAATCTATAATAAGTCTTTGCTCAATGCTGGAGTTCTTGAAGCCCTCAAAAAATTGTCTGTTGAAACTCAAGATACTACTCTCTCGTTTCTAGATTCCAGAAGTGACAACAATAATTCCAAATGTATTCATCAGACACTTCCCCATGAAGGCTTGACTCCTGAAAATTTGGTCAATCTCGAAGTATCATCTTCATATGAGAGCCACGATAACCCTCTGCATGGCCAGAAGACCAAGGAGAAAGAGGTTTCATCTTTTTCTATAACTCACCATGGTGGTCCTCCCCCCATGATGTTGAATTTAGCTGGGAAAGTCCTCTCCTTAGTAGTAATTAACATTTCCTGTAAAATTCTTCAATATACAATGAAGTAATGAGAAATCTCTCTTATCTTCAGGAACATGATAATGCGAAGCCAGTCATGTATGATGTCTTACCACTAGAAGGTGAAATACTTTCTCAATCAGAAGATAACCTGAGGTGTAGGTCATTATCTGAACCACCCCGGGGTCATTAATATTCTAATTTGATAAATGAATTCTCTACCAATATTGTTGAATCTGATGAAGAAACAAAGAATCCCCGTCTTTGGTCCAATCAGGTAGAATAACATTCATCAAATTACTAATAGGAAGTGCTGAATATAAGAAAACAACTAGGTAAAGGTGAAATACCAGTCATGTTTTAGTCTTTGGATGACTCACAGTAAGATATTCCAGAAACATTGACAGAAGACTGTATTCGTGATATTCATCTCAACATATGGAAAAATCTTTGTCATTTAAAAGAAAAAATATTATCTTATGATGAATATAAAAATCATGTCAATATAATAAAAGGGTTGTAACGCCAAATTGAATTCGCATATCTCTCAATTTTCCGATATCCAAATGTTGAAATGCAGTAGAGAGCCCTTCAGCGTTCATGCCTTGGCGCATTAAAAAGGTTGCACCCGTTAATTACTAATGCCCCATCTGGTATTCATACTATGGGATGGGGTGTTCATAGAGCATTTAATTTTACTATGCTCTCCAACCAACAAATCCCACCAAAAGTGGTTTCATGCAATGTTATTGCCCATAGATGGCCACATTTAACGGGTTTTGTGTGTAACCAAAGGTTTTCCCAAGAACATGCCTCAACTAGTTCTTCACAAAGTCAGGAATATCAAGAACAAGTTGTCGAATTACTCTTGCATCATTCTAATGTGAATATAAAACAGGCTTCTTGTTTAGAGCATTCACATCATCAGTTGATAGTGGTGTCAGAAATAATACAATTGTCATCTGAGACAGATGATTTGAGTTGATATAGGATGATGCGTTCTGCTAATTTTTGGACTAAAGTCTGCAAAATCAGGAGAGATTTTAAGAAATTTTCAGATGTAGTATCTCAAGATCCACCTCAGCATGCTAGGCTTGGGACTCTTTTAATCCAAACCACAGGATCAACATATTGGATTCAATAAGTTGACCATGAGAAATAAGAATACCCCTTGTCCACCAGACTGGGGACATTTTCAAATTCTCAATCTCTTCATCAGTGAAAGTCAGTCTTCCCTCGATTAGGGAAGAAGCCACATGAGGAACACACATCCAAATTATCAGGAGATTCCCTCCAAATTATGGTTCATCCAAAAGTTATTGATGGATCAAAAAACCAAATGACAATGCCTCATAAATGTAATAGAAGAAGACAGTATGAAAGAAGCATTGATAGAAGGGCTGCAACACGTTATGCATCGATAAATGTCATCAATTCCATTGTCACTAATCCCATATAATGTGAGGCTCAGTCAGATAAATCAGATGATGAAGTTCCTATTCAAGAAGTTGTGCACATAGAAATAAATGAAGGAGATGTGTGTATCAGAAGATAGGGGTTGCCCAGGGGTAAGATGTTCCTTTAGGTAATGCCCATCTATACTCGAGAAAGGCACATGCCAAGGAAAAGTGAAAAATTCAGGTTGCATTCCACCCTACCTTTGGAGAAGGCCAGTCACTCTTATTTGAGTAATGGTTCGCACAACAAGAAGATTAAATAAAGGAATTAAGGAGGTTAAATGTAGAACTACTTCATGATTGTTTCCTCCTAAGCATAAAAGAGTAAATCAATAAAGGTAATTTGTTACAAATACTGGGATGGATCAAGAATATCCCCCTTTACAAGTACACCCTCACATGTCCAATCCTATGGGTCATACATGACAACAATCGACAATAATAACATCATTGGATGCACTAGTAGCCACACCCGTCCAAACTCCAGTTATTGCACCTACTTAGGTCCAATCCCAACCAAATATTTCAAAAAATTTAATGTCTACCATTGAGTTATTAATAGCTCGGTTGGAAGCTATGGAAGGAAAGCGTGCAAAAGTTCTACAAAAAAAGAAAGCTTACCAAGAATGGGTAGATGAAATACCTCCCCCATCAAATTTTGTGAATACTAAATACCCAATTTTTAATGGTTTGAGAGATATAGAACAACACTTAACACGTTTTGTTTCTTGCTGGGACCCTATAATGGGAATTCCTCAACAACAAGAAGCAGATAAGCTCTGGTGTTTTGTACAGTCATTAAAAGGACCTGATTTTGTCTGGTATAAAAGATTGTAATCACGGTCAATTACCGGGTTAGATGATCTCCCCCAAAGGTTTATTCTTCAAATTAGCTCAATGTTTCCAAAGATGACAGTTTTTTTTCTATCCAATTGCAAGCAATGGGAAAATGAAAGAGTTTCGTATTTCATTTCACACTAGAAGGGATTAACATATTCTATAAGTTTAGCAGTCCCTCAAGATGAATTATTGTCAATCTATGTGGCAAATATGCATGGTGAATTAAGCACACCGTTGATCCCTGTGAAATACACAAGTGGGTTTTGGGAACTTAATTCAATCAATCAGAAAAAAGAAGAATCTCTTAGAAAGACTAAGGCTAAAACTCATGTAATTAAATCTGTTCCAGGAAGGAGAATAGGGAATGCAGAGAGTGCTATAGTTACACATAAACAAGTTCCTGTAACTACTTCCACATCAAAACCTTCATCATATCGAAGGGCTCCACCGCATGAGCATCAACAACAAGGGATTCCTCGTCAATATGACCAAATAGATCAAAGGTGGAAATAGTTTAACGATTTTAAAAACAACATTTATTCTTTCCGGAATGAACATGTTCTTGGATACTTCATCTCGGCTCTGGAAAACAATCTGGTTTAGTTGTCAAGTCCGAAAAGGCTGAAAAAGGAAGGAGATAAAGACCTCCCCAACTATTTCCCATTTAATTAGATGTTGGGGCATCCCATTCAGGAGTGATTTGTCTTTATAGACCTCCTGTAAAAGATGGTGGACTCTGGAAAAGTAATATTGAAAGGTTCTTCATCCCAGGTAGCAATTTTTACTACTACTGATCGAGAGAAAGAATGAGAGAGGTATGAAGTCAAAAGAAAAAATGTGCAGAAATATGATGATTTGATGGTCAGGAAAATGATCAACCAAACTCATTTCAATTTATAAACACATTTAAATCAACCAATTTTGTCTTCTTCTAGGAATCCCACATCAAAACCTCCTTCTTAAGAAGGAAAATCCTCGAAGAAGCTGCGTAATTTGAAGAATGAAGAGCAGTCATAAGAAGACGAGCTCATGTTAAAACCTAAGTTGTCTTTGAATCTAAAAGATTTTATGCCATTTTCATCAAAAGTATAGGCACCACCCCACAAAATGGCCCATCCTGAACAAGTTAATCTGATAGAATCTTCATCAGATGAAGAATTGATCTACGGTTCTGTTAACATGATCCATTTAATAGATCCTTATGCCAATAACAGTTTCGATTATGATGAGCCTATGTTCCCTATATCTAACGGAGGAATTAGAGGAAGATACAAGGGTCTAGGATACAGTGGAAGATGTGGATATTCCAGAAGCCACTATTTCAATCCTACCCCATCTTGAACATTATATGCTGCAGAAACTCTTGGAAAATCCCTTCAGCGGGCTCAACAAGAATTAGAATGTTCTTCCACACATGGTAGATTCTGTCCTGACACAGTTATTTTGGAAGACCTTTTAGAGGTCACACCTTCTTCCTATCAGAAAATAGATAGACCTAGTCAGTCTAATCTACAGAATCCAAGAGTATTCTAACTCCTACCCCGCTATGGGATGCATATACTACCAAAGCATCAACATACAAGGTACATGAAAAACCACATTTTTATGATGGGAAACGCAGACCGTTGGACCAAAAACATGATGTCTTGAAATATTTGTCCCATGTACCGGCCATGTTATCAATTTTGGATCTCTTGAATATATCAAAAGATCTTCGGGTGGCGCTTATTAAGGCTTTGTCAAGTCCTCAAGAATTTGAATCTAAAATTATTGCAGCTTAGGTCTACCATATAGGGAATGATTCTATAGAATGTCATGTAGTGATATATTTTATAGATGAAGATGAATATTATGTTGTACATGGACATATCAGACCTTTGTATTTATCCAGAAAATTCCATGATATAGACATTCAGCAAGCTTTCATTAATAATGGTTCAGGAGTCAATCTCATTCCTATTCATACACTTCTTCGATTGGGCCTCCCCGAATTCAGATTTATCTCATTCTTCTTTGATGTTTCAATGATACGATAAGAATAAACAAGAGCCTCTGGGTGAAATTACACTCAGAATTTAGTTTGGAGACCTTGTGTCTAATTAAAATATCATGGTTTTTCATTAGGACACATTTTCAACATTTTTCTTGGAATACCTTGGCTACATAAACATGTGGTTGTACCCTAGTCATACCATCAATGTCTCAAATATTGTATTAATGGTCAAATTGGGACATTGTATGGTGACAAGGCCCCATTCAAAACATGTGAATCTCAACACATTGATGCAGAATTTTATCACATAGAGAGAAAGGAAAAATCAACGACCAAGAAGGTCACAAAAATATATGCTCCAAATGGTTTGGAAAATATTCTAGTAAACCACTTCATACAAGTATTTATAGATTATGTGTTGCCTATCAGTAAAATTGATAGGATAGACCTAAATTCAAACACACTTATGGAATCATCGATAATATCAGTTACTGCAATCGAGCCAGACAACTTAGGAGAAATTGTTGATTTGCTTAGCAGTGATGAAAGCATAAATGAATATTTCTCCATTTCATCCGCTGAAATCCTGTAATTCACTACTTCATCAACCAGTTAAGAATAAGTTTTATCAATGTCAGAGGAAAAAAATGATGTCGATTCCCAATCCATCATCTCCTCTTTATCCTCCCAGGAAGACCCTTCATCATCAAAAGGGTCAGAAATGGAAGCCTCTTCTTCAAGATGTTCAAGTTTTAACTTCTCCCCTGATCATGGAAATACTGTTTCATCATCTACTATGCATATAGAAATAGAACAAATAACAAATTCTGATGAAGAAGAGGAAGATCTAAGGGATGTTCCTCCAGCATTTGAAGAGGGTATCTCTTCCACAGTGGATGAACTCAGAGAAATAAATCTGGGTACAAAAGAAGATCCACACCCCATTTTAATTAGTGCATCCATGACTCTTGAAGATCATGAAATTTATACTTTATTTTTAAAGAAAAATCAAGATTTATTTTCTTGGAATTATACAGAAATTTTTGGTCTTGATCTGGATATTTCCACTCATCATTTGGGTTTTCCAGAAGAACATCGAGGATTCATGTAACACATGAAATTTTATGAGAAATATTTTGTTTTTATGTATTATATTATTCGCAACACCAAAATAATCTTTCACTACACACAACACTATGTTGGCTTGAATTGCACGCAAGAGCAGCCTTCCTCGATAGCTTGTGATGTACGAAATACCGTGTTTCACTAAACAACGATATGTTATTAAAATATTATATAAACTAGCCATTACAAATAGTAATACCCAGTTTTTGAAATTTTATAAATTTAATCTTTTAAAATGGACATAATTTTTGGATTTGGAATATATAAATTGGCCTATGGTGAAATTTTTCTATTTTTCTGAAAACATTCAATTTTTGATGAATAGTGAAAACAGTAAGTTACTATTTAAAAACAGACTTTTTATTTAAATAATTATTGATTTTATTTATATTTATTTTAAGTCAAAATTGATACTTAATACCTATATAAGATCAATTTAATTAATTGGAGTCATTTTATAATAAAATTTATATATATATATAATTTTTATTGAACTTTTCACCATATTTTACCCACCTCCTATGAGAATTTGAAAATTTACATAAAACATAATTTTACCACTTCTGTGAATGGAATTTCAAAAATCCGAGAGACATGGTTAATATCAAGGACTAAAATTTGGTTCAATAAGAAAAAAATAATTTTTGGTGAATAGTAGCTTTTTTCTATTATTTACCATGGTTAAAAATAAATAGGATAATTAAGGGTATAAATGATTTTATCATTACCATAACACATGTTCTAATTCTATTGGGTAAGTTTAATTAGACCAAAAACAACCTTAGGAATAAAATATGACCATTTCTGTCCACTTGGATTATATTATGACATTTATTATTATTTTATATAAAGAAGTGTTAAAATAGTTAAAATCAATGTTTAATAACTAAAACATTCTTAATATAGTGTTATACAGAAGATAATTAAGAATATATATATTCATTAAGAATATAAAATTATTTTATACATAATGGTATTTTATTTATAATTTTTAGACATTAAATAATTTAATTTATTTATGACATAATGATGATGCAGTAATTTCCGTATTAATGACATATTAACATAATTGATATTATAAATAACCAAATAAATGTAATTTGAGTCTTTTTATGAATTCCAAAAAAAATTCTTTAATATGACATGCTAGTATTGATTTAAATAACTTTTTTAGAACTAATCATGTTGTTATGATTTTCAAAAAAATCAATTACCAAATAGTGTCAAAATTTTCAAAAAATAGTTTTTAAAACAAATATTATATTATTAATTGTTATTTTATTCCTAAAAATATATGGTTCAACCAAATGACTTAGATAAGGTTATATATATTAATAATGAACAACTTGTGGTTCTTTTGGCTTGTTATAGTATGTTTATTAACCATATAGTGTAAGAAAACAAGAAGACATGGTAAAAGTACAATTATTTTACTTAATGTTAAATCTAAATGATAAGGTTAAAATAGTGACCTAAACTTGTCTAAAATATATTGGTTGAGAGTATTTAGACCCATATCCACCTTATTTTAGAAATAAAACAATTTGGGGCTATTAGAAACTGAATATGACTTTATAATTAAATAATATTTTATGATTTTCCTAAGGTTCCCCTCTCCTCCCATATAAAAGGGCACCTCCTCCCTCTCCTCCTCACACCACTTTGAGCCTTCATGCTAGTCCAATCCCTGCTAATTTCTCTTCTCCTCCTCCTTGGAAACATACTAGAGGTCTTGGTCTTCTTAAAAGTCCAATTGTAGTGCCTTAATATGAGGTTTCAAAGAGGTGTGTCGAAGAAGAGGTAATATCCATTACCAATTCTTTCAAATTTAGTTCTTCTTATACATCCTCTTCTATAGTTGTTTAATTATGAAGTAATAACATCAGTTTCACTCATATACTGTTATGTTATTATAAATATTAAACAACCCTATTTCACCTTTTATCCATCTTTCGGAAAACGAAATCACCGCACGTGCCTATGTACGGAATACCGTCTCCAAGCCGTGGTGTAATCTTATTTCCCCCACCACCATACTTGGATGGGTATAATGGTGTAAATAATAACTATATATGATTATTGGGAAGTGATATTGATTCTTAAATATTATACATACACTTAAATACAATTCCACTATCATGGAAACGTTATCATCGCTCGTGCGTACGTACGACCTACCATCTCCAAGATGTGATGCGACTCATTCTACATGATCCTAGTTGAATAATGAATATATAAATGAATTGAATGAATATATATTATATATGTTACACTAATACCATTATGGAAAAGTGGTATCTATAACCTAAAAATAATAGTAATAGATTATTCGACACGACATGCATAAGAACATAAAGCAACGAACACCTGAATAACAAGTAAAAATTAAATATTACTAATAATAAGACAAGAATATGACTATTTATGATACCATAACCATGAATATAATTCTTGTAATAGGTCAACGACATTATTTAAATCATTATATAGGAGGTTCAGATACATACGAATTATATCAGACCTAAGGTAAGGGAAAATCTCACAATCTAATTTTTATCTGAGATTGTTTATACTTTGGTATTTACTGGGGTGTATTTATCATCCACATCCATGTTTCATCAATATTTAATATTATTTCTATCCTCCAACAATTTTTTAAATCCAATATTACTCATTGGTGAGTTTTAGTAAAATATATGAAAGGAATCATTTTCCTTTTTTCATACGATGTACTTTTTGACTTTTCCTACCCAAGTATGAGAAGAATGTTTTTTAACTTATACAGTATGAATGGATTTTTAGAACATTATTTCCATGAATATTATTTTACAAGTTTTCAAAAAAAAAATTAATTAACTTCTTTTAGATTAAAATTTTATGACATGTTATGATAGTAAAAATGTTTTTGAAGTAGAAGGGATATTTTCCTCAAGAATGGAGTTCATGAGTTTAATCAAAACTATTTTACATCTAAGATAATATATGGTTATGTTTCTATACCTATACTTACATTTATTTGAGTATGTTAGTATGGAATTATCTTTATGATTCCCATTTATCATATAAGGATTATGTTATGATGGCATGATGTTTAAGAATCCAATTTTTATTACATGGGTTATGTTATGATTTATGAATGATGATATTGTGGTACACATAAGAATGGTATCATTATGAGATGGGTGGTACCTATATCTACCTCCAATGCATTGGGTAAAGATTTATATATCTTGATATAAACATGGCTAGAATGGCAGGTTTATTCGGTTCAGTGATATAGGACTGAAATGAGGAGTGAACTCGGTTCAGAAATGGACATTGTCCGCTAGGATAGTCTAACCGATGAGTCTTGACTAATAAAAAATGATTCTCTATGATTATGTGTGTATTCCACAAAGTTTCATGTTATGATTATTGGGATTACATTTCACTACAATGATTTATCCCATGTTATGATTTTATGATCTCTTTTGTAGATTAAGATTTTCAAAATGTTATGTTCTTATGAATATGATATGATTGATTTTTCTTTTTTTACCCTTACAGAGCATTTGAGCTCACCCTTTTGTATGTTTTCTTTTCCCCAGGTCAGGAAGAAGGGTATCAAGTAAGATATTCCAAAACAACCTCTAGATATGATAAAATAAAAGGGAGACAGTGTAGATAATTTATGATCCAGTTGTTTATGATTTCCAGTTTCTAAAGACACTATACCTATACTGCACTTTAATGGTTTTGTTAGATGTTGTAATAAGTATGCTTCAATTCTGAATTAATAAAAATTTATGTAATGTATGGGTCGTTATATTTGGTATCAGAGGAAAGGTATTTCCATCCATTTCAAACTAGGATGTGAAATCATGTGTAAGAACACTAAGGATAAGTCTAAGCATAGAACACAATCATAGTGTTTTTGAAATGGCCATGAATAAGCTATGATAAGACCTTAAGTTTGAAATTTTATTCTTGATTATGTGGTTTTCCTATTATGATTAGTGTTTCTCACACTATGCTTATTGGTTTTAGTCAATGGCTGGAACCCGAAGGAACCGTGTTAATGCTGAATGCGATGGGAAATGCAATGATTGTCCCCCTGAGCAACCAAACATTATGGGAGCTGGAATGCAAAATCTTGTAGCCATGATCACACAACTTTCTAAAGCTATGAATCATAGAAGACTTCCAAACGATCAAATTAAGGAGCAACATTCTCTTGAATCCTTCATGAGGCAGCTTCCACCCTCATTCAGTGGGTCTACTTATCCATTAGTTGCTAAACAATGGATCAGTACTACTAAAAATATATTTTCAGGTCTTAAATGTTCTAAACATCATAAATTCATCTTATCAGATTATAATTTGGATGGTGAAGCTGATCCATGGTGAAATCTTAATAAGAATACATGGCAAAGGGTTGAAATTTTGTCCATGGAATGGGACGAGTTCAAGAACTTATTTTTCAATAAGTACTTCCCTCTTATTGTTCAAACAAATATGGAGAAAGAGTTTCTTGTACTAAATAAAAAGGATGATGAATCGGTTGGTACCTATGAAGAAAATTGTACAATACTTGCAATGTACGCTTATGGGATTATTATCCAACCTGAGAGTAAGATCAATTGATTCTTTAATGGATTAAAACAAATTCTTCAAAGGGCATTGGCCATAAGGGACTTCAATAGATACGAGGAAATAGTTTGATGTGCTCTCATGGTTGAGATGGAGATTGATGTAACCCCTAATTCATATGCATTTGATAAGAAGTGGAAAATGGAATTCAAATGAAAATCTAAAGAGCACACTGAAAAGAAGTTGAGTTTTCCCTTATGCTCAAAGTGTGGAAAGAAACATGGAGGGAATTGTCTAAAGGGACAAGTAAATGTTTCAAATGTAGAATGGAGGGTCATCAGGCATTTGAATACTGCAGTGATGAGAAAAAGATGTCTAGAGATGCGAACAAAGAAAAGGCTACACATAATGCACATTCAACACTTCAATGTTACAAGTGCATGGAAATGGGTAATTATGCCAATAAATGGCCTAATCCATGGGTTGTTGATGATGATTGATGTCAAAAAACTCTTCAGGATAATGACAAAGGAATGTCACACGCAATTTCTATCAGCAATGTGGAGTACGATAACGAAGTGGTGAAAGGTACACTTACCATCCACTCTAAAGTAACAAATATTTTATTTGATTCTGGATCCACCCACTAATTTATTTCTAAAGAATTTTCTATGGGTATCGCCATTTTAACTCAACAATTAGATGTTGAGTTAGGTGTGACAACCCCTAATGGCAGAACGGTCACATCAAATGTTTACAATTCTTCTCTGATTGATGTTTATGGGAATGTGCTTCCTGAAAATCTTGTGATCCTTCCTATAGTGGAATTTTATGTGATTCATTGCATGGACTGGATTTCTTTATATGGAGCTCATATAAATTTCCAAATAAGGGATGTCAGATTTCATATTCCTGATCAATCTATGATCATCTATCAATGCAAGGATGAACATAACCTTCAAGTGGAAATTTCTTCCATCATATGGGTCTTGATTCCAATAAATTAAGGTTATTTATCTAAAATTGTTGGTGAGAAACTCATGACTAAGAATATTCCCATTGTACGGGAGTTTGATGATGTCTTTCCAGAGGAATTGTCGGGTCTTCCACCAAATAGTAAAGTTGAGTTTTTAATAGAATTTATATCGAGTGCTTTTCCTATTTCAAATACACCTTATAGAATGGCCCAAATTGAGTCACAGGAATTGAAGAAGAAAATCCACGAGAATATTGATAAGGGATTCATACACCCTTGTGTGTCACCTTGGGGAGCACTTATTCTGTTTTTTAAGAAGAAAGATGGGTCAATGAGACTCTGCATTGATTATCGAGAACTTTACAAGATCTCTATCAAGAACAAATATCCTCTCCCACGCATTGATGTCTTATTTGACCAACTACGGGATCTCAATACTTTTCCAATAATGATCTTCATTCAGGGTATCATCAATTTAGGGTAAAAAGGGAGGATATAACAAATACGGCTTTCCGCACAAGGTATGGACACTATGAATTTATAGTGATGCAATTTGGTCTTAACAATGCCCCTACTATCTTCATGGATCTGATGAATAGTTTCTTTAGTGACTATCTTGATCAGTTGTGTTAGTCTGTATAGATGATATTCTTGTCTATTCAAAGAGCAAGGAAGAACATGAAGATCACTTGAGAATTGTATTGAAGACCCTGACAAAGGAGAAGATTTATGCCAAATTTACCAATTGTAAATTTTGGTTTCATAAAGTTTCATTTTTGGGTCACATAATCTCAAAAGAGTGGATATCTGTAGATCCAGCAAAAACAGAGGTTAACAAATCATGGTAAATACCAACAACAGTAACCGAGATCCGATGTTTTCTTGGTTTGGCTGTATATTACTGACGTTTTGTGAAATATTTTTCACTATTATCTAATCTACTCACCAAGTTGACTCGAAAAGTAGTTAAGTTCTTTTGGATGGAGGAGTGTGAAGAGAATTTCAAGGAGTTAAAAAGTAGGTTATCCAGTGCACTTGTGCTCACACTACCTTGTAGTGGAGAAAGGTTTGTGATCTATAGTGATGCATCCAAGAAGGGATCAGGGTTTGTTCTCATGAAATATTATATGGTGATAGATTATGCCTCACGGCAGTTGAAAATCCATTAGAAAAATTACCCAACTCATGATTTGGTGTTAGCTGCGGTAATCTTTTCATTAAAGATTTGGAGGTATTATCTTTATGGTGAAAGGTGTGATATTTATACTGATCATAAAAGTTTAAATTATATTTTTACACAAAAGGATCTGAATATGTTCCAAATAAGATGGTTGGAGCTGATTAAGGATTATGACTGTTCAATTCATTTCCATCCTGGGAAAGCAAACAAGGTGGCAGACCCATTAAGTGGACCAGACCATGCTAGCTTATCCATGATGAGGATCAGAAAAGATCCAATATTTATGGATTTACAAAGGATGGATCTTGGAATTATAATGGAAGGGTAAAATCATATCTTTCTCAAATGAATGTTCAACCATCTATACATGTTATGATTAAAGAGGAACAGAATGGAAATGTAGAGCTACAAAAGAAGGTGAGAAATGTTCCTGAATTCAACCATGATTGTGATGGGATAATAAGGTTCCAGAATCGGGTTTGTGTTCCTCCCATCCCAGAATTAAAGAAGGAGACAATGGATGAGGCTCATAGTACATCATTCTCTATTCATTCTGGAAGCACGAAGATGTATAAGGACCTGAAAGAGTACTTCTGGTGGGATTTCATGACAAAGATTTCTTTCTAAATATGTCTCTCGATGCTTGGTTTGACAGCATGTTGATTCTGAGAGACAGAAGTCTAAGGGGATGTTACAACCATTACCCATAACTGAATGGAAATGGAAAAACATCACTATGGACTTTTTCACAGGACTTACTAAAACATCTAAAGTCAATAATGCTATCTGGGTAATATTTGATCATCTTACATAGTCAGCACACTTCATTGTTATTAGGGAAGATTTCTATCTGGATCAACATTCCAGGATATATGTGAAGGAAGTGGTAAGATTGCATGTAGTACCACATTCCATTATATCTGATTGGGATCCAAGTTTTACCTCAATGTTTTGGCGAAGTATTCAACATACTCTGGATATAGAGTTGAGTTTCAGCACTGCTTATCATCCTCAGTCAGACAGTCATTCTGAGAGAACAATTCAAACTCTATAAAATATGTTAAGAGCTTGCTCTATGGATTTCCAAGGTGGTTGGGATAGACACCTACCTTTGGTGGAATTTTCTTATAATAACAGATTTCACACCAGTATTCAGATGGCTCCTTATGAAGCTCTCTGTTAGGACCAATAGGGGCCTATATACCCTGAGTGGGGGGTGAATCAGGGTATGGATATTCTTTTTCAAAGTTATTCATACCCCGCTGGATCTTGACCTCTTTGTTACAAGGGTCACTTTGTTTTCACTTGTGTGTATTTTATGATCACTTACTTTCTCCTTTATCTGATGATGATGCTTTAAATGCAATGCAGGAAAATTAGCAGGTAGACGCAGATATTTTTACTAGGTTCACCCTCACTGGGCTACGTCCAAGGAGCATACGCCGATAGGTTGCTGGTCATACCAAATTCCACTAATATTCACTAGATGTGGATACAAAGTTCGGGCTAGATCACTTCTATGCCCAAGCTCACTGCCTTTACAAAGTTTAGGGTCAGCTCACTGCTTTCCCAAGGGTCACTCCCTATTTCTCTATCTCTGGCTCACTACCGGTGGAAAGGATCACCAACTTCCTCTTCCTAAGATCACTGCTCTGGAAAGGAATCCATTAACAGTTTATAGACCTGTAGGTCTCTTCATTTGCATGAAATAATTCATCTTCAACTGTTGATAGATTCTCTGTTGAAGTCCAACTTTCATCCAATGATGAATACCACTTTGCCTCTGAACACTGGGCAATTCTTTTTGGAAACACCTTCGAAAAGCACCCTACTTCGTGATGCACCCAATTTCGCGAAACTCAAACAAGCCTTCGCGAAGCTCCTGCCTTTTCGCGAAGCACTTTTGCGAAGCTCAAGCCATCACAAAGAAACGTCCCTTGCGAAGCTTACTAAGCCAACACGGAGCTCGCAGGTTTCGCGGAGCTACAATAGCCGCCACGAAGCACCTCTTTCGCGAAGCACACTGGCTCCGCAATCCACCATCGCAAATTGAGAGAAAAATGATCTTCAATGAAATTTCTATCTACTTCTCTCGAGGGGGTCGACCTCTATTTATAGGCGATTCCACCGACCCTCATCCCTTCTGCGCGAAGTCAACGCCACGTCATCTCAAATCGCAAAGCTCCAAAGTTTCCGCCGGAATTCTGTCCAAATCGTGAAGCACCACGGAAATTTTCCATTGGCGGAGCTTGACGTAATCGCAAAGCATCACCGTCAGCATTCCTTCGTGCCTTCACCACGAAGCTCCCTCGCAAAGCCTATCACCGCCGCGATGCGCTTCAGCCTCTGTCATTCGTGAAGCTTGACGTAATCAAGAAGACTCACCACCTCCATTCTTCTGGTCTTCGCGATTTCCAGTCCATGAATCCTATCTTCACAATATTCATGCCTTTTCCATATTAAATTATGATCTTCATGGAAATCCTATTTTCAAGATGCTCACCAAATTCCAAATTTTGGACCCCAAAATTTTGGCAAACACTGGGAAACGACGTCACCTTGTACTGCTCTTTTGTACCGCCTCCAGATCGTCCTTTCCTTTGTCATCATTCTTTGTTAACAAGGATTGTCAACAACATCTTCGGAACTCGACAAATATCCATGAAAACCTGCTTTTTCAACAAACACAATCAACCCAAAAATACTGCAATGTTACCTTGAGGGATTTTTTCCAAACAATCTCCCCCTTTGGGTTTTTTGACAACTCTTCACAACTCTGCTCAGAAAGATTTTCTGCACATTGATACCTCACTGAGTCTTCTTCCAGCTGCTACCACCATTCTCCTCTTGCGATTATGATAGAGTTCAAAGAATTACTTAACACGTACTCTAAGCCCACATGAGCAATGCTCGGTGTGAGAAACAATAGTAGTATGAAATGTTCATCAATGAATCACTTCATGTCAAACACCAATTGTTGATTCCAACCTGATACCAATTAATAAATTGATACCAATTGTTGAACCACACTGATCCCAGTTGGTGATATCTAGACACCTTCTCTCACCATTCCAACACCACTGTTCTGCTTTTATCATAACCCTCAGCTGTCGTGATATCTCTTCTTTGATCGATCACTTCTAGCATCGTCAGATTTAAAAATCTCCCCCTTTCTCATTTCTCCCCCTATCTGGCTGCTCCACTGGTCAGCTTCCCCCCATATCTATCATGATTTATCAAATAGCCACATTGTCTCCCCCTTGAACAATCACTATTTTCTACCCCTTTGTCAACAAACCCAAAGGTCACTCCTTTGCAGTCAGTAATAGTATAGAGAACACATCAGCACATAAAGGAAAACACATCATACCTCGGGGAGAGGGGGCCCCACATCCACACTATTTCAAGTGCGGGGAATCGACTGAACTCCCAGAGCCAGTCGATGCCTTTCAAATGCTTCCTTGGATAAGGCCTTTGTCAGGATGTCTACAACCTTTAGTTCTATAGGCACATACTCCAACTTCACGATCCCCTGCTCAACCTTCTCTTTGATAAAATGAAACTTTATCTCAATGTGCTTTGTCCTTGAGTGATGTACGAGATTTTTTCTGATATTTATAGCACTTGAGTTATAGCACTAGATTCCGATCGGAGACTTCACCTCAACTCCAATATCTTCAAGCTGCTGCTGCATCCATAATAACTATGTGCATGCTTGAGTGTCCTCAATATACTCAGCTTCCGCGGTGCTCAACGAAATGCAATACTGCTTCTTGATTATCCATGAAATGCACAATCCACCAAGTTAGAAAACACCACCTGACGTTGATTTCCTATCATCCACTGAACCGGCCCAGTCTGCATCAGTATATCCCAATAACTCTGTCTGAGATTTATCAGTATATGTCGACCAAAATCCATTGTGCCCTGGATATACTGAAGTATTATTTTCACTACAATCATGTGGATTTCCTTGGGATTGATCTGATATATCGCTACTTGGCATGTGGAAAAAACAATATCAGACCTTGTTGCAATCAAGTACAACAAACTTCCAGTAATTTTCCTGTATTCTGTGATATTACCTGCCTTCCCATCTTCATCTTTCGATAATTTCATCCGTGTGGCAACCAGAGTCTTCATCTCCTTAGAATTTTCCATTCAAAACCATCTGATGACCTCCTTGGAATATTTAGATTGAGAAATGAATGTTCCATTCCATCCTTGTGTCACCTGTAGACCAACGAAAAACGTTAGCTCTCCAATCATTGAAATTTCAAACTCATTTTTCATGAATTTGGAAAACTGTCGGCACTGAGCTTCATCTGATCCGCCAAATATTATGTCATCGACATAAACCAACACCATCATCCTTTGATTACTGTCATTACTAAAATAGATATTGTAATCAACTCCTCCACGCTGAAAACCAAGCTTCTTCAAGTACTGATCAAGCCTTGAGTACCATGCTCTTGGTGCTTGTTTTAGACCATACAATGCCTTCTTCAGCCTGCAAACTTTGTTCTCATGCTCATGAATGAGAAACCATTTGGCTGCTCAATGTACACCTCCTCTTCTAGAACCCTATACAAGAATGCGAATTTGACATCCATCTGGAACACTTTGAACATTCATTGCACTGCTTTGGCCAAAAATAATCTAATTGTCTCCAGCCTTGAAACCGGTGAAAATGTCTCATCTACATCTATTCCCTTGATATGGGATCACCCCTTGCACACTAGTCCTACTTTGTTCCGAATCACTATGCCATGTTCATTCATCTTATTGTGATGGACACATTTAGTCCCGATGACATTCTTGTCTACGGGCCTCGAAATAACCCCCCACGTCTGATTTTTCTCAATTCTTATCTATCTCTTCATTCATGGCCTGAACGCAGTTTTCATCTTCAGCTGCATCAGCAAATCATTTCAGCTCAACCTGAGATAGAAAAGATGCCTGGTGTAGTGATTTCATATTCCTTGTCTGAACTGAATCCGACTGATCACAAATGATATTCTATATATCAATTTCAGCTCAACTCTTTGGCTTCCTTGTAGACACATACTTGAAACTTTCTTGTTCATCATCAGTGTCTTCTTCTAAATCAGCATCAGTCACTTCTTCTCCCTCTGTGTTGCTTTTTTCCTCAACACTTTTTCCAAGAAACACTTCAATGACTCATTTTTCAGTGGCTTCATTTCTTTTAGCTACTTTTCTCTGTGTCATTGTTCAATGATGTCATTTATTTGAACATCTTCTCTCGTATTTTTGTTGACACACCATTGATTTTCTCTCGCAGCTTCTTGGTATCCTAAAAGCAGTCATCTAATACCACATTATTAGAACAAAATAGATAATCATGAAAACCTGTGTGTTGTTTCTTTTCCACCAATCATTCTTCATGAGAATAAACATTCATCCTTCATATCATATTGAGATCATGCATCTGATTAGGATACATAATTCTCCCCCCGTGTTATGAAACTCTTCCAATTGTTAGGCCCAACAGTTTAGACCCATAACAATTCTTTTCCTCCTGCATCATTTGTTCTCATATTCCACTCAAAGATGAGCAATTAAAAAAATCTCTAAGCCTACTGAGTTGAAACTCGGTGTAGGAAACAAGAGATAACGTTAATAACACAATCACTTCCTATTGTGCTCTGTTCCTCCCTTTCTTCTTCAACTCTAGTACCTAATTTGAATCAATTAAAACTCTAGAGCATATCACCTCTCCACTTCGCATCCTTAGATGACACTTCCCCTTACATCGTATCTCCCTAAAACCTAAAACACATGAATCATCAGGTAATAGCATTTATATTCATAGGGAGAGGGGAACTTCTAGAATCCTCAAGAAGAAGATTTTGGTTGATCCTGATGGGTCAACCCTTTGATTCTTTCTTGGAGCGCATCAAACTACTTTCTTGATTCCTCTAGCTGCCTAGCCAACTTCATATGCTCTGGCCATATGACTAAGCATTCATTACCTTCATGCTGAGTCTTTTAATGATTTGAAGACTCTACAGGCCTGTCCTTTCTCGCAATTTGGGGTTTAATCCCACTAGTACACATTTCTTTCAATGAGGATCTACCAAAATTCCATTTTCCTTTATTATTTATACTATGAGTAGTAATATCTTTTCTCTCCATCTTCCCTTTATTCTTCCACCATTGTAAGGATCTTACATCTTCTTCCAGTTTTCGCTGTGGAACACGACCTGTGAATTTTTCATTACATTCTTTGTTCATCTTTCTTTTATTAGATGTCTAAGTCAACACACTCTTTTTCACTGGTCGTGAGTCCTCAATTGAAAATTTATTTTTCTTTATCACAGCTGGAGTAGATCTCCCCTTAATCTTCTAGGTTTGTTCACATTCACTCCTTGAGAGCTGTTTTGAGTATGACAGATGAGGTGACTGATACACCTTCCGTTCATCTCCATGTGATTCTCCTGAGGCTCTAAGCCTATTCTTCTCCTTTCCACTTTGTCTCCCAGTATAAAATTTCTCATTATGCATCACTGGAGTTGGTAATCTCTTTATTGGGTTCCTTTTCCTTCTCTGCTTTCTTCTTGCTGCACTCTCTGGACAAATGCCCATGATCAGAACATATGAAACATTTTCTATTAAAGGAATACCTCATTTCATCACTTCTCTGCTAAGATAATGATGCAACTTGATTTATTCTTCCAGCATCGATCTCTTGAGATTCCTAACACATACTCATGGTGTGTCCCATCCTTCCACCATAATAGCATATGATGAATGTTCTCCTCTGGGAAACTCTTCTCTCTGATTTATCATGATGCTTCTTCTTATTCTCAGATTTTGCAATGTTTCTATTAAAACATCCTGAAATGTATTCTTGAGCCTCTAAACAGAAGCTTGATTTGTGGCCATAAGTCCCATAGAAATATCAAATGTCGTCACTACATCTTGGAACTGTCCTCTTAGGCCTATATCCAGCACCTATAGGATTCCTTTCACATCTGGAACTGTTCACAGCTCTCCTACCTCTGGTGATTTTCACTGCATTTTTCTTATTCTGTATATGAGTGGGATCATCATATCCAATTCCATATTTTCCCAAAAAGGATGGACTTTGGGAAGATACAATCCTTTCATGCTTATCCTCTAATGTATCATATTTGGATTTCATTTTATCATCACCTGCCAAAGGATAGTCAAATAATAAGTGCAGTGCATCCTTCAACTTGGGCTTATCTTCATATTTAGATTTCTCTATTTCCTTCTTCACTGATTCTAGCTCTTCTTTCAACATCTGAATCTTTACTTTACTTAATTCATGTTGAGCATCAATTTCTTTCTTGAGATACTTTCCTCTACTCATCACAGCTTCCAATTATCATGTAAGCTTTTCCACCACTTCACTTTGCTCCTTTACCGTAAATTTTTCTTGAACAACAAGAATCTGAGAAACATGAATTCTCTTGTTGTAGCCTTTTATTCTTCAGAACTAGTTCAGAAAGTCGTGTCACAAGATCATCATTTTTAGATTTCTAATCATGAACTTGATATGACTTTTGACTCTCTTCATAATCATCATCCTTTTGTTTTCCTTTCATTTTATCCATCTTCAATAGTTCTTTATCATGTGAATCATTCTTCTCTGTTAGGTCAGTAACTATATCAATTAGCCTTTGATTTAAGCCTCTTAGCTTGTTGAGCTCAATCTCCAATACTTTGATCCGGATTTATTTCGATTTGAATTCTTCATCCGATTTCTGGTCCATTTCCTTTGTCATTTTAATTACATCAACTGGTGTCCTCCTTGAAACTTCTTCATCATCTGTGGTTTCAGCATCACTTTGAATTTTAAGTACTTCACTCGTTCCAACAACATCATTGAGTGAATCTATCTTTTCCCTATCTGATTCAACCAAGCCTTCCTTTAGCAAGCTGTTTGATTCCTTTAGTTGAATCACACTTTTTCTATAAACACTTCTGCACTGAGGAATACCACCTGACTTCTGATACTTCTTTGTTGTTTTTACCTTTTCCATGGCACACTGAGATAATAGAAGACTGATTTATCAACACAAATCAACTACACAAAGTATGAGAAAAAAAATCTGATAAAATAAACCTATCCCTCTGATACCAATTGTTAGGACCAATTAGGGTTCTATATACCCTGAGAGGGGGGGGGGTGAATTAGGGAATGGATATTATTTTTCGAAGTTCTTCCGGCCCCGCTGGATCTTGACCTCTTTTTTTCAAGGTTCACTTTGTTTGCACTTGTGTGTATGTTATGATCACTTACTTTCTCCTTTATCTGATGATGATTCTTTAAATGCAATGCAGGAAAATTAGCAGGCAGACGCAGAGATGTTTACTTGGTTCACCCACATTGGGCTACGTCCAAGGAGCATACCCCGACAGGTTTCTGGTTGTACCAAATTCCTCTAATCTTCACTAGATGTGGATACAATGTTCGGGCTAGATCACTTCTATGCCCAGGATTACTACCTTTACAAATTTTAGGGTCATCTCACTGCTTTCCCATGGGTTACTCCCTATTTCTCTCTCTTTGGATCACTTCCGGTGGAGAGGATCACCAACTTCCTCTTCCTAAGCTCACTGCTCTGGAATGAAATCCATTCACAGTTTATAGACCTGTAGGTTTCTTCATTTGCATGAAATAATGCATCTTCAACTATTGATAGATGATCTGTTGAAGTCCAACTTTCATCCAATGATAA
Organism: Viscum album; assembly: GCA_963277665.1. NCBI lineage: Eukaryota > Viridiplantae > Streptophyta > Magnoliopsida > Santalales > Viscaceae > Viscum > Viscum album. The sequence continues at coordinate 1,491,105,922 of OY728155.1, read as the reverse complement.
ATACAACTTTTCCACTGAACACTGGGCAATTCCTTTTGGAAACACCTTTGCAAAGCACCCTACTTCGCGAAGCTCCCAATTTCGCGAAGGTCAAACAAGACTTCTCAAAGCTCCTACCTTATCGCGAATCACTTTGGAGAAGCTCAATCCATCGCAAAGCAACGTCCCTCGCGAATCTTACTAAGCCAACATGGAGATCGCAGTTTTCGTGGAGCTACAATAGCCATCGTGATGAACCTCTTTCGCGAAGCACACTGGCTCCGCAAGCCACCTTCGAAAATCGAGAACAAATGATCTTCTATGAAAATTCTCTCTACTTCTCTTGAGGGGGTCGACCTATATTTATAGGCGATTCCACCGACCCTCGTCCCTTCCACTCTAATTCAACGCCACGTCATCTCAAATCGCGATGCTCTAAAGTTTCTCCCGGAATTCTGTCCAAATTGCGAAGCACCACGAAAATTTTCCATTCGCGGAGCTTGAAGTAATCGTGAAGCATCACCGTCAACATTCCTTCACGCCTTTGCCGCAAAGATCCCTCGCAAAGCCCATCACTGTCGCGATGCGCTTCAGCCTCTTCCGTTCGCGAATCTTGACGTAATCAAGAAGACTCACCGTCTCCATTCTTCTGGTCTTCGCGATTTCCAAACCATGAATCCTATCTTCGCGAAATTCATGCCTTTTCCATATTAAATTATGATCTTCATGGAAATCCTATTTTCGAGATGCTCACCAAATTCCAAATTTTGGACACCAAAAATTTGGCAAACACTGGGAAACGGCGCCACCTTGTACTGCTCTTTTGTATGGCCTTCATATCGTCCTTTCCTTTGACATCATTCTTTGTTAACAAGGATTTTCAACAACTTCTTGGGAACTCGACAAATATCCATGAAAACCTGATTTTTCAACAAACACAATCATCCAAAAATTCTGCAATGTTACCTTGAGGGATTTTTTCCCAACACTCTCTATTGAATGAAATGCCAAAATCCAACTTGCTGTGAAGAAGATGGGGAAAGAAAGGTATTAGGACCTGATCTTGTTGAGGAGATGGCAGTAAAGGTCAGATCTATTCAACAACACATAAGAGAAGCTCAGAGTCGACAATAAAGTTATGTCGACAACTGAATAAAAGACCTAGAGTTTGAAGAGGGTGATAAAGTTTTCTTACGAATATCTCCTTGGAAGAGAGTAGTGAGATTTGTAAAGAAGGGAAAGTTGAGCCCTAGGTATATCGGTTCGTTCGAAATACTGGATCGTGTTGGGATCGTAGAATACCGATTGGCGTTTCCACCAAATCTCTCCCAATTTCATGATGTGTTCCATGTATATCTCATTAGAAAGTACATACCCGATCCTTCTCATGTACTAAGCTCAGAAGTTGTACTGCCGGAGAAAATCATTTTTATGAAGAACAACCGATATAGATTCTGGATCATAGAGAAAAAGTTCTACGAAACAAGACCACTATTTTGGTGAAAGTTTTATGGAGGAACCATCAATTAAAAGAAGCTACAAGGGAACTTTAAGATATTATGAGGGAGAGGTATCCTCATCTATTTGTTACAAAGTGACGAATTTCGAGGTAGAAATTTATTTTAAGGGGGGTAGAAAGAAACGTTTGAGATTTTATGAGAAATATTTTGTTTTTATTTATTATGTTATACGCAACATAAATGGAATCTTTCATTTCACACAACGTTGTCTTGGCTTGCATTGCACGCGAGATCAACCTTACTCAATAGCTTGCATTTTACACAATCCCGAGTTTCACTAAACAACGATATGTTATTAAAATATTATATAAACTAGTAGTTATGAATAGTAATACCCAATTTTTGAACTTTTATAAATTTTATATTTCAAAATGGACTTCATTTTTGTATTCTTAATATCGAAATTTTCCTATGGTGAAATTTTGGTATTTTTCTGAAAACATTCAATTTTGGATGAATAGTGAAAACAATAGGTTACTATTTAAAAACCGACTTTTTATTTACATAATTAATAATTTTATTTAAAATTATTTCCGGTCAAAAGTGATACCTAATACCTATATAATTTCAATTTAATTAATTGGATCCATTTTATTATATTTTAGATATATAAAAATTTTATTGAACTTTTCACCGTCTTTTACCCACCTCCAAGGAGAATTTTCAAATTTACATAAAACATAATTTTACCACTTCTATGAGTGGAATTTCATAAATCCGAGAGACATGGTTAATATCAAGGTCTAAAATGTGGTTCAATAAGATAAAAAAATTTGTGAATAGAAACGTTTTACTTTTATTTACCATGGTTAAAAGTAAATAGGGTAATTAAGGGTAAAAATAATATTATTATTACCCTAACACATGTACAATTTCTATTAGATAAGTGTAATTCGGACAAAAACAACCATAGGAATAAAATATGACCATTTAGGTCCACATGGATTAGATTATGACATTTATTATTATTTTATTTAAAAAAGAGTTAAAATAGTTAAAATCAATGTTTAATAACTAAAACATTTTTAATATAGGGTTATAAATAAGATAATTTCGACTATAAATATTAATTATAAAGATAAAAATATTTCCTACATTATGGTATTTTATTTATAATTTTTAGAAAATTAAATAATTTAATTTATTTATGCCACAATGATGATGCAATAATTACCTTATTAATGAAATATTAACATAATTGATATTATAAATACCCAAATAAATGTATTTTAAGACTTTTTATGAATTAAACGAATTTATTAATTTAATACTACATGTTAATATATATTTAATTAACTTTTTTAGAACTAATCATGGTGTTATGAGTTTCACAAAAATCAATTACCAAATATTGTCAAAATTGACATAAAATAGTTTTTAAAACAAATATTATATTATTAATTGTTATTTTATTCCTAAAAATCAAAGGATAGGCCAAATGACTTATATAAGGTTATATATATTAATAATGAGCAACTTGGGATTCGTTTGGCTTGTTATAGTATGTTTATTAACCATATATTTTATGAAAACTAGAACACACTATAATAGTAAAATTATTTAACTTACAGTTAAATATAAATGATATGGTTAAAATATTAACCTAACCTTGTATAAAATCTATTGGTTGAGAGGATTTAGATCCATCCCCACCTTAGCTTCGAAATAAATCAATTAGGAGCTATTAAAAACCGAATATTACTTTATAATAAAATAATAGTTTAAGTTTTTCCTAAGGTGCCCCTCTCCTCCCTTTTAAAAAGGCACCTCCTCCCTCTCCTCCTCACACCACATTGAGCTTTCATGCTCGGAAAAAACCTGCCAATTTCACTTCTACACTTCCCTAGAAACATATTATAGTTCATGGCCTTCTTCAAGGACCAATTTTAGTGCCCTAAGAGAAGGTTTCATACAGCCGTGTCGAAGAAGAGGTAATATCTGTTACCGATTCTTTCAAATATATTTCTTCTTATACATCCTCTTATTTAGTTGTATCAGTATGAAGTAATAACATTAGTATCACTAATATACTCATATGTTATTACAAATATGAAAAAACCCTATTTCACCTTCTATCCATCATACGGAAAATAAAATCACTGCGTGTGCCTATGTATGGAATACCGTCTCCACACCGTGGTGTAATCTGTTTTCCACCACCACCTTACTTGGATTGGAATAATGGTTTAAATAATAAATATATATGATTATTTTAATGTGATATTGATTATTATATATTATACATACACTTAAATAAAATTCCATGATCATGGGAATGATATCATCGCTCGTGCATACGTATGGCCTACCGTCTCTACATTGTGATGTGACTCGTTCTACATGATCCTCATTGAATAAAAAATATATAAATGAATTGAATAAATAAATATTATATATGATACACTAATACCATTATGGAAATGAGGTATCTATAACCTAAAATGAATAATAAGAATTTATTCGACAACACATGCATAAGAACATTAAGCAATGAACACCCGAATAACAAGTAGAAATCAAATATTACTAATGAGAAGATAAGAATATGGCCCTGTATGATACCATAAAAATGAATATAATTCTTGTAAATTGTCAATGACATTATTTAAATCATTATAAATGAGGTTCAGATACATACTAAGCATATCGGACCTATGGTAAGGGAAAATCTCACAATCTTGTTTTTATCCGAGATTGTTTATAGTTTGGTATTTACTGGGGTGTATTTATCATCCACATCCATATTTCCTCAATATGAAATATTATTTCTATCCTCCTACAATTGTTTAAATCCAATATCACTCATTGGTGAGTTTTCGTAAAATAAATGAAAGGAATCATTTGTCGTTTTTCGTACGAGGTACGTTTTGACTTTTCCGGCCAAAGTACGAGAAAAATGTTTTTTTAACTTATATGGCATGAATGGATTTTTAGAACATTATTTCCATGAAGATTCCTTTACAGGTTTTCAAATTTATTTTTAATTAACTTCTTATAGTTTAAAATTTTATGACATATTAATAAATGAAAAATGTTTTTGAAGTAGAAAGGATATTTTACTCAAGAATGGAGTTCAAGTGTTTTATCGAAACTATTTTCCATCTAAGATAATATAGGGTTCTGTTTCTGTCCCTATTGTTACATTGATTTGAGTATGTTATGATGGAAATATTTTTATGTCGCCCTTTTATATTAGATGGATTATGTTATGATGGCATGGTGTTTAAGAATCCCATTTTAATTACATGGGTTATGCTATGATGTATGATTTACGATCTTGTGGCACACATAATAATGGTATCATTATGAGATGGGTGGGACCTATATCTCCCTCCAATGCATTGGGAAAAGTTTTATATCTCACGAGATAGACATGGCTGGAACGACATGTTAATCTGGTTTAGTGATACATGACTGAAACAAGGAGTGAACTCAGTTCAGAAATGGACTTTGTCTGCTAGGATAGTCTTGGCAATTAGTTTTGACTACTAAGAAATGATTCTCTATGATTATGTGGGTATGCCAAAAGGTTTCATGTTATGATTATTGGGATTATAATTCACTACCATGATTTATCCAATGTTATGATATTATGAACTCTTTTGCAGGTTATGATTTTCAAAATATTTTGTTCTTATGAATATGATATGATTGATATTTCTTTTGTTTACCCTTACTACAAATTTGAGCTCAACCTTTTTTATGTTTTCTTTTCCCGAGATCGGGAAGAAGGGTATTAAGTAAGATATGCCAAAATAGATTCTAGATATGATAAAATAAAAGGGAGACAGTGTAGATGATTTATGAACCAGTTGTTTATATTTCCTAGTTTCTAAATACACTATACCTATATGGTCCTCCAATGGTTTTGTTATATGTTGTAATAAGTATGCTTATATTCTGATGTAATACCAATTTATGTAAAGAATGGGTTGTTATAATTCAAGAAATTCGTAAGAAGAATACACCCAAATTATTCCACCAAAATTGAAGCTGAAGTTGATAATCTTATCATTGCTAACTACGTCAGAGAATTTTAGTATCCCAAATGGTTGGCTAATATTTTCCCTGTGAAAAAAAAGAGAATGGAAATGTTAGAGTTTGCATTGACATCATAGATATTAATTGGCATTGTCCCAAGGATGATTTTCTAGTTCTTATCACAGAACTCTTAATTGATTCAATAGCTGGATACAATGATCTTTCGTTCATGGATGGTTATTCTAGGTACTATAAATTACCAATGGCCCTAAAAGATGAGGACTCTATAGCCTTCAGAGCTCCTCAAGGTGTGTTTGGCTACCGGGTAATGCCCTTTGGCCAGAAGAATGCAGGTGCAACGTATCAACGTTCCATGCAACATATCTTCAAACCCTTTTTAGGGAAATTTTTTGAATGTTATCTGCATTAATTGGTGGTTAAATCTAGACATAATTCAAATCACTTGGCTGATCTGGAAATAATATTCAACAAAATTCGACAACACGATTTGAAGAGGAACCCCTTGAAATGTGCTTTTGGGGTAACCTCATGAAAATTTCTCTTCTTTATTGTACACTATCATGGTATAAATGTTGATCTAAAGAAAAAAAATCAATCCATGGTATGTCACCTCCTATACAATTGAAGGAATGAAGAGGAATTCAAGGACACTTAGTCTATATTGGTGTTTCATTTCCAATTTGGCATGTATGTGTTATCCCTTCAATAGATTAATGATGAAGGGAGTCACCTACCAGTGGACTGATGAATGTCAAGAAGCATTTTATATTCTCAACAAATATCTCTTGAGTCTACTAGTATTAAAGCCACCGGTTGATGGAAGACCACTTATTTTCTATGTGACAGCTTTAGAGTGATCATTGGGTGCTTTCCTTGCCCAAAAGAATGATGTTGGGAATGAAAAAATCCTTTACTATCTCATTCAGACTATGATTGAGGTAGAAAATGGATATTCCAGTATTGAAACGTGGTTCCTAGAATTAATCATTGAAATTCAAAAATTGACACACTACCTACAACATCATGAGGACCAATTGGTATCTCGCAATAACCCGCTCAAATTTATCCTTAGTCGTCTAATGATTACTGGATGTCTATCTAGGTGGGTAGTTATTTTGTAGCAGTTTAATATCTAGTATGTGTCTCAAAAGGCAATAAAGGGACATGATCTGTCCGGTTTACATACTGAACACCCATCTGCAGAAGATACATCTTTAAATAATGAACTTCCAGATGAGTAAGTCTTCTCTATTCAAGATAATCCTCAGGCATGGGAAATGTATTTCGATGGTGCCTCAATAAGTCCCGGAGGGAATAAAATGGAAGATCTTAAATTAAAAAAAGTTGGGTTAGGAATCATTTTTATTTCCCTAGAAAAGGTAGTGCTGCCCTATTCTTTCTTATTTTTGGAAGGTGGTTCAAACAATGAAGCATAATATCAAGCTCTCATCACAGGCTTGGAATTGGGGCTTCAAGCATAGGTCAATCACTTGAAGGTAAAAGGTGATTCAGATTTAGTAATAAAACAAATCGAAGGAGATTATTACATAATAAAGGAAGAGTTAATCCTTTTGTATGATTACATTAGAGAGTTAATAGTGTAATTTATTTCAGAAATGATATTTTCTTATGTGCCGCGATCACAAATTTACCAAGCTAATGCACTGGCTAATGTAGCCACAATCATGGCAGATCCAAACTGGGACGAAACAATCATTAATATCTCCCACCGTCATGTAGTTTCACATTCTATTCAAATAATAATAGTGGAAATCAATGAAATCTGTACCATTTCTAAACCATATGGTCATACTATAGGATGGATGACACCTATCTGAGAATACCTTAAAAATGGAACACTCCCACCTGATAGAGCCAATAAAGAACAAGTCTAGTGACGTGTGGTCAATTATACTCTTTATGATAGCCCAAATCACCATGAAATTCTCTACAAGTGAGGTTTTTATGGAATTATCTTCCGATGTATTGATAGTGAATAGACAATTGCAATCCTAAGTGATGTTCATGAAGATTTTTGTGGTGACCACCAGTCTGGACATAGACTTTCTGGACAAATTCGATGGCTTTGATACTTCTGGCCTTCAATGATGCATGATTTTGTTGATTTCTCTAAGAAGTGTCATTCATTCCAATAATGTGCCAACATCATTCATCAACCCCCGAATTTTTTTCATAGAGCTAAATACTCATGGCCATTTCCACATGGGAAATGGATGTAGTAGGACCTTATTTTCCAGCTACTTCAAAGTTGTATAAGTATATTCTTACAACTATTGTCTTCTTTTCTAAATGGATAGAGGAAATACCTCTCAAAAAAGATACTCTTAAAGGAATTGTTGGCTTTGTCAAGTATAACATCATTCCCAGATTTGATGTCCCTCATACCATATTAACGGACAATGGCACTGACTTCTGTTCATTCGAGGTAAGAAAGTAGTATCAAGAATACAAAATCAAATCCAACCATTCATCTCAGTATCATGCAGTGGCCAATGGACAAATAGAAGCCTTCAATATGTCTTCTTCAAACATACTGCAGAAGATGGTGCATAAAAAAAAAAGAAATCATGGCCTGATAATCTTTTTCGTGCATTATGGGCTTATCAGACCACCACCCGCACCACTACGTGGTCAAATCCATATTCATTGGTATATGGGACAAAAGCAGTCTTTCCCATTGAGGTTCAATTACCTTCTCTCAGAGTAGCCATTTGGAATCAGTCATCCACAAAATAAAAATCTCAAAAACGATTTGATGAATTGTAAATATTAGATGAAAATAGATTGTGAACCCAGTACCACTTGGAAGTCTATCAGAATCAAATATCATTAGAATTCAATAAAAATTTCGTCTTTATTCATTCATTCACAGAAAATTAGTATTGGTCCTTAGAACCCCAACGATACCAGGAATGATGCCTCCAAAGCATGATCCAAAGTGGGAAGGACCTTATTCAATATATAAGGTTTACTCCAATAGAATTTATTCTTTAATCTCAATGGGTGGAGAACAGGTTACAACTCCAACCAATGAAAGATTCTTGAAGAAGTATTTTTTGTAACACAAATACACTAATTGTCCTTACTGCAAGACATTAAACTGCATAGCCACAAGTTCGTCCAACATGACATTAATCTATGTCTCCCTTATACGTCCTACATGACGTTGAATTGTACATGTTCTTCATGCATGATGTTAAACTATAAATAGTCCCTTATTTGTACAATAAGACAATAAACTTTACATGTTCATCCTACATGACGTTTAAACTATGGAAAGGTATTTAATACGCCCCTCATGGCATTAAACTATGCACATGTCCTGCAAGACGTTATACTACACAACAATACATCCTAGCAGCATGATGTTAAGTTATACATCATCCTTTGTCCCACATGACATTAAAATGGGCATCGTTAGGGTTGTTGGTACCTATTTTTTCTAACACCAAGCATGAATCACGTGATCTTATAGTAAGCATCAACCATTACACCCTCTCTCGGCCGTTAACCATGCGTAAGTCCCAAAACCATCTTCGGGTTGTTGTCCTCAAGTACAACTCAATCTCCAATTAATTCACAATTGAACTACTCCGACTGGGATCATTGCCTTCTAGGCTGGGTATGTAGGCAACCTCCTGAGGTTCAAACCAAAAACAATATCTCCACGCCGGTTTACCTCCATCTCATAGGATGTTGATCCGTGAATCCACCCCCCCCCCACCCCGAAACTAATTTTTTTCACATTGGTTCACCATCATCCATGATATATGACGTTAAACTATACAATCCACCATTATCCTTTCTCCAAGACAACAACATACATAAAAATACATCCTAGCTACATGTCACTAAACTATGCAGCACCGGTCTATGCATATGACCTTAAACTATTCACAATATTGTCATGTGTGACAATAAACTACAACAGTCTATGATAACCTCACCTGAAAGGGAATAATTATTGACATTGATATCCAATAATGATATATTCCAAGGACTACATGCATACATTGAAATGCTCTATCCTTTAATCTTGGGACCCACCATCATTGCACTAATGTCCCCTTTCACCCTTCACGTGAACGAACCAAATTTGTACAGAGGATATTTCAAGAACTACGTATGGCTTGATTCTCATCCCTATGGGATACGTAGGAATGTTCGAGCATCCCTCGAATCCAGCGTCAAGTATTTGGGCCTAACCCCATACTCCACTTCCAGTCTTTGGCTGAAAAGTCCCCCTGCGATCACATGAATGTGGTTTGAAAACCATAGTCATTATTCACAACCGGTTTATAACAAACACAAAATGTGTCTCCCTAATTATGGTATGAGCTCTACGACCCTAAAATAAGATCTCCTACCCCCTTGTCCCACATGACGTTAAAATGTATTTGAATAACTATGTATGGATTGATTCTCATCCTAATGAGATATGTAGTGAAGTCCAACATCTCAATTCAGGACACAGACACAACATGACTATGGTCAGCATTGGTCTATATATCTCATTTATGCATTGGAAAATACCCATTTTTATATGTCATAATCCTATCCTTAAATACTTCAAGATCATTATTACCCTTTTATTGACATCCGGTCACAAAAATTCTTGATACCCGAGAATTCTTATGCCTGACTATGTAGAATGTGCCCTTAGGTGGCCCTGAATAAGTAGTCTACATAACAGACCTGTCAGCCAAAAGATGTTATTATTTGACTATTAATCTAATTAACTTAAGTGTTCATGCATAATTAAACCCCCTAAGGGTTTTTCAAATAGTGGTAACTTCATTATTGGGGGGAAAACCTCTTTTGTCATTATTGGTATTAACGACGATATGTAGGGATCCGAAAATACAGCAATTCTCAACATATTTTTCCCATACTCATTTTCATGATCTGAAAGTATTCAAGTATATGGTTTATGTTTCCCTTCCCTATGTTTGGGTCATACCTTCATAGGATGGACATTCATCCAATTCTTTGACAATCTTGATTTGGAATATCCTCTCCATATTCATGTACCTATCTCCATATAGAATACTCTATTATTTGGTAAATTTGAATATCTATAAACAATAACTGGCTTTTAGAAATAGAAAAGTAAAATTTCTGAGAGTTATTTTTCCTAACTATGTAGCACATGCCCTTAGGTGGCCTCGTATAAGTATTCTACATAACAGACATGTCAGTGAAAAGATGCTATTATTTGACTATGAATCCAATGCCCTTATGTGGACCTGCATAATTCAACCCCCTAATGGTTTTGTCAAATAATGGTAACATCACTCTTTGGAAATACTTCCTCTAGTTCCTTTTAGCCCTTTTTTCATATCATCCCTCTGATTCAAAATTTCTAAGTCATAGTTTACATGTTTTCCCTCATACTTGAATGTGGTAATATGTTTTCAAACAAATTATCAAAGAATTGAGTCAATTGTAATCCATTTCATCAAATCTATTCGACCATAAAAATTATCATTTTTATATCTGACATGAATGTCTCTAAACTACAAACAACAGAGAGGTTACTCATTAAATTGGGAACTTGTAAAAGTTACTATGAACAAAAGTCGAGTCCCAGGTCGCTAAACATACATTTTTTATGATTTAGGAAATATTGAGCAACAAAAAGATGCACAGTTTTTTGGTTTGTTCGTATAATCCTAGAAAAAATCAAACTATGCTTACTAGGCCCATTGGCTTATCTAAAAAAATATTAACCAGTTAGAAAGATAATTCTATTACAAGTGATTGAAGATGAAATTTCTTTTTCATTGATGAACAATATTATAAGAACATCCACATATTGGAGTATCTTCTCTTTTTCAAGAATTACAAGAGGCTTTCAACATAAGTTTTCTTCTAATTTAAGACACCCCTAGCTTCATAAGCAGCCACTAGAAGTTCCTTTACTCGACCTACTTCACTCTTTTCAGCTTGATGGAGTGCTTTCATGGCATCTGCGATGGCTTTCATACCATTTGTTTGGGCTCCTTCCAATGATTTTTTTTGCTGGCCATGTTCCCCAGTAATGGAATCTAGCTGTTGTTGATGGTGTATCTAATGGAAAACTTTCTCTGTGATCTTATTCTTGAGATCCTCGAGCTTTACTGTATGATCAGCCTCAGATCAGGACACTGCAACCTTGAATTCACCGATATTGATCAGTAGCATCTCTCTGAGTAGATCTTGACGACAATTTTTCTCTTGCTCCCCCTTAAGATGAATTGTTTCACCACGGTATGGATCTCTTGATATCCAAAACCACCAAGTCGCATCATGACGAACAAGTATGACAGTCGTGGGATCACCAAAGACAACTCTTCCAGAGGAACTTAAGATATGATCATCCATATATTTTTTCATGCCTTTCTATGTGATAATTGGAGGTCCTTTTTCACCTCTGGGTCTGATTCAGCATCTCTATCCCAAGGAGGAATATATTTCGGTATTAATGCACTTAAGGAAGTGACTTGTTCTACTTTTCCCCCTGACCCTTGGTACTTCACTTTCTACTCCCGTTTGGGCTAAGGTTGAGGATTCACCTCCAGATTTAGCCACTTAATTTGATGGTCGTGCATTGTTAGATGAAAGATTTGGTTAGTTTCAAAGGATAAAACAATTGATTAGTTGTCTTGAAAATTAAGTACAGCCACAAATATTATCCTCTTTTTCCCAATGGTAGAACAGAATCATGAGAAGGCTTTTCCCCATCTTTCATAGGTTCAACGGTATTTTCAGGACAGGTTTCAGGATACTCTGTCAGGTTTAGCTCTACATCAGCTAGGGCCTCTCCAGTAATAGGGTTGTCTCTACCCCCTTCAGGCATCGGTAGATCATCATCTTTCTCAGACGGAACCACACATCTCATCCAATCATGGTCAAAGATGTAATAAATAAATATTTAACAGGAAGAAGGATAACATTCACGTCCAAAATCATCTAAATCACATGATAATTTAACACGATCTAAATTTTTTTCAAAAGACGTGCCAGGATTCATCATTTCATCCAATGATATCCAAAATTCCTGGTTAGTCTCACCAGTGGGAGAATTTTACATGTCTTCTTGGCAACCCTCCTCCTACGACCTCTGACCCCGGATATCTTCCTCTAGGAAAATTGCAGAGTCATTTGCAGTGGTCTCCAAATGTTCTGGTGCAGGTGTTGACCCTAAAGAATCACAGAATGGATGTCATTGTATGTTTTCGTTAAACATTCTATAATGTATTGTTAATTTACTAGAAGTAGTATCTTCTATCATTGCAGCAGAAATAGGAACAATACTGGGAACAGACACTGGCTCTTATTCTCTCTTCATTTCATTAGGAGTAGCCAGGTCCCCATGAATTTGAAACTATTCACCAGCACCCTACGTCGTCCTCAGAGGAGGGTCATTCCTCACCCTCAAAGGGGGAATAGAATAATCCCCTACAATCCCAAGAAGTATGAGCTAACTTTTCATGAGTTAATATTATTGACTATATTAAGTACATACCACTACTAATAATGCGCTCGGTTGTGGTCTTCTTTCTTCGATTCTTTTTCTTATTAGCCTTTTTGGGTGGTCTGGCATCATCATCTATAAAATTAGGTATCTGAGACATTAACACCCTTTATAACTCTTCATCCATGTCTTGTTGGCCTGGAGATACCTGGCCTGGCTAGCGAGGAGATTCAGTGGCTCCAAGAGATGTTCCACCAGGGCTATACTGTGGTGATGGAACCTTAGCAGTTCATTCATTAAGATGCTTCAGGATGAATAAAGTAATTTCCTTGAGTAATAATGATTTTTCTGAAATCATGTTTCAATGTAAATAAGGAAGGAAATTTACATCTTCAAGAAGCCACATAAATGTTCCACTCCTCATCTACTAAACCCCTAATCCCCATAGTGGTGCCACGATTCATCATTTCATTCACCCGCTTGGTAATAGGAATGGAATCATCAGTGGCATATATGTTCATTTAATGCTCTCTGAGGAAATACCACACTTAATCTAGGTTATCCTCGAATCATATATCAGCAGAAGCCCGAAGATCCCCCACTCTGGGGATATGTATCCCTTCATATATAAGTCCATCCAAGTAGTTTCAACATCAAAATATAAAATCATCCATGTCTAGACAACCTCTGGTCATAAATATTCAAAAGGTGAACTAGAAGGCCGCAAGGATGGTCCTACAATCTGGGACTTCTACTTCTTCACAGCTCCTTTAATAACAGATAAAGGATAATGAAATGAATCTTTTTCTCTATAAAATAATGGAAACTAGGTTATCCTCGAATCAGGTGTTGATGGAGTAGGTATCTTGACTCTAGCATGAGGATTATATCTGGCACTAGGACATTTTGATGCATGCCGCAGCTCATCATCCCCATCCTGGGAATTCGGTGAATTAGCACCAGGTGAAAAACCCAGTGAATGAACAATGAGTGAGGAAGAGTAAAGTTCAAGATGAAAGATTTATTTTTTGAAACTTCTCTTTTTACTCCCCACCAAGTAGACAGGAAGATTCAATATCCCTACCAAGTAGGATGTTACCCAGTTCTCGGCATACCATGTAGTCAATTGACTCTCCGCTGCAGCAACTAGTAGATCAAACACTACTCGGGTCTTCTCTATAGTTGTCAGCAGATATAGTTGTCGATCAACTATTGGATGCTTCTCTGACCTGACGTGCATGGGAGGGGATACAACAATCTACGGTAGAAACTTTAATTTGCGTGCAAATCAATATGGATCATAGGACTCACATATAATCTCTCCTTCAATTCTGCTGGCCAATACATAATCTGTGCAGGACAACACATATGACCTCAATTCCAGGATAGCTATTCCATCATCAACAAACCGCCTGTTTTGAGGGTTTCCATAAAGAATAAAAATTAAATTCTTTGAACATTCTCAACCTCACATTCAAAACATAGGAATTGAGGGACAATGGAGAAATTCTATAAAATGTCTGCACTAATGGCCTAAAAGAACTTCCAGAAACCTATACTCTGCTCTGTACAACGTTTTTCCTGAAGTGAGTGGCGATCCATCCCCATAAAACTTGGAATGGTCCCACTATTCTCAATGGATACATACCCATATAGACATGGATTATGCTCCTGTGAATCATCTACTAAACTGGGGTGGCCAACCCAACCATTTTTATCTCAGCCAACTTGGCTACCACAACGATTGTCCCTAGCCTGATGCCTCCCTTTGATTCCCTTACTAGTAGAAGATAAATGCTGAGCCACAATGCTAAAAACCTCGCCAGAAGTGTCTTCTCTAGGATTCTTTGATTCACTTCATACCCCCACTTTTCAAACTCTCCCACTTCTAGAGTTGGCCAGAATGGGCCAAGAGCACCCCTATTCTTTACTATGGGGCAGCTAGTAGGACGAGTACAGGTGGGTCTCTTCTCCTTCATTGTGATGAGTAATAAATCCATCCACTCCTCTAGACTAATATCCTTTCTATAATGGATTTTCATGGTTTTGGTATTCTTAAGCTTGTGAAAAATTATCTTTTACTCCCGAACAAGTGTAGGAGTCTTCTCAGAATCATTCCACGTCACCTTCAGAGGGATGGACTCATCATACACGTCTCCAAGAATTGGTACCACCGAGATCTTGTAGAAATCCTACAATATGATGCCTATTTATCCATGATATAGATGGAAAGAATTGGTTTCAAGGCTCCAACATCTGATTATCTCCGGCATAAAATTATCATTACTATAGACATATGTCTGCCCATCCCAGACGGCTTCATATATTGCCGCTCCATTCAGATCCTGGACAAACTCTGCAAAGGTTTTTTGCACCCAATATGCCCACATCCAAGTCGGCTTCACATCTCCTCTCGGATATAAACCCCAACTCTTTTTCCATCCCTTGGATTGGCCCATCTAAGAATTCAGAAAATAGAAGGATAAAAATGTGGATGTAGGTCAGGCTTGTGAAGATTCGTATCTGGAGCACATGCGCTATGATGCATTATGTATGCCTTCTCTATTGTTCCAGCATTGACAAAAGATCCTACAACTTAGACATTTTCTGAAGAGAAATAGATGTAAGTCTGAATCCAGGAAAGAGGAATATAGTTCTTTACTTATGGAACATTGACTCCTTGCAGATTACAATGGACATATAAAGGCAAGTAGATGCTCTGTAGGAAAATGGCATGATATTTCTTCAAGTACATAGCCAAATCCAGGAGAGTGTTGTCTTAGATATCATAATATTCATGGTCGATGATGTACATCATATCATCTATTCTCTTGCTGGCTAACTCATCTGTTGATCCAATACTATTGGGAGTAATTGAATCTTCACAAATATCAAACAGTTAACTTTTATGTAAAGTCTTTTTTATGAAATAGTTGTGAAGAAAACAAAAAAATGGTTAATTCATTATGGTGTGCAAGTGTTTCCTTGCATGTGTTGTCACGCAAGTGTTTCCGCGCAAGTATTAACATGCAATTAATGTCGCGTTAATGATAGTGCGCAAGTAAAAATCCTTACGGGAGAATCGCGACATAGAGAAACGTGATCAGCCAAGGAAAGCAAGACACTTGCGCGATGAAAGCTCAAAAGATTTTATGGAAAGATGGTTTCCTCAGAGTCAATTACTCTTTCTGTTTTCGGATCCAACTCTGTCAGGTGAATTTTGATGATACTCCTTTCCATCACAGAGTCCAAGAAATGAAAAAGGGAAATATCTTAAGCACAATGAGAGTTATCCTTTGAAGGACATAAAAAATTGACAAAGGCATGAACCAGTAAACCTTTTGGATGGAGTCGCACAAGTTTCCCGCACGCTGCGCATGTTACTTGTGCGCTACCTATGGGTCATCCAAGTCACTTGTCCACCATATTTGTTTCACCCAAGGTGCCCAGTGGCCTATAAATTGCCCCTGTGGGCCCCCCATTTTGAGGATGAGTTTTCCAAAACTCATATTTAATCTCTGGTCACCCAAGTCTTTGTTTGAAGTGTTCCAAACATATCTAGGGTAATTTTTTACCTAGAATAGAAGATCTAATGAAGAAGAATAAGTACTAAGTGTTAGAACTCAACAATAATTGCACGCCTAAGTGTCCACCCCTAAAAGGAAATGAAAACACTTGTGCACTGCCTTACCCTTTAAAGGGAACTTGCGCGCCACCCTTTTAGAAGCCTATATGGATTATACTAAGTGCTTGAGTTCAAAGTCACCCAAGTATTACCCTATAGATTATTCGTCGCACAAGGTGACTCATGTCACGCAAGTCTACTTGCGTGACCAAGACATGCATGCCAGAATGATACATGTGTGCCTCCTTCCTAGTCATCTCCTTTCCTCAAATCCATATCTCCTCTTCAAGATATATCCTTCAAAACCCTCTTCCAATCCATTTATGGCATGTTTCCTTTGTTGGATTCCTTATCTCTAAGGATTTCTATGACAACCTCTCCCAAAACCTCGTGACATACAAGCTTTATGTCACTACAGTTAGGGGTTTCCTATATAACCTCATCCTTTTAGATGAGAAGTTCTTTTGATTTGGGCATCCTTCTCAGGAGTAAGCCCCAAGTTTCAAGTCCCCTAAACCTATGCCTCCTTCTCAGGAGTAAGCCCTAGTCATAAGTTCTTTTAACATTGGGACTCATTCTCAAGAGTAAGCCCTAGTCATAAGTTCCTTTAACATTGGTCCTCCTTCTCAAGAGTAAGCACCAAGTAACAAGTCCCCTTAACCAGGGCCTCCTTCTCAGGGGAAATCCCGAGTCATAAGTTCCTTTAACATTGGGTCTCCTTCTCAGGAGTAAGACCCATGTTACATGTCCCTTTAACCCGGGCCTCCTTCTCAAGAGTAACCCCAATCATAAGTTCCATTAACATAGGGCCACCTTCTCAATAGTAAGCCTTAGGTTATAAGTTCCATTTAAATTGTGCATCCTCCTCAGTGGTAATCCTCAATCATAATTTCTTTTTATTTGGGATTCCTTCTTAGGAATAAAACCCAATCATAAGTCCTTCTTAATTTGGGATTCCTTTTCAGGAGTAAGTCCCAGGTTAAAATTCCAAATCTCCACAAAGTCGAAATACCGTTATAAACCCTGCTCTTGAGCATTTTTCTTACGTGCTGGCCTTCATTTAATTGGGAAGTCATACATATTTAATCCCCACATCATTTTTCATGCCTGCATCTTTGATGGAACCATCTTCACATTTACTGATACCTCGTTTTTATCACACTATGCATGACTCATGTGATCTCAGAGTGTGAATGTAATCAGGACATCTGTTTTTGTTCCATTAACAATGCATAAACTCGATATTTCTTTACACGAACAACGTGGACATTGATCTCTTCATTAAAATTATAGTACGTAGTAAGCCTTTAAAAGTTTCAAGCCCATCATTCATTAATTATTTTCAATCCCATATGATGTTAAACTAATCCTTCTTATCGAACTACGTGGGTCCTGATTCCTTTTAAACAAGGATAAGTAGGTAGCCCATCTGTGAGTATGATCCCAACTCTGAAATAATCCCTATCTTTCTGAATGAACATAAACTTCAAGTGCCCCATTGAGTGGCTTTAAAACCAATATGTTCATCATAGTGGCCATGATATTTCTATATAATATATTGAAGGATAACATCTACTATGAATCTACAATACATATTGGAGATTCCCTATTGATGAAGAAACACAAATAAATATATAAGATTCACTAAATCCCATACATATCAATCATAAATTTCCAAATCTAAATGAAAACTCATTTTCATGCTTGGAGAGTTAATAAGGATTCCTGAACATTCCATAAATATATAAGAGATTCCTGGATTAGAAAATAATTCCCCCAAAGAAGGTGTGATGAGCCTGACCTCCAATCCTCTCGACCAATGCAAATTCTTAAGCCTCATCGGTCCACAACTAATGAGAACCCACCTTTTGAAAGTATGTCCAAATGGATATAGAATCATTGGGTGTTTCCGGTTCTATGAATAAACCCGTTAGAAATCGATTGGGAAGTTTGAACCTTAAAATAAAAAGGTCATCCCCATTTCCAGGAGAAACACACATCTTCTTGTATTGTCCATATAGGGATATATTTAAATGAAAAATCAAAATATCTACATTACCAAAACATTTTCTGATATTATATATTTATGTATATCATATGGTTATGATCCCTATTCAATATTTTAAAAAATATTTTTCTCAACGTTTCTACGAGACATCCCTCTGATTCCAACTTTTTAGACCCCGACCCATGTATCCTAGATCTAATGAATTAATTAATATATTAGACTAAGATACAAGAACACACATCCCTATGTAAATAATAGTTAATTAGTCTTTATAAATTATATACACACATGATTCACATATTACATTTGAAAACACAACTTAAAGCATAATTTTTTTTAAAATATAATTATTCCATCTAGCATATCCTTTTATATAATTCCAAGTACAATTCTTAAATTACAAATAAAGGAATCAAAGTAATGGTGTGTTCAAATTCTTAGTATGTGTTAAGTGCGTTGGACGCTATCATGAGTCAATAAAAAATAACCAATATAGAAAGTTAAATAAATAAATACAAATTCATTTAATCAATAATGTGTCTCACATAATTAGTTAAGGAATAATTAATAAGAAAACGTACATAACTGCAAAAGCATAATATTTAATTATTAAACTATGAATTAAATGTATACATAGATAATATCATTTTGAAAATATCATGGATAATATTAACTGAAATATAAATTATTTTAATTTATAATTTTTGGATTTGAACATCTCATGCATCATAGTACCTCTACAGACATGTACTTTCATGAAAATGTTTAAAACTACCTATAGAAACCTATTCAATGCTAGATTACTTGTTTGTATCATGATGCCTATCAATGAATTGAGGGGATTTATAATTTCAAGACCCATGAGTCACAACAGGTCCAAATAATTCCTTATATATCAATTAGCAATTCAATTCATGAGCAATGTGTCTTATCATAAAAAATACATGTTGAGTAAATTATATGGATTTATCGATACTTCCCATGTTAATAAAATGACATTAAATATAAACACCATATGTAAAAATGTATAATATTTTAGGGAAAAATCATACCATGATATTTATATTGTTATTTAGGTGAAATTTAATGACCAATTATCATCGGAAAGTGATAGTTTCAATGGAAGTTTAATTTCTACAAAATTAATTATTGATGTGAATGTAAATAATATCCATGTTCAAAATAATCGAAAACCAGAAATTGGAAAAATAAAGATGGTATAAATAAAAAATATCCCCAGTGGAGTTCATGTAAAATTAATCGTTTTTGTCACTAATGGATAGAAATACCATAAAATGATCATTCAAAAAATTATTACTGAAAATATCCTTTTCATTTTGAAAATAATTTTATAAAAAATTAAATATTTTAAAATCTATTTCATTGGAAATAAATTTTAGTAAACTATAAATTTCTATAATATTATGAGAAAAATTTATTTAAAATAACCATTTAAACATGTAAGATTAATCTTCCAATAAATTTTGGTCATGTCGATAGTAAATTCCATACACGTTGCACTAGTTAAAAATAACAGTCCTTTGGCATTATAAAAAGGATAAAAATTGTCCATATTATAAAATAGGAAATAATATTCCTTTGAAAAAAAATATTAAAAAGAAAAAATGTGTATAGAATTATCCAAAAAATAATTTTTGTATGTTATAAATAAAATTGAAAACATATTTTACAAATAGGGATTTTGAAAAAAAAAATGATTTAAGAAAGAATAGAGAAATGATGTCATATTTTTTTAAAAAAACCAGTCTTTTTTACTACCAATTAGTAGAAAATGGTATTGTAACATGAAAATATCATTAATTCACATTGTGTTAGGAAAAAATCCCTCAATGTATCATTGATGATTTTTTGTGGCGATTTTTTTTTTTTGACAATGTGGGCCTCCATGTTGTGTTTGATGAAAAAGCAGACCACGGTGTACAATTTGTTGGCAAAGGTGGTTTACATTGTGATTTCTCAGGATCAAGAGATGTTTTATTCTATCAATTATTGACAAAAGACCCTTGATAATGTAATGGATTATCTGGAGGCAGCACAAATATATTAGATACAAGGTGGTGTGTTGGTGTCTTGGAAGCTTGGAAACTTGCTCACCATATGTTTTTCAGGATCATCACATCAGAATATGGAAAAAGATGTTGAGGCACCCTAGTTTTGGCGTGGGAAAAAAAGTGACTATGGCGACAGAGTCTCGGGCGGCAGAACATTCACGCTGAGAGGAGACTTGCAAGTCGGTGCTCAGGGTACCCAAAACGACTATAAATAGTGGGATAACCCCCCTAATGTTTCACAATTCTCTACAGCGAGAGAAAATTCGAGCACCAATCTCGCAGGAGGTTTGGGCGCGCAAGTGGTGATTTGGTCATGCATGTATATAGATATACAAAAGTTGGACTCCAAATGATAGTTGCACACCAATATTGGTTCGGGCATAAAAGGTTTCGAGTCACCCACGTTTTGTGTTTAATAAGGAAGTGTAGGGAGAGTTGATAGCTAACACTTATGCACTTGTCTTGGTGATGCACATAACAGTATAGAGAAGCTTGTCAGGTATAGGGAAATGCCTAGTTATTCAAGGGAAACATGAAAGATGGATGCTTTCCTAGTACATCGGGTGAAAAGTGAGATTCATATTCAAGTGAATGTTGGACATCAGTAGAGAATCTACATATAGAAGATGATCCATTCGTTTGTGACAATATATAGACCTACATGTCCAAAAAATGTGAGTGGATCTTCTGATGAAGTAATGAGCTCACTTCTATTTAGAGAACAATGATTTCTCATATTCTGAATTGTTATAAACCAAGAGGGACAATGACTCTTCTGTGAACATGTAAACAGTAGTGCACTTATAGTGGATTTGGTACATCGGCACATTGTCGGTTTATGATTCTTGTATGTATCCCAGTGAGGGTGAACCAAGTAAAATTTCTGTGTCTCATGCATGATTTAAGATTAATTCATACTCTACAATGGGAAAGAGAGAGAGAATATTATTTTGTCTAACAACAAAACCAAATCAAAAGGGGATGTTGTTTTAATTTTTTATACCCTAATTCACCCACCTTATAGGGATCTAGCCTAGGGGACCTAAAAATTTCTATTAGAGCGAATGTTTGATATCAATGTTTCTATATTAAAAGGATTTCATAAATCACAAAGGGATTATGATCATCGACGGGAAGAACATTCAGTTATGGATGCATCGGATAAAAAACTACTTCAGATATTTGAGAATGGATTTGTTTACTGCATAAAGACATGTTATCTCAGCCTACAGGAATAGAGGCACATTATAAGAATTTTTAAGAAGGGAATTGGATGCGGATTCCAAATGGATCAATGCTTTAGGGGAAGACTAATCAATTACTATCTATATGAAGGTGATGTACTGAAAAACATCACCTTTTATGTGGGAAAATATACAGATAATATATGATGGAGATACAAAGTTCAGAGAAAAAATGTTGTAAGTGTTGTGGAACTAGTATGAAGATCTGATAATGAAACCGAATGAGTATGGTGATGCATTGTTTAACAAGGTAAATCATGTAGTGGAAGACATGTGATGTCATGGAGATGTTATTGAAGGCATAATGATTGTGAAGTGCATCCTGAGGAAACATCCACCTCAGATCAATATGAAAGTTTCAGTTTTGGAAGTTAAAGACATGAAATAGATGACAATGGATAACCTACATAGCACCCTTGTTTCATATTAAATAAGGCATGATGATAACAATATTGTGGAAAAGGGGAAATACAAAGAGGTGGCATTCAACGCAATGAAAATTCCCAATATTGAAGATTCTCAAGAAGAAGAAGAAATATATGAGGTGATTTCATTCCTTTCCTCAAATCATCAAATAGGAAATTTCAAAGGGGAGAATCAACATTCTTTCTTTAGATGTGGAAAAGTTAGCCACCTTGCCACAAGGTGCCCAATGAAGTTTCATGAAGATGAGGAGGAAGAAATAGAAATTCCCAGGAAGAATTATTCAGCCTATGTGAAAGTCAAGATATAGTTGAAAAGAAATTTCTTTTGGATGAATAATATCTTTTCACAAAATTTTGTAGTTCAGATCAGACTAAGGTTGAGGAGGTTATATAGATAGGTAAATGCAAACATCTTGTAGAAAATGCTATTGTGGTAGTTTTCTGGAGTACTGGAAAAAAGGAATAAACTAAGATTGATTAAATCGAAGAGGTTGAAGGAATATTTAACATGCAATCAAAGTTATAGGCATCTCTTGATGATATAAATGTTTGGAGATCCTAAATAATGAATTCCAACAATGTAGTTCATGATGCCAAACTCTATATGCAGTTGGATAAAGAGATGTTTGAGTAGATGGATGAAATTGTGAATCTCAAGTCATCAACACCAGAGGACTCAAAATTGGTTAGTGGGTATAAAATCATGATTGAAGAATAGAAAATGGAGATTTATGTCATGAATAACATAAGGAAATATCAATTCAAGAATATTGAAGAACATGAAGTTGAAGTTGTCAGTGTGCAGAAAAATGATAAGGATCTGGAAAAAATCATGACTCCTGTTGGGACATTAGGAAAGAAGATCACTCAGAAAACTGAGAAACTGAAAGTTGAGAATAGTGGTTTAGTAGAAAGGAAGCATAAATTATGTTCAGATGCTATGGTCTATGGGGGATTGATCTAAAACAAAAAGTTCTAAAAATTGAAGTGAGATAGAAATCATACATTCGATGATTGAAGGTTTATTTGGGAATAAAATAGAATCAGAACATTCAGAGATCCCAAGGGGAAACAAGCAGTCCGGAACTGAAATGATGGAATTCACCATATATCAGGTGTTATTATTGAGGATATATAGTTCATTCATTTTATGTGCGTTCCATAAACCATAGATATCGAATAAGACAATAACAGAGGTGACGGCTAAACACAGAACAATTTTATATAACATATTTTGAAGGACACTATTTTTGTTGTAGAGGAATTGGGCACATGATAAATATTGCACATCAACCATACAATGGAATGTCTCAATGAAAAATCAAAATGTTTGCAAGAAACAGATCAATAAACCAACAGGTGAGATGAAAATGCAAAATAGATTTACAACATAGCCAGATGAAGTTGGTCCATCTTACTCTGAAAAATATCAGAAGTCAAAATCATTGTTGTGTGTAATTAAAAAAATATAGACTAAGAATAAAAAGGATGATAAGGAAGTGGTGGCATAAATTGCCCTTAATGAATCAGACCATTCTAGTTTTTGGATCCTTGAGAGTGGTTTCACATCTCTCATGAAAGGTAATAAGGATATTGTTACATGCATAAATTATGACAAAGAGTGAGTTTTCTGGTTTGGAAACGATGAAGGCATGAAGATTATCGGCTTATGAAAGGCTAGGTTTGAGGAAAGGAGATGATATTTGTTGATATCTTAGTAGTATAAGGCCTTAGTAATAATTTTCTCCATGTTAGTATACTATGGGACTCAATAAATTTAATATGGTTAACTAAGAAAATGAGTATAATTAAATGAAGATAATGGTACGTAGTTCTACACAGAAAAGGAAAAAAGGGAATCTCTACTAGGAAAGTGGAGAAGAAGATATGTTCTTTCTATCCAGAGAAGAAGAAAAAATGTTGTGGCACAAATGACTTGGTCATCTCTGCCAACAATCCATGGATGATCTGGTAAAGAGTGATGCAAAAAAGTGACCTCCCTAAGATATCATGTGATCGTACTCACACATACGACACATTCCATCAAGGGAATCACATCGGAGAAATGTATAATTAAAAGAAAAATAATTCAAAAAATATTTCTTGCATTGGTGCATGTTGATGTTTGTGGGCCTATCACACCAAGAGAAATTTATAGAAATAGGTATTATGTTGTCTTCAATGATGAAAATAGTAGAATGGAATGGGTATTTGTTTTTTACCATATGTCTGATTTGTTTATCTAATTAAAATAATACCTGAGGAAGAGAGAAAGGATGCCTGGACATAAAATTCTTATTTTTCATACAGATAATCATATAGATTTCACAAACATCCAGGTGGAAGACTATCTTGGGAAGCATGAGATAATTCATCAAGTGTAATGCCCCGAACCTAGAAGCCCAAAGTTGGTGCATTATTATGAATCATTGACATGATCACAAAAGAACAAGTTTAGAATGGCTGATTAGTTTAGTATCCTTAGAAGTACTGGATATATTCATAAGGTTTACAATAAATCATAAAATAGAAAACTACAACAACATTATTTCCATGGAAAACACTGAGATCCCATAGACTATCCTTGCAGGTCAGTCAAAAAATACATCTTCACTTCCTTGGAATAATAAAACATAGAAAGGGATGAGCTAAAATGCTCAGTAAGGATAACAATATAGCAAAAACGTTCATCAATATGCATAAACATTTAAGGCCATTTATAAAACTAAAACAAAATCCATTCAACATAAACATCCTCATAATATGAAAAAAAATAAATCAAAATCATGCCATTTACTTACTCACATGGATATTCTACTCGTTGACTAATCACATGCAATATCAATAGCCACTTTCTTAATTATGGATTGCATAATTCTATATTGTCATAACCACAAATTCCAGGCCTTGTGCGAAGACACTAGTTTGTCTCTTGAGACATACTGATACTTAGAGGACCTATAGTGGGCACCACTTATCCCTTACTAAGTCCAATAAATTCCTCATATGAAAAGATTTAAATATAATATAAACATTCATTTTAAAACTGGCATACAAAATGTCAATAATTTATCCATAAACAATGAATAATACGAAATAACACATCTACAGTCAATCATATTACACAATAATCAATACAATATGGATGTTTTTTATCATAATAAATCGACTTCAAACCAACTTAAAATCCATTAAAGGATGTTGACATAAATAAAATCAAATACTTTTTTTAGAAATATCCCTTTCTACTTTGAAATAATTTTAATGACACGTAATTTTAAAAAAAAAACTTTTATATTTGAAAATATTCTATTAATCTTGTAAGGGAAGCTTCAACGATGGTATAATGGGGAAAAATAGATGCACCCGCTGAATAAGTTAAAAAAACATTCTTACCTTAATTTTATCGAAATGGTCATAAAGTACCTTGTTTGGAAAATGACAGAAGAATCTATTATTAACATCTTATAAAATTCAAACAAAGGTATAAATGAATTTGACCCATATTATACAAAATAGTATGACTGTTTTGAAATACATTTTTACAAAACATTGATGTGGAAGAAAAATTGTTCAGAGTATATAATTACATGCAAACAACCTCAGATAATGAAGAGATTATTAAATTAACCCTTATCTTGTTCTTTTCCTTGGTCGAGTGTAGGTTAAACTCATATATAATAGTGAAATTATTGTTATTAAATTATACAATAATCGTATACATTAATATGATCTTATATATGATCTTTTTAACATTTATTTGTTAATAATATCTTAGTATTATCATCATTCCGGGAGTTAACTGATTTGTTTTATTTTATATACTTTGTTATGTAAGAAATGTTTGTTATGGATAGGATGCATCTTATTCATATTCAGAATTATATTATGTCTTTAAACATTATTTTTAATCATCTAATGAAAATTAGTCATCAATGGATATGATGGGGAATGAATCTCATCGCGTTCGTGGAGACGATAATCCGTACATATGAATGAGCAACAATATCATTATTTTTATATAAAAAAATATAATTTTTTTGTATATAATATATTCAGAAGCATTATCATTTTATATTTATTATTTACATAAATTACACATGATTATTATACCCATCCAAATACTAATGTATTGAATATCAATTATACCACGATGTGGAGATGGTAAGCTGTATGTATGCACATATAGTGACATTTAATTCAAAGGATGGATTGAATAATGAATATGGTTGATCCATATTTATAATAAAATCGCAGTGCATAGAATATATGAAAGTTATTAATTTAGAATGGAAACAACAAAGACAAAGGAAGTGGAAGAAAAAAAACAACTTGAAAGAGGTGATGAAATATTAACTCTTCTTCAGGTTCTTCCTTTTGATTTGATCAAAAGGGCTCGTTGGGTTCGCTTTCTGACTAAAAGAAGGCCTCTAGGATAATGGGAAGACAATTGAGACGGTATTCGGTTAGGGGTTGTCCGAGAAAATTGGCTATGATGGTGTGAATTATAGTAAAGGGGGAGTGCCCATTTATAAGAGGGGTGAGGGGAACCTTAGGAAAAGCTAGAAATATTATTTTATAAAAAAATTATTTTTGGTTTCTAATGGCTCCTAAAATAATTCTTTAAAGGCTAAGGTGTGGATGGATCGAAAACCACTCAACCAATCGGTATTAGACAGGTTTGGGACACTATATTAACATTATCTTTTAGATATAACTCTTAGTTAAATAGTTTTACATTTAACATGTCTCTTTCTATTTTTAAATTATATGGTTAATAAACATACTATATACTTCCAAGAGAAACCCAAGTGGTTCATTAATGATAAAACATTTATTATATATGTATTTGGACTGATCCATAAATTTTTAGGAATAAAATATCATTTAATAGTATAATATTTATTTTAAAAACTCTTCTTTGGTCAATTTTGACACTATTTGGTAATTTGTTTTTGATAAATTCATAAAAAAATTATTACATTGAAAAAATTCATCTAACAAACCCTAACATGTCATATTAACCTATAAAATTAGTTTAATTCAAAAAATTCTCAAATTATATTTATTTGGATATTTATAATATCAAATATTTATTATTTCATTAATTAGGTAATTACTGTATCATCATTTTGTCATAAGTTAATTAAATTATTTAATTTCTAAAAAATATAAATAAAATACCATTATTTAGGAAATATTTTTATATTTCTTATAAATATATATAGTCGAATTTATCTTAGGCATAACCCTATATTAAAAATGGTTTTGTTACTAAACTTTTAATTTAAATGTTTTAAATTTTCATTGAATTAAATAATATTATATGTCTTAATCTAATCCAAGTGTACGTAAAGGATCATATTCTATTTTCAAGGTTTTTTTAGTCAAATTACACTTATCAAATAGAAATAGGACATGTGTTAGATTAATAATAATATAATATTTTCCTTTAATTACCCTATTTACTTTTAACTGTGGTAAATAAAAGTCAAAAGTTAATATTCACCAAAAAACATTTGCATCTCATTGAACCACGTTTTACTTAATGATATCAACCATGTCTCTCGAATTTTCAAAATTCAACTCACAGAAGCTATAAAATTATGTTCTCTTTAAATTTGAAAATTCTCCTTGGAGGTGGGGAAAAGACGGTAAAAAGTTCAATAAAATTTTTATATATCTAAACTTATTATAAACATAATGCATTGAATTAAATTGAACTTATATATTAATTATGTATCTATTTTGACCTAAAATATGTTTAAATAAAATAAATAATTATTTAAAAAATTCTGTTTTAATCTATTACTAAGTGTTTTCACTATTCATTAATAATTGAATGTTTTTAGAAAAATAACAAAAAATAACTTTAATCTAATTTTGGTATTCCAAATCCAAAAATGAAGGCCATTTTGAATGATAAAATTTTTAAAATTTCAAAAAGTGGGTATTACTATTCATAACGGCTAGTTTCATTATTTGTGTTGTGTTATAACAAGAAGTTTCATACAATACACGCTATTGTATTATTCAAAGAGAAGCATACCATGAAATCATTGGGTGTTATATCACGTTTCCTTTATGAGAACTCCCCAACAGAATGGTGTGGTTGAAAGGAGAAATCAGATCATCAATAACATGGACAAAACGATGCTTGTAGAAAAAGACCTACCAGAGAAATTTTGGAAGGAAGTGGTATTAGCATCGGTCTACATTTCTAACACGAGTCTGTTTTTTACAAAGGAAGGAAACAATCTGTATATGATGTTGTATAGATATAATCCAACAGAGAAATACTTTCGAATATTTGGAAGTAATTAATTTATCGTCAACAAAGGGAAACATAATAAATTTGAGTCGTGTGGTGGTGAGGTGATATTACCTAGCTACTCAGGAAAAAGACAATCATAAAAATGATTTAACAAATGGCTGGTAAAAGTAGTGGAGTGAAATGATTTTATTGTATTAGAGAATTAATTGAGCTTTCAATAACACTGTGAGAAATTTCCTGATGAATGTGATGACAAGTTCAGAAACACAGGGGTGAGGAAGTTGCTGATGCTGACTCATAAGAAGATACAGATGATGGTCATGAAGAAGTAAAATTTGTATCTGCACAAAAACAAAGAGGTCGAGCTTAAATTGATAGGAAGAATATAATTGGTGATCCGTCAGCTCCAGTTCAGTCCAGAAGAATGAAATCTCTGTAGAGGACATCATTCTTATCTCATATATAGCCTAAATTTTTTGTGGATGCAGTTGAAGATGAAAACTGAGTTTAACCTATGAATGAGGAGCTAGATCTGATTGATAAGAATTAGACATGGGAGATTGTTTCAAAGAAAAAAATGTCATCATGACTAAATGGGTCTATCGCAACAAGTTTAATGAATATGGATCCCTGATTCAAAAAAAGAACGATTAGTGTTAATGGGATACACCAAGATAGAGGGAATAGATGTTGATGAATCATTTGCACCAGTTTCATGGCTAGAGACTATCAGAAAACATATAGCCATCATAGTGAAAAACAATTCAATGTTTTTAGATGGATTTCATATCTACATTCTTGAATGGGGTTTATGATGAATAAGTGTATATTGAACAGGCTGATGGATTTATCAATCATGATGATGAGAACAAGGTTTTTAGAATGATGATGGTTTGGTATTGGATGAAACAAGCACCAATAATAAGGTATTCAAGGATTGATCAAAACTTGAAAAATCATTGTTTTCAACATGGGGGAGTTTATTACAATCCCTATTTCATAAACAATTGCAATCAAAGGATGATGGTCTTAGTTTATGTTGATGACATAATCTTTGGTGGATCAGATGAGGTTCAGTGCAGACATTTCACCGAATTCATGAAAAGTGAGTTCGAAATGTCCACGATTGGAGAGATAACATTTTTCATTGGTTTAAATGTGACACATGGAATAAATGGAACATTCATTTATCAATAAAAATAATCCAAGGATGATATAATTTTATTTAGAATGGAAAATTACCATGAGATGAAGACTCGGGGTCCTACCCCAACGAAACTATCCAAGATGATGATGGAAAGGAAATTAATATCCCCGAATATAGGCAAATCATTGGATGTTTGTTGTACATGACTACAACAAGGCTGAAAATTGTATTTTCCACATGCCATGAGGTGATATATCAAAGTAATCCTAAGGAAAACCACATTCATTTTGTGAAAAGAATACTTCGGTATATTATAGAAACATTAGATTTTAGCTTGATGTATAATGACATGACTCAGAAAGAGTTGTTGGGATATACCAATGTAGATGGGACTGGTTCAAAGGATGACAAGAAATCAGTTTTAGGAATTTCATTCTATCTTGGTGGTTTGGCTATTTCATGGCTATGAATGAAGATTGATTTCGTTTCATTGTGCACCATAGAACCAGAGTATATTGCCGTCAGTCAAGCATGCACACATATATTGTGGATGATGTGGAAGCATGATAGTATGGGAGATGAAGTGAAGTATCCGTTCGAAATCCAATGTAATAATTCAAGTTCTATAAATTTTAGAAAAAATATATTCCATCATTCAAGGACAAATAAAATTGAGATAAAGAATCATTATATCAAGGAGAAGGTTGAGAAGGGAATCATGAAATTGAAGTATGTGCCTACAGAACTACAGGTTGAAAAAGTTCTAACAAAGGCCTTACCCAAGAATGATTTTTAAAGGTATCGACTAGAACTAGGAGTTTAGTCGACTCCTCACAATTGAAAAAGCATGGATTTAACCCACCCTCTCCCCAACGAATGGTGTGTTTTTCTTGATTGTGATAATCTGTGTTCTTTCCAATGCCTCAAACCACAGAGGAGCGACCTTTGGGTTCATTGAAAAAGGGGGATAAATGATGACTCTTCAAGGGTGAAAACTATGGCTATGTATAGGAGAAAATGTATTTTTCAATGAAGGAGTGAGAAGATGACATGTGGAGCAGTGAGGTAGGGGAAATTTATCGAGACTCGTAAATAAGACAATAAGGGGAGAACCATGATGATAGTATGTGGTGTTGGAAGTGATCAAGCAGAGATTATCTAAAACAACAGAAGAACTCAAGACCTGTAGAAGGGGGAGGGTATTAAATATGATGATGCTAGAAGTCATCGATAAAAGACTAGATATCACAACAGGTCAGAGGATCGTGTTAAAATCAGAAGAGTGGTGTTGGAATTATAATAGAAGGTTTCTAGCAATGAATAATTGGTAATAGTTTATCCATTGGTATCAGTGTTTTATCAACAATTGGTTTCATAAATGAACTGATTCATTGATGAAAATTTTATTTACTATTTTTTCTCACACTAAGCATTGCTCATGTGGGCTTAGAGTATGTGATGAGTGAATCCTTGATCGCTATCAGAATCACAAGAGGCGGATCATGGATGATTGAAGGATATTTAGTGAGGTATAAAAGTGCAGAAAATTTTTATGAGAAGAGTTGTCAACAAACCCAAAGAGAGAGATTATTGGTAAAAAGATCCCTCATGGTATCATTGAATCATTTTTGAGGTGATTGTGTTTGTTGAAAAAGTCGGTCTCTATATTGTTTTTGTTGACCCCACGATGTCCATTTTGTTTTAAATGACTTTTTAAATTGTTATTTCCTGGGTTCAAAATATGTTGTTGTCTATATGTTTATTTATGAGAAACTTTTTCACATTCATGTGGAATTGGAACATAAGGCATACCGAGATTTGACAAAGATGAATTTGGATCATGTAAGTGCTTGGAAAGAGATAAGATTGTAGTTTTAGGATACCGACAAAATTATATTGGAGGATTTATAAATTTAAAGGATTTACAAAGAGAGAGAAAGTATGGGTCATGAAAATATGATCTTATAAAAAGATATTCATCCTTGAGAAACAATGTTTTTATTAACCTCAGGACTCAAATAAATTATAGGTAAACTTCATTCCAGATGGGATAGTCGATTTATAGTTACTCACATATATACTTTTGGTGCTATAGAGTTTTTGATGGATATATATATGGATCCATTTACTATTAATGGACACATTATATATAAATATCATCTGATAAATCCATCTGATCTAGTAGAGGAGGTCATTTTCCTCTAATATGTTAATTAGTAAAATCCATCTAGTTATACCACTCCTTGAAACATGCTTGACTTATTTTATTTAATTTAAAATATATTTACATATAAAATCAAAATTAAGTAACTTAGTACACTACATAATTTAAATATAGGGTTGTTAACGATTATAGTTTAGGATTTTCACATTTTTCCTATTTTTCATAAAAAATCCTGTTTTTAAAATTTTGTGTTATTGTATTTCGATTTTTTTATGTTTTGAGAACTTGTGAGGTCAAATGACTACGTTTTCAATTCATTAAACACTTATAAATGAGTGGTCCAATTTATCCCATGAAATTAATCTTAAATTAATTCTAAAATTGACATTTCTTCATGTTCAAATATTTGGGATTTTCATTAAGAGTCCTCTGATATTTGAACCCCATGCCACATATTGGTGTCTTTATATTTAAAATCACATTACCAGGAGGCTTAAGAGCTATTTTATCATATTCATTACATTCACCTCATGTTTTGAGATAACCATATTATTGTTTTATTAACCACAATTTGACTTATTACTATCAAAATTTGAGTGTATGAGGTACTTGTGTTTTAAATAATTTAGTCATTTTGTGGGTTTTAAAGCCCACTTTTTCAAGACAAACCATTTTATTATAGCCTTAAATGTACATTAAATCATTTTAGACCATATAATTTATGAAATTTATATTATGTTTTCCACATTACAGGACAATTTTCTATATATATCCTGCTTGTGAAGTGATATTTCATGACCTATTTGAACATAAGTATGGGGGAAGTTGTCTGGTTTTGTGCTACATCATTTGGAGATAGTTTGGGTGGGAAATAAAATTTTAAAAAGACGATTTTTATATGTAAAATTTATTTTTATTGAAATATGTGCTTTTACGGAGCCTTCGTGATAAAAAATTATATGCATTTCTTCAGCTTACAATGAATAAAGAATCATGTACCTATCTGGATCTTTAAGAAACAGAGAATGAGAATGGTAATTCTTTTTGGGTGATATTTAGATTGTGTGGGGTGTCCATGAGATATTTCATATTCATGGATGTTAATTTTTTCTAATGGGAGTAATGAGGAGACCATGTATCTGTTAAAATTTGAATCATTTCATTTTTCTTCAAAAAGAGGCCAATCGTCCTTTTTCAGCCATAGAATGTTAATCATCTAAATCCTAACCACTGAAATCTATAAAATAATCCTAAAAATTTCACAAGATAAACACATATCCTTGACTCACGTCTGGTGTGGATTTTGGAATTTATCATGCCTAATGTGACTCATTCAGGGGTATGGATGGAAAATTACATGTTGAAAATTGAAATTTGAGTGATGAGAGAAAATAAAATTTTGGTAACTACTTTGTGTGAATTATATGATAAATAAAAAAGAGATATATTGAATAATTTAAATGGATAAATTTAAATAGTAATTTTGGATGAGGCATGATATATTTTACTTATTGTTGTAAAATTGGTGGATCTCATGGGTATGTGTTTGAAATTTTCATTGATTTGATTCAGATTCTTGAATTGTACAGGAGTCCATCATATAATTGTAGTGGAATTGATAGATACAATATTTTCATAATTTTAAATATTTATTTTTACTGAATAAATCTGTCCCAATTTAACAATTTGAGTTTATTTTCTTCATTTGTATATATTTGGCGAATATTGGGCAAAAATGTGAAAATTTATTAATTCGAGATTTTATTAGTTTTCAATCACAAATGTTTTTTAAGAATAAAATGTTAAATATTTATCTAAATAGAGTGATTGGTTTTATAGGATTAATTTATTCATTGGAGGAATACTTTATTCAATTGAATCAACTTCTTGATCAAGATTTATAGGAACACAGACCTTCGTTTCAGGTATGTTTTTCCTTTTTCTGGAGTTTTTGAGAAAAGAGGAGTTTCTGGAAATTTTTCAAGTACATGATGTGTGCATTATATGTACATCCCGTGTACATTGAAACCACTTGAGGCAGTGTGATGGCCATGTCCGGGCCACACACATGGCCATGTAGGGTGATGTAGAGGCTACTTCATGCGGAGTGTGGGAAAACCTTGTACAAGCCATGTACTCCAAAAGTACACGCCTTATACATTCTTTCTTTCATTAAACGGACCAGTGTCACATCTTAACCCTAAAAATATCTTCTTCTCTATCTTCTTCGACCGAGAGCAAGGGTATGGCCGCAGATCTTCTCCAAGCCACCGATTTGTCACCGGTTATCCAAATCGAACATCGTCAGTTGCAATAGAATCAAAGCGGTGAGTTCATGGTTCTTCTTTGGACTTGTTTTCTGATTATTTATCTTATGAGAGTTATCATAGGATTAACGTTTAGGACTTTTTTGAAGATCTACTTCATTCTAGGACGATTCACTGGCCGAGGTACATGTATATCGATCTCCTAGGATCTAGGTAGTTGGTTTGTTTCCTTATGACGAATGACATTTATTTTTTCTGAAAAAGTTCCAGATACCCAAGTATTAGGTATCTCGGGTTTGGGTTTTGATCCTGCATTATTATCTGCCTTATATTTCTTGTATAATTGAGGCCATTAGATGAATAATGATTTCTTATTAGCATGTTTGAGGATCAACACATGCGTGTTTCCCTTGTTTTGGCTGTTTATCACCATTTGTCTTAGGATGCATGTGAGGCAGAACTTATTGCGTTGATTTCCTACCTTGATATAATTGATTGCATGTATTTCCTACTGTTTATATTCTTTTGATGCTTTGTAGCTATTAGCCAAGTAGTTTATTGAACATACATAGTGCTGTTGACAGTCGATTACGCACAACTGGACTACTATGGGCTGTGTGAACCTGGTGCGGTAGACTAAAGATGGAATTGACGATTAAGGGATTCCCTAGAGAGTCTGTAATAAATTAGTATCATTTGGAGGACCTATGAGAATTGTGATTTTCTGCTTCATCAGAGTGTCCTTAGTTACGTAATAATACTACAAGGGGGAATTAGACGAAAGTGCTCACTCAGAGAGTCTATAGAAATCGTTACAAGACTGAATGGGAATGGACAGTGAGAGATTCCTAGAATGTCTATGACTCTGTATAATTACATGACTATAGGGTTATTCTAGGGTGAGCCACCTAGAGAGTCAATGTGAATATTGCTTGGTTAGTTGTGACGAGTCCACCATCCCAAAGAACAAGCTTGGGTTTTGTACTGCTTTCTGTTTAGGTAGTCTATTGAGATACCTGTTGTTACTTTCTAAGCCTAGGGAATATAGAGACATTTTCTAGATACATTTCTTTATAATTTAATGATCAAATTAAATAAATAAATAAATCTGAATGGAGATTTTTAGGATTAATTATTTTAGTCTACTCTTGTTTCATTGCTAGATTAATTTTCTTTACTTTTTCTATATTGCTCACTGACAGTAGGGAAAATATCTTGTGGTGGTTGCCTACTGGGACTAGTATCACACCCTGATTGGGTCCTTTTGTTAAGACCAAATATGTTATATGGTTACAGGTGTGGATAGAGATTGTGGCCCTTCTACTTCAGGTACATGATTACTCGTTGGAATTGGAGAGCATAGGACTGAGCTTAGGCTTACGATGATGGTGGAGTTGTTGTTTACCTTTTGTACCTTGTATCTCGGTTGTATTTCAGCAGATTGTTGTGTTTGATTCATTATTTATATACTTTTACCTACTACATAATTATCATCATTACTATATATCCATTGCTTCCACTGTTTAGTTTCAGTTATTGTATATTGTTCACTGTTTCCGTTATTGATTGTTATTCCCTCTCCCTTGTATTCTTTAACAAATGTGGGCATAGTTTCCCTAATGACACACCAATGCCCTTGCTGCTAGTCGGTAGGCTCTAGAATTGGGGGAAATGTCATTGACGTCTTGTGGCGAACCGGGTATGGGGCACCAGTTGAGTGGCTCCGGATTCAGGTCATTACAATGTGGTATCAAAGGGGTTTATTTTCTTTTCTATTAACTTAATGTTTAGAGGTATTAGACACAGATAGGATGGAATGGGTAAATGATAAATATCTGCGCTCATGATTTCTACAACCCATGTATAGGGAAAAATCAAGGTTACCTCAAATATTTCAGTTTTCAGGTTTTGAAAATGTTATAGTTTAATTGACTTCACCATTGGGTGGTGAAATTGTTTTTTTCTATTACTGTTTATATGATTGTGTTTCTATTTTGTTGCAACCCGATGAGATGAGGGTATGCCATCTAATGCATCATGTAGGGATTTGATATAAAATCACATGTCATGCATTTTTTCATGCCATCTAAATAGCATTAGAAATGGCATGTTGTTGTGATCTAATTTTTAATAGACTATGCGTGCCGTTTTGATATATACTGTTATAGAATACATGATATGTTGATACGATATTGATTTTTTAGAGCTTCTTTATCATGGACACCAAACTTTGGTCTTAGAGGTGTTATGGTCCCATGAGGATCGGAATGTGGTGGATCGTGAGTTTGTTAAACTGTTTACATGTTTTATGAATTGTTATGATTCCATGCTTTGATTTGCAAGGAGTATTGGCCCTCACAGATCGTAATTTTGTACTTTAACTCTTTTTTTATGTGTTTTCTAGGATTCGGAGTAGTTTTTGAGCTACGTCCCAGAAAAACCCAGAATACATAGCGTGCATTGTATTAATACATTCCATTTGTTTTTAAACTGTGTCACTGAGTATGTGAGAAAAAACACGGGGTTCACGAAAATCTTGTAGGAACATGTTGTGTACAAGTTTAGCATGGCGTGTAGTATGAAGTAGGTACCTGGCTATGTCACGAACAACATGGGTTGTGTTATCTTTTCACATAGATGTCGTGTCTGAATATTACACATCGTGAAGTTTGATCTAGGTACCCGGTTGTGTCCCGAACAACACGGGTCAGTGTTACCCTTCCTCGTAAACGTCGTGTTAGTACGGAACACACTGTGTAGTGTCGTCCATGTGTCAGGCCGTGATGCTAAAAACATGGGCCAGGAAAGCCATGTCTAATACACGCCATGTTGTCCTTGAACACGCTGTGTAGTTTTGTCTTAGAGGAGTCGTATAGCTTAATTGTGTAGAAGGAATCGGGAAGGGAAGAGGATGCATGTACACGCCATGTTTCAGGACAACATGCCGTGTATTTGGGGTGTTACATGACCAGTTTATGTGGTTGTACATGCCCATGTTAATGACCTAAGGGAACACACCGTGTAGGGAAGGAACACGCCATGTAGTCATGTTTTGCACTACATGAATGCCTTCTTTTCGCTATTCCTTCTTATGCCTTTAGTTTTTCTATATTTGTTAATCCTAAATATGAAGTGTGATTTTGACCTTTCAAAGCTATGGAACCAATATGTCCTTCGATTGACCGTCAGTTGCAAGGCAGTGACCATACGCCTGATACAACAGATCAAATACTACCAGTAGTTCTGCCAATCATTTCAGATATGGCACCTGTATTGATTCCAGAAAAAGGCTTCGATGCTCAGTTTAGAGAGGGTTTCATGAGATTCAAGCATAACTTCTAGGGAGCTCCGCATCCTTCCCCGTCTATGGCAGAGCTGATGCAGGTTTTTCCGCAGGAGCATCCTCCCACATTTACAGGGGATGGAGGACCACATGCTGCGAAATCATTGCAAGAGGCCATGATATCCATCTTCGAGCACCTGGAGACTCCTATGGAGAGGGGGGATAAGATTGAAACTTATATGCTGCGAGACTCCACCAAGATATGGTGGGATGTGGTTTCACAGGCAGGGTGCCAATAGGTTATGGTTTAGGACACGTTTTAGCATACGTTCTACAACTACTTCTACCTGGAGACGCTGAGGGATGACAGAAACAGAGAGTTCATGAACCTGTAGTAGGGTACTGTCACAGTTATGGATTATTCCTCTCTCTTCATAGTGTTATGGAATTTCACTCTTGTTCTGGGGAATGTCGAGTTTTTTTAGCGAGGATATTTGAGGAAGGCCTCTGAACAGACATCAGATCACAGGTGAACGTCTTTTCGTTGAATTCTATTACTCCATTAGTAAACCAGACACTTATCACGAAGATAAATATGAGGGAGACTGGAGATGTGGATCAGGGTGGTTTCGCATCCATGGATGATTCATTTTAGATAGACAATAGGAATCGCCACTGAGAGTCTACACGAGGTGACCCGAGGAAGTGAGGTATTCCTTCTAGTAGGCGTGATCTTCCTTCTGGCAACCATGTGGTGTGATATCAGTATGGAAAAAGAGGTCATAAGAAGCATCAGTGCGCAAGAGGCCCATTGAGTTCCGATCATTCGGCAAGATGGGTCATCTGTAGTGTTTCTGAAAGGTTCTTCTTCCATCAGCTAGTGAAGGAGGATCAGTTTCATCTCCACGTACAGGATCATGATTACCAGTTCCATAGCAGACTAGGGGCTAGAGTTCTTCAGGTCCTTAAGGCTAGGGTAGAGGGTGTGGACGTAGTGGTCAGGCTCAAGGAGGGTCAGCTCAGGGATCTCAGGCTGCTACCCAGGGCCTCGGTGCAGGCCAGACCTTTGCGGTAGAGCATATTCATCATGAGAAGGATCTTGGACCTTCTATAGTTCGAGGTATGATTTTATTAGCATCAGTTTTATCCTATTCACTTTTCAATATAGGAGCTTCTCATAGATTTATTTCTTTTCATACTGTTGAATGACATAGACTTATTGTTTATACTTATGAGGATATGATGTCGCTTGACACTCCCTTGGAAATTACAACAGTTAGCATGCGCCAGTGCTTAGACAGCCCCCTTGAGGTTGGTGGTTGGTTTTTATTGTATATCCTCTATGTCCTAGAGATGACAGGCTATGATGTCATTCTCGGGATGGACTGGTCAGTTCCCTTATAGGCCTTTGTCAATTTCTATCACTGTAGGGTGAGTTTCACATCACCATAGGGTGGATCATGTCTTTACAAGGGCGAATGGGATGTCCAGGAGAGCAGAACTGGACCAGAGCATCATGGGTTGGACGGAGTTACAGCTCATATTTCCATTATGTATCTGGATGACCAAGGGACTTCACAGATAGACTTTCCTCCAGTGGTGGATCGTTTTAGGTATCTCTTTCTAGAGGCCTTTTCAGGTTTTCCTCCGGAGCGTGGGGTAGAATTTTCTATTGAGCTTGTTCTAGGAGCGACACCGGGTTTCCATTCCACTTTATAGGATAACTGCACCTAAGTTGAAGGGGTTCAAGAAGCAGTTAGAGGAGTTTCTGGAAAAGGGTTTCATCCGACCTAGTACTTATCCTTATGGTTCTGTAGTCATGTTTGTGAAGAAGGAAGTCGACACCCTTAGGCTTTGTGTGGATCACCGTAAACTGAACCAGTTGAGGGTCTAGAACCGATATCGATTTATGTGGATAGATGATCTTTCTGATTAGCTTCGAGGAGCCACAGTGTTCTCGAAGATCAACTTGAGATCCGACTACCATCATTTGCTTGTTAGACCATCTGATATACCTTTACAGCCTTCTGAAGAATGTATGGTTTGTATGAGTATTGGGTTATGTCGTTCGGTCTCACGAATGCACCAACAGTTTTCATGGTGCTGATGAATAGTGTTTTCCATCCTTAATTGGATTCTTTCGTGGTGGTCTTTATGGATGATATCATAGTGTACTCTCATACTCGACATGACCATGCTACCCATCTTGAGATCGTTTTGATTACACTGAGGTAGCATCTGTTATATACTAAGCTCTCAAAGTGCCACTTTTGGATAGACAAGATTCACTTCCTAGGTCATGTCATCTCATAGACATGAATATCAGTAGACCCAGATAAGGTGAGAGCAGTAGTTACCTGGGAGCAGCCGAAGAATGTCTTCAAAGTACAAAGTCTCCTGGGGATGGCTGGTTACTATAGGAAGTTTATACAGGACTTCTCATGCTTAGTAGAACCGTTGATAGGATTGACTAAGAAGGGGGTGAATTATGTTTTGTTAGAATCCTATGATTCAGCCTTTCAAGAGATGAAGTGGAGATTGACTTCAGCACCGATTCTAGTTTTTCCAGAACAGGGCATGAGTTATACATTTTTCTACAATGCATCTGGCATCGGGCTTGGAGCAGTTCTTATGCAGGAGGATTGTGTTGTTGCATATGGATCTCGAATGTTGAGGCCATATGAGAGAAACTATCGTACACACAACCTAGAGTTAGCAGCAGTTGTTTATGCTTTGCGTTGTTGGAGGTATTATCTTCTAGGATAACATTTTGTGGTATATACTGACCACAAGAGCCTCAAGTATATCTTCACGCAGCATGACATGAAACTAAGATAGCAGAGGTGGGATGCGTACTTATAGTCTTTCAATTTCGAGCTTTCTTATATGGCTGGTAAAGGCAACACTGTGGCAGACGCACTGAGCAGTAGGACACAGATACAAGAAGTTCAAGAGGCCAGCAGTGAGTGGTTGCTTATGGCTTTGTTCCCTGAAATGCATTTGGAGGTGCACGATAGATAGGGTCAGAATTTTCTATCTTCTATAGTTGTTACCACTACCCTTATTGACCGAGTTCAAATGAGGTGATTATCAGATTCTGAAGGCCTAGTACTACGGGAAAGCGTGCCAGGAGAGGACCTCTTCCATGATGGACTGTAGGTGAGGGTGATAACTTGTATTTCCAGAGACATGTATGGGTTCCTGCAGATATAAGCGAGGATCTAATGTGAGACATTCATTACTCAGTTTGGATAGTTCATCATAGCGTCACCAAGATGTATCAGGATCTACACCGCCAGTATTGGTGGCTAGGTAAGAAGAGATATGTTTCTAGTTTTTTCATGATGTGTTTTACT
This sequence comes from Viscum album, assembly GCA_963277665.1. Classification (NCBI taxonomy): domain Eukaryota; kingdom Viridiplantae; phylum Streptophyta; class Magnoliopsida; order Santalales; family Viscaceae; genus Viscum; species Viscum album. The sequence goes on along the minus strand of OY728155.1, from coordinate 1,491,065,079 downwards.
TGTCAGTAGGTGAAGGCAGAGCACCAGTGACCAGCATGGCTTTTATAGCATCAACCCATTCCCAAGTGGAAGTGGAATGATTTCATGATGGACTTCGTGATAGGGTTACCGAGATCACCTCGATGGAATGACGTGGTATGGGTTTCCATTGACAGGATCACAAAGGTTACTCACTTCTTTCTGATTAAGGAGACGTTTGGTGTTGATTACATTGGACAGTTGTACATCTGTGAGATTATACACTTGCATTGGGTTCTGAGTACTGTCATTTCTGATAGGGACTCCATCTTCACATCACATTTTTGGGCAAGGGATACAGATGGATTTGGGTACAAAGGTACTTATAAGTACAACTTTCCATCCCCAGATAGATGGCCAGTCAAAGCGCACATATCAGGTGATAGAGGAAATGCTTGGATCAGGGGTCCGTGATTTTGTAATTTATTTGGATAGACATATAACTCCAGTGGGTTTTTCTTACAATAATAGTTTTTAGGAATATATTCAGATGGAACCTTACAAGGCTCTGTACGGTAGGTCATCCCGAACACCCTTGTGCTGGTGGGAGGTAGGAGAAGTAGCTATGTTGGGACCTCGTCTTGTTTAGGAGACCACAAAACATGTGTAGTTAATTAGAAAAAGGATGGCTACGGTACACTCTAGGCAAAAATCGTATGTTGATTAGTGGAGATGACCTTTGGAGTTCAACGTCGGAGATCAGGTTTTCTTATGTGTTACCTCGAGGATGGGACACAAGAGGATCATGAAAATGGGTAAGCTTTCACCGAGATACGTCAGGCCATTTGAGATTCTGGATAGAGTCGGGTTGGTTGCTTATAGGTTATAGTTTCCTCATAGGTACCATGCTATGCACGATGTCTTCCTTGTTTCTCAGCATAGACGCTATTTCTCATACCCGTCTCATGTTTTTCAACCTGAGTAGGTTGAGCTGGAGAAGGATGCATCATTCACGGAGCATAATATCAGGACTGTTGATCGTAGTGGAAAGGTACTTCATGGCTGGTCTGTTCCTCTCGTACGGGAGATATGGCATCAAGGTCATGTACAAGATGAGACTTGGAAGAGGGAGGCCATTGTATAATCACAGGGGCCGGATCTGTTCGGGGTTTCTTCTTTCATGCCTTGCTAGGAAATTTGGGGATAAATTTCTGTAAGGGGGGAAGTTTTTAAGAACTCGGACCTTCATTTCAGGAATGTTTTTTCTTTTTATATACCTTTTGATAAAAGAGAAGTTTCTGTAAAAATTTTAAGTACACACCATGTACTTTATAAGTATAGGACATGTACTTTGATGCCGCTCGAGGCTGTGTGTTTTCCATGTCATGGGCACACACACGACCATGTAGGGGTGCTATGGAGGCCGCTTAATGCAGAGTTTGGAAAATCCTAGTATAAGATGCGTACTTTATTTTTTATCATTAAAAGAACCGGTGTCATGTCTTAACCCCAGAAACGTCTTCTTCTCCAGCTACTTTGACTGACAGCGAGGGTACAACCACAAATCTTCTCTAAGCCACCGATCCATCACCGGTTATCCAAATCGAACACTGTCGGTTGCAATAGAATCGTAATGGTGAGTTCTTCGTTCTTCTATGGCCACGTTTCCGGATTCTTTCTCTTATGAGAGTTATTGTAGGTTGAAAGATTAATATGTTTTGTCAGATCTACTCCAATATAGGACGATTCCCAGGACGAGGTTCAAGTATATCAATCTCCAAGGATCAAGGTTGGTGTTTTTTTCCTTATGTTGAATGTATTTGAATTTTTATGCAATAGTGTCGGATACCCATGTATCGGGTATCTCGAGTTAGATTTTTGATCCTGAATTATTATCATCCTTAGATTTATTGTAATCTTGAATCCATTATATTAATAATGATTTCTTGTTACCATGTTTGAGGATTACACCATGGGTGTTTCCCTAGTTTTGGCTATTTATCGCCTTTTGACTTAGCTTGCCTGTGAGTCAGACCTTGTTTCATTGATTCCCCGCCTTGATATAATTGATTTCATATATTGCATAGTCTTCTTATGCTTTTGATTGTTTGTATCTATTAGGAAAGTAGTTTGTTTAATTTACTTAGGGATACTGACAGTGGATTACGCATGACTAGACTGCTCAGGGCTGTGTGAACCTGTTGCGGTAGACTAAAGAGGAAATTGACAATTAATGGCTTCCCTAGAGAGTCTGTTATAAATTAGTATCGTTTGAAGGACCTGTGGGAATTAGAATTGTGCTTCCTTAGAGTGTTCTTAGATAAATATCGAGACTATAGGGGGAATTAGATTTAAGTTCTTCCTTAGAGAGTCTGTAGCTATCGTTACAAAACTAAAGGGGAATGGATGGTGAGAGCTTCCCAGAGTGTATGTGCCTTTGTATGATTACTTGACTAGAGGGGTTTGGATGGGTGAGCCACCCATAGATTCAGTGTGAATATTGTTTGGTTGGTTGTGATGAGTCCACCAAGCCCATGAACAAGCTTGGGTTTTGTACTGCTTGCTGTTTAGGTAAACTGTTGAGATACCTGTTGTTACTTGCTATGCCTTGGGAAGAGAGAGTTTTTTGCTAAATTCCATGGTTGAGAGTTTACTGATTGAATTAAAATAATAAATAAATGTGAATTGATATTTGTAGGATTTTTTACATTAGTGTACTATTGTTTCTCTACTTCATTTATTTCCTTTTCTTTTCGTATATTACTCGCTGACATTAGGGCACATATCTTGTGGTGGTTTCCTACTAGGACTAGTCTCACACCCTGTGTGGGTCCTGCTTTTTAGCATAAAGAGGTTATATGGATGCAGGTGTGGATAGGGATTTTGGACCTTCTAATTTAGGTACATAATTGCTAGTTGGAGCTGGCGATCGTAGGACCGAGCTTAGGCTTGCGACGCTGCTGGAGTTGTTGTTTACCTTTTGTACCTTGTTTCTCAATTGTATTTCAGAACATCGTTGTGTTTTCTACTTTCCTTAGATACTTGTAACTACTAAATAATTAATATCATTAAATTATATCCATTGCTTTATCTATTTAGTTTCAGTTATTGTATGATGTTTACTACTTCAGTTGTTGACTGTTATTTCCTCTCCCTTTTATACTTTACCAAATGAGGGCATAGTTTCCCCAATGACTCACCAAGGCCCTCACTACTAGTCGGCAGCCTATGGTATTTGGGGAAATGCTCTTGAGGTCATGTGGTGAATAGGGTACAGGGCACTAGTTGAGTGGCTCCAAATTCGAGTCGTTACAAGATTCAAAGCCCATTCCAACTTCCTCATGCTCATAAAAATCTACCAATTTGAAAAATTCATCTGTCTCAAAAAATGGACCCCACCTCAATAAAGGAGGCATATTTAGAGATAACAACCTTTATATGAGGTGATTCTAGCTATTTTAAAAATGAGACTCTAATTTATTGTGTTACATTAAATATAATGGTGAAATGAACTCATAAATTGAGTATTTTCAAATGTAATAGTGGAGTATGTGGAAAAGTTTATTTGACCAAAAATGTCAACATCTTTAATGAAACCATTACATAATATAATCCTATCAAAAAGATGTGATATATTTTTTCTGATATCTAAATATATTAAAAACATATTTTTAGAAGAAACTATAAAATTTTTCGTCCATCTAGTGGGAAGAACATAATAAGAAATCTGATAGAATTATTTTTGAGGGGTCAATTTTTTATTCATTCATTTAACTTTTTATTCTTCTTAGTTTTATAATGCTATATTCGTCCCCTTTTTTATGGATACCCTTTCACATGGAGTGGTTAAATTTATTTTGATTGGAGAGGGATATATTTTACCTTTTTACAAATTTACATCTTTCAATTACTATTTTATGATCATTTTCTATCTTCGTCGACGTTGGTTTCAATTTGTAAAAGTGGTTTTTATTATCATGTACGATTTTACATGAGTTTAGATTCTAATATTGTTATTTATTTAGTAAATTATCATTATTTCCATGAACATGGATCCTTTTCAAATATGATATAATATAATAGGTCTTAGGGAGGAAGTAATTAGTGATCTCTTGTATGTGTGGGAGGGGTATTAGAGATTTCATTATTATTTGGGATAAACGTGACCCAATTGAAATTACCTAAGTCAATTAGGGGTATTCTCTCCAACTCTCACACATTGGAAGGATTATAGACCCAGATGATAATTTTTAAGTTTTATTAACACCATTACCATTTGACCAAGGGAGTGAGATGATGTGACTATGAAATATTACATTTATATTCATAATAAAAGATCTTTAGATAAATTGGTACTAGTATGGGATTATTTTTTGGAAACTAACAAAAACCTAATCACTCATCACATATAATAGTTATTTTTCAATTTATTTTTCAATTTTTCTCAAAATATTTATTTATTTTGTTTTTTTTATTATTTGAAATCATTTCAAAAATAATTCTAGATCATATCATTTTCCCTCTAATTAATGGTTAAGACATTATTTTATTCATTCTTCTCTATGGAGACAATAGATTTTAACCACATTATATCATTTTTAACATAATAAATTATTTTTTTTCATGACACTTGAAAACCATGTATCATATGGTATCAATACAAAATATCCCTTGTGGAGTAAATGTGAAACGAAGGGTTGTTACAATTGATGAAAATAAATACCATTAAAGTATATTTTAAAAAACTATTGGGGAAATATAATTTTCATTTTTGAAATTAGTTTTTAAAACAAAAAACCTTTTGAATTTTTTTAATTGAAATGAGCTTTTAAAAACCTAAAAATTTATCATATTAATAGAAAACATTAGTTATAAATAACCTTATAAACATGAAATGTAATTTTCAACGAAACAACAATCATAATAGTGGGTAATTCTATTCATATAGTATAAGTTAAAAAGAACATTCGTTTTTAACTGTAAAATGGATAGAAATATGGTTTTTTAAAACAAAGAAACTACTATTACATTGAAATGTTTTTGTAAAATGAAAAAATGGAAAAATATTATTTTTAAATAATATTTTTGATAAGTTGAAAAACATATTTTAAAAATATTATGAAAATTAGGTTTTGAAAACAATTATATTTTCAATAGAAGAGATAAATGAATTTGTTTTTTTTTTAATTTTCTCAATCATTTTAAGTACCAAAGGGTAGAAAAAACGTGTTGTTAGTTAGAAAATATCATTAATGAGTACTGTAGAATTAAATTAAATGGGTTTATTAGACAATTTTTAAATAATTACCATCAATTGAAATTCATAAATAAACATTCTATAATAGAATTAGATTCTGAAACAAACCGTTACAATGATCATATTGTTTAAGTGAGAATAAATATATGAATAAATAATCTATATCACCTGTAAATACACAAAAAACAACAAGAAATAAAAAATACCATAGTAAAAAGTAATTAAGCACATAATCATATAATATCAATGATAGTGAAGATGTAATACAACCCAATGAAAAGAAATTGAGTTGTGAAATTATCTATCACTAGGAATTTTTCTAGTCAAATACAATTGGATAAAATAAATAAAATTTAAGCTTAAATTAAAATGAATTATTAAATAATAATGATATAAAATATAAAAGGTAAATTATATACACCATATAAAATAAATTATGGGCATAAAATTACAATATTCCTCAATGAAATGAAATTGAGTCAAAATGAATTACAACACACTTTCATGTTTGTTAAAAAAAGTTTATCCTCGTATTATAATTTTTATTAACATATTAGAGAAAAAACATAATATTTATAATAACATATATAATAATACTATTACATCCTTTTACCCATTCCTCGGTAGTCTATCATTTTTTTCATTGTTTTGGGTGTTAATTGTATTTTTCTCATGCTTGTATTATCATGGATGATTCTGTTCCTGTACATATTATATTGGTCCATAATATCTAGATTAAAAATAATTACCTAATTATAATATTTATAAATAATTTATACTTTTAATACTAATCATTAATGCTAGTTTTTTGGAAAACAAATTATGTTACAATCATGGAGATCGTAGGTCGTACGTACACATGAGTAACATTTCTTTTTTTTAAATATTACTATTGACAGATGGTAACTCATATTTTATCATTATATAATAATCAGAACATCATAAATAACTTATTATCACGTTAAATAAAATTATGTGTATCATTCATTTTGTGTGTTAATTAAAAGAGAGTCACAATGTTTTGTGAGGGTTGATGTCCACATGTACATGAATGATGTTATCAGATTACATTGAGTGAAAATCTATGAATAAAAATGATATATATTATAATTTAATAATGATAAATATTTAATTATCATCAAAATTATTTCATTTATATCACATATATTAATTAAAAATTTCTTGTATCACTTTCCATGTAGAGCATTAGTGAATGACGAATAACATCGCTTCGTGAGGTGGTTCTCTGCCATACACTCAAGCAATGTTATAATATCTTGTATGAAATACAAATTAAAAAACTATATATTTTATAATATATCTATAATATTATTTTATAATTATCATATATATAATTTATACCCATCATCATGTACACCTTTTTGATGTTTTAATGAAAAATCGAATAAAATCAGTTCGTGAGGAGGTAGTCCTCTCTATACATGAAAGATAGTTTCATAACCCATTTGATTGAATTTGAGATGTTTTTAGGTCATGAAAATAACATAGAAACTTTTCATTATATGTAATATATTTATTTTGTTAAATCTCCATTATTTAATAAGAATTAATAGAGGTGGTAAAATAAATAAAATAAATATGCATGTTGAAGAATATTACCACTTCTTCTGCTATCCACCTTAGGTTTGCACCAAATTACTTCCTAGGTTATCTTTATGACCAAAATAAGGCTTATAGAATGTGATGTTGCAAATTTAGAAGTTATTCGGATAGATATTTTCAGATCCAAATTGGTTTTAAGGTGTTATGATGTGAAGATATTAGTTGGCCTATTATAAGTGAGCTGACTTTCACAAGTGTAATTTTATGAAAAGATTGAACCATATCCACGTTTTAGTAATGCCTACAGATTAAAAAATTAGAAACTATAGAACCTAGGATATATAATATCAAAATAATCCCAGTAAATGGGTTTTGGAAATTTTGGTAGTCTATTTTTAAAACAAATCTTTTAATTTTACCCCTAGGTAAATCAATTTTTACCTTAACCATGGTAATTCATTTTTACTATTTTACAGTTCATTTTGGTAAAAAATTAAGTTGAAATTATAAAAAACTGAAAATAATTAGGATTAAAAAAATTAAATAAATTATTCTAAATTAAATTCATTGAAGTAGAATATTTTAATTTAAACTTAATCTCACCTACGTGATGAGAAAGTGGATTTTAAAACAGAATGTTTCGAATAGTTCATAACATTCTAGAATCAATAATTAACTTGAAAATGTTTCAAAATAAATAAACTAGACAATTAAATATATAATTTAACTAGCTTTAGATTATATTAATTCCTAATATATTTTGACATTATAAATATTATAAATAAAAGGGTGGTTTTCAATTAAAATTCAATATAATTCCACATTCAATAAAAAATGAATTATTTTAGAAAAATAAAAAAAAATTAACCATAATAAAATATTGATATTATGATTTCAATAATTGTTTTATTTTCTTCAAATATAAATTCTAAAAATGTTGAAAATCTATTTCTAATTATTTTCATGGAATGTAACTAAACTGTCATTTAAAAATTACATTTTTTTCAAAAAAACAATTTTTTCTATTAAATTATTCATATTTTTATTTATAATAAATAGATAAAAATAATTTTCATACATTAGTTAATACAATTCAAATACACCAATTTAATTTCATGGTAATAATGGTATACTATTTTATGGTTCATTTCAAATTGGGGTTGTGTATTCAGAAGTTTACTGAAGAGGTTAAATTTAAATATGTATATTTCATCGGTTATTTAAGTTCAATATTTCATGTCTTGTACACTATTGAATAAAATTTTCTTCTTTTAACATATCATGGTGTTATATTCTACCCACCTAAAATAAATATCTTCCTCAAAATTTAAACATCAGATAAGTATTCAATGGCCCAAAATTTGAAAATATTGTTGCTAAAAAATCCACTTCATGAAAAGATTAATATAATAACATATTAGTAAGAGAGAGTGGAATGTAAGGTACTCATATATAATAGCACATACATAGGTTTATATGATTTAGAACATTGTTGTAATGTTAATATATAGACATTAATGAAGGGCATGAATAATTATAGAGATAAATTGATGTCATTGATTAGATGAAAGTGAATGAACAATAGAATATTAAGATGCACAAATACATAAATATTTTATGGCTTAAAAGACAATCTGATACTTCAGATAAAAATATAATATGATATTTTATTTTAATTTTTTTTTCTATATTTGAGAAAAAAATTTGTAATTATATAAGGTAATATACACACTTGATGAGTTTTAATTTCATAAGAAAAATTTCAATCACAAGGTTATTCATTGATAAATTTTACAATTCATCCCTTACTACAAAAAATTAATATAAAAAATCTATTTTTCTACTGAAGCACTAAAATACAATTTTATCATATAGTAAGATCCATAAAAGAGTGACATAACTTCTTATCAATCTACAAATTTTTTCCAAAACCAATATGCTTAGATGAAGTTATCCAATACAACAAACTAATATACAACCCAAATAACTCACACTATTAGTTAATCATCATTATTATATTTCTAATATTTTAAATAAAACAGAATGACATATTAACCAGTATGTCACGTAGGTCTGTGGTAGATGCTAAACCCTAAGCACTCTTTGGTTGTGGGCACAAGCTATACAACATGGATTAATTTAATGGGTTGTCACCTAGTGTGCAGGTTGTCCTTTTCGAAAATGATTCAAATATAATTATTATAAGATTCCCAGAATAATATGATGGATATCATTGAAATAAAAATAATCATTAAATATCATTTTTCTATGGTTTTGAAGAAAACTGATTTTATTTCCTCATAGAAAAATAATCTTATTTGACTAAAATTACATTTTAATTAATGATCATATTAACCTTAAAGGATATCAATACATTTAAACTCTTTTCTATAAAATGAAAATAAATTAATCTGTTTATAAATTTATCACAATAACATATACTAAACCAAGGGTTTTACTTCCATAAATTTCACCCAAAATATCCATAATCATGGTAGACTACAATCACATAATACTATGAAAGAGGTGTTTACAACTTTTAAATTTTGATCAATCTTAAACTCATAAACCCATGATTGTGTAAATAACTCTTAAGTTAATGAATAGATTCATGCTTCTTAAAATTAATTAAATATTTAAATGATTCATGGTTCTAATAAAAAAAATAAAATTTGTAAAAAAAATTCTATAATATAATTCATAAATCCAAATACATACTTCATCCTTTTTATTACAACATATGACCTTCTATAGAGTTGTATTTAAACATTAGAATAGGATAGTGACTAAAATAATGAAAATGTTCTCCACATTTAAGATAATAAACTATAAATGGAACCCTATAATTAAATTTACTTCCTTTAATCATAATCTTCATTTTTCCTTACTAATTCATTACTTTATACAATTAATTTCAATGAATAAAAAAGGATTATCATTCCACTGAGAAACATTATATTAAATCAATGAAACCACAGGTTAAAACTATGTAATTTATTGTCCTAGACTATTAAAATTATTTATCATATTCTTAAAGAAAAACTGATTTATTCAATGAATATCCCCCAAAATTTTAATACAAGGTGCTTAGTAAGTCTTATTATCATGCAACAGGTGATGATATAGTCAAACAAAATACACCCTTTAAAATTTATTACCCCTAGGGAGATTTTTTCCAATACCACATCCTAAGGTAGTATGAATATTGGGATATATTTTAACGAAACCCACATAATAACTATATTACTTAAAAATTATGATGATCTTATATATTTAAGTAAATCATAGGGTTATAATCTATATTGAATATTTTCAAAAATATATTTCTTAATGTTTATACTAAAACTCCCTCTGATTCCATCTTTTGAGACCCTGACCCAAATATCCGAGTGCCAATTCATTCTTTAATATATTAGACTATGATACTATAATTCAAACCACAAATTAAATAATAGTTTATTAGTCTTTATAAATGAGATACACCTACGATTTACATATTACATTTGAATAAACTAATTACAGGATAATTTTTTTGAAAATATAATTATCTCATCTAGAATTTCCTTTAGATCATTCCTAGTGCACGTCTTAAATTCCAAGGAATATAAACAAAATAAGAGTGAGATAAAATTCATAGTAAGTGTTATGTACAATGGAGGATATCATGACTCAATAAATAATAATCAATATAGAAAGGTAAATAACTAAAGACACAATTCATGTAATCAATAATGTCGCTCACATAATTATATAAAGAATAATAAATATTAAAAGTTACATAACTAGAAACACCTAAAATTTAATTAACAAACAAGAAATTAAATGTATCCAGAGATAATATCATTGTTAAAATATCATGGATAATATTAACTGAAATATTAATGAATGAAATTTATATTCATTATATTTCATGATCTCATGTATCACGAAACCTCTACAGACATGTCCATTCATTACATGGTTCAAAACTACATGACGAAACCCATTTAATTCTATCTTACTTGTTTGTATCGTGATGCATATCAATGTATTAAGGGGATATATAATTTCAATACCCACCAGTCACTACAGGTCCAAATAATTCCACATATATCAATTATCAATTTAATTCACCAGCAATGTGCCTTATTATAAAATATCCATGTTGATTAAAATATATGGATTTATTAAAACTTCTGATATTAAGAAATTATCTTTCAAATCAAACACCATATGTAAAAATATAAAATATATTAGTAAATAATATTATCCACGATAATTATGTTGATATTTTTGTCCAATTTAATGACCAATTTTCTTGGGAATGAGACATTTTAAATCAAAATTTTATGTCTACAAAATTATTTCTTGTAGTGAATGTAAATAATATACTTGCTCAAATGAATTGTATACCATCTATTGAAAAAAATACAAATAGTATAAATATAGAATATACTAAGGGGAGTTCAGGTAAATTGAATAGGTCTTGTCATTGATGGATATAAATACAATAAAAGGATCATTCCAACAATTCTTGATGAAAATATCTTTTTCATTTTGAAAATAATTTTATAAAAAATAAAATATTTTCCAATATATTTCATTGGAAATAAATTTGAGAAAACTATAAATTTATAAAATATTATGAAAAAAAATTCGTTAAAATAATCATTTAATCGTGCTGATTAATCTTCCAATAAATTAAGGTCATGTCGGCTGTAAATTCCAAACATGTTGTACTGGTTTGAAATATCATTCCATTTGCTTTATAAAAATTATAGAAATTATTCTTATTATAATATAGTAAATAAAATTCCATTGAAAAATTATTAAAAAGAAAAAATTGATTAAAAATATTCAAAAAATAATTTTTATATGTTAAAAATAAATTTGAAAACATTTTATGAAAATAGGGTTTTTGAAAAAATAAACATTTTCTTAAAGGAGAGAGAAATGATGTTGGTTTTTTTAAAAAAATTAATCAATTTTAGTACCATTGAGTTGATAATGGTACTTTAACTTGAAAATATCATTAATATACATTGTGTCAGGAAACATTTCTTAAGGTATCATTGAACCATTTTGGTGGTGATTGTGTTTATTGAAAATGTGGGACACCCTGTTGTGATTGTTGAAAAATCAGACCACAGTGTCTAATGTGTTGAAATATGTGGTTTACATGATGATTTATCAAGTTCGTATTTTTTTGGGTTCACAAGTTACTACGGAGAAAAAAGCTTGGGCAGCTGGACATGCGAACCAAGAGCACACTTGTGCGTCGGCACTAAGGGTACCCAAAATGCCTATAAATACTATGCTAAACCACTTCATTTTTTAGGAAGCTCAACACCAAGTGAAAAGTTGTTCCCCAGTTTCTCATGTGTTTTTGGAGCGCAATTGGTGATATGGTCTTACAAGTGTAAAGATATTTAGATGTTGTGCGCCAATTGATAGTTGCGGGCCAATGTTGGTTTGGGAGTAAAAGGGTGAGAGTCGCCGATGTTTTGTGTTTATGAAGGATGTGTTGTGCAAGTGGTTAGGTGAAACTTGCACGTCAGGCTTGGTGAAGCGCATCAAAGCATAGAGAAATAAAGCCATGAATATTGAAGAGAAACAATCATTCAAGGGAAAAACAAAAGATGGATGATTTCCCAGTATATCCGTTGCAAAGTGAGATTCATATTCTCGCGAAATTTTGACTTCAACAGATAATCTGCATACATAGGAATATGCATTCATTTGTGATAATTAATAGATCTACATGTCCATAAACTGTGAGTGGGTCTTGTGAAGAAGCAGTGATCTCACTTTAGTTGAGAGAGCATTGAGTTCTCAAATTGTGAATAGTTGTAAACCAGGAGGGATAATGAGTCTAATTTGAACTTATAAACAGAAGTGCACTTACCGTGACGAAGTGACATGATGGAATGCACCATATATCAGGTGTTATTTTTGTGGAAATATGGTAAACTCAATGTATGTGTGTTTTATAGACTAGAGATATCAGAGAACACAAGAATAGAGGTGTAAGAAAAACATAGAAGTGTTCTCTTGATCATATTTTGAAGGACACTATTTTTTGTGGAGAGGATTTGGGAACATGTTGAGATATTATACATCAACCATAAAAAGTAATGTGCCAAAGAATAATCAAAATATTCCCAAGCATCATATTAATAAACAATTTATGTGAGCTGAAAATGAAAAATAGATTTACAACTTTTCAAGATGAAGTTGGTCCATCATATTTTGAGGAAGAATAGAAGTCTCAATCTATGATGAGTGTAAAGGAAAAACTATGGAAATAGAAAAAATGGATGAGAATGTAGTGGTGGTATAAATTTCCCTTAAATAATCAAACAGTTATAGTTTTTGGATCCTTGACTGCGGTTTCACTTCTCACATGAGAGGTAACAAGGATCTTGTTATAGGCATAACATATGACAAAGAAAGAGTTGTCATGTTTTGAAACAATGAAGGCCTTAATATTATTGACTAGGGAAAGGCCAGGATTGGGGGAAAGAGATGAGATGTACTGATACCTTAGTAGTAGGAGGCCTGAGTAAAAATTTTCTCAGTGTCAGTCAACTATGTGACTCAGGACATTCTCTACGGTTTACTAAGAAGATGTGTATCATCAAAGGAAGATACATGTCACTAGTTCTATAGGGAAAAATAAAAATGGGAAATCTCTACCATGTAAGTGGAGATGATGATATGTGCTCTCTTTCTAGAGAAGAAGAAAAAATGTTGTGACATAAATGACAAGGTCATCTATGCCAACCATCCATAGAAGATCTTGTAAAGTGTGATTCAACAAGAGACCTATCTAAGCTATCATGCAATCACACTGATATATGCGACACATTTCATCAAGGAAATCGCATCAGAGAGACGTATAAGGGAATGTAAAAGAATTAAACAAGAGTTCCCGAATTAGTACATGCTGATTTTTGTGGGCCTATCGCACCAAGAGGAATTGATGCAAAGATGTACTATGATGTCTTAATTGATGAAAACATCAGAATTTAATTGATATTTTTTATTTCCCATAAGCTCAATTAGTTCAGCTTCTTAAAATAGTACTAGAGGGAGTACGAAAGGTTGCTTGGACAAAAATTCTAAAGTTTCATACTGATAATTGTACCGATAATGGTACAGAATTCATGAACAATTATGTTTACCAAATCCATATACCCTATACAAAATCCTTATTTAATATCACAAGATAACCAATAATTAAATTGTTTTAGGATATCAATCTCATCTCCTCATGTATTTGAATTTAATATTTCTATCATTTTATAGATTTTTATACTTATAAAACAATAAATAGATAGGTTTCATTGTCCTCGAAAGTAGTCTTTGACATCTTCAATTTGATATTGAATTTGTATAGCATAGTGTAGGAAGCTTTGATTTTGAACAACACCTTCTTGGAATTTTTTTAACTGAGAAATATTACTATGTAATCCTTTCATTAGTTATAAAAGGATCCATGTTGTGCTACGAGACAAAATGAGTCTCTTGGAGGTCTGTATTTAAAGACCCAGTTTCATTTTGACTCCCAATTATCTTTTTCAATTAAACTCATTGTTTTCAATATTGATGATGAGACGTATAATTATATTGGTGTTAATCAAGGTATATTTTATAATTATATGAGAACTAATGGTAAGGTATTTTATTATATTTGAAAACATATTACTATTTATTTTAAAAACCTTTTTACTAAGATAATTTATTTTAAAATGAATAATTAATTTTTTTTAAATATTTGATAAATTAAAAAAATATAAAATAATGGTTTTGTTATTTTTTATTTTTAAATTATTTTTACTAAAATTTATTTTACTTTGTTAAAATCTCAATAAAATCATGTAACATTTTCTCTAGTTTCTATAAATGTCATTCATAATATTATATGTGTCCATAATATAAATTTTTTATGAAATTTAATACATTTTAATAAATGATTTCTGTTTTATTTTCAGAGAGTTTTGGATTTAATCATTTAAATATAAATAATTATTTGGGAAACAATGATTTTCCAATGGATTTTTTGAAAATTGATTAATCAAATCATATAAGTTATAAAATTATTTTCTTGATTGAAAATAATTCAAGTACATCATGAAAGGTTTTCAACAGGTTATGAATGAGAAAGGAATATCTTCAACAAATATTTTCTTAAAATTCAGCACTTACGTATCAAATGAGATGATGAGAAATGAAGAGTGAAAACACATCACCAAAATGATATCTACCTACATTTTATAATGAAAGTGGACACATGGTTTTCATAAGATCTTAAAAATATCAATTTAATCCATAAAAGAATTTTTTTTTCAAATGATTTCATGGGAAAATTCATTTTTTTTTCAAAAAATACACTAAAATGGTTTTTTAAAATGAGATAAACATTAAATGATTTGAAAAATATGTCCTTATGGTATTTTCTAAAAACCTTAGTTTTATAATTTTGATAAAATTTTGAATTATATGAAATCTTTTATAATTGATATAGAATGTTTTTTGACCCATTTAGAGAATTGATACTTAAGATCAAGATCTAGAGGTAATTTTTTCATATCCTCTTACTTTTAATATTTATTTGTTTCTCTATAAAGTGGTTATCTTTATTGTTTAGTCTTATATTCCATATTTCCTAGTCATTTGTCTTATTTATCAATTTCAACCTAATTGGGTTGAACTAGTTGTCGATACATGATTAGTGGGATTTAATTAGAATTAGGTTGTTATTCCTTGAATGTTAACCCATATTCATGTCATTTTTCTATATTTTCACATGATGCGGTCAGGAAGGTCTTTTTATTTACTGACCTAAGTTAAATTTAATGTTTTAAATTGAATTTTTTTATATTTTATAATTTAACATGTCTATGACATTTGAAAAAAAATTATTCCATGAGTGATGGCCTTTGTTGTGTTGATCACGAATGGGATTGGGATGAGATAATTTTTTCTATTTATAAGTGATTAATGAGATGTTATAATTGAAATTGATAGTTGTGAATAATAATTTCACAACCTTCGATAATTTATATAATAGAATTGGTTATTGACTTGAACTTATTGAATTTTTAACGTTGATTAGTAAAATATATTTTACCCTTAAGATGTGTCTAAAATAATGGAAATTAATGTTCTCAAAATTGGTGAAATATATTTGTAGTGGATTTTTTCTAAAATGTTGAAATATTTGGATGGAATGGGTAACGAATGTTATCAAGATATTTATTAACATACGATATCAATGGAATTTGTTAAATGATGGTTCTGGTTAAATAGAGTTACAGTAAGAAACATATAAGGTGTTTTCCATTATAGATTATAAATTAAATTCTATTTAAC
Organism: Viscum album; assembly: GCA_963277665.1. Lineage (NCBI taxonomy): Eukaryota > Viridiplantae > Streptophyta > Magnoliopsida > Santalales > Viscaceae > Viscum > Viscum album. The sequence continues at coordinate 1,491,048,947 of OY728155.1, read as the reverse complement.
CAAGCATCAGAAAAAGGGTAAGACAATTTTGAAATAAAAAGTGGCATTTCAAAATGTATTGAAAATCTATTAATGATGTTACAGAATTAGAAATTTTTTATTTTTGAATACATACTTTTTAATTGGGTTTTTCTTTTGATAATGAATGTTATGGGTGGAATAGATTTAGTGAGCATTAATTTCATTAGGGGACTTAATTGAAGTACATGGGAGGATAAATCATTGGATTTTTTTATGTCCAAAGTAATTTAATTACATGATAAACCTTATATTCTTTTAATATTAATCATTTTGAGCCCCTCAAGGTGCCTTATCCTTATATTTGGGTGATGTCTTATGTGTTAAATTACATAGATTATTTTGATGGATTCTCTTGGGGTATCCTTGTGAATGTTCTAAGATGATATCGATATATTTGGATTTATTATAAGAGATTAACTTTTATTGGTGTGGACCTTTATTCCTATAAATCCTGATACAATTAATACTATAGACTAAAGATTTCATGAATTCAATTTAGAGAATTCCAAGGTTATATTTCATGGATCCATCTGGATGAACCTAAGGGGGACATCTTGGATGAATTACTCAAGAATTATATCAATGTGGAAATAGAGTAATTTTTTGTGGATGCCACCCTGATTTTACACTATTTACATGGATATTGTTTCCTTTATTATGTACATTAAAACCAACATGAGTTATATGATCCATATCTTTGACCAGAGATACACTGGTTGAGTATAATGTGTATAATAATTACCTCTAGTTTCACCTCTAGTATCATGTTCATATGTTGTATTATTAAATATGTACTTGATTATTTTTTTAAGGTACTGCATTTTTAGTATAATGTCTACATGAACATGTTATTTGGACTTGTTATTTTTAGGAAATAATTGGTGGTGTCATATTAAGTTATACCCACTCCCTTTTTAGGCCTCTATTTTATATGTATACCTAAGTAGAATACTAAATATATATAGGATACTGGTTTTTGGAAAGGGATCGTTGATAAGAGGTTTTATTTTTTTTTCTAGAGCGGTGTGTAGATGATGGGATAGCGTAAGACTATAGACCAGTTTAGAGATGAGCATTGTTATTTCTTATTTATTTTGTTTATCCATGTATATATTCCACCCATGGGGGTCCATGGAATTTATCAAATCCACATTTTAGTATGTTATGAGATTTTATGTTTATTTATTGGCAATTTCATGATTTATATATGATGTTGATTTTATGTTTTATATTTTTTTTCTCTTTATATTGTTTGTACAACTCTGATCAGTGTGTATAGTCTCCCTATGTTATCCTCTTAGGCATTCACTACTAGTCAGTATCCTCTAGTGTATATGGATGCCTTCTTGATGCTATATGGAACACCATCTCAGGGAACTAGTTCAGTGGCTTCTTTGGCCGGGAGTTACAAATATTATGAAAAATATACTTTAGTATCGCCTATATAGTTCTTATTATTGATATATATTTCATCGGATTTAATTATAGATTATGATTTTAACTATATGATTTATATCTTTGTATGTTTGAAATTAATTATTTAAAAATTTTGTTTTGTTACCTAATTTTTTTCTAGCGCCATATATGATGTTATCCATTTAATGTAATGGTGGAATCTTAATTAACCACTTTGTAGTATGATTTTCATTAATAAATAGGAAGTGATAAATTTATTGTTTTTGGTAATGATTAAATAGGGTTTTATTAATAAACTTATAAGTATTTTTCTTTAAATATTTTTTATGTAACCCAATTTATTCAGGAATTGACATCGGTACCAAAATTTTTAAAACCCTTAAAAAATTGACTGAAAATCGTGGAATTAAAGGAATTATATCCTTGTAAAATGCTATTGGAATGAACTATATATTTTTAAAATTATGAGTATAAAATTTATGAAGACCCTTTAAGTCTAGGTGGTCTTGGACTGAACTAGTTTATGGGTAGTGGGGAATGTTATGATCACTCAAAATGTCAAATTCTTATTTTATGCCATGAGATAGACCATATGTGTGTGCTATCAACCATGGAATGTTATAATTGTTAAAGAGTTGTAAGATGGTATTTCGGGAGGTGGTTCCCTTTAAATCTAATAATATGAGGTGGCTTTTTTGGGAACTTTGTGTTTCCCGTTTAGTGAAAGGTGAATAGTGGGGGTTTTCACATGGCCATGAATTGAATGAGTATGGAACTTTGTGTTATGTTGGTGAGCCTAGTTCTCTTTAAGATAGACTCAGGGCTAGAAATTTGGTTTCCTATGATGTTTGAGGGTAACCCATGATAAGGTTTATACTAAACCTATGAGTTGTTTGAATATGTGAGGCTAGAGTGGAGGTTTTGGTGCAAGTGATTGATTATTATTTTCTAATTCGGAGTTTTTTTATAGTTGTTTTTTCAAAAGAGAACTATTGAATTTTTTGATTTTCTTCTTTTCAAGGGACGGGTTATTTTAATTACTATCCCTATACATTTTGGATCCCCTTTTACTATGTCATGGAAATATAAGTAAATTATTTGGGATTCTGGAAATGGGACATGGTATGGTGAGTGGTCATTTTCATATCCTAGATATGTTTAAGGTGTCATACCTATTGTAATAGGACATGTAGGATTCTTCTTATTATTATAATTGACATCCCAAGATAATGTTATTCTTCTTGGTTAGGTTCAATATCTTATGTTTAGTGATTATTGACTCTGGGAATGACGATTTAGGTCCTGCACATTTTCAAAAATTATGTTCTCATCCCACAGATAATAATGATATTTAATGTTGGGAGTGTGAAAAAAACATTATCAATATGGATTTTAGGTTGTATTCATGAATTTTAATCAATCACATTAGGTGAAAAAGAGTGTGTATAAAAGGTGAAGTGATTCCTTGGATGGTTTTAAATGTGAAACAACATGGGGTAATGGTTTTCAGTATAAAAGATGGGGTTAAAGGGTGATAGAGTTTGATTACCTTTCCCTTATGAGTTTTAGATGTGCTTCCAGTAGTTTTGAGAGAGTAGGGATAGATTAATACAACTTTGGAATGACACAGGTTGGTGGTTGGTTATGCGATAGACCCATTCATAAGTTAAGTATTTGATTTTGAAGAGGTTTACCAAGGGTACCATTATTGGAAAAAGTTCCTCTGATATTGAACCTAATTCTAAAAAATATTATCCATATTAATATATTGTTTCACATTCTTATATTTTACTAGTTTGGGAACCATAATTGAGTTATGAATCAAATTTAATATACATTCGAAGATAGACTTATGAAAATGGAAGGTTAAAGAAATTATGGGAAAATGATTGGATTTTAGTAATGCTTTAAAAATATGTGTGATTAAACATTCAAGATTATAAAACTATGTTTAATAATAAATGAGATATTAAATTTAGAAGATTATTTCATAAATTATCCATCGTATAAAAAAGGAAATTTCACACAACTCTCTAAAGTTTTATGATTTAGCCCAAAGTTTTGTCACTCATGATATGTTTTATGATACAATAAAAATTCCTATAAATATGGAATATACCCTAGATTTTAGAGGATCGATTTCGAGATTCATGTTTCACAGCTCTCTATTGTGAAAGAATAGGGTTGCATGCTTTGTGCAACCACAAAATTTCAATCATGTGGGAATTCACCTTGATAAGTCCTTCAATGCATGTCACTATTATTGATATTTTTTCATAAAAAAATTGTCCTTGGGAACAAAATTTCACTAAATGTTTAAAATTTCACATAACTCTTATTTTCATGAAACTTTAATGTTGTGAAATACAATGCTTTCCAAAATTTTGCTCATATTCCATATCTCATATAATCTCCCTTCATGAAACACCAAATAATTTATAAAATAATAAAACATTGTTTATTCTACCACATAGTTGCATGAGATATTGTTTAATACATGAACTCCTTTTATTCCATATCATGGGGGCTATGAAAAAATTCCCCATGAAGAATTATTAGTCACCCCACAATATTTTCGAGCCTAGTGGGTGATTTTTTTTGTTACAACCTGTATAGCCCCCAACATATACCCCAAATTACACAATTTATTAAGAAACTGTTATATAACCATGAAATAACATGACTCGAGATACTCTTATACACCATTTAATTTCTATCTGTCAAGATACACTTATATACTCCTTGAAATTTATCTATCTTACATACTCCTATCAGTTTGTTTCATGTGCCACATGTTAAGATAATTCTCTTGGTTTCCCTGAATATCATGATTCAAAATACTCCTCAATAAGTTCCTAAAACCACATAACATGGCTCATATAAAATTATGAAAATGAAATAGATTCTTTGGTATAATTCTGACACTATATTTTTCTAGTAATCATCCACCTTGTAGTCCTTAATACACAATGTTAAAATGTATAATCCCATATGTGATAGTAATAGGATTCCTCATGTCATTATAAAAATATTCATTATGCACCAAAAATAATATGCCTCATGTAATGACCATGAGGTGGGCCATAAGTGTTCCCCTTGTTCATCCCCCTTAATAGTATGAGCCAATCATATTCCAAGACCCAACAGAGGGTCAATATGCCCTCATGAACTAGCATGAGGAAAAGAGAATGGGAAACTAAATATGCATTCCCCACACACAATTATCATTCATGTGATGTTAAACTATTTATTTACCCTTTATAAATAGCATGTTATTCCCAATGTAACAAGTTAAATATGATTTATTTAACAAGAATGATTTTCCTCATGTGACATGTATTAGATGTTATCCGTATACCTTTTTTAATTCCATATCTAATAAATAATCAATAAAACCACTTATGTTCCTCATCATTATATGTGATGCTTCCAAATTTAATCCCCAAAATCACGAGGGACTCTCATTAGTAGGAACATGGAAGATCCCTTTCATAATCCCCAACCATGCCATGGATTCTTCTCAGCACCACCTGGGAAGCTTCCACACATATCCCGTAATGACATCATTGTTCCTCCATGAAAACACTCAAATAAATTCTACATGTATTCCACAACCACACCATCATTACTTTTCATAAGAAAACTAGAATCCTAGTTTTGTGACCCTAGGTCACACCATCAATACTCTTTATAGACATCAAATCATTTTTTATGAATAATCCTCATATCATCACTGCTCCCCAACAACACCTGAACAACTTCCACTTGTAATCCCTAATCACACCATTTTTTCCCTCAAAGGCACCTAGGAAGATTTCAGTAACAATCCACAACTACAACATGGATTATCTATATATTCACATAGGATGATTCAATGCATATGCCTTATCCACACCATCATTTATCCTCAGTAGTGCCCATGAATCTTTCATGTGTAATCCCTAACCACTACATAATTTCTTCATAACAACACCCAGATATTCCAATCATGTAATCTCCACTCAAAATTGCACTACTCTTTAATAACATCTATGAGTATTCATCACATTATCCCCACATCATCACTACTCCCCATCAACACCTGTGAAGCTTCCATGGAAATTTCGTGATCATTTCATTTCTTATCCTCAACATCACTCTGGAAGCTTCCGCATGTATGTCCGGACCATTCCATCATTTCCCCTTAGTATAATTTGAGGATGTTATAAAATTACCCACAATTATTCCATTTTTTCTCCACAAAACCACATAAGAAGCTTCAACATGTAATTCTCAACCATAAAATATTTTCCCTCAGCAACACTTGAGAATCTTCCATGTGTATGCCCCAAGAATAACATCACTACTTCTCAATAACACCAGGGTAGTCCTATGTGTATATCCGAATGAATTCCAAGATATAAGATATTGAAATTTAAATCCTAACATCCTAATAAGATCATTATAAACATCATGAAAACACCCACATCACATGATGTTATACAATTTCTCTACCATGTGCTATGAACATAGGATTCACCATGTATTACTTGAATGGGATGATACACAACCTTCCAAGATGATTCTATATATAAGCCTCATGCCATCACTTTTTGTCAGTAATTCATTGAGAAAATTATTATTACCAAATAACATTAAAATTTATATAAGGTTAAAATCAAATAACCATAAACTTTTTTAATGAACAATGTGGGTTTTGATCCATATATTCATAAATTGTACATAGGATTCCTCCAAGTGGTCCAAACCTGATCCCCTAACACCATCATTAAATCTATCAATATTCCCCTTTTGTGGGGATGATCCTAAAGTGTGACCCCCTAGGGGAACACATAAACTCTCACCATCCAAACATGAGGTCCCTACTAGACCTTGATACCAACATATGGAACAATCCTTAGTTTTCTCCAATATTCGTCAACTGTATATGGGAAATGCACCCACAAGACATTAATCATGTAAACATGTCCCCCCAAGACTTTAAACCTATATACATGTACCCAAAAGTCCTTAAACATGTAACCATTTCCCAAAAATACCATAAAACTATAAATATGTCCCCATAAGACCTTGAACATATGAATCTCTCTCTAAATGAAAAAATACATGTTCATGTGTCCCCACAAGTCCTTATACTTCTGGGCATGTCTATACAAGACTCCAAATTTGTCACGACCCTTCCTCGGGGCCCGTGTCGTGACTTCCCCAAGCCCGCCTTCCATAGGCCAGGGGTTGGTGACTAGCACCAAGGCGTAAATACCAACAAATAGGGAAGGCATTGCCTTTGTAAAGTAAACAACCATCACAGATTAAGCAAGATGAAAGAGTAAACAATAAGTAAAAACTTTAACAAGCTGTGCTGAAAGAAAATGGGGCCGGAAATACCAGCCCAACTGTAAAGTACAACTGAAGGGGGAAAACAGAAACTGAAAAGAAAAGCCACATCATCGAGCCGTCCTATGGAAGTCCCACTTGAAGGGAGAGCACAGATAGCCTCTACAGCTCCTCGGTCCAGCCGTCCGCTCTGAGTACGTCCCACCCAGTGGTCAACCTCTAGGTACCGTCCTGCTCCGCAAGCCTCCACCACGATCAGCGTTTTCCATCGTCTGCAACCAATACAATGAAGTGCGGGCATAGCCCGTGGAGGGGTGAGTATAAGCTACTCAGTAGGGACCCCAACACCCCCGAAGGTCTCCCGAAATCCACAAAGGATAAACCACAAAGGAAAGATACAATCACGAAGTAACAACCGACATTGCTTAGGTATATTCCCATACATATACCTAAGTCATCAATTCCCATTCGACTCCACCATCCGAGCCCAAGAACAACCCAATCCACACAGGAAATCAAAACGTATACTCACACAGAATAGCACAACACAATCCATGATGGAGAGAAAAAGTAATCCAAATAGGATAGCTCAACACAATTCACAAAGGAAATTAAATAGTAAATCCACCCAGGAAAGTTCAACACAGAAAACATAACAAGAAAACAATTTTTAATAAATTAAAATTGTTCTTATGAAACTGGGTTTATTGTTTTTAATGGAAACACCCACGGAATAAAAGGGGTAAAATCATTCCAAATAAAACCCCTACCTCGTCAAGGCGTCGCACGCGCGTTCTTCACGGAATTGACCGTCGCGGAACAAGTGGAGCATCGCGTCGTCGCGGAAGGGCGTCGCGTCGACGATCTCCGAGGATCAAGAAACAAGCGATTTAATTAGTAATAATTAAATCTGTGATGTTGTTGTAACCCACAAAGAGATTTAAAGGAAGCGCAACCCCCTACATTGTCGTTGTCGATCGAAGGTTGTCACAGGGTTGGATTTTCGTGGAAGAACATCGCGGAAGACGAAACGTCGGCATCGCGGTACTTGGCGTCACATCGTCAATCTCCGAGGGCTCGGCATTCTTCGTCGCCCTTCGTCAAAGGCCGGCGTTCTTCGCGTTCTTCGTGATCTTCGCATTCTTCGCGAAGAAGGATGGAGAACTTGGGGCTTGTAAAATTCCCTCAACGAACAACACTTAAGGAGAAAAAGCGTTGGTATTATTTTATTAACATGCCAACAAATGAAAAAGTGATATGTAACGACCCATTAATTCATAGAATTAATTCAACAAATAAAACCTCCCAATTAAATGGTGCGTTAAGAATTTAAGAAAACACGTCAGTTGACATTCATAAAAATGGGTTTCGCGTGTGCGTTACTTAGGGGAAAAGAAACGGTGGGGTTCGTGCGGGCCCCACCTCACAAATATCCTACCAAGAGGGTAGGATATTTTTGGATAGCACCCTATCCGCATCAACTTAGCTTAAGCAGCTTTAAGTGGCTTTCAAGTGGCTTTAAGTGAAATAGAAATAAAATTGTTGCACAACTTTATTTCATTTCTTAACTTAATACCCAAAAATTAAAAACCACAACCGTGCAAACGCAACTCCAGAAGAGGCGTTTCTAAGAAAATACTGGCGCTGCGATTCCATCAGCGCCCTCAGAATTCGATTCTGAGCACCGGTTCAATAGTTAGAAAAACCCGCTTGTTCGTTCACTAAACGTACCTAAGCCGAACTTCGGAAAATGATTCCGGGCACACCGGTCCTCTGAATCAGGTGCCGTCAGAAGCTGCGTTCTTGTCAAATTCCAAAGAAAATTAAGAAAAAAAATTTCATGAAATTTAAGGGTCTTTACATTACTCCCACCATAGGGCTTTACGTCCCCGTAATGCTTCACCACAAACTTAGGGATACAAAGGCGGTACTGAGCACGCATCTGAGACTTCCTCTCCCAAGTGATCTTCTGGAGGTTCCTGAGCTGCCATCTGAAGCGCACTAGAGGAATCGATCATCCAAGTATTACTCGCTCCTGTTGACCCTCGATCTCCACTGGGACCTCCGCAAAAGACGCCCCATCATCAAAGACCATCTCTCTATGGTCAATGATTAGCGTCGGGTCGTGCACGTATCTCCCCTACTGAGATATGTGGAAGACGCCGTGCACCCGACGCAACTGTGGTGGTAGAGCCAGGCGATAAGCCACCTTGCCAATCCTGCTGAGGACCTGGAAGGTTCCGATGAAGCGTGGAGACAACTCGCTGATTCGGCAAAACCTATGTAATCAACGTCGAGGTGAGACCCGCATGAAGACATGGTCGCCATCCTCGAACTCAAGTGGCCTCTGCCTCCTGTTAGCATAGGACTTCTATTGGCTCTGAGATATACTCATCCACTCCTGGATGACCTGGACTATCTCCGATCCCACAAGAACTGCTATGATTTCTTCTTTGCCGATAAGAGAAATCTGTTCTCATCCCCTGGATAAACCACTTCCTTTGCCTAATATAATCAATCCTGACATGGATGCTGCTAATCCACACCAAGGATGACGTCGTAAGGCCTCGACACTACTACCAAGAGATCCAACTGTTACTCTCACCTCCAATGGTTGAGTCACACTGTCGGCATCAATGTGTGGTAACTGGGTCTCCTCCAGTAGATGTCTCACAAGTGAGGGTCGAGTCAACAGTCTAAACTGGAACCTCTTAGTAACAACACAAAAGAGGATAGGAATGAAAACATCACAAAGGTAAGCGTCTTTTACTATTGCATCTCATAATACAAAGACACCACACAACAACAACAAGGAACTATAAGTATAAAGGACGTTTCCACTAGTTCCGCTCCTGTCCATCTGTTCTAAGAGATCCATGATCGAAGGCCTCAGCTGCCTGAATCTGAGCTCTTGCATGTCCATCAACTCCCTGCTGTCGGGGTGGACCTCCTGGTGGTGGTGGTGGCAACACCTCGAAGTGTCGCCCACCATCTGCTACTCGGCCAGCTCCTCTGCCTCGTCCGCCTGCACCCTGCGGACCACCGTGGCCGAACCTCTATCTGGGAGGTCCCTCTACCACCTGCTGCTCATCTGTAAGAAACTTTGGGCAGTCTCGAGCCATATGACCTATCCCGCTGCATGCGTAGCAATGCTTGCCCCTCGTGTAGATGGCTCTCCATCTGGTGCCCCGCACAACCGAATCTTCATCCTGAGACTGCCCAACTGATGGTCTGGCCCGTTTGGACCTCTGCGTCACCTGTCTACTACCAGCTACGGAAGACCCTACTACGGGCCGCCCTACAGAGGGCCCTGTCACTGGAGCCTGCTCGGCGAGAAAACTCTCCAGTAGAAGGGCTCTCTCCAACACCTCTGCCTGTGTCGGAATGTTGAGGGAGATCATCGAATCCCTAATCTCGTGCCTCAGTCCCTGCTCGAAGGTCTGGGCCCAAAGGAACGGGTCTCGTACCATATATATGGAGTAGCGCAAGAGATCAGTAAATCTCTCCAAGTACCGGGCCACTGTCATGCTGCCCTACCGTAGCTGTAGCAGCTCTTGGATGTGCACCGCACGGAGGGTGGCTGGGACGAACTCGGAGCAGAAGATGCTCTCTAAGTCCATCCAGAGGAAAGATGTCTCGTCGTGCACCTGGAGCATCAAGCTCCACCATCTGCCTGCTGCCACGTGTAGGAGGATCGCTGTGAGGATCACCATGAGGTCTGCTGGTGTCCTGACTAATCTGAAAACCCGTACAACTGCCTTCAGTAAGTCCTCGGCGGCCTGAGGGTTCGTCTCCCAGCAGAACCTTGGCGGTCGCTGGCGCTGGAACTCATGCAGTGCACTACAGCGACATGCATCGTCAGCGGCTGGGGATGGTAGCATCGGTGGCTCGGCGGGTAAATGTACTGTTGGTGCCTCTGCTAACATGGAGCCCTACACCGAGGCCTCGTCGCTCAGTGGGCTTTCATCACGCTCCATTCTTGGAACCCTAGATGGCTGCCTTCGTGGGGCCATCCTAAGAAGAAACAGGTGCGCCACGGTTAGAAATGTATACCTGGTGAGCAGACACAAGTAATCACACAGAAAACTTGAACACAAATGCAATTAATGTTTCGTGCATTAAGTCAGAAATCAGAAGTCAGGGTCCTGGTGTACAGATACGTCGGTCGTTGCACGATCACTGGACTCCCTACATTGATAACCAAACCCAATAAGCTGAACACTATTGCTTCACATAGAAGAAAGATCAGAGTCAGCGGTAGAACCGAACTCCTCTGATACCAATTTTTCACGACCCGTCCTCGGGGCCCGTGTCGTGACTACCCCAAGCCTGCCTTCCATAGGCTAGGGGCTGGTGACTAGCACCAAGGCATAAATCCCGACAAATAGGGAAGGCATTGCCTTTGTAAAGTAAATAACCATCATAGAGTAAGCAAGCGGAAAGAGTAAACACTAAGTAAAAACTGTAACAAGCTGTGCTAAATGAAATAGGGGCCGGAAATACAAGTGCAACTGTAAAGTAAAATTGAAAGGGGAAAACAGCAACTGAAAAGAAAAGCCGTAGCGTCGAGCCATCCTATGGAAGTCCCACCTGAAGGGTGAGCACAGATTGCCTCCACAGCTCCTCGGTCCAGCCGTCCGCTCCGAGTACGTCCCGCCTAGTGGTGCACCTCCAGGTACCATCCTGCTCCGCAAGCCTCCACCATGATCAGCGTTGTCCGTCGTCTGCAACCAACATAACGAAGTGCAGGCATAGCCCGTGCAGGGGTGAGTATAAGATACTCAGTAGGGACCCCGAGACCCCCGAAGGTCTCCCAAAATCTACAAAGGATAAACCACAACAGAAAGATACAATCATGAAGTAACACCCGACACTGCTTAGGTATATGCCCATACATATACATAAGTCATCAATTCTCGTTCGACTCCAACATTCGAGCCCAAGCACAACCCATTACACACAGGAAAGAAAAACATATACTCACACAGAATAGCACAGCACAATCCACGAAGAAGAGAAAAAGTAATCCATATAGCATAGCTCAACACAATCCACAAAGGAAATTAAACAGTAAATCCACCCAGAATAGTTCAAAACAGAAAACATAACAAGAAAACAATTTTAAATAAATTAAAATTGTTCTTATGAAACCGGGTTCTTTGTTTTGAACGGAAACACCCATGGAATAAAAGGGGTAAAATCATTCCAAATAAAACTCATACCCCGTCAAGTCGTCGCACACGCATTCTTCGTGGAATTGACGGTCACAGAACAAGTGGAGCGTCGAGTCGCGGAAGGGCGTCGCATCGTCGCGGAAGGGCGTTGCGTCAACGATCTCCGAGGATCAAGAAACAACAGATTTAATTAATAATAATTAAATCCGTGATGTTGTTATAACCCACAAAGAGATTTAAATGAAGCACAACCCACTACCTTGTCGTTGTCGATCGAAGGTTTTCGCGGGGTTGGATTGTCGCGGAAGAACATCGCAGAAGAAGAACCGTCGGCGTCGCAATACTTGGCGTCGCGTCGTCGATCTCCGAGGGCTCGACATTCTTCATCGCCCTTCGTCGAAGGCTGGCGTTCTTCGCGTTGTTCACATTATTCGCGAAGAAGGATGAAGAACTTGAGGTTTGTCAGATCCTCTCAACGAACAACACTTAATGAGAAAAAGCATTGGTCTTATTTTATTAACATGCCAACAAACCAAAAAGAGATATGTAACGACACATTAATTCATAGAATTAATTCAATGAATAAAACCTCCCAATTAAACGGTGTGTTATGAATTTAATCAAACTTGTCAGTTGACTTTCATAAAAATGGTTTTCGCGGGTGTGTTACTTAGGGGAAAAGAAACGGTGGGGCTCATGTGGGCCCCACATCACAAATATCCTACCAAGAGGGTAGGATATTTTTTGATATCACCCTATCCGCATCAACTCTGTTTAAGCATCATTAATTGGCTTTCAAGTGGCTTTAAGTGAAATAGAAATAAAATTGTCGCACATCTTTATTTTATTTCTTAACTTAAAACCCAAAAATTAAAAACCAAAACCGAGCAAATGCAACTCCGGAAGAGGAGTTTCTAAGAAAATACCGGCGCTGCGATTCCATTGGTGCCCTCAGAATTCGATTCTGAGCACCAGTTCAAAAGTTAGAAAAACCCGCTCGTTCGTTCACTAAACGTACCTGAGCCAAACTTCGGTAAATGATTCTGGGAACACCGGGCCTCGGAATCAAGTGCCGTCAGAAGCTGCGTTCTTGTAAAATTCCAGTTAAAATTAATAAAAAAAAATTTCCTTGAAATTTATGGGTCTTTACAAAATTTATGACCATTTCACCACAAGACATTAAACAAAACAATCCCATTAGATATATCATAATATCTTCCTCATTTAGTAGACATGAGATACCATGGGAAATGATCTTTGGAATCCATACATCATTGGTGACACATTCACTGTAACATATATATGTTTCCATGGATTATAAACCTAAAATGAATTATACATGGATTTCCCTCAAATTAAAAAGTGCAATGGTTTATATATTCCCTATTATTCTAATATTCATAAATTTATAGACATTTCAAACTAACACTTCATCTCTGACTACATTTAGGGACCATGTCATGATAGAAGTTGTGTAATTAATTTTTTACCACTTTTTGATGGAACCAAGAATGAGATTCAAAAACATGTCTCAAATATACGAGGGTGACTCAGATCGGGTGATAAAACACCAGGAAAAAATCCAATGAAGTAGGAACCAACATACCATCATTCTATTAGGATCAAGTATCCATCATCATTAACATTGGTGTTAGATCCCACTAACCTTTGGAAATGAGGAATGCAGTGAATTGAAAGAGATCCACCACATTGATGTGCACCCTAACAGAAAGCATTAAAAATTATGTACTCATGGTTATGTAAGGATGACTTTTGTGTGATCATGGTTGGTGGTTTTTCCATGTGATTATAATATTTATATGACAAACTAGAGAGGAATTTGGATCTGGTGTGTGATCACTCGGTGTAGAAGTGTGCATTGGTTATTATTTTATAAATCTAGGATGTGTGTGGTGTTAATCACAATGCATATTGAATTTTGGATCAGTGAGAATTGATATATTAGTTGGGTGATAATAAACATGATGAGTCATTGTGGGCATAACGTCATTGGGATTTTATGGAAGGGGAAAATATCCTTATTATAGAGGGTATCATCTAAATAGATCTAAGGGATGTGGCATGGTCGATTCATAGAATTGATCCAAGTAATGTAATGAGAGGATTGTAGGAATGGCTTGAGAAAGGTGATGTATTTGTTCTAAGGGTAGACCCCTTTGTTTTATGTTCATAAGACAAAGTTTATTAAAATCAATATTGTAGGATTTTCACAATAATATGTCGATGGTGTGACCCTTTCATTGTATATGTGTCGGCAAGTATCGATGATGGATTTCAGGGATTTGAAATTGGATAACGTCTGGTAGTTGGAGTAGGGATCATGAGTGAGAGAGTTGGTCAACTACGAAACAGAGTGTTCATTAAAAAGGATATGGGTTATTAAAATTGATCTTTAGACCTAGTGGAATGAGGAAAAAGACACTCATATGGTTTGGACCATTGTTTCGGTCGTCGGTATGTGGAATTCACTCGATATGGTCATTATCGGGTGCGAAGAGTCTTTAATAGGTCTTGATGGCATCAAATACTGGTGAGAATGTGGTTTTAATGTAACTTAGATTCCATGGTGAATTCTAAATAAAAATATCATTGTGATAATTGATGGAATCAGAGCGGTTTTCTTCATATTATGATGAATGGTGTGATCTAATATTCGTTCGATGTGGTGGTACACTGGTGATTGGGAGGTATCATGGAATTTAGTATAGTTGTTTGGTGATTTGATCATGGAATTATTCCATTTGGTTTGGTTTACACCTCAGAGTATTCTTTTGATGACCATATTATATCTATAGTGATCAGGGCAATGTGTTTTCTCCCTGAAGATGTTACAATGAAATAATTTTAGTGTCCTTACAAAAGGTTTTCAAATAGTTCTAATTATAGATCTTCTTCATGTTTGTAAATAGTGTGTTCCCAAACACATTGATCATGTTGTATTAGAATAAACATGAAATATCTAGTGATTTTTGAGGATTTGTGGATAATTAAGAAGTATAGGGTTGTGATTGGGCAATGGAAACACATCCTTTTTGTTTATAATTGAAAATGGTTAGGACTGCTGGTTCTAGATTATTTTTCAGACGAACAGTTATGTTCATGAATTAAAATTGGAATCCAATTCTTTATTAAATAAAATAATATTGTTGTAGTATATCATTCTGTATCGGGTTCGAACCTGACATTAAAATTATCTTTCATAAGCTATAATGTATGGTGGTGAGCCCTATAGGCCTCATGATAAACTGGATGGATTCTAAATAATTTCTTCAGGTAGATAGCTTAGGTGAGCATCATATCAGTTCATTCAAAGATTAAGATAGTAGTGGATTGGGTTTTTATATTAGAGTATTTTTTTTTCTGGATTTGTGCATTGTATGTGCATTCGAAATTTTGAAATGAAAGGTGTCCATTGGACTAAATTTGAAATCCAACATAATTTAGGTTATACAGTTGGATAGAAACTACGACTACTCTTGGATGATAAGTTTTATAGTAACTATTTTTTAATTCCCCTGATTGTGTGATAATTTGAATTTTGGGAGGAGGAACACAATATTTGAAATTATAATGGATATTTTTTAACCTGGATTACTTGGGGTAAATTCAAAGGTTTTAATACCTTGAACATGTGTAATTACACATGGAATGAAACTATAACTATTCATAGAGGAGTCATATGAACAAACATGGAGCCTTAAACATAAGACGAGTCTATAAAATGATGTTTTGGAAACATCAGCTAGTTGGAATAGGGCCAGCAGGATGTTGGTGGCCTTGTTTGTAACTATAGAAGATCGTGAGACTCACATCCTAGTCGGTGACCCCAACACCTATTACTCGATGTGGTCCATTATCTCACTAGTGTCCCCGATGATGGGTTTTGAATGGGGAAATCCCCTTTTTTCGCCTGGTCCACCATCTTCTCTTCTTATTTAGGATATTGTACTAATGGGTGTTCAGGAACATTCCCACACATAACTCATAAACCTCTACTTCTCCATGGTGTATCACCCTGAGTTATTATCTATTTGGAGCCATTCTAGCGGTAATATTGAACTAGAGTTGACGATATAAAACCACTTTATTTTAATATTATATTCTTAAACTATCTTGTGTTATCTCACTAGTTTATTCTAATATACCCTATTTTCAATGCATTAGTCTATTTTCTATGATTTCTTCTAAATCAGGGTGAGCTGAAGGCCAATACATGAATAGTGGGATCCACTATGAAAAGGTAGGTGGTCCTTAAAACCAAATTCATTATTTTTCTCCTTTTTTGGTAGTGTGCATGATGTGGTATATCATTCCATCACATTCTTTGATCTCAATTAACATAGATTTTTTAAATATAATTTTTCTGGGTTTTATTTTTTAACATGATTTAATCAATTTAAAAATGCTAGTTCTATGAGGGATGGCCATGATAAGGTTGACCATAACTGAGAGTGTGATGAGTGATGTATGTGTGTGTATAAAGGTTTAATGCGATTTTATAATTGAAATTGATTGTTTGGAAATGTAACTTCATGACCATAAATAAGTAGGAAAATGTGATTGGATATTGAATAAGACCAATTCTATTGTGATCATTTAATTTTATAATGGATTTGTCCCTATATATGATTATAATGGAATAGAATTTTGGGTTTTTGAAAATGACGAAATATGATTGGAATATATTCATTTTAAATGGGTAATCAAGGGTATCGAATGGTTAATGAATGTAATAAATATATTTGGTAACATCTTAAATGTAATAAATGTATTAAATGATATTTTTGGTTAAATAGAGTTCTATTAAAAAATCCATAAGGCTGTTTCATTCATTCATTTTGAATGAAATATTCTTTAACCTATACTTGGAAAATTTATAAGACATTTTTGAAATGAAAAGTGATATTTTATAATGGATTTTGGGTCCAGTAATGATATTCCATGACAAGAAATTCATGCTGGGTAAATAAATATTTCGTAGTTGCATTTCAATTGTATAAATGATTTTTATGGGTGGAATTCCTTGGGTTTAATCCCTTGAATTTTGTTCATTATATTAAATGGGTGGGATTTCATCATGTTATCATGAATTATGTTATTGGACTCTATTGAATTCCACGGTAGGATTCATCATTTAATTCAAGGACTTCAAAAAGTATTGAATTACATGAATTACATTGGATTTGTTTCAAATTTATAATTATGAATTCTTTGGGGTGGCTTCCCCAAGTATTTGGGATTGTATTATATATTTAATTCCATATATTAATGTTATAAATACCATCTGGGTACCCTTTTATTTCTTGTGGGATGATCCCCCTCTATTTTTCATAATTTTACAATATAGAATTCCATAGATGTGGACCTGGATTATAGTCAATCCAAATACTAGGAATTCATTAAACTAGAGGTTCCTTCAATTAATTTAAGAGAATTATAGGGTTGGATTCCTTTGAGTCACCAGGATGGAACTACATGGAAAGTTATAGATGACTTCATTATATTTTGGATTAGTTGGTATAGAGTGGAATGCATGGTGGAGGAATTGTGGATTTTCTTATTTATACTTGCCTATTGTTACCCTTGTTATGCACCTTGGAAATAGCATGAGTTATGACATTCAACACACTGATTAGAGATACAAAATCATTGGCCAAATATAGTATCTCCAACCTTGGGTGTCATCACGGTGCCTAAAATTAGGTGGTGTTTATTTAATTATCTACTGGATTTTTTTTGTTTTTCGGTAATCTTTAACCAATTATTCTTCTATATGAACTTTTTATATGGAATTGATATTTTAAGGACTTTATTTGGGGTGGGAAAATAAATAATATTCACACCCTACACTAAATTTCATGGAACTTGGTTTCCCAAGAAAAGACTATATATTTGAAGGATATAGGGTTTCGGAATGGTCATGTTCAATGAGGTTTTGCATTGAATGCTACAGGGGAATTTAGATGATGTAATAGGGAATGACTCGTGAAAAGATTGGATATTATCTTAGTTCTAGGTTTATTTTTTTCTATACCTATATATTATCTTCTATTAGGATAACTGTGGAATATATGCAATTACCATTGTATTATAAAATTTTATGTGTTATTCATTTATTATCACTTTCCTTCTCTATCTAAGATGTTTATTGGTTTTGTTTATAAATTGTATTTTTTGACTAATCTAGATGGAAGGTACACTATCTAGATTCTATCCTCTTAGACACCCATTTTTATTTTGTATCACATATCATATGGGTAGTTAATCCTAAGACCATGTGGCTCATCATCCTATGACACCTGTTTTGTGTGTTCTGGGTAGGGTCTTTTCAATGTCCATTTAGAAAAGTATACATCACATACTTAAAATAAATTTTATATCCCCAGTGGGTTGCAAGAGAAAAATTATCTTGATAGTTTTGATTCATGAATCATGTGAAAACTTTTCTTCAAAAAAACATTCAGTCTACATATTAATACCAAAAATAAAATAATCTGGCTTTTTTCATTGAAATATCACATTTTTTACTCAGATTATTTCTGAACAACAACTAGGTTCTTATAATTTTATTTTTTTTAAATATTCATGAAAAGATCATCTCAATTATATTTCCTATATAATTATATTATTAATTCAATGAATTTTTCCACTTGATATTCTTAATAGAATCAAAAACTAATTGTGGTCAAACTTGTGGGAAAAGATCCATTTTATTTTCAAGCCCCAAAATTGGTATTCTATTGACTAGGGAATAAGGACATATTATAATATTTTAGAGTTTAACATATTTCTATAACATCTAAAACGTTAAAAATTTATATTTTCAATTTCAATCAAAGTCACTAGAAAAAATCAAACTTGCATGAACAATATTAGGTTTATATACTTCTTTATTTTCATCGTTTTTTAATTTTTTCAATTTATCTTTTATTTATTCTTACTCATATTCGTTAAAAATGTCCTTAAATTTGGACTTATATTCAACTAATTTCATATAATCAAAATTTGCCAACTAATTTAATAATTTATTCCAAGGATTTTAGCTTCTTCCATTGGATAAATATCTCATGAGCACACCATCTCAATCATTTTCCTAATAAATTTCAAAATTTGGATTGTTTTCATTAATGACATACAGCCAAAAATATAAAATGGTTTAATTTTAGCTTCCTTCTGATACCACATCTCATAGGGATTCAAAATTAATTTCATCCATATGACGAATATGTTATGAACATGATCAATAGTTCTCACAACCACCCTCTATGTGAATTTAGAGTGATTTATACTGAATGAATAGTTCATCTCATCTCAAATAAGTTTTTTTCTTCCTACAACACCATTTTACTATAATGTATAAATAGATATATTTTTTTTAATTCCATGTTATAATGATTTTATTAAAATGTGATACTTTTATACTCATTTCTAATATAGGTTTTGAGACATTCAATATAGACTCCCATTTCGTTCTCTACATCGCTTTTGAATATTTTGATCATATATATATCTTCAAATTTATATTTAATTAGAAGAAGATTTATCACAAGATTGATGTAATAAAAATTACTAATAGATTAAATATCTCCTTTTGTTTATTGATTTCAAGTCATTCCATATTCATAAAAATCTATGATTTTATGTGATTTTGGTTGACTAAATCATTTTAATTTTTTTACTTCAATGTTTCATCTTCCCCTTATGAAATACATCATAGGTAAACTCATATATTCTCTTATATTGTGGTATGTATTTTATAGTATCTTCTATTTTGATTTTGGTCATTTTCCATTATCTATGATAAACAATTATTCTATTACAAAGCTTACATTAAACTCCAATACTCGAATTACATGAATTACTAAGATCTCTAATTTTTAATATGTTACCACTAGTTCATTCTCAATCAAGTGTAATTCCACCATACATTTATATTTTTATGATAAAATAAATACTTATTAAATATTATTTCATTCACATCATTGAAATGTTGTATAAGACTCTTGAAATTTTTATTAAGTAATTCAAAAAATAAGACATCATTGGACATCAACTCTGAGATTTAATTTTACCCATACTGATTGATCTAATTCTTTAGTAACTACCATTCCCAATGTTTATTACCCTATTTAAAAACTAAATTGTATTTATGTTAAGTGATATTATTTGTGTCTTGCAATACTTTGAAATTTATTAAGTAATATTTCTGGTGTATTGTAATGAGATGATGAATGATTCCAAGGATCAGTGAGCTAAGAATTGATATTATAAAAAAATTTAGTATATTAATATCATGTAGATCTAGTTTTTTGGATTAGTTGAATAAATATGAAATGGAATCTGGGATTCAAAACCCGATACTATGGTTGATCCCAAAATGAGGGTTTTACGCTATGCATGACCTAAAAATTGTCAAGATTATACAACTTTGTGACGTAGTCATTGGCAGTGTGTTTAATTAAATAAATAATTAATGTTATTTATTTTTTTGAAAACACCGATGTCCTAAAATTCCCTATATATAATACATTATAACAATTATAATGGTTTAACTTATTAAACCCAGTAATAATTTAGATGAACACTGACATCCATCATTGGTGGATCGAGATCGAAGCACGGTTATTGATCAGATCAAGCTGGATCAATAGGTAAGGAATATAGTGGG
The DNA here is from genome assembly GCA_963277665.1 of Viscum album. Taxonomy (NCBI): domain Eukaryota; kingdom Viridiplantae; phylum Streptophyta; class Magnoliopsida; order Santalales; family Viscaceae; genus Viscum; species Viscum album. The sequence continues at coordinate 1,491,028,313 of OY728155.1, read as the reverse complement.
ATCCCCACTACACTGGAGAATGTGTTCTTGTAACGACCCTAAATTTTATCATTGATGTTTACCATAGTATAATAATTCCATATAGTATAATTCACATATATTAACATATAGAACACAATACAAACCTTATAGAATATGAATTAATATAATAAGATGTATTTTTAGAAGTTAAGAAACCTATACCAATGGAATAGTAACATAAACTTTGGAATAGTAATGTGACCCTTATGAATTTTAAACTGACCAACTGAAAAGTAACCTCACCCATTTAAGTATAAATAAAATATAGATATCTTATAAATGAAAATATGACATAGTTATATAAAGGTACAAGTAAATAAACATTTTTGAAATGATAAATAAAGTGTCTGTTTTTAGTAAGTCATACATTTTTAATTAAGAATGTATAATTATTTGAAAAAATTATTCCCATAAAATTTATTCATAAATTAATATTTTTTTTCTTATTAATATAATATAATTTTATATAGACTTAATAAATTTTTCAAAGTGTTATAAAATCTGTTATAATTTTAAAATAGTTATTTTCTATATAAATGATGATTTTAATTAAAATTAAATATCAAATATTTAGAAAATTGTATTCATAAAAATTATTTCACTTTTGAATTCTAAATGATGAGAAATGGTTATGGTGAATTTTTTGGTTTTTTTAAGTAAATGAAAATTTTTTGAATAGTTAAATACGCTAATTAATGATATATATACATTATAAGTTAAATACAATATTACATGATTCATTGATGATTTATGAACCATAATATTGAACTCCAATAAAATATTTTACTATTTCTATTGATAATGTTAAAACTATTCTTATTCTAGAGCCAAATATTAAACTATTGAATAAAATAATGAGAAACCACCCCTCTCCTACCCTATTAAGATCACATCTCACAACCCCTTATCGTCATACCTTAAAATCCTTGAATCATCTGAAATTTTTACCCAATACTATTCCAAATCTCCTCCCCCATGTCTATGATCTCATGGTCTTATAAAAGGTAATGGCTATTTTCCCTATGGAGGTTCTTGAGCCTGATAATTTAAGAGGTAAAATCCACTTTCATTTCTTTTAATTTCATTTCATGTTCTTTTCTTCTCTTATTCTCTCCTCACCTCACCATATCCATGTTTAATGATAAATATAGTATCATAAATAAAAAATAATTTTATTATTTTATTTTAAAAATTCATCAACAAACCCCTTCTCCTCTCCCTTTTATTCTAAAAATTAAAACAACACCCATTATAAATCGATTTAAAACCATCCTGGATGATGCGCATTAATTTTCTTTTACCAGCATCATGTCTGGTGATGGACACCTATCGTAGGGTGGGGCGAAACAATTATTTCCTAAGTTAAAATGTAGTAATGTGGTTGACCTAGGATATCTCCCGAAGAGGAGTTCACACAAAACAAGATGTCACTTTAAAACGAGGGTAAAAAATATTGTGTTCTTGAAATGAAATTTGAAATTTAAATGATTGAAAAATAATGATATTAAAAAAGGTGATTAAGTCGGGGTCAGTATCCTAATTTTAATGATATCCTTGTTCAATTGAATTCAAAACTCTTCTTCTTTGTTGATTAAAGTGAGTGTTCACAATCGGTTCCTCTCACTTCCTTAGTGAAATTATTATTGTGAGAGAAAAACATACTAAGATCTTGGTTTGGTCAACTCTCCTTCCATGTGAAAAATAGGTGTATTGAATATCCTTAATTGAAATGGGAAATAACCGATCGGGTTTTATTTATCCCAAACAATCAAGAACCTTCACTACACCTTTTACACGTACTGACGATCGTCGAGTACTTCACCACTAATTCCTGTTTTATTCCATCGTAAATAAACCAGAAATTAGTAGAGGGAGATTATGATTATTTTACCAAGGAAAAAATCAATAACATAATTATTATTCAAGAACGATCGCAATTTATTATAAAATCCTCTATAAGAAATTGAAAACAACTTTGAAGAAGAAAGAAATTTATTCAATTGCATCCAAGAACTCAGGCATTACAATGTAGAAAACCAACCCTTCCCCAATCACTCCAAATGTTTACCCCACCATGGTAAGGGTAATGGAGTTGAATGGAGAAGAAGAATGCATTAAAATACTATGAAAAAGAAAATAAATGAAAGAGAATGCTGAAAAGTTCTCCTTCTTGGTGTCCCAGAAGGAATTGGGTGGAGAATGGGATGATTTGAGAGGGTGGAGCTCTCCTCCTTTTATAGCCAGAATGATTCCCCCGAATGTTGATGCTTTTTAGTCTCAATAAATGACATTTTCACGCATTGATCCCTTCTTAAATGTTGTTCATAATTCCCGTCGCCGTGTCCCCTCAAAATCGTAGCGGATTTGGACAATATTCCTAGGGTTATGACCGTTTTACTATGAGAATTTATTCTATCCAGTCATACTCTCCAAAACGAAATCCTCCAGATTATGGTGATTTAATGACCCAATAAACGGCCACTTCACTCGGTTGTTCCTTCATAAAAGATGATCCTAATCTCCTTTCCCGTCCACCCACCGACTTTCACAATATTTGGGCACACCATGGATGATTTATGGATCCAACACGAAAACTAGGCAGAACTGCAAACATTTTTCTTTCGCCCACTTGTGAGCTTTGTTTGAGATTTCTTATGGCCGATTTAGCTTCTAGTCCGAAAATAGTAAATGAATCCCTGGAAGATTTGAATCTGGAAAATAAATAATTTTTCAATTTGGATCAGTGTAGATAATGTTATGGACAAACTACAGAAATAATTTAAAAATGTTAAAAATCCAAAATGGCCAATTTTTACTATTCAGCTCAAAATAACACCAATATCATAAAAATGAAACAATTCATCTGATAGGAACACTTTTTTGGGTTTAAAACAATGATACATAATATATATTAATTGAAAATATTTGCTCTATCAATTCCACCACACATAGCACTTGGACTCCTGGATAAATAAAAATCAAATCAAATCCAATCCAAAACACATATCAATGAGATCTATGAAATCAATTCAAAGAAACAAAAATATATCATGCCTCATCAAAAACAATTATTTCAAACTCTCAATTTCAGATTTTAATATATTTCTACTTCATTTCTTATCACATGCACACAAAACACCTACCTCACATGAATTTTCTCTCATCTCACAAATGTAAAGGCTCAACAAGGCTTTTCTCATCCAAACTCACACAGGATTCTCCATAGGTTTGATAAATTCTTACTTCTCCACCGGATGTGATTCAAGGACATGTGTTTCTCATGAGTACTTTTCAGGGTTGTTCTGTGGCTTCCGGTTGGTAGGATTTAGATGTTAAAAGTTCTGAGGCCAAAAAAGGAAGGCTTGGCTCTTATTGAAGAAAAATTGCAAGATTCAAATTTTCACTCAAATATGGTTTCCTTCACTTCCCCTTTGATGAAAATAGGCTCCATCATCATTCAACCAGCTCAGAAAAAAACATTTCAATCTTTTCAAACATGATTTTTTTAATGCTCCAAATAGGCACAACATTCTTTTTACATTGGAAGATCTAGAAAGGCACAACTTCTCTTGTCATTAAAGCTCCATAAAAGGCATAGCTTTCAACAGAATAATTTTTCGGCATCACACACATATCTTACATAATTTATTTTCCACCAAAAGTAAAACAAAATGAGGTAGTACACCATCTTCTCCCACACTTAAGTTCAACTATATCATGAAATTTTACTTCAAGAGGAGGCTGGATAGGGAAAATTGGCTTTTAATGTGGCTAACCTAACAGGCAATTCATGGCTACTAGGGGTTAAAATGAAGCATAAATGTAAAGGTTGGACATAATGAAAAGGATCATCTTGAAAAGGGGGCATCAAACCAAATAAATTCCTTAATCATTTAAAACACACATACCCCAACACTCATGTTTTGAAAGAAATAAATCAAATTCTGGCTAAATCAAGCATGGTCTGGTTCTCTCCAGAAATGAGGTGAATGAAAAGAATACGACAAAAATGGTTCAGAAGCCTCACAGGAAAGTTATTTCAAAGATACAGACAGTGAAATATGGCATGAGATTCAAAAATCAGTGTACTTTTCATGAAATTCCAAAAAACTTGAACATGAAACAAATTCAGTTCAGTATTCATTTAAGCTCAGTTTCGTGAAATAGAATGGTTCACTCATTGAAATGGGTTTCAAAAATGGTATTGATAATATTTTCAGCGCAAAAGTTTCATAAACACACCAAAAATTGAAATATAAACACACAAAAATTTTAAAACACACATTTTTTTTAATTTTTTTATTTTTTGAAAACAAACATCAAATGAAAATCCAATACTACAAAGTTTTACTCCCCCACACATAACTGATGCAGTGTCCTCGATGCATTCAAGTGGATTTAACATGTAAGTAGATTTATGATTGAATCACAACAGCATGAAAATGTGAAGGAGAGGTACAACCTGATGGATCTTATTGATAAATAGTTTGGAGGAGTGTGATCTCCTCCACTGGATCTGATGGAAGGCTCCCAAGTAATTTCTTCAACCTATGTCCATTCACAGTGAATGGATCCTGCTCTCCATCCTTCATAATCTGCACAGCACAAAAAGTATATACATGAGTAACTATAAATTGACCTTCCCATCTGGAACGAAGTTTACCTAGCATTAGCTTGAGTCTTGAGCTGAATAATAACACTTTTTCTCTAGTAGAGAAGTCTTTTGGTTGGATCAGCTTGTCATGGGCCACTCTTGTTCTTTATTTGTAAATCATTAAATTTTCAAATTATTCCCTTCTTACTTAATCCAGCTCTTGAAACATTAATCTTCTCTTTTTCCCAGCACTTTCAAGGTCCAAATTCATTTTTCTCACATCCCAAAACTCCTTATGCTCCAATTCCATAGGTAGGTGGCAGCTATTCCCATAAATCAGCCTATATGGACTCATTCTAATCGGGGTTTTGTAGGCTGTCCATTAATCCCATACGGTATCATCCATCCTTTGGCTCCAATCCTTCCTATTTGGATTAACGGTCTTTTCCAAAATTCCCTTGATTTCCCTGTTTGAAACATCAGCTTGCCCGTTAGTCTGTGGATGATATGGAGTTGATGTTTTATGATGCACCCCATACTTCTTCAGCAATGTCTCCATTCTCAAATTGCGGAAGTGAGTCCCTTGATCACTGGTGATTTCTCTGGGAACTCCAAACCTACAAAATATGTTAGACCTAAAAAAATCACAATCAACTTTAACATCGTCAGTTCTGGTTGCTTTTTCTTCCACCCATTTGGAAACATAATCCACTGCAAGAAAGATATAATAATTTCCAAATGAAATCAGGAAAGGTCCCATAAAATGTATCCCCCAAACTTCAAAAATGTCACAAAAATTCAATGTCATTTGGGGAATTTATTGTCTCTTTGAAATATTTCCTGAAAACTGACATTTTTTACATATTTTTCAAAATTCATGAGCATCTTTAAAAATGGTGGGCCAATAAATTCCAGATTCTAAAACCTTCCATGCTAACCTATGAGGTCCAAAGTGGCATCCAAAAGCTATAGTGTGACAAAAATAAAAGACAGATTTAACTTCACTTTCAGGTAAACATCTTCTAATAACTTGATCATTGAAAATCATCCAAAGGAATGGATCATCCCAAATGTAATATCTAGATTTAGATTTTAGTTTTTGAATTTGTTGAGAATTGAAATGAGATGGGACATGAAATGTTACCAGAAAATTGACTATGTCAGTATACCAAGGCACTTCCCCTTCAATCAAGTACAACTGCTCTCCTAGAATTTGATCATTTAGTGGGTCTCTTTCTGGAATTTCAATTTCAGCAGTGTTTTGCAGTCTACTTAAGTGATCAGCCACATGGTTCTCAGATCCATTTTATCCTTGATTTCTATATTTAATTCCTGCACCAGTATCATCCATCTCACTAACCTTAGTTTATCATCAGCTTTCTTCATCAAGTACCTCAAAGCTGCATGATCAGAAAACACAGTGATTTTAGTTCCAAGAAGACATGATCTAAATATTTCTAAAGTAAAAAAAAATTCAATGAACTCTTTTTACGTGGTTGTATAATTGAATTGGGCTGCATATAATGTACTTGAGGCATATGAAATGACTTGTGGTATGCCCTCAATTCGCTGAGAAAGGACTGCTCCAACTTCTTGGTTAGAGGCATCACAATGTAGTTCAAATGGTTCTTCCCAATTTGGAGGCTGCATCATGGGTGGTGAAATCAATCTCTTCTTCAACTCATAAAAGGATTCCCTGCATGCACCATTGAAATCAAAATCAGCATCTTTCAAATGTAATCTAGAGAGAGAGATAAATCCTACTGAAATCTTTGATAAACCTCCTGTAGAATCCTGCATGTCCTAAAAATGATCTAACATGTTTCACACAAGTAGGGTAAGATAATGAATTTATCACTTCAATTCTTGAATTATCCACTTCAATTCCATTTTGGGAAATGACATGACCAAGCACAATTCCTCTTTGAACCATGAAATCACACTTTTAAAAATTTAAAACAAGATTTTTTTCAATGAAGGTTTTCAAAACGTTTTCCAGATTTTTCAAAAAATGATCAAAAGAATCTCTAAAATCTGTGAAATCATCTAAGAAAACTTCCAATCAATATTCAATGTGATCAGAAAATATACTCACCATGCACCTCTGAAATGTACCTGGAGAATTACATAATCCAAATGGCATTCTTTTATATGTAAAAGTACCAAAAGGGCATGTAAATGTCATCTTCTCATGATACTCGGGAGCAATGGGTACCTGGAAGTAACCGGAAAATCCATCCAAAAAGAAATAATGAGTTCTCCCTGCCAATCTTTCTAACATCTAGTCAATGAAGGGGATGGGGAAATGATCTTTTTGAGTGACCTGGTTCAATTTCCTAAAATCAATGCACACTCTCCAGCTGTTTTAAATTCTCATAGGGATTAACTCATTATTTTCATTCCTCATAGTGGTCAGGCCAGTTTTTTTGGAACGACATGAATAGGGCTGACCCACTGCGAATCTGAAATGGGATAGATGATCCTTGCTTCCAAGAGCATCTCGATCTCCTTCTACACAACCTCCATCATGGTGGGATTCTGTCTCCTTTGGGGCTGTCTATCAGGTTTGGAATCTCCCTCAACAAAAATTCTATGTGAGCATATTTTTGGGTTAATTCCTGGGATATCACCTAAGCTCCATCCTATTTCCTCAACATTCTCTCTCAAAAGCTCAATCAATGATTTTTATTGGGTTTTGGAAATATTATTATCAATTATCACTGGTAGTTTCTCTCCCCCACTAAGGTATACATATTTCAAATCAGTGGGGAGTGGTTTGAGTTCTAGATTAGGGGGATGCTCAAGGGATGAGACTAAATTGATGTTTTCCACTTCCAAATTTTGGACCTCCTCTTCCTCCCACATGAAGTCATAATCTCCAACATCTTCAGCATCCACACGTTCAATGATATTTCCAAGGGAAGAAGTCTCTCCTAAGTCTAAGAATTCATAGATCATACCTAATTCTTCAATTGGTTCTACACTAAATTCATGGGAAAGGGAAAAGAGGGAGTGATCATCTGATGGATGCCTAATGGATTCAAAAATATTGAAGTGGACCGTGCTCTCTCCAAACTCCATGGTGAGTGTCCCCTCGTGGACATTGATGATGGTTTTGGATGTCTTCATGAATGGTCTCCCCAAAATGATGGGTGAATGTGACGGGCTCCTATCTTCTTCCATATTGAGCACATAGATGTCAGTTGGGAATAATAGATCTTTGTCTTTCACAAGGACATCCTATAAAACTCTTGTAGGAAAAACTGTGGATCTGTTTGCAAGCTGGACCACCACTCTTGTGGTCTTCAATTCTCCCATCTGCAAAAAAGTATATACCAAGTGAGGCAATACATTAATTAAAGCACCTAAATCACACAAAGAAGTAGTGAAATTTAATGAACCAATGGTTCATGGAATGGAAAACGTCCCTGGATCTTGACATTTTGTTGGAATCTGCGGCGTGATAAGGGCTGAGACACTTCTTCCCAAGATGATTCTTTCATTCCAATGAAGCCTTCTCTTTTTGGTGCAAATATCTTTCAAAAATTTTGCATACCATGAAATTTTTTAAACATCTTCAAGTAGGGGGATATTGATTTCCACTTTCTGGAAGGTGTCCATAATTTCTTTTTGATGTGCTTCTTCATGCAATTTCTTTGATTCGATCATCCTTGTTGGAAATGGTGGGGGTAATTATTTCTTATCCCTTTTTTTTATTTACATTGGTTTTTCTTGTGTCTTATTCTGTGGCCTATACTTCTCCTAATCCTCTTTCTTTTCATATTCTTGGTGGATTCTCACAAGACTTTTTGAATCATTCTCTCTCAGAATACGTGGTATTCTTTCAGGTTCAGGGTTGGATGGAGGTGGGATTTCTTTTCCACTTCTTGTTATGATTGCACTAACATTCTCTTTAGGATTTGGCACTATTTGGGATAGAAGCTTCCCTGGATTCTTGGACATTATTTCAACAAGACATCCCACTGTGTCTGCTAGCTTTTCAACCTTATCTTCTAGGCCCTCATACATGGATTGTAGCTATTCCACAGAAGGTTGTGTGCTGGTGGATGGTTGTTCATTTGTCTTTCTTTTGAATGGTGGTGGATAAAAATATTGTTGTTGTTGTAAGGGCTATTTATAAGATTGTTGGAATGGAGGGGGGTTCTGGTATTTCTTCTGGTGGTAAGGAGGTTGACTGGGGTGCTGGTTAAATGGTCTCATCTGGTTTTGTTGGTTCCCATATCCTTTTTGGGCTTGCAATTGATTTTGTCGGAATTGTCTTGGTCGAAAGGTCGCATCACAGTATTCTGTCCCCTGTATCTCAGGGCACTCGTCACTATAATGAGTGGAAGAATAACATAAACCACATACCTGAGCTGAAGCTTTTTGTCCATTTTCCTATGTTACAGCCATTTGACAGACTAACCTTACAAGTTCATCAACTTTGGTTTCAATCAATGTAGATGAATCAGATGTTTTTACCTCGTGTATCCCCCTAGTTCCCATTCCTCTTAGTCCAAATTGTTTTGAGTTTTGAGCAATCTTCTCAATTGGTATTCTCATATCTGCAGGAGACTTGTCAATCAGGGACCCCCCTGATGAGGCATCAATAATATTTCGATCATTATCCATAAGTCCTTTGTAGAAGAACACAAGGAATTGGTGTTCCTCCATTTCTTGATGTGGGCAGCTGGAACATAGCTTCTTGAAGCACTCCCAGTACTCGTAGAGGGTTTCTCTAGTTGATTGTCGTATGATGTAAATCTCCTTCTTGATGGCAGTGCTCCTCGATTTAGGAATGAATCTTTGCATGAAACGTCTTTTTAGGTCTTCCCAATCACTGATCTCCCCTGGTTTCAGGTTTTACAACCATTCTTTAGCTGTTCCTTTAAGTGAGAAGGGGAATTCCCTCCACTGAAATTGTTCTCCGGGTGCTCCTCTTGGCCTAAAGCTTGAGAAAGTGTATCTGAATTCTTGCATGTGCCGATTTGGATCTTCTCCTACAAGAACATGAAACTTTGGATGCACATGAATCATATTGACACGTAATTCAAAATCATTTGGTCCAGTGGGTGAAATTAGTTGGTTATTTTTAATGGAAAATTGTGGTGCACATATATCACGCAGGGTTTGGTTGGGATTTCTAGCCATGATTTCAGGTTTAGAGTGAACACTAAAAGTTTCACTTGAATCTGAGAGATCTATTTCTTCAAATATTTCTGGTAGAATTCTTTTTCTTAGATGGGTTAATGTTCTTTCAATTTCAAGATCAAATTCAATTAATGGTTCTTTTGAGGTGCGAGTCATTCAATTTTGTTTTTTTTGTTGTTGCACTGCCTCCCCGGCAAAGGCGACAAGTTTGCCGCACGCCTGTCATAGGGTGTGGAAAAACAATTATTTACTAAGTTAAAATGTAGTAATGTGGTTGAACTAGGATGTCTCCCGAATAGGAGTGCACAAAAAACAATATGTCACTTTAAAACGAGGGAAAAAATGTTGTGTTCTTGAAATGAAATTTGTAATTAAAATGATTGAAAAACTATGATATTAAAAAGGGTGGTTAAGTCGGGGTCGATTTCCTAATTTTAATGCTATCCTTGTTCAATTTAATTCAAACCTCTTCTTCTTTGTTGATTAAAGTGAGTTTCCGCAATTGTTTCCTCTCACTTCCTTGGTGAAATTATTATTGTGAGAGAAAGCCTTACCAAGATCTTGGTTTGGTAAACTCTCCTTCCATGTGTAAAATAGTTGTATTGAATATCCTTAATTGAAATGGGCAATACCCGATCGAGTTTTCTTATCCCAAAAAATCAAGAACTTTCACTACATCTTTTACACGTACTGACGATCATCGAGTACTTCACCACTAATTCTTAGTTTATTCCATTATATATGAACCAGAAAATAGTGGTGGGATATTATGATTATTTTACCAAGGAAAAAATTAATAATGGAATTAATATTCAAGAACGATCTCACTTGATTATAAAATCTGCTATATGAAATTGAAAAAAACTTTGATAAAAGAATGAAATTTATTCAATTACATCCAAGAACTCAAGAATTAAAATATAGAAAACCAACCCTTCCCCAATCACTACAAATGTTTACCCCACCATGGTAAGGATAATCGAGTTGAATGGTGAAGAATAAGGCATTAAAATACTATGAAAAAGAAAATAAATGAAAGAGAAAACTGAAAAGTTCCCGTTCTTGGTGTCCCAGAAGGAATGGGGTGGAGAATGAGATGATTTGAGAGGGTGGAGCTCTCCTCCTTTTATAGCCAGAATGTTTCCCCCGAATGTTGACGCGTTGAGCACTTCTTTAATGTTGTTCATAATTACCTTGCCCATGTCTCCTCAAACTCTCAGCAGATTTGGACATGTATTCTTAGAGTTATGACCGTTTTACTATGACCATTTATTCTGTCCAGTCAGACTCTCCAAAATGAAATCCTCCAGATTAGGGTGATTTAATGACCCCATAAATGGCCACTTCACTCGGTGACTCCTTCATAACAGATTCTAACAAACTCCTTGTGCATCCACCCACCTAGTTTCACAATATTTGGGCACCCCATGGATGAGTTATGGATCCAACACCAAAACTAGGCAGAACTGCAAACAGTTTTCTTTCTCCCAATTGTGAGATTCTTTTGAGATTTTATATGGCCGATTCAGCTTTTAGTCCAAAAATAGTAAATGAAGACCTGGAAGATTAGAATCTGGAAAAGAAAGAAGTTTTCAATTTGGATCAATTTAGATAATGTTATGGCCAAACTACAGAAATAATTTAAAACTTTTAAAAATCCAAAATGGCCAATTTTTACTATTCAGATCAAAATAACAACATTATCATAAAAATGAAACAATTCATCTGAGAGGAACACTTTCGTGGTTTTAAAAAAATGATATTCAATATAAATTAATTTAAAATATTTTCTATATCATTTTGTCATAAAACTATTATAATGGTTGAAAAAGATTTCAAAACATATTTTATAACTTTTTTGAGGTTCTGTAACGGACATAAGTACATAATATTAAATAATAACATAAAACTATTTTTTGATGATCGAAAAAACCGCAAAATTAATCTAAATGATTATCATTAAGGTTATATCTAATGATTATACATCATACCATATAATTAAATGATATATAATACCATTTAATATTATATAATTTCATCAATAACATATAATATCAATTCTGTAAAATTATCCTCATCATACATGAACCTAACAACATGTATACAAGTGAACTGGTCATGAAAACCAAGGAAACGAACACTCAGAGAAAATGAAATTAAACTCTATAACTAATTATATTATTCATAAATTAACATAATAAATTTCTAATAAATTAAATAAATATTTAATAGGTTCTATATTTATTATTTATTGAATCTAATTTTATTATACCATATATTAAAGTTAACAAAGCATTCACACAGAAGGTAAGGGGATTCTCAAACCCAATTTACCTTCTTTAGGTTATTCCTCATTCATTCCAAATTTCAGTTTTGATGTTATTTTAATATTCTTAAATTATAATCTTACTATCCATACATTTACATTTCTAGGATATACATGCTTCTAATATCATTTTATGACAAAATCATAATTTTAAAAAAGAAAACTTCTTTCGAAAAAGACATGTTTAACTTCTCTTGAGATTTTTTCTTATTCACTAAAGATTAATGATATTTATTCCACATATGTTATAACATTTTTATTTTGGGAACCGAAGGATTTATTCATGAATTTGTGCTTTATGATATTCTTAGAAAACCCATTTCCCTTCCATGGGTTATTTTATGTCCACGAATGTTATACATTCCACATGGCATGCATGATAATGTAATTGTTATTATGTGATAGGTGAGCCTAGAATTATATAGTTTCCAATGGATTGGTTAATGTGTTGTATATCAAGATATAATGAGAAATATGTCTGAAATTTATTCTTTATTTTTACACAATGATGGTGATATTATGATTATACAGACATTATATCTTTGAAGATGATTCTCTATTTGTTCACAATTTTGGGAGGTTGTTGACTAATAAGACATGATATTTAATATTTATGCATTCACACATTCCTTGACATTATTTAATGTTTTCTACATTATCATGATGATGATATTATTATTTTTTCATTATGATGATGATCTTTATAACCCCATGTTATATTTATTCATGTTCTTATATATCATATTACTTGGATTTTAGCTCAACCATTTATTTAATTTATATCTTATAGTGAATATATGTAATATGAGAATACGAGGGCCAACATGAAATTAGAGAACAAAGAATTAAATTAATTTTCATGTTCTATAATGTAAATATTATAAATGGTCCTAATTTTCCGAAGACACTAAACCATAAAATCCTTGTTTTGTAACATTGTAATATTGTTTATCATTAAAATTATGTGGTGTTAATGTAATAAAATGCAAGGTCTCTATAGTTGGTATCAGATAACATCTTAGATAATTTTTTAAATAGGATTATATAACATTAGTGAAAACCTTAAGTATGAGACTAAGTATATAAAATAACAAATGAAGCTTTGTTTAATAAAAATTTAAATATAGTGTTCCCACTTGATATTCCTTTAACGTTAATTTCAAAAAAGAATAAATTATATTTCATGAATTATTGAGTAATGTTTTTTTTAAATCATTTCAACTTTTGAAAATGGTCGGAGCCAGCAGAATCTAGGTCAGCAGTCCCTGCGAGGGTCAATGTGGTGATTTCAATAATGACATCCACAATGCCTTGTGATGCGGAGTTCTAAATTTCATTGAGATTCTTACTGACTTATCTCAAGCAATTGAAATTTCCTAAATAATGTGGAATATCCACCTTTACTGAATAGCCATAAACTAGCTATCAGTTCATTTATATAGCAATAACCACCGATGTTTAGTGGATCTTTTGATCCATTAGTCATGGAAGAGTGAATCAACTCAATGAAGAATATCTTCTCTGTACATTATTATTCTAAAATGGAGTAGGTGAATCTATCCATTTATCTTCTAGATGGAGAGGACAACTAATGGTGGGAATTTATTAGGAAAACTGAACCAAAGTGAAAAATTTAATGTATAGAGTGGGTAGACATTAAGATAATTTTTCTTAACAAGTATTTACCTAGAACACTTCTTAGAAATATAGAGAGATAATTCATATATATAAAGAAAAGGTAAGGTGAATCTATCACATCTATGAATAAATGTTCACAAGTCCTATTACGTACACAATTGGTTTGGTTACCAACAATGATAGAGAAATAGATAGATTCAATAGTGTTTTAAAACCACACCTTCAAAATGCTATATAAATTAAATACATTGGGATTTAAGAATAGGTATTTTGATGGTATATAAAAGTGGATATGATGTTTTGATAATGGTATCATGGATATGGTTATAAGAAATAAAATGTAGAGTTTATATTTGGTGTATCGAAAGAAATATTTGGAAAGATAACTCGACCACTCACATGTCAAAAATATAAGAAGAAGAATCATGGGAATTACCTCAAATGAATAGGGAAATGATTAAAATATGTGATAGAAGTCCACCAAACTCATGAATGTTGAGGATACATGAGTAAGAAGGATAATTATGTAGATTAAAGGAGAAAAACACCCATGGTTCAATGCATAAACTATAGGGAGAAAGGGTATTATGCATGTCAGTGGACTAAACCTCGAGTCATAGAGGTTAATCATCATCAACGACCAAAAAATCCAATGGAGAAATGGAATTTTTATTACAACGCTACATTGGAGGTTAAAACCCAACAATTATGTTGTTACAGTTATGTTTCACATTCATTCAATAATATTGAATGTTTTATTTGATTCATGTTCTACGAATCCATTCATATCTTTCAATTTTAGTAGAACTATTTAAACACCTCCTCAATATATGATGATTTAGTTATATATGAGAACTAAAAATTTTAAAATTATTGTATCCAATGTATATAAATCCTCACTAGTAATTTGTTTGTGGACTTAACCTCCCTACAAATATTTTCTTACTTCCATAGGTGGAGTTTGATGATATATTGGTCATGGATTGGAATTCTTTATACAATGTCAACATCATCATATGGGAAAGGGAGATCACTCATTTCATCCTGAAATATCCTCCAATTATATAAAACTATAATTACAATGATTAATCTCCTTTATAATCATCATATTATGTTTGGATATTATTTCCTTATGAGTAATAATATCTAACTTAAATGATTGAGGAAAAGGAGAGAATATTTCTTGAAGACATTATCGTTATGATGGACTACACTGATGTTTTCCCCAAAAAATTGACTGGTGTTCCTCATGACTAAGAGGTTGAGTTATCAATTGTACTTATTTATATATCTCTCTCTATATCAAATAAACCTTATATAATTTCCACCATAGAGTTGGAAGAACTAAAAAACCAGTTACATGAGAATCATGACAAGGGTTTTATACACCTCAGTGCTTCCCCATGGGATGCATGAGTCCTCTTAATCAAGAAGAAGTAAGGATCAATGTGCATCATCATTTATTATCGCGAGATCAAAAAAATCATGATAAAGAACAAGTATCTTATTTTTTAGAAAGATGAATTATTCAATAAATTATGTTGGGAAATTATTTCTGTAAGGTAGATCTTTAGTCGGGATATCACCAATTAAACATGAGGATGGAAGATATTACCAACACATCCTTTTGAACAAGGTATGGACACTATGGGTCCGTAATGATGCCTTTTGTAGTAAATAATTCTGTAGAAATATTTATAGTATTAACGAATATATTCTTTATATATTACCTTGACAAATTCATGGTAGTCCGTATTAATGATATGCTAATATAATACAAGAGAAAGAGGACATGAATAGAATTTGAATATTGTGCTAATGGAATTTAAAAGGGACAAAAATTATGAAATGTACAGTAAATTTGGGTTTTGGATGGAGGAAGTATCACTCTTGGGGAATGTTACCATGTGAAAATGAATATTTGTTGACCCTTCCATGATAAAGGTGATCGAATATTATCATAGGCCAACATCTATAATGGAGATCCATAGTTTCCTTCATATAAGTATGTATTACTATATATATGTGCATAACTTCTCATGATTGTAAAATCCACTGACCAAGCTTACACTTAAAGGATAACAGTTTTTCTTGCATGTGAATGTTATGACTACTTCATAGAGTTGAAAAAGACTCTTATCACGACACTAATACTCACACTTCCAATAACTGGCAACTCTTTCTTGTATATTGTGATGATTTAAAAATGGTTTTTGGATTTTCAGTAATGAAAAATGATAAACTAATAGCATACGCCTTAAGGTAGTAGAAACTTCATGAGAAAAACAATCCCACACATGATCTTTAAATAGTAGCTGTGATCATTGCATTCAAAATATGGTGGCCCCATCTCTATATAAAGAAGTGTGAAATATATACAAATATTAAGAGCCTAATATATATATATTCACATAGAAGGATATTAATATTCACCCTCAAATATGGTAATATGTCATTATGGATTATGACTACACAATCCAATACCATTCTAGTAATGAAAATAAGTTGGTGGATACACTAAGAATAAATAATCCTACAACATCACCAGTGTTAAGAATTGAGAAGGATCCAAACATCTTATATTTTAAAATGATGGACACAGTTATCATTAAGGAAGTAACATCATCAATATTTTTATAAATTATTTCTCATCAATACCTCATGGAGAAAATAAAATACGCTGAATGAAATAAGGGAGAAATTCAGACTAATGTGAAATCCATGTGAAAGTGGAAATATTCAGAGTTCCAAATTGATGAGGAAGGAGTTGTAACATTTTGTTTATGAATATTTGAACCATCCAATCTAGAGATTAAGAGAGTTGTTTTGAGTGACTAACATAGTTTAACTTTATCTATTCACCTTGGGAGCACAATGATGTATCGATATATCTAAGAGAACTATTGGTGGGACAATATTTAGAAGTAGATCGGTGAGTATACATCACAGAGATTACTATGTATCTAAGTGAAGCTTGAAAGAAAAATTCTAAATGGATAATGAAGCCATTAAATATACTATCCTGGTAATGTGAAAATATCACAGATGACTCTATCTCATGACATTCAAAGAAATTAATTGGAAACAATGTGGTATGTACTATTATGGATCATCAAATAAATATATCTCACATTATCACAATTTTAGAGGACTTATGACATTATAATCTTTCGTAGATATACCTAAGAGAAGTGGTGAGATATCATGGAGTTCCATTATCAATTTAATTTTATCAAGATAGTTTATTTACATCCAAGATATAGAAAAGTATTTAACATCTTTTAAACACTGATCTATCATTTAGTACATCTTATCATCCTCAAACCAATGGACAATCACACTTGAATACATGTTGAGAGAACTTTTTATATACATTAAAGGAGGATGGGACCTACATATGTCTCTTGTTGAGTTCTCCTACAATAATAGTTTCTAATCAATCATCCAAATGGTTCCATTTGAATAAATTTATGGGCAAAGATGTAGAACACCGTCATTTTGGGATGGAGTTAGTGAACATAAGCTTCTAGGACCTAAAATGTTCAATGAAATGGGAGAGAATATGATAACCATTTAGTAGCACGTCAAGTTAGCCCAGTGGTGACTGAACATATATGCACACATTCTTGAAAATGATATAGATTTTAGGGTTGGTGACATGTTATTCCTCTATGTATGTCTGTGGAAGTGGATCATGAGTTTTGGGAAGAAATGAAAGTTAAGTCATAGGAGCGTCGACCATTCAATATTCTTAATGGATTAAGAGTTGGGACCATTTGAAAAGAACATTCACTAATCATTTCACAAGTTCTTGATGTATTCCATGTATACCTAGTGAGGAAGTGCATAGAATATCCCTCACATGTACTAAATCTAGATGTGGTATATTGGGAAAATGATCTTTGTTACGAGGAGAACCCGATAAAGAACATAGACCAATGAGATAATGTTCTACACATCAAAACTACTCACCATGTCAAAGTATATGGATGAACCATGTGTCTGAAGAGGAGACATGGGAGCTGATGGAAGTGATGAAGGATAAGTCTCCTTACCTATTTTAATCATAGAATGTAAAACAAATTTTTGATGGTGAAATTTCATATGGGGGGAATTAAATTAATCAAAATTTTATCAATGAATTTTTCCTTCATATAATTATTCCATATATTATAATTCGAATAAAATAACAAAGATAACACAATAATAACATTATAAATTATGAATTAATTAAATAATAGGTATTTCTAGAAGCTAAAGAACCTATACTAATGGGATAGTGGCACAACCATTAGGATATAATGGTGACACATATGAATAGTAAACTAGCCAATTAAATAGTAACATCACCCATAAAATTATAAATAAAATTTGAGAATCTTTAAATGAAAACATGATATAATTATATAATGGTAAATGTAAATAAATGTTCTAGAAATGATAAATTATGTGTTGGTATCTTTTTGAAAGTCAGAAATATTTAAATAATACATTATAATAATTTTAAAAAAAGGTATTTTCATAAAATGTATTATTAAATTAATATTTTCCTTCTGTATGATTATGAGATAATGTATGAGTACTTAATTAATTTTCAAAGTGTTGTAATATCAATTATAATTTAAAAATTTGGATTTTTCAAGTAAATGATGATATTAATTAAAAATTAAATTTCTCATTTTTAAAAAATTATTTTCATAAAATGGAGTTCATTTTTGAATCCTATAAATTTAAAATTTGTTGGGGTTAGATTTTGGGATTTTTCTAAAATACCTAATTTTTTGTGAATAGTGAAATATGTTAATTTTCGGTATATATACATTATACGTTAAATACAATATTCTTTGAGTCATCGATGATGTAAGAATCATAATCGCAAACACTCATTCATTTTTTAAATATATTTTTTGATAAGTTTTAAACTATTTCTAGTCATGATCGATGATAAAAAACTAATGTATAAAATAATTAGAAAACACCCATCTCCTTCCCTATATAGACCATGCCTCACCGAATCTTATCCTCACACCTTACAAGACTTTATAATTTTAAAATTTCATCCCAATAGTCTTCTATATACGCTCCCCTATCTCTAGGAGTTATTTGTGTCATAAATGTACCAAACCCTTTTTTCTAAAGTGGTTCTCCTGGAGGAGAATTCATAAGGTAAAAAGATTTTTCATTTCTATTACTTTATTTTTAATTTCATTTCATTTATTATTCTCTCCCAACCAACCCATATCCATGTTTCATGATAAATATATTGTCTTACATATTTTTGCATTTTAAGGTGTTAATGGAATAATACATCATTAATACCCATATCCTCTCCCTTTTATTCTAAAAAATATAACATCATTCGTGATGTGTTGATTTACTACCATCATGGATTTTGAGTTTTCATTTTCATTTAATACCTTCAAGGCAGGTCATAAAAGAATTATAATGGTTAAAAATTAATTTCTAATGTATGTTATAATTTTTTTATTTTTTTAGAACAAACAAATATATATAATATGAAATAACAAAATGATACTACTTTGTGATGATCGATAAAATACCAAATTAATATAAATGATAATAATTAATGTTTTATCTAATTATTCGTATTCACACAATATAACCATATGATATATAAGATTATATAATATTCATTATGTTCATTACTAACATATAATCTCAATTCTATAAAATTATCATCATCTTACATGAACTCTCATACATGTATATAAGTGAGACGATCATGAAAACCATGAAAAATAATACTCTCAATGGATGAAATTAAACTATATAACTAATCATAATGGCCATAATTGAACTTAATAAATCTATAAAAAATAAAATAAATATAAATGTGGTTCTTTATTTATTATATAATGAATATAATTTGATTTTATATGATATTAAATTGAAGAAAGAATTCAGATATATGGTAAGGGGATTCTCGAACCCAATTTCTTTTCATTGGGTTATTCCCCTTTCATTCCAGATTTTAGTATAGATATTCTATTAATATTCCTAAAATATAATTTATATATCATTTCATTCTCATTTCCATGATATAAATTCTTCCTAATAGATTTAATGACAAATGAAAAGTTTCTTTCCAAAACAATTCTTCTATCAAAGACGCATGTTTTACTTCTCTTTAGATTGTATTTTCTTCACTAATGTGCCTGATTTTTTTATAAATGTTCATTGATATTATTAATAATAAAGAAACAATTTTACTATATAATCATTATTTTATGGAAAAAATTCTGTATTTTGGTGTCTATAGTGATTTTTATGTGTTTTTTAACCAAAATAACAAATAATGAGTTATAAGAATGAAAATGAAGAAATACAAGGATTGTAATTTTTAAATACATGACATGTAACTTTTCCGAGAAATGGATCTTCCATCATGAGTACATGCCCATGTTTCTTATTAGAGATAAAATTACATGTAATTCAATTTCAAATGCATTGTATTACCTTTCATGAGTGGTTGGTGTCTAAAATATATTGTACACACCAAGTGGGGAAGCGTTGCATGCCGTGTATTATACCAATTGACTGTATATGCATTGAAAGTCATTGGGTAGCACGGTAGATCACATACTAGTGGAGAAACTAAGAAAACTCATGTTGACCTGAATAAACATCATGTACTTTCGAGTACATGTTGTGTAGTCAACAAAACATTAAATATGATATAAGCCCTGCATGTTTGAGGTGGAAAATTCATGGTTAAGTGTTTGTGTTCTACTATTCCAATCTTCCCTGAATCAAAAATTTTAATTTCTCATTCTCATTTTCAATTCTATTCAGTGTAATTCACTTTCCCCCATCTTTTTCCCACTCATATCCATAGTATATATTGAGTTTTTTTCTCAATCCACACATCATGAGCATGGTCACAAGGGAGTAATCTCCTTGTGTTGGGTTGGTAATAAATTATCAGTTTGTTGTGATTTAAATTTTCATGTTATGTTTTTATTATGATCTTTTTTCAATAATTCCATTAATTAATTAAATTCCAAAATCATATTTGGTGTCGAATGAGACCAAGAATGAAACCAATGGGGAAAAAAATAAATTGCAATGATAAAACTCCTGATTATTGGGTGAGATTTTTTACATTGTTAATGGGGTAATGTAATAATGTGAATCTAAATATTCAATTACCTGATCAAGGAATTAACATTTTGATACATAATTACCTATTATCGGTCCAAGAAATGGTAATATAATTGAATCCACTGGTTAAAAAAATTATTTTATTATTTTAATACTAAGGAATTTCTATTATAATGAACATTAATTGAAATGAAACTCTCACATGCATGTATTATCATTTCACTGTACTTTATTCTATTTTTATTTATTATTTTTTGAAAATTATTTCACTATTTAATTTTCATTCCCTTAAAAAATATTTTTTTTGGATAATTGACTTTATTTTTATCGAATCACACTGAATCATTGTTTCTCCATTTTCTCCATAGGATCAACCAAATCAGCCACTAACTACCTAGTTACTCAAATTAGAAGAGATCAAACAAATACATCCAATTTGTTGCACCTTGGGATGGGAGCAGTAAAATTATGTCACTTTTTCTTGGGAAATGTGGAATGAAATTGTGAATGTTTGAGTTAGGGTTGGCTTACCCAGAGTTTTCATTTTTTTTTCTTAAGTCTTTTTTTTGGACCCTCAACGACATTTTATTATATATTTTTATTCGATGGGGATTGGTACGATCTATTTTGACAGGATTTTTAAATATATATTCCAGTATTTTCATACTCATACTTAGAAGAATATTATCTGTATATGGATAATGGGTTTCAATTAATGGAAGACCCGTGTACATTCTTCACCCTATATATCTTTATTCTCTTTAAAGACCATCTTTGGGTAAAACCGATTGAATTCTATCTATGATGGAAGCCGTTACCAAACGTCATTTGGACCAAATCAAAAGCATAAGATGACTTTCTATTTTGGTTGAAAACATTCATAGATATTCACACATATAGATAATACGGTTGAGCTTGAGGCTAGGTGTTAAAATTCACTTTTAACAACGGAGACATGTTTGGAAGTGGTCCCCACTTTTCATTCATTAGAAATTTCTAAAGAGGATTTTAAAAATTTAAAAATTGAATCTGGGACCATGTCATACCATGTTAAAAATGAATCTAATCAATTTTTTATTTCTAAACCCGCAGTTGATCCATTAGTTTCTTTTGAGTATTCCTACCATTATTTTCATGTTTTTAGCATATCAAAGTAGGAATCTCTGGAGACGGAGGACATATGAGATAAAAAGAGTAAAAATTACACCTTACAAATCTAATGGACATGGAGAATGGATAATACATGAAACCTCATAGACCACCTAAATGTCAAGAAAATTGGATACCAGATGAGGTCACCAAACACATGTGGTGGTTCACACTGCGGAAGCCACACCCACCTTCAGATTACAGGAAATTAACCTAAATAAATGTTGATCCAAAGACTTATAAAAAATGATCTTTCTAGGAGGCAACCCAGTAACTCTATTATTATTTTTATTCTTTTTTTAATAAACAGATGGTGTGTACTTCTCCTTCACATTCCGTTTACTTCCTTTTTCTTCGGGCCTCTTCATTAATAAGAGAAAAATGATCATACATGTTGTTTGTATGTAAATACTTGACATGTGGTTTTATAATTAGTGTGTATTATTATATATATTCTTGTATAATTTAATATTTGTTTTGTTTATAAATTGGATTGTAGCCTATGCTAATTGAATATCTTCAAGAGGGTATCTAATCCATCTCCTTTTGAAATCACTCAACAACTGCCTTCGATATAGTATTTTTTATTTTTGAACCCATGTTTTATTTATATTACATGTGATATTTTTGCATTGTAAATGAAACCATTTCCAAAAAAAAGTAAACCCATTAAAGGGATGAATTGGAATTAATAGTCAAAGCCCATGGGTCAAAAGACTCGGTTTCAAGTCCAGCAAACCAGTTGAGTTCCATGTGTTTCACATAAATAAAACAAAACAGTGTGTATTTCGTTAAATTTCATGTGAGTCACCTTTGAATTAAAAAATTGAATCATTTTAATAAATATGTAATCTACTGAGATTAATGTGTGTTGATTGACAGATTCGCCCCATAGGATTCAAATAACTTAGGTTCTAACTTGGCAAATCTCCCAACCTCATTCAAATGTTTCAAAAATTATAACCACACATTTGTGCGTTCTTATTTTCCATATGTCGAAATAAACCTATAATTTAAATATTAAATTTTTATAAAAAAAGTGTATTACTACAACCACTACTCCAGCAGTTGAGGGCTTGCGTTAAGAGAATCCAGTCGCTAGTTCGAATCAAACCCATAGAACTGGACTAAAGGTTGTAATTAACTTTTACAAATTTTAGAAAAGACGACATGTATTTCTAGGATACACTATGTGGTTAGGTTTATTTTGATTTTTTCATCTAAATTTAAATAATACTTTATTGTTAATTTTTTAACAGTTAAAATAATAATAACAACCCACACACCATATAGAAAATCACACATGCCATATATCCCTGTTATAAAAGACAGGATCCCTAACTGGACTGAACCCTTGTCGAACACCCCCCAAATGTTTTCTTCTTCCGAGGCATTCCACTTTGGCCTCTTTACCTCTATCCTTCAAATATATCATTATCCTTTGATTCCGGTTACATATTGATCCTAATTACAATTGTCTATCAAGTTAGTCCCTTCTACACCCCTTATTTCAACGTTTTACAATGCTTTTGGGTGATTTTGGGAATGTGATTCCCATTCTTCCAAACCCACAGTTCTTCGGATTAATGAAGAACAACATATGGTGTACACGATGTACACAACCAATGTCACCCACATCACGCATTTGAACAATACATGGAATTTATGTTTGGTACACCTTGTGTAGAGTGCCTCTTCTAATCCTTAGGGAAGAAACTCTGTTTGGTACCCAAAATAGAAATAGTTACCATGTTCCACACATATTTTGTATGTTTGGTACAAGACATGTTCACTACACAAAATGATGAACTCATATCAAGGGTGTAAAATAATTTTATTTCATGTTCTCACACATGTTGTGTATTACTTGCACATGGAATGCCCTTTTTTGGATTCCCCCTATGGGCCGATTCAATGTCATGTCCCCTACATGGCCAGAACCACATGTTCTTACACATGACATGTACTCCTTCCACACATCATGTTCTACTTAGGCCTCTGAAAATGTGAACTCTGTGTGTGTCACCTAAATACATGGATTTTAAAACAAATCTCAACCAACACCATGTATTCTAGATCCACATGTCGTGTAGTTTTTTTGTGTTTTTTTTACTTTTCTTATTTATTTATTATTTTATTTTATTTTATTAATTTCTTGTTCATTACAATTTAGGTTATGGAGGATAGCGATCATGCTAGTGAGAAGTGGCCTACACTCAGTTGTAATGTATAGTGACCCTGCCAGATCTGATTAAGAAGTTCGACGTCACCTTTAGTGACTGATCCTCCAGTTTCGTAGCAACCATCCTTGAAAATGTTTCCTCCTCTCTTACTGGCACCCACACCTAAGAAATTTTCCAGTCCATCAGACACCAAGACACCATCAGTGATAGTTATGGATATTCCTGCTGCCATGACCACACCCTCTCGAGTTGTCGTGGGCTCCAACACAGTAGATCCTCCCATAGCTATGGTGTCATTGAGCATTATTGTGGTTCCATGGATCAGAAATAGGTATTAATGGATGGATTGTTGGGCCATAATCTATATTAATTGGGCCTCCAACTTCTACCCGAACATTCCCCTATACCCGATCCTCACTATTCAGTAGAGCTACATCAGATCAACGTTCTAGCCATGCATTTCAATCTTCATTTCACTGTTGGACCAGATGCCAACACCACTAATACCACCAGAGATATAAAATTCAATCCTACCACCTATAGTAGGGACTCAATACCTCTATCTTCCACTATAGCTGATCCTACTATACCAGATCAATCAGTTTCAGATAATTCTTCCTCTAAGATGAATCTGTAGATGTTTTTTCACATTTATTTCATTATATATATCTCCCATGAGAGTTATTCTCTTTATTTGGTTGTTTATGTGCATGTAGAATTATTTTTTCATTTCATTTATAGTCACATGTATTATAGGCAGTTATGGGACTCATGGTTTCTAGTTCATTCCACTTTTTCAATCTCGTAATGAGAAGAGTATTATTTTTGTTTTTATTATACATCATTTTCATTAGATTACTTGTTTCATTACTACACCTCTACCTATCCCACTTGTTTTCCCCTTCTCGTTATCCCACTTGTGTTTCCTTGTATCCTATTTTCTTTGTTAGTATTTATATTTGAGGACCATGATCCATATTATGTGTGGGGTTGATTCTCTTAATACACTGGTCTTTTCAATTTAACTAATCTAACAAACATCATTAAAATATGAAATATTTTAAAATGTAAAATTCTTTGATTAATTATTATAATAATTTTTAATGAAAAAAATGGGAATTTTAAATTTTACATGCTTATTATAATTTTAAAGTATTTATATATTTTTTCTGATATATCTTTCTTTTAAATTTAATTTATTTTCTATTTACATTAATTATAATAATAATTTCTTTCATGTCATAACCTGATTGATCCATTGTTATCCTCATTCAAGATAGGTATGATAAGACCATTGAAATATTGTTTCTTATACCCTCTTTCTATTGAGATTTATAGGATATATATAACTACTAGAACTTGCAAATATTTATTTTCAAAAAATACAGATTCCGAATCACTTTTAAATGATTGAGTCATTTGATTGATATTTTCAGCCCCTATGAACTTATGACATACCCTATATTTGACCATCATAAAACCCTAAGAATCAACAAACATCCTTGATAATAATCCACATTTCAATCCTATTTATCATTTCTACCATAATTATTTTATAAATTTTCATTATTATTCATTTATGATTATAAAATAGAGTTTAGATATTCATGTCATATTTTGGTGAGAGACCATGAATTTATGTGTGGGGGTGAGTGCCTTTTTTTGTTTAGTGGTAAGGGTCTCAAAAACACTATCCATTGTATTCCAATTTGTCCATTTTAAAAAATTCACAAAAATAGGGTTCCAAATACATTCATTTCATTTATTACAGATCTATGAACCCATTTTGGCAAAGGAATATCTTGTTGATGATAAACAATGATATTTATTGTTGGGGATTCATTTTCATTGATAATTGCTTCTAAATATCATGATTTATTATATAATAATTCAGACCTCTTTTTCAATCCCCCAAGATTATTTTCTTCACATCATAACCTACCCACCCTTAGATTCATAATCATTTGAACCTTTTTGAAAGACCTCAATATTTTTATGCCTTGATTTCTTTGTGGATAATGAGAATACATGCAATAATATGGATATAGTTCATATACATGATATTGAGCATATCTCTAATTAAATGATCTTGAGTGATGATTGTGTTATTTTTTATCGATTTAAATCAAGAGGTGGCATGTTTAGTTATGGAAAGTTTAAATTTTGAATAAAAGAGGATTAAAGTCTATAAATTAATTATAAAAAATCCATGACTAGAATATCACTGAAATTAAAATATTTTTAGTTGATTTTAAAATCTTATGTTATGGCTATTGTATTTATAAGTATAATTAGTTGAATATATCTATTTATAGAGTTTGGAATCTATTAGTTATATTTTAATATATTTTTTTGGGAATGTAAATGACCAAGTGTAGGGCAGTTATATGTGCCAGATTTGTTTATACATGTTCATTTATATTATTGATGATAAAGACACATTTTCATCAGATACACATTATTTTATGGAAAAAATTCTTTATTTCATTGTTCATACTGATTTTCATGTGTTTTCTAACCAATTTCACTAATCAAGAGTTATTATAATCAAAATGAATATATACACAAAGTGTACTTTATAAAAACATGTTGTCTACCTTTTCCCATGCATGGATGAGTCGGCCCGAGTACACACCCATATAGAGGACCAAATAGAACACGTATTGTACTTCATGTTAACATGCCATGAATTCCCATTAAGAATAATTTGGTGGATGTAAGAGACTGTACATCCATGTGGGGCGGCTCTACATTCCATGTATTTCACTGGCCAACCAACGATGTGTAGAATGTCATTGGAAATCATGGTAGTTCACCTAATGATGATGAATCTGAGAAAAGTCAAGTTGACCTAACTACATGCCGTATACTTAAGTGTATATTCCATGTAGTAAAAAATGTAAAAATAAGGGGGCATCCATCCATGTTTGTGGTTGGACATTCTGGTTGAGGTCTTTCCGCTCTATCATTATAATCTCCCCAGACCCAAAATTTGATTTTTCCACTCAAATTTTCAATTAGCTTTGGTATAATTTTGTTTCCCCCTTCATTTTCCCTCTCGTACCCATGGTAGGGATTGAATTTCTTCTCAATCCTCAATCCATTACCATGGTCATAAGAGAGAAATATCCATGTGTTGGGGTTGTAATAAATTTTCAATTTCTTGTGATTTAAATTATAATGTCATCTTTTTATTATCATATTTATTTTATAATTCCTTTAATGAATTCAATTCCAAAATCACTATTGGAGTCCTATCGTACCAAGTACAACCCCAATGGATAAAACTAAAGGAATTGCAATGATCGTCCCCATGACAACCGGGTGAGAATGATGCCACTGTTGGATGGGGTAATATATTAACGTGTATATAAATATTCAATTATTGATTCATGGAATTGGAATTATGATACATGATCATAAGTTATCGAACCAATAAACAACTATATAATTGAATCCCCATTGTAAAAAATATATTTTAATTTTAATACTAAGGAATGAGTATAATAATTAACCCTAATTTATTTGAAACACTGAAACACTAGTATTCTATTTCTTCAATAATTTATCATTTTTTAATTTTTTGTATATTTTTTCACTATTTCATTTTTGTTTCATTCAATAAATTTTGTCTGGATAGTCGGCTAAAACTCCACCGACTCTCACTAAATGATCTTTTATCCATTTTCCATGTGGGATCGACCTTGAATGACACTAACTACCAAGTTAGTCTGATCAGAAGGTAAAAATAAAATACTTCCAATTTTCCTCACCATACAATAAGAGTAGTCATTCACTCAAGATATATGATTCTTATACCAATTATATTTTTCCCTTGTCCTTTTTGAAAGACAATGTTTATTCATGAATGTATGATTTAATATATTCTCATTAAACCCATTTACATTACGTGGGTTATTTCTTATCCAATATTGTTATACGTTATATGTGGCATGCAAGATGAAGTAAATGTTATAATGTGATGGGTGAAGTTAGAATTATATTGCACTCCAATAAATTGGGTAAGGTGATGTATCTCATGAGATAATGTGAAATATTCTGCAAAATAGTGCTATATTTTTTACAATGATGATTATGTTTGTATTATAAAAATATGTTAAGAAAGACCCTAATTCTAGCTTGGTTTATAACTTTGTCAAGTAATTGACCACCATTACAAGATGTTTCATTTTTATGAATTTCCACATTACATGACTTTACCTAATTCTTCTTATCGTCATTATGATTATGTTACTACACATGTGTTATTATTATGAGGATTTATCTTACCCCGTGTTATGTGGATTCATGTTCATATCTATCCGCTTAGTGGGATTTTAGTTCACCTCATTCATTGATGTATATCCTCATGAGAATAGTTATACTGTGGAGATCATGAGGGATAATAAAAAACTAATTATGAAGTAATTAAATAAATTTTTATGTTTTATTATGTAAAGATATTGTATGGTTCTAATTTCCCACATTAAACCCTTCTATCCTAGTTTTGTAACACTATTATATTATTTATCTTTAATATGATGTTATAGTAATGTAAGAAAATGTAGGGTATCTATATTTCATCAGTAATGATTCATCAAAATTGAGTTAGGTATCGAAAATTATGGATTTCTCCATTTCAAATAAATGTTTGAGCCATGATTTTATCTTCTTTTGAACCAGGATCATTGTTCGTCACAATATCCCTACATTTTATTGATAATATTGAACTAGTATAATTCATTCCATGTAGAAAATGTAATCGACAATGGTAATCCCATAAAAATTCTCATTTTCCAAGAAAAGATGGACAATAAAAGATTCAATTTGTATATATGCTTTTCTCCCTATGTTCCTTGTGATATTCACCATTGTCATATGGGGTTGTGTTTCAACTTTATAATGTAGTTTTGAGCTTGATCGAACCCTATAAGCCAAACAAAATTTCTGTTAAATGAACATATTTTAAAATCAAGGGTGTATTTTTATGTATTAAATGTTGTGGGTGATTCTCCTTGGATCCAAGATCCTGAGTGGTGATGTTATCAAGCGACATATGTAACTGGGTAGCGTGAGAGCTTTGGGTGAATGAGTGGAATGAGATTTTTTAAAACCAGTAGGATGAAATCAACAAGATAAGGTAGATATAACATTTTTAAGTAATATTTGAGAATTATTTTATTTATTGATACCAAATAAATAATTAGTGAGAATTTCTTATAATTTCTTCATAAAACCATAGAACACTCCATGTAGTTTGGAAGAACACACATCAAGTAACTCTATTTCCACAAAATATAAGGTTTTTATATGTATTAAATATCACATAGTATTTAGGTTGACCTACATGTTGTGTGACCCTTATTTGGAGGCCAATATATGTGACAACTACACACGCCAAAGGCCTGGTGTGTATGGACATGTCGTGTACCAGAGTACGTGGGTGTGGGAATGAATTCACATGCATTGGTTAAGATGCATGACCAGGACCAAAGGAGTTAATAAACATTGTATACCCCATAGGTCACATCATGTATAGAGATGTATAATTAGGATTCATGCTTGAAGAAAATGTGGTCAGGTAGTGGAGTGGGGCCATACATCATTCGGAACCCATACACATCATGTTCCCCTTGATGAATATTCTAAATCTTGTATCTCATTCATTTTGAAATTAATTTTGGCTCTAAAGTATCATTTTATAAATTTTTAATGTAGAATGTTATGGTGGAAATTTTAGAGGGTCTTGATATATAATTTTAATTTTTAATAATGTTATTCTCATTCAGAATATTCTTAATGATGGTAGTGATCGGGTGGGATCATCATATAGATATTGGGGCTAGAAATCCCCTCTTACACCAAGGTGTGGGTTTTTATTCTATCAGATATATTTTTTGGTTAGTAATCCCCTATATTAATAGGTTATTGTTTCCCTGTGATATCAAATAATTTTATCAGTTTGTACTCCCCTCTCAAACCAATGTGCGGGTTCCTAAGGCTATTATAAGGATATCAAGGTTAGTACTCCCCTATCACACCAGGGCATGAGTTCCACATTTTTTTAGGTGGGGTCAGTAATCCTCTTACTGCATTGTATGCGTTCTCTACCTATATAATGGTACTCCCCCATCTTTAAGCTCTGATTTGGTACAATTCATCTATTTTATATGTGTTCTCCCTCAAATATATAGAGTAATTACATGGTATGGGTCTCCCCTCTCATATTATGGTGAGGTTTGGTTTCATGCTAGGTATCGTTGATAGAATTATGGAGTTGTAGGCTTACCCATAGAATTTACCAGGGTTTGAAGATAGAGATCCCCTTCCCCTCTTGTTTTGGTTTATTTATGAGTCTATATATGTGTATATTATGGGTTTTCTACCTCTTTCCTTACGTTGAGATGACTATTTTTGTATATCATTATCTCTCCCTTTTGGTTTCGAGGTGTCCAACTATGTATGTATATACTCTCCCCTCTATGGGTTTTTCTTACAGATGTTGTGTATTATGAAGATGAAAAGTAGATTGGTGGTGATTATGGTGCATCATAGTGATACCAGGGTGTAGTGACCATGTATTTTGGTTAGTCATGGAGATTGAGATCTAGGATCTCTCATATTTAATTTATCCAATTTTTTTGGGTTTGGGAATCATTTCTTGTATGGTGTGTATACATTCACCTTAAAAATTGGTTATATTCTATTGTACACTGATGCATTCCCTATAGTTTATTGCATTCATGGATTATCATAATATATTAAATTTTATAATTTATATTCCTCTACACTATTACATGAAGATGGTTTGGTGAATTCGTATGGGTACTTTAGGTAATGACCTCCCATTATAGTTATTCCTACTCTATTATTTTATTTAGACCCTAGCCTATGGAGGTGGATTTGGGGCATTAGTTGATTAGAATTATACTATTCAGGTGATCCCAGGTGAGGCGAATCATTATTGAGTGGTATCAAAGTAGTGCATTAATTGGGGTGGTGTTCAGATTCTTCCCCTTATAAATATTGGTTCGGAATTAGGGAAATAATTTCCAAATGCATCAACTGTGGATTTTAGTCTAGGGATCCCAATGTTGGTGTGGCATGCGACGTATCTATACACCAGGTCTCTCACTACAATCTTTTATACACATAATATTGTGGCATTGGTTTCAGGTTATAATGGTACATGCATCATATATGATTGAGTCCTTTGAATTTCCTCCTTGAGTCAGCTCTCCATATGTATATTCTCAATCATCCATGGTAAGTTATAATTACTTTCAAGGTACCTCTATAGAGACAGATAGCTAGGTTATCAATTCAGGATCATGAGGATGATTTAGCGGGTGTTAAAGACTCTTTATAGGGTCTATCCAAAAAATATTCCACTAGGTTGCAAGGTAGACCCAGCCCCGCCTATTGAGAAGAAGTTAGTACCAGCCGTTTTGGTTGAGGATGTGTTCAGGCTTAATTTAGTCTTTGAGTTCCAGCACTAGAGGCATCTAATGATCCATGGTGATCCAAATACACAAGGAGTGGATAATTTTTTAGATTATTTTATCTGAGTCACTATGTATATTTGGACCCTGATAGATGATGCTTTTGCACTGGTATCCAATCTTTTCTATTGAGCGGCTAGGTGTTTGAGGAGTTTGGTTATTTAGAATCATGATGACATTATGATATCTTGTTCTAACTTCTATTGCCTATTTCATTGGGATTGTTTCCCATATTTCTTTTACTCAGTTCAAATCTAAGAGCTTATTGAGTTGTAGTAGGGAAGTATAATCATATGTAGGTATATCATGAGGTTCACTGACTGTATGTGGTAATCCCTCCATATGGTATAATAAGTATTCTTATAATATTCGAAGTTCCAAAGGGGAATCTATAGAGAAATTTGAGCTAGTTTGGTCTAATTATTCCTTCCCACCTATTCTTGAGTGCTAGTGTGGGATTGGGTGACTAAGATCATCCTAGTAGAATGGAACTGAGTGGTTAGATATAGAAGTGGGAACCATGTATCAACATTGTCAAAAGTACGTAGTAAGCATCATGTATCAGTATATTAGAAGAGGAAGCATTCTCAACTGTGGAAACATGGGTATTGTCTTATAAATCATGTAAAATATACCTTTATCCATGATATGGGTGATGTTATGCTTGTTATGGGCATGGTCACATCGCTCATGATTGATTGAAACATTTCACTAAGACCAGAAGGTCGTGGATAAACCTCCATAGAATATGAATATCAATTATTATGCATCTCACATATTTGTTTAGGTAATCACTTCTGGTGGTAGTGATGGAAGAGGTATAGGACCATCTCTAGAGGGATGATTCATTGGTGGAGGGAGATGTTGTGACATCCTACCCCCAACACTACAAGGTCGCCCATATCAGGATTGAGGAGCTAGTAGTTTTGGTCTGGGGAAGTTTTGGGAAATTTCGGTATATAAATAGGATTCACATTAGATGATATGAGGTATAATATATGTTTATTATACATATCCCTTATTAAAAATAGATAAAGGCCTGATTCATTCTTTCATCTCCTTATTCCTAGTGCAATATATTGATCTATCATTTGATACATTATCCCAATAGCAATATATTTAGGTTTTCATCTGTATAAATTATTTAATATCACTCATCTACCATCATTTTGAGTTATTCATTGGTGAAGATAGTTTTGTGCGGGACCATTTTTTCATCACTATGGAGCATTATGACATAATCCTGGGTATAGATTTATTATGCATTATTTAATCCAAGATTGACTATCATCACAAACTGGTCAAATTCCATCAGACAGATGTGACAATATACAGTGTTAATTGAAAGAGATATATCATAGAATACATAGTGTGCCCTAAGTGTAAGAGGAAATATCCCATCACCCATAATTTGGAATTTTTAGTTCATAGATTAGTGGGATATTTGGGAATCTATATTCTTTTGGTAGTGCGTGAGTTTACATTTGTCTTCCTCAAGGATGTTTTAGGACTTCCTCGATGACAGTACTTGGAATTCTGCATTGGCATACACCGCATGACCATGATGATGTATTCAATGGAATATTAGATGTTGTCAAATATTATTCGAGAGATAAGGGGTGGTTGGAGTCCCTTTGAGAGAATAAAATTATCAGTCCCATTGTGTCCCTCTTTATAGATACATATTTTTGGGAAAAAGATAGATGGTACATTAATACTATATATATTGATAATCACGGCCTAACCATGAAATGATATGAAAATTATACCTTCCCAAGGTCTAATGGACACTTTGGTTAGTTATGAGGTGAAATTTGGTTCATGAAGATCTATCAAAGAAACATCTATAACCAGTTGAGTGTTTTTAGGCTGATATTCCAATATTGCCATTATGTTTCTACAAATAGCATGATTTCTTAGTGATTTATTTTTTTATGATGAATTTACCCACAAATTTATTATATTGGATTAAACATATCTTCAATCCACACTAGGACTAGTTTTTTTTATCTTTATGGATTACATACTCATTTATTCTATGTCAAAGTAGGAGAATGTAGACAATATAATGATGTTCCTCAACTTTGTTTGGGAGCACTAGCTTTATGATATGATCTTGAAGTTATAGATATAGATATGTGAGGTTCACTTTATCAGGAATGTTATTTTGGAGCATGGGTTTTCTATGGACATGATAAATATTGATGTAGTGATATCATTGTAACTACCAAAGAGTGTTTTGAAGGTGTGGAGTATTCTTTGCTTGGTAGGGTACTATAAGAGGTTTTTCGCAGACTTCTCTGGAATTTAATCCCCTTTGACCACCCTTACATGGAATGGGATGTTTTTTATTTTAATTTTGAAAAATTATAATCTTTTAACGGTTTTGGGATGATGCTGACTAGTTCTCTTATTTGGATACTATAGAAGGAGTTCATGGATTATTTAGTGTATTGTGATTCCTCTCTGGAAGGGTTCATGTTTATTTTGATGTAGTTGGGGTAATTGATCGCTTATGGGTCGACAAAGTTGAGAATACACGATCATCACTATGTGAATCATGGAATGGAGATAGAATCAAATTAAATCGTTGAATATGTGTAGGATCTATATTATGGGAAAGAACATTATTGTTCACTCAAGCCAATGGAACCTCAGGTTTATCATCACAAAGACAGATCTGAACCTACGACATATGCACTAGTCATATTTCCTACAAGACTGTGACTTTGGGATATTTTATAATCTACGATGGTGCAATATGGTGGAATATTCCTTTATTATGAAGTCTCTTTCTCGTTTGAAGGAGGACGCTTATGAGAATCCAGATTCTCTATAATTGTCCTTGTTAGAGGAGAGACATGCAAATTATCGTTAGCTGATAGTGTTAACTCCAATTATTCACCAGTTTGTATAATATGATTAGTTAGGATACATCATCTATGAGGTTACCTATTACTATATATATTTAGGATATTCATGAGATGGATTTTCTGAAACAGGGGAGTGCGTCAATGTTTTTTATGGATTGAAGATGGCTCTGGTTGTGATGCTAGTAGTGGTGCTGAGACATTTTAATACTTCTCATTTGTCTATAAATAATAATATATAAAGGGATTTTTTTTATCAATATTGGTGTTTTTGAATTAGTCAACGTTTTTACAAGTTCTTCTCTCATCTTCCCACATGTCTGATGGTGATGGTTGTGAACGAGGTTTCATCCGGTCTGATTTAGCCTCTTGGGATCTCAGAGTTGAAAGGGGATGTAATATCCCTAGAAATTTTTAGAGTGCTATCATAGACAGTTTGATGCTGAAAAACTATATGGGTGATATTTGATTGAATTACAATGTCAGTACACAACCACTCAACTATGAAATATAGTTCATTGGAGATTCATGGAAATATGTACATGTAGGAGATCATCTGACTCCATGGGATACCCTGAATAACTATCTCTGATTGATGTTTGTATTATATAATGGTTATATATAGGTCTTCATGGGGCATTTGGGAACCATTTTTGGATTATTATGGAATTATAACCCCAAATAGATGGGAAGACTGAGCACACTATCCATGTGTTATAGGATATTATTAGAGATTGTGTTTTAGACATCGGCTAGAGATATGTGAATAACTTTTCATAGGTAGAATTTGTTTATAATAATATCTATCACTTTATTATTGTCATTGAACCTATTATGGAATTATATGGGAGACCCTAAAGGCTAACCTTGTTCTATAGTGAGATTGGAGAGGCATCTCTTGTTGGCCTAGAGATGGTGCAGATGATGATTGAGAAATTCCAGGTGACCTGTGAGAGAATGAGGATAGCCTAGTGCCAATAGAAATATTACAAAAATTAAAATTGTATGCCCTTAGAGTTTGGGAAGAAAGACCATTTTTCTTGTGATCCTCCTTATAATAATTATTTTTTAGATTTTTGTGGTGAATAAAGTTATCCTATTGGTTAATCAAGCGTTAGGGTATCTTATAGAGGGATGGTGAGGTTTTATATATCCTAGCCTTACAACCATAGTTGGGGAAGTTGCATGATGTCTTCCTTGTGCCATAACTAGTGAGATATGTTTATGAACCTACACACGTAATTGATAGGAGAAATCTCAATATTGAGGATGGGGCCATATTGGTAGATTGACTAGGGGATATCTAGGATCTCTATGGGAGGAAACGATATGGAAAACCATTCCATTGGTTTGTGTACCATAGAAGCACAGGAGCATGCAAGAGAACTCTTAAGAGTGGGAGAGCCACATGTAAGTTTGGTATCACCATTTTTTTCCATGTTCCTTTTAGGGATGAAAATAATTTAATAGGGTAATAGTGTAGTGATAAAATATTTTCATTTTATGTCCTTGAAATATATTATGAAATATTTTTAGCGTTAGGAACTGAGATAGAGATTGATTCTGAGTACTGTTGATCCCATAATTGATATTATATAAATATTAAATATAATAATATCATGTGTGCGTAGTTTTTAATGATTAATAGAATAAATCTCACGTAAATTCATGGATCAGAAATGTAATACCACAAATAATTATAGAACAAGGGTTTTACCCTATACATTACATGTGATTTTTTAACATTAGAAAACTAGTTGAGGTAGTTATTGGCAGTTCATTATATTAAAAATAAATAATTAAATTTATTTATTTTATTTTAAAACCCATGCACTAAAATAACTTATATATACCTCATTATAAAACCTCTCTACTTTTATATTATTAAAACCCATGATAAATTATAGGGCCTTTTATATAATTCCTGGTTGGTCGATATCAGAGGAAAATAGTTGGTCAGATTGAGGTGGATCAGTAGGCAAAAAATGTAATGGAATCCGCACATCAACAGAAAATAAATTCGTTACTAACTGTTGATCCAAATCAATGTGGGTCAAATAAATTTGGAATTTTTTTTTGTTTTTATTAAATGTTTTAACATGGATTTCATCCTATTTTGATCAGTGAAAATATTTCTTTGCATGAGTCAAATAGTATATTTATTAAATTGATCTAGTATAATTCTTCTCCTATTATATATATAGTCATCCTTTGTAATATTTTATCTATAGTAATTGTCCCAAAATTATTTTACAATGATATATTCATTTTTTATGTTCTTCATCTCCATCCATTATTCATGATCATCACTATTGGCCTATGGGGTCATAGTTTAACTTTTTAGGTGGTTCCAAGAATTATTGAAACACTTAATTCACAAAATATATGCATATGATAAATGGATATGAAAACCAATTATGGAAATGAATGAATTTAAGGTTTGAATGGATTATTTTTTGATACTAATCTATAGTGGTGATATAATCAAGTGTAAGATGGAAACAGGTAGTGTGTGGGATTTTTACAAACAAGTGGATCCCAATTTTTACTACAAGAGGGCCAAAGTTGATGAATGTTGGTAGATGTTACTAGTTTCATGTGTTATTTAGTAATGGTTTTATACTTCAATGTTATATTGAGAAGATAGATGAATTTTATAGAGTTTTTATGAAAAACTGCAGTACACACCATGTAATTCATAAGAACATATGGCATGTACCTCCTTTTCTATGAAGATTAGTTTTTTTAAAAGTTAAATATCAAATGTTGTGTAAGTGTTATTACCCACCTTGTGACCCGATCTATGTGTCCATGTTTAGTGCTAGATGCAGACCTCAAGGGACCCATTTGGATGGTAATGAAATATACTATAGTAAACATGCATAGGTGGGAATACACAGTCATGGGTTGAGATGCACAACCAGGACCCCAGGTGGTCATACACACCATATCTCCAGATAGAAACTACATGTACATATACATGGCTTCCTATGAAATTTTCAAGAACCTCAATGTGTTTTAGAGAATACGTGTGATATATTTTGTTTAAAACCAAATAATATAAATTATGGAGTTTGTATCCATATAAATAAGTGATGTGGTTATACATATATGTAATTTAATGAAATGAGTATGTTATTTTTAATTTGATAGATGGTTGTAAAAATTTTATGTTCAGCTATTACATCATAATATTTAAGAGATAGTTTGTATAGCTATGAAATGTTCTATAATGGGATGGAATCATTTTTTTAACCAGCATTAGTAACATGTTATGTTTAATATAAGTGAGAAGATAGTCTAGTTAATCATCAATATTAGTGTTCAAAAATAAACTCTAATTTTATTATTGTATATTCTTTGAGGAATTTAAAAATGTTGTATTCTATTTAGAATAAATTTATTTATTCATGGAATTATTCATAGTTATTTTTGGGTGATTTGGGATTTTTGAAAAGTCCTTGGTATCAACCCATGAGGCTTTGAGTTTATTTGATAAATTCTAGAATTCAGGTGATGGATTCTAAATTTGTCAAATGAAATTACCTTATAGGCATTTTGTATGATATTTGTATCTAGTGTAGAGGTGATAAATAAATTGAACAAGAAAATGTATTATGGAACATTCATAAGACAAATGAGTATTTCATAAGAGAATTGAGTTGGTCATATAATATTTGAGATCTACGTGATATAATTCATTTATGTATAATACATTCTAACCACATTAATATATTTTGGCCCACATAAGATAATTTTCAATATGTAAGATAATTTTCTGATCATAAGAGAATCAAAAAAGTGTATGAATATTGTCGTATATGATATTTTCTATTGTGAAATAATTTTTTTCAATATTTTAATTATTTGGAAGAAAAATAAATATTATTATATTGAAGTAGTTCGTTCAATATAAAAACATCATGTTACTTTTTAATTCCGTGATCTATGCCTGAGAAATAGATCATTGAAACAAGAGCAAAGAATATTAGAGTGGGGAAACATTTATGTGACATAATGTTAGATAAAATGATTTTATTGTTTTTTATAATTTAATGAAAATGTTTATAAGTCATCGATAAATTTTTTCCTTAGATTCTATATAATTTTGGACAAACTATGTTTGAGGAATTTAATTTTCAATCTATGATGGAAGATCGAAGGAAATGGAATGGAATGACGAGAATTTTTCATGTCTAAAATTATATGTGTGTTGATCTATTGTTGTTGTGTACAAAACTTATCATGAGGTCAATAATATTTTCATGGAAGATATCTCATTATGATGAAGAGTTTAATTCCAAGAAAAATGATATATATTATATTTTATAAACAGTCACAGAGATTGCAGATTTGATTTTTTTGGAGTTATTATGAGAATATGAATCCAAAGTTTCTATAAAAATATGAATTTGAATTTCACTATGATAGGAAAATAATTTGTATTTTTTAGGTGTTATGTTTCAAATGATTAATAATAGAGTTTTTATTAAAAAAATTTATGAAATCATGGGATTCATCTATAGTGATTAGTTGAATAAAAGGAGGTGATCGGGGGACTAATACCTATAGAAATTATCTATATTAAAATGATGAAATTATTTTCTAGTAATCTAGGTATAAAAAAGTAAGGCAATAGAAAAAAAATATTTCTAATTGAATATAGAAATTTGTAGAATAATATATCAGGTTGAAAAATATGAATATAATCTGAAATAGCTTATAGTGTAGTGGATGGAGAATCCAATATTGCATGAGCTAGTATAGATCATCACGATATCAAAGAAGAAGAGGATGAAAGAAGTTTTATTACAATTATAATATGTTTTCTTATGAAAATATGAATTGAATATGAAAATAATGTGGTAAAAATAATAATCTTCAAATATGTTAGGATCTTCATTCATTTACAAATATCAAACCAAATCGTGTAGTTTTAAAAATCTATGAAATTTTTTTAGATTGTGATATTTTCTGCAAAAGATCTACATAAAAAAGTTATGGGATGTTTTCTTGATGATTGATTTTTGATGAGGCTAATAAAATGTTAGTAATGATAATAAGAGGCTAGGAAATTATTGAGACTAAGAAAATTTCATTTAAACTAATGTATTAGAAGAGTGTCAAAGAAGAAATGACATTGAGGGTTGAAATCAATAGTTTTGATTATGTCTTCCTTAATGAGTATTATTTTGATTGATGTTATAAGGTAATGAAAGATACAATGTATATAAATGGTTGGATGTTATGGAACCTATTCGAATATGGGTATACAAGGAATGCATTGTTTGATGATATGAATCCAATGGGAATATCATTATTAAAAGATGAAGTTATAATAATTATTTTTCATACATGTGGGAAACTACATGAGTCCGTGAAGTATGATTTATTAGGATAAAAATTACATTCACCCCTTATAATTTATTAAAATATTATGATTATAAAAAAAATTCATTGAAAAAACAACTAATCATGATAAGTAGTAGGATTCTCGGGATGGGTTGAAACTTATAATAAAACATCAACCAACTAAGGTTATAGGAATAATTGGAAAATATTAGAAGGAAATTTTGTTATTGGTAAAGAAATATACCACACATGATCATATTACCAATACTTGGGTCTTCATTAATCCTAGGATCAAATCATATTTATTTAATGTTTACTTTTTATTAATCATTATTTTACTATACATTTTCCTTCAATGGAAAATTTAGTTCAAAGGTCCCAATTACACCACACTTAAAAAAATTTCTTGAGTGTTTCACTTTGTACTTACCTTTACTTAATGGATGTTGGTTGATATAATGGATATAATGCAATTATATTCTATATCATTGTCTTTATTATCTTCAAATTCATTGGATTACACATCCTCCTCTTCTTGGATTTTAAGTTTCTTCAAATATTTGAAATTTATCTCTTCCTTGATATTATTCATGACTATTGGGTCTTTCGTAATCTAATATGTAAAAATTATGTTTTATATTAAATCATTTAATAATCCATATTTATCTTCTAAAATGAAAACAATAAACATCAACACTGACAACAAATTTTCAAATCATCTTTTAGACAATGATTGAATCTTCCAAGATATATAATAATACTATGTTATTGTTGATGATTTAATTCACTATCATAAAGTAGTTATCTATAATTTTTATATCATTAATTATATATTCTTAAAACAAAATTCTCTATATATAAATATTTTCTTCCATTGATTTCATATTCCCCTCTAAAAATTATTCCACATTATCCCAAATTTCCATAGTAGTTCAAAGTATTTTCACATTCATATAGATATCATATAATAACGTTATAAGAGTTAAATTCATTAATCTTCCATCAAAATATAGGTCTCTTTAATAAGAAACCATCATGGGGGAATCATTTACCTTTATTGGAACACCTAGTGTTGCAACATCAATTACCTCTAGTCCATGTGAGGGTATATTGCATATCATTATATTATTTTGTTTAATCATAATTCATTGCAAAAATATAGGTATATCACTATCATTCCTTGTTTTAATATTTTTCGTCATAAAAAAAAGAGGTTTTCACAAATGGAATAATTGATTTTATACAAACGGAAGGTCTTAGGAATAATAAATACTGCTATGAAGAGTTTGAATTATTGTTATTATTCTAAAATTTCATTTAACATAAAAAGAACCTCTAAAACATATTATATTTTTAATCCCCTCAAGAATATTTCTCATCCTTACACATATTTATTTGTAATAAATGAATGTTCATGGAACATATAAACTTTATAATGTTAGGTTATAGTATGGGTACCTAATCCATTTTATATATACCTTCATCCCTTTACATAGATATTGAATGTATGATGAAAGTGAATACAAATGGGTTATATCAAGAAAATATAATTTTCATTCTCAACGCAAACATTATAAAATATTTGATTCACAAAGTTGTGTTTATTATATTTTTTTCAATAACTATTATGTCAATAAAAATTTGATGGATTAAATTCCATCCCAATATAGTAGTGTGAAAGAGATGAACATATGTGATGGGTAATAATGGATAATGTTATTATTCTCTTGAATAAATGGAGAAACATAATCATGTATCTGCTATTAAATAAGAGTGCTGTTTATCCATTCCTCGAGTTATGTTCTTGTGATTAAATGATAATTATTATCCATAATATTTAAAAGATGGTTGGAGGAACATAGTTATTTTTTTCAACTTCTAATAGCTTTTATTAAAATATATTTATAGATGGTCATGTAAAAAAAGAAATTGTTGAATTCCTGATAATCCATCTATGTAGTGTTTAGAATGTTTACTATTTAAATCAGCGAGACACTAGACTTATATGATGATTTGAAAATGTTGAGATGAAGGTAGAATAGAAAAGATTATAGGTGTCCCTAAATATTTTCTATTTTGAGTATGTTACATATTGAGGGGATTTGGAACTAGATAAATAGGTTACAAAATTATTATAATTATTTCCAAAATTAGTTGAAGTTCTTTTGATGTTTTTTTTGTAAATTGTAATTTTTGGGGGTTTATTTAATGAAGTTAATATGTCATTTGAAGTCTTCTATAATTCCTATGATTTAGCTGAAAAATTGGATAGGTATAATTTATTTTTGTATTCTAATGATATATTTTAATTATCCTTAATATATGTTGTATATAACACAATAAATTTATGTTTCTAAAATATATTGTGTATAAATATTAAAAAATTGTAATTTAAAATGACTTTGATGCTTCTTAATACATTTATGTCATGTTTATGAAATTCCAGTCTATATGAAAGCTATTTATAAATTCATGTATGATAATTCCAATACAGATAATGAATTGGGTCCATTATTAGTGATTTGTATGCTATGTAAGTGAATTGAGATATGTACTATATTTGAGTCTCATATAATATTTGAGGTTTTGTAAGATATTTGGGTTATTGAAGAGAATAATCTGATATGCATATTCATCCAATATATGATATTTATATGAAACAATATTATTTTCATATAAGATACCCAACTCTTCTAAGATATATTTGTTTTCCAAAAATCAAGAATTAAATAATTATGAAATTATAATTTATATAATATAAAATGATATAGGATCAGAACATTTAAGTCCAAAAAATCATGAAGCTTTTAAGAACTAGGATTCTTTCCTTGTATACTAATCTTCAAGATAATGGAAAATATATCAAAGCTTGGAAGAATTTATACAATATTTAATATGTTAAAATGAATTTTTATTCCATTAGAGAATAATTTTGATGTATTTTTGTTGATGATCAATCTATTCATCATATCTTAAATCATTTGTGAGTTTAGTTTTTTTTAGATAAAAAGAAGGTTTTTATCTATTGTCTTTTCTATTTATTGAACTAAAATTGATATTGTTCTCTTCTTATGGAAACTTTCATTCCACAAATAATATTTTTGTTTCATGCCCTATAGTGTAATTTATTTTTCATACAACCATGAAGATTAAGGTGTTGATTTTTAGTAATAATATTTTCATAATAATATATTGCGAATGATTTATAAGATAAATGAATATTTATTCAATATAGTTTGAAAAATATTTTGTAAGAAAAATAAAATGGATTCATAGTGTTACAATAGAGACAAGTAATTAATAACATGAGGACATTCCCTGATTGTAGATATTGGATAGAGTGAATAAAAATAGATGTTTCATGTGAATGAATTTTATTTCCATATATAATATCATTATAATATTTACTTTTATTAAT
The DNA here is from genome assembly GCA_963277665.1 of Viscum album. Classification (NCBI taxonomy): domain Eukaryota; kingdom Viridiplantae; phylum Streptophyta; class Magnoliopsida; order Santalales; family Viscaceae; genus Viscum; species Viscum album. The sequence goes on along the minus strand of OY728155.1, from coordinate 1,490,984,987 downwards.
GTATAGGAATTCCACCTAAATTAAATAGATTTTCATATAATGTGAGAAATGTAAATATATCAATTAATGTAGAGATACATAGCATTTGTGTTTCAGTAAAATAGAGGCTACCAAAACTATAATAAAAAGTTATCATCCATGTTTTTTAAGAGATATAGTAGAAAAGGGATCTGAGAAAACCAAATATCTCTATAAAGAAGAAGAATACGAAAGAGAAGTAGTATCATGTTTTATATTCGAAGAAATCAATAATCTAATACTGTATGGGCTATGAAAGACTATATCATAATTAAATATGATGTACTAATATTGATCCAATAAAGATCCTAGAATTTAATATGTTGATGAATAATACAAAAAAGTGGAGCATATGGAGAATAATTGGAACACATAAAATAGATATTCATTATGTGTTCCTAAACAAACCCAAGTATTAGGTGTTACCATTAGAAAAGATTATATAACTCAATTTTGAGTTATCTGAGATCTAATTAAATTTTATTTATGGGGTTTATTATTTATTTTTTGAGTTTGAGAATATAGAAAATAGTTTATTAGGAAGATAAAGGAAGATAAATAGTTAAAATAGATAGAGTTTCATTAGCAATTACCAAAGTCCATTTGGTTGTACAAGTCACTAACCATTTGAGAAATCATATCATTTATTATATATTTAGTAAAATCAAAGGATATATTATGATCTAAAATTGAAACACGAAGGAAAGATGAGAAGACCGGCTATATTGATGTCAATTTGAAGACATTGGGATGTATTATAGAGATCTATTCAATTGTATAATATTATAAGGTATTTAACCTATGTAGTAAGAGATTACACATGTGTAATATTGTTTGAAACAAGTTTCAGGAAGATCCTTATCCAATCCATTGAACTTTGACAACATGATTTATAATGGATTATTTATGAATCAAAATGATTCGAGATACAAACTATTTGATTTCTGGTGATAATGATAAACCTTATAAAAATATTTCATGCCACTTTTACTTTCATTAAATGCATTGTATGAGGTGTTTTGTACATGTTTAAAGAAAAAAATACCAACTTTTCCTAACAATAAATAGAGGATAAAAACCAATAGAGGTTAATGTTTTAGAAGGGGTATTTTGAATTTGATAAAAAAAGACTCCATCTGATTTACCCCCCCCCCCCACAACACCCTCAATTTTCTACACAAATATTAGGGAAAATTTAACTAGATCCAACCATTTTAAAATAGGGTATGAAATATAACTTTGGAAATAAATATAACTATAGGTCATTTATCTTAAAAATATTTTACCATTCTTCAATCATTTAAATTTATCTAAATCTATAATTTCTGACAATCTCAATCTCTTGGCTTGTTCAATCAAAAATCCAACTTCGATAAATTCATCTCTAGCCTCAGAATACAATTATCATTCAAAATATAAGAACTATCAATGCTTATATGAAATTATCTAGAATATTTTCTCTTCTACATTGAAAAAAACTGAACTTCTAGATTATATTGGTTAAACCTTATTTGTTTTTATTTCTTTAGATTCTACATAGAAACATATTAATAAATGTGCATTTTATATAACATTATTTCTAGTGATAAAATTGGTCTTATTCATTGAAATATTCCTTCATCAAATCCTAGTAAACTTTTTTACATCATTAAAACTACCAATCATGTTTGTCTCAAATAACATTAAAACTTCAAAAAAATATCATATAAAATCACAATATAATATTCATGATTTTTTATCTTTGGATTCAATCATAACATCACCAAAAAATTTATACATTTAATAAATGTTATATTTAATACATTAGAATCCATTAGAATCCTAACATTCCTAAGTGTTACTGCTCTCCCATTTTCGTGTTACCTTTACATCTTTGTTCCTCAAACATTTTAATCATGTGACCTCTGAATCTTAAAATTAATATAGAATAATCTATTGATATTATGTTGTTTTACTAATATTATATCATTATAATGTTTAAACTTTATCATTCATCATTTAATTATATCATATCCTAATTTGTTTTACCTCCAATATTCACCATATTTTGTTCACCGACACATCCAAAAACATAATCATTATAATTTACACCCTTCTAGAATTATACAGACTTAACACCACCAGATACCTTCTGGGCGTAGAGAAGGAGATATCTTCTATATTTCTATAATATTATATTTATTCATTCATTATGGAATCAACTAGAATTTAAATCATCTTATGAACTTCATCGTCACCACATATGAAAAAAATGATTCCCAACACTGTAATTCTAAACATCAGATGCGTCATCTTATGGATATATCTTGAGTTTTATTTTTCATTTTTTTATATTTATAAAAATAATAATAGGTTGTAAAAAAAATAAAACTACTATGGAAATGAGGAATCATTGGTAGTACCATTCTATTATATTGAAAGGTGTTAGGGTTGATGCCTCCTCTTCTACTCATCGACCCAGATCAATGACAACGAAAAGGCAGCATCAGAGATTCCCCATTTACCCAAGCCCCTATAATGTGACTCCCCCATCATCACCCATTTCACCTCCACTCTCTCTAATTCCACTCCCTATATCTCTACTATTTTCTTAGTGATTCCTCCTTTGTTTGTAGTGTTTTTGGGGGCCTAAAATGAGTGTCAAATTTTATAAAGCATCATTTAAAGGTATTTATTCTAATTTATTATAACATTATTTTTTTATTTGGTTTCTCCATTTTAGTTAGTTTTAAATATGTTATTTACGAAGTGTTTTATTTTGTTAGATATAGTTTGGAAATAATATTTATCATTATTGAATAAAATACTATTATTTAATTATGACTTTTGAGTAATGAATTTATAATTAATCTTTGTAATGGATTTATTAATATAATATGACTATTATTTATTATAGAATAGTAGTTTTTAAATATTAGTGACATAATTAATTATTAGTATTAACTAGGTGACGAATAAATATTAGTAAAATAAAGGCTTAATAATAATTAACTATTAAATTACTAATGAATAACTAATTCTAACATAATGATTAAGTATTGATTAATTAATAAATAACATAGTAATAAAGAATGATTTGTTATTGAATAACCTATGATTAATAAAAGACTATCTTTGGATAATGTAATGTAGAATTAATAATTAAGTAATAATTAAATAATAATGAAAAATAATCGGTTCGCGAAGGCCGTCTGTTGATGACTTTGATCGATTCGTCTTTGCCAAATGGGATTTGTGTGATCGAGCAGTGGTTGGCCTCCTTGATAATCATCATATTATGATCTGATTTTCCTCGGATGATGAACTGGCACATGCTTGGTCTAGCACCCCTCGACGTTGCAACCGCTGCAGGTTTTTTCTATTTCGGTGGATGATTGATTGCTGTATGAACTGGGATCCTTCTACCTTTCTGATCAAGGTAAGTCTCCCGAATCTTCCTTTACCCTTTCAAAATCCAAGAATTTTTCGTATGCTTGGGAACATGATAGGCCGTTTATTATGTTCTGATGTGCATATGTCTACTCTGAGCCATCTGATTAACCCCCGGTGCTGCGTTGAGGTGGACATTTCTAGACCACTAGTGGAATGGGTCTGGATCTCAGTCGGGGAGGACATTCGATGGAAGCAGTATGTTATCTACGAGTCCTGGGTGGATTATTGCTCAAGCTGTAAGAAATTGGGTTATCCCTTCTCGAGATGTCATGCTGGAATTTAGAGACAGAGGTCACCAGACCGAGCTCCTCTAAAGAGAACACGAGACATGTTGTTGTGGATGATGTGCCATGCGATCTGGGACCTTGGGGCAATTTGTCTGTTGACACTTCCGCGGGGGCTCCCGCGAACCCACAGGTGTCTACTGTATTCATGCGCCTAAGTCAGGATCTGAATGGGGGGAAGGTCCTGATGAATTTTGATACTAAGGGTACTGGTGGTGGTGGTGTTGCACGCCCCTAAGATGAACACCTGATAGCAGACCATCCGCAAGAGACTGATACCTCTATTGTGTCGAGGAGGGAAGCTCATTCTCAATTCAGTCAGTCTGATACTGGTGCAGACAATCAATTGAAGGGGAATAGTAGTGAGGCTGTGTGTAAATGAAATCAGGGGTCTTCTTTGATGTCTGAAATGGATCACATGCAGGGGTCTACTCCTGCGGTGAAGAAGATGAAATCTGTTGGTTGCAAGGATAATAGAATCATGGGTATTGTTGACAGCTGCAGTGGGAAGGGTATTTCTGCTAATGGTGTGATGATTGTCGTACCCATGGTGAATCTTTTTCAAGAGTTAGTCATGGAAAATGGGGATGATATTCCTCCTTTATGTGGTGGTGGAAGCATTAAGAATTCGTTAAATGATGATGCCGTAATGTGAAAAGGTGGGTTTTCTGCTGAGGATACAACAGTGTAGACACCTCAATGTTTGGATGTGATTGAATTAAATAACCAGTTTCAACAAAAGCAGTTAGCGAGGTATCAAGAGATGCAGTACCATGGTAAATGGGGGGACCATATAGACAGTGACAAGGAAAATCATGGGGACATTATGAGGCCATCTTACAGTGAGATTGCCCATGTGGGGAACAAAGCACTGCCGGTGATCCAGGACAAGGTGATTGCCTCTCCGCGAGGAAGGATGAGGAAGGACTACTCTCATTTGTCAAAGCCGATGCCCACCAGATCTACTGTTAGAAGTACACAATCTCCAAATGAGTTTCTTGAGTTAGAGCAGCTGAATCTGAGGAGTAAGTATGCCAAGGTTCTGAAGCACTGTGAGAGTTCGGTTTGGGAAACAGCGAGTGAGGAAGAGTCTGTTTATCATGGAGGTGGTGAGGGGTGTGATTTTGAGGATTTGCAGTGACTGTGCTGGTTCTGTAATGCTCGTTTACTATCTTTTATTTTATTTTAATAAATGGTCAGCGGTTCTTCCTCTAGCTATGCTTTCCTGGTAATAATTGACAATTTAATAACAAATGATCAAGTAATTATTGAATAATCTTTAACTAATAATTAAATATTAATGAGGAGTAATTAAAAAATTACTAACTTTTAGGTACTTAACTATTATTAAAATGATGATTAAAGATAGATTAAGGAATGATTATGGAATAATTATTTTAGGATTATGCATGGTTTAACTAATTATTGGACAATAATTAGCTGTTGAATAAAAAATATTAATAATTAATTAAAAAATAACTATCAAGTAACTACTTGATATCTATTAATTAAGTAGTGATTAATGAGTGATTAATGAATGATTAAGGCATAATTAATTTTGGATTTGTAATGTTTAACTTATTATTATCAAATAAATAACTATTGAATAACAAATGATTAACAAATGATTAAAGAATGACTAACTAATAATAACTTAATTAGTAATAAATAATTAACTGTATGAAACATTAAAGTAACTACAATGAATCTAACAATTAAGTAATGATTAAAGAGTGATTAATTGATGATTTTGGCATAATTTTTTGGATTAACTAATACATAACATATGATTAGATAATAATTTACTAATAAATAAAAATAATTAACAAATTAATAATGAATAATTAACTAATAATTACTTAATGATTAACGATAAATTAAAAAATATTAACTATAATGTAACTAATTGATATATATTAATTATGTAATGATTAACGAGTGACTAATGAATGATAAATGCACTGTTAATTTAGTATTAACTAATTATTAACTAATGATTAAATAATTATTAACTTATTATTAGTGAACTATTAACTACTGATTAAAGAATGGTTAACAAATAATTACATAATGGTTATATATAAATTAAATAATCATTAACTATAAAATAAGAAATTAGAATTTATTAATTAATTATTGATTAAGGAGTGATTAATGGAGAGTTAAAGAATAATTAATTTCAGCTGAACTGTTATTTGACTAATGAATATGTAATAATTAAATATGTTTTTAGTGAATGATTAATGAATTGTAAAATAAAGATTAATGAGTGATAAATAATTATTAACATTGTATTAATTAATGATGAAGTAATGATTAACAATAATTCTGTTATGATTCAACAATTAATCAACTATAAGAAAACTATTTAAATAATGTTTACATAGTAATTAAAAATTTATTTACTTTAATGTAACTATATAATACCTATTATTTAAGTAACTATTAATGATTTTTTAATGAATTATTAAGGTATAAGTAAATAGGATTTACCAATTTATATTGAATGATTTGAGAGGACTAGTTTGGGATATAACTAACATTGAGAGGGGGGTGAATCAGTGTTAGGAACTTATAAAACCAATTCCAACTTTTTATCCATGTACCTATTGACATGTCAGGATCATGAATTTCTTATTCTATTTTCCATGTCATATGCAACAATATAAAGCATTTAAAATATGTACATTATATTTTTACAAGGTTCACCACTCAAAAATAGTAGCCACATCCTTTCCATGCATGTATATGACCATTGCATGGATTCTACAATATGATATGATATGATATTACAATGGATGTGCAAGGGAACCAGTACTCTATCCACCGTGAGTCCCTACACATTTGAGGGGGGTGGGAAACAATCATCTTCCCTAGACTGTTGAAATCCTAGTCCAACATGCAGCTTCTAGATAGTTCTTTATAATACCTATGTAGATAGTCTTCTTCCTTCTTCAAAAGATAGGTTCTTCTCTAGGCCTTCTTTTGTGATCTTTACTTGATTACCTAGAAATCAGTAGGCAATAAATTCTTCCACCTTTCATTCACTTCTTCTCTAGTACAACACCTACAGTACTAGACTTCTTCTTTCTTCTTCTTAGTAAAACTACCAACTACACAAATACTTCTTCTTTATTCTTTGATAAAATCACATACACCAATATGATTATTCAGGAAATGAAAATCAGTTCAAATGGCATCATCTGAGTCAATTATTCTACCTTTTTCATGAATGCATGTGATCACGAATATTGCATTGAAGTTGAACCTTTTCTTCCCATTATTTTTTCTTATTACATTCACACGTGGACAAACATTTTTTTTATTAATTTAAGTCCCTTTACATGTGCATGTGAATGCATGCAAGCATGAATTCTCCTTGTAATGCCCAGACCCTAATTACTTAGATTTAGGGCATTATTACATAACATTGGAATGATACAAGGAATCATGTCCCAAAACATTGATTAGTTTGGTATAATTTGTAGTAATTGATACATACATAAGATTTTCATTACATATAAAACAAATATTCCATTTACTTATTCACATGGATATTCTAATAGTCAAAAAATTTCATGTAATATCAACATACAATTTTAATAATGATGGAATGAATAATGTATGACATCATAACCACATTGTCAAGGACCCATACCAAGACTATAAATAATATTTTTTAAAGTACCTGTGACAAGACACTAGTTTGTCTCATTCAACCTACCAATGAAACGAGGAGCTACAACGGTCCCCACCTGTCACTTACTAAGTCTAATGCATTCCTCATATGAGAAGGTTTAAACATAACATAATCATTCATATCAAAACTAGCTTACGAAATGCTAATAGTTTAACCATAAACAATGAATTGTATAAAAATAACACATCCATAGTCAAACATATCACCAAACCTTCAATAAAATATTGACGATTGTATCATAACAAATCATCATCAAACAAGTGTAAAATCCATCAAAATTTGTTAACATAGATGGAATCAAAACTATTTGAGAGAAATAACTCTTTCTATTTTGAAAGTATTTAAAGTCAATTAATTTTAAAATAAAACATCTATTTTGAAAATATTTTTATAAGTATGTAAGGAAAGCATCAATGGTTTTATAAGGGTGGAAAATAGTTGCAATCGTCGTATAAGATAAAAAACATTCTTACCATAATTTGTCGAAAACACCATAAAGTACCTTGGTTGGAAAAAGGATTGGAAAATTCATTTCAAACCATTTAATAACAATAAAACAATGGTATAAATGAATTTAACACATAGTCTATTAAATAGTAAAAATGTTTTGAAATTCATTTTTATGAAACATGGATGTGGATGATAAAGAGGTCCCAGTAGATACTTACGTATAAACAATATTGGATAATGAAGAAATTATAGAAATAACCCATACCATGTACATTTCCTTGATCAAGGGTACGTTAACCTCTTTTATAATTCTTAAATAATTGTTATTAAATTATACAACAACCACATATATAATTATGATACCATATATGATATTCTAATATTCATTTGTTTATAATATCTCAGTAGTATCATCTTTTCGGGTGTTAACTAATTAATTTTCCTTTATATACTTGGTAACATAAGCCATATTTTTCATGGGTAGGATGTATTTGATTCATATACAGAACTATATTATGTTTTTTAAGATTATTTTTAATCATAAATTGGAAATTATACTTGAATGGTTATGATGGGAAATGAATTTTATCGTGTTCGTGGAAACGGTAATCCATATGAATGCATGAGAGACAATATCATTTTATTTATGGTGAAATCATATGTAATTGGATGTTATATAATATATATATATATAATAGATAACATGTTATATTTTTTATTTACATCATTTATACACATTATTGTACCCATCCAAATAATGAAGTGTCTGAATGACAAACTATACCATGACATGGAGACGGTAAGCTGTACGTATACACGTATGGTGACATATCATTCATAGGATTTATAGAATAATTAATATGGTTGTAGAATATTTATAATAACATAAATATATTTAGAATTTACTGGAAATATAATTTTGGTATGGTAAAAAATGAAAGAGTATGTGGAAGAAGAAAAGAACATTGAAAAAGGTGAAAAAATAAATACCTCTTTTTTGGGTGTTTCCTTTTTATTCGAACAAAAGGATCCTTAGTATGGATTTAATCTCAAGTTAAGGCCTATAGGATTAATTTATGAAAGTAGGGAGGAGATTTGGGTAGGTTTTGGTGGAGAAAACTTTCTTTGGAGAAGTGTGTTTGAGAGAAGGGGAAGTGCCCTTTTATAAGAGTAGTGAGTGTCACCTTAGGCCAAGATTGAAATATTATTTTATTATTAAATAATATAAAGTATATAATTGCTCTAAAATGATTTATTTCTATACTAATGTGGGGATGGGATGAAAAACTTTCAACCAATAGGTTTTAGACGGGTTTAGGTCACCATATTAACCTTATCTTTTAGATTTAACTATTAGTTAAATAATTTAACTTTTACCATGTATTCTTGTATTATTATAATAAATGGTCAATAAACATACTATAAAATTACAAGAGAACCCCAAGTGGGTCATTATTAATATATCTATCCTTATCTTTGACTTGTATCCTATCCTTATATTTTTAGGAATATTATATCAAATAAAATTGTAGTATTTGTTTTAAAAATTAATTGATGTCAATTTTGACATCATTTGGTATTTTGTTTTTTGAGAAAGTTATAAGAGAATGATTACATAGAATAAAATTAATTTCATCAACCCTAACATTTCATATTAATCAATAAAATTCTGGTAATTAACCAAAATTATATGTTTACATTTATTTCAATGTTTGTAATATCAAATATTTTAATCTTTCATTAATATGGTAATTAATACATCATCATTATGTCATAAATGAATTTATTTATTTAATGACTAAAAATTATAAATGAAATTCCATTATTTAAGAAATAGTTTTATCTTTCTAATGAATATTTCTAGTCTAATGTATCCTATGTATGACTCTATATTAAAAATGGTATAGTTATTAAATTTTGAATTTATCAATTTTAACTCTTCTTTAAATAAAATAATATTATTTGTCCTAATCTAATCCACGTAGACCAAATGGATCATATGTTTTACATAATGATGATTATGGTTGAAATACACTTATCTAATTACATTAGGACACGTTTTAGGGTAATTATAATATCATTTTCTCCTTTAATTAAACTATTTACTTTTAACTCTGGTAAATAAAAGTAAAAAGAAACTATTTAGCAAAAATTATTTTAATTTTATAGAACCAAATTTTACATACTAATATTAACAGTGACTCTTGGATTTTTGAAATTTTATTGACAAATGTGACAAAATTAAATTTTATGCAAATATGTTGACGTGCCTAGAAGGTGGGTATAAGACGGTAAAAAGTTGAATAAAATTTTATATATCAAATTTTATTATAAAATTACTCCAATGAATTGTATTGAACTAATATAGGTATTATGTATCAATTTTAACTTAAAATAAACATAAATAAAACAAATAATTATTTAATTAAAAATTCAGATTTAAACAATAATGCATTGTTTTCAATATTCATAAAAACTTTATAGTATTAAAAAGAATCCCAAAAATTCACTCAAAGATACTTTTGGTATTCCATATCAAAAAATGAAGTCCATTTTGAATAATAAAATTTATAAAATTTTAAAAAGTGGGAATTACTACTCATAATGGATAGTTTGATTGGTCTTGGTGTGTTAAAACTGTATGTTGCATACAATGCAAGATATTGTATTATTGAAATGGAAACATAATATAGAAACATGGAAAGTTTCATTCTCCACTCTTTCAAATAATTTTGTCAGTGAAATTTCTAGAATATTATTCCATCCAAAGATTCGTATTTTTCTTCATCATATGTTCCTTGGGTTCCCATGTTGCCTCTTCCATCATTTTATTTCTCCATATAACATTTACCTGATGACGTGTCCGGTTTCGTAAAACTAGTTCTCTTGTATCAATAATTCTGATAGGCTCTTCGCAATAAGACTGGTCGTGTTCAAGTTATATTTCTTCATAGGTGATTACAAGCATTGGGACATGCATATATTTTCAAAATAGAGATACATGGAATACATCATGAACTTTGGAGATACATGGCGGCATTATCAAACGATAAACTACAAATCCAATTATTTCTAGAATTTCAAAAGGTCTGATGTACTTGGGACTTAATTTACCCTTCATACAGAAACGTATAACACCCTTACATAGAGGTAACTTCAGGAAAGCATAATCTACTACTTGAAATTAAAATTCCTTTATTCAGTTGTTGCAATATCTCTTTTGAATACATTGATATTATTTGATGTGGGTTTGTATAATCATTACTTTTTCCACTGTTTTCTCAACAAGTTCTGGGTTTGTGAGTTTTCATTCACTAACTTATTCCCAAAAATTTGGTGTGTAACATATCTTTTCATATAAATATTCATATGGTTCCATATGAATACTTGAATGGGAGATATTATTATAGGAAAATTCTACCAGAGGTAAATATTGATTCCATATACCTTGAAAATCTTGGAGAAAAATATAAACATGTCTTCTAAGGATTGAATAGTCTTTTCTGATGGTCGATCTGTTTGAGGGTGGTAGCCAGTGCTCAAACAGATGTTATTATCCAAGGCCTATTGATTAATTTTATAGAATCTTGATGTAAAACAAGGATCACGATCAGAAACAATATTTAGGGGTACTCTCTGACGTCTTACAATTTCATTAATATATAGTCTTTCTAAATGATCCAGTGTTAAATTTTCTCTTATAGAAAAAAAATGTATTGACATGGTAAGTTTATCAGCATCAATCAATATTGTATCCTTCCTTCATAGAGTCTTTATCAGTAATGTGACAAATTCTATTGTAATATCATCCCATTTCCACTCAGGTATGGGAAGAGGTTTCTTGACTCCTCTACCATATTGTCTTCCAGCATTCACATGTTGACAAACCATACATCTTGACACATAATCATCAATTTCTCTCTTCATGTTGTCCAACCCAAAATGTTCGTTCAAATCTCTATTCATCTTAGTGATACCATGGTGTATAGACAAATCGGAACTATGAGAATCATTCAATAATTCCATTTTTAGTTCAGGTATGTCAAGTACACAAAGTCACTTTAAAAATATCAAAATCGTATCTTCATATACTTAGTCGATCAATCTCCCATCATTCACAACATTAATTTTTTTTAAGTCTACATCATCATTCTGAGAACATTATATCCTTTATTGAAAAGATGATTTTGTAACCATTTGAAAAAGTATTAATGTTTTACCTTCCATGATTATTCCCATTTCCATCCATACTAGATCCATGAACATAGGATCCCTTTCGACTATCATCATGTTCAAAACTCAATTCTCTATTCTTCTCAAAGCATCTTCCACCTTATTTACTATCCCCAGGTGGTAGTGTATAGTGAAATCCTAATCCTTGAGTTGTTCTAGACATCTAATTTACCTCATGTTATGTTTTTTTGTGAGAAAATATACTTCAAACTCTTTTGATCGGTATACATCTCACATATTTCACCATAAATATAGTGTCTCCATATCATCAAAGATAATATTACAGCTGCTAACTGAATATCATGAGTGGGATAGTTTAGTTCATGAATTTTTAGCCATCGTGATAAATAGGCAATGACTCTATCATTCTGCATAAGGATACAACCAAGACCTTTCTTCAAAACATCATTATAAATAATAAACTCATTATTTACAAATGGTAGATTCAAGATATGATAATTCTACAGTCATCTTTTCAATGCTTCAAAACATTCTTCACAATATTTTGTCCAAAATTTTTTAATCCATTTACATGTCATCTTGGTTAATGGGTTATCCAATCGGAAACAATTCTAGACTAAGTGCTGATAATAACATACCAAACCAATAAAAATGCCTAACTCCATTATACGTTTCTATGGTGGCCATTCTTGTATTTATCTTGTATTATAAGTATCAATAGATATTCCATATATATAGAAAATATGTCCAAGAAAAGAGATCTCATGAAGCTAGAATTCACACATTCTACACATACCATATAATTCATTTTTCTTAAGGGTTTTCAGAATAGTGAACATGTGATTTTCATGTTTTCCATAGCTTTTTTATTATACCAAGATATCATTAATAAATACCACTAAAAATTCATTAATATATTTCACTAAAACTCTATTCATTAGATAGATGAAGAAGTAGGATGCGTTAGTCAATCCAAAAGGCATTACTATAAACTCATAAATCCCTTACATAGTTCGAAATTTTGTTCTCAGAATTTTCCCCTTCTTCACACAAAACTGGTGATATCCAGATCAATGGTCAATCATTGAAAAATATTTAGCTCCATGAAGTTGTTCAAAAAAATAATCAATGCGGGGTAGGGGATAATTGTTTATTATTATTATAGCATTGATCTCCCTGATGTCACTGAACAACCTCAGAGATCCATCTTTCTTCTTAACAAAATGATTAGGGTCACCGCATATAGAAAAAATGGAGTGAATAAATCCTTTATTACTCAGTTCCTCTATTTGTTAATTTAGTTTCACTAATTACACATTGGTCATTCTATAAGGATTCTTCGATATTGGCCTTAAACCAGGAATTAAATCAATGTAAAAATCAATTTCTTCTTCTAGAGGATGTCTGGGTAAATCCTCTAAAAACACATCATAATATTCATCTACAATAGGTATGTCGTCTATTTGAACATTATTTTCCTCACCCATTTTTATCTCAATCTCTTCCACCCTATTAATTGAATTTTTTTGAGCAATTGGGGGTTGATATAGATATGAATCAGGTGGTGACATTTTTTCTCTGAAGATAAGCTACTCTTTATCATCAAAGAAAATTGTAACATCCTTCTTCTTACAATATATATTTCCATCATGTTCCAAAAGCTAATCCATTCGAAGGATTATATAAAAATCAATCATAGGAATGATGATAAGATCAGTAGAAAAATAACATTAATACACCCTAATGGGAAGTGATTCACAAAACATTGTTGCACTGATACATCCCTTAGTAGTTTGGATGACAACTCCCCTGTTAAATCCAATAAAAATTGAAATAACTAATTTTCAAAGAAAAATGGAAAGAAATGATACAATTGGATAATATAGAATCAAATAAATCATTGGCTAAACTTTAGTAAACAATTAAATTACCTACCACCGCATCATTCGGAGCTTCAACCTCAGCATTGGTGATCACATAAGATTTTCCATGCTCCATTTTTCTTTTTCTTAGATAATAATCCATGGATATTAAGACATTCATTTTCATAATGAACCTTTTCCCTACAATTGTAGCATTTAACATTGAAAACCTCTTTCTTTCACTTGCAATCACGAGCTTGGTGGCATTTTTCACTACACTTTCCATAGACTCTCATTCCCTTCAGGCTTGTACCAGGGTGTTTCTCCCCATATTTACCGTAGGATGGATATTAATCTTTTCCCTTATTTCCCTTATTTACATTTATAGTGTGTTCAGAAAATCTCTTCTTCTTCAACATTTCCATAATGTCGTAAGACTATTATAAAAACTATTTCTGTGTTGATAGCATAAGAGACTATATCTTTGTATGATTGGAAGGATAGTGAGACTAATGCGAGACAAAGAAATGGTTTTAACCAATAAATGAATCTATCAATCTTACTCATTGGGATACGTATATAATCTGTTTTATTCCTTGATAACAATTTAGTGTTAGCCTCATACTTTGCGACATTCCCATCCTCATTTTTCCTTAGACTTAGAAATTGTTTTCCAAATCTGATCGATAGTCATGAGGAAATTATTTTTCTAAAAAATATCTTTAAACTCACACAATTCCATATTTAATATTTTTCATCCACCTTTGTGTTTTTAATTAATTACCACTATTGATATACATCCCTTGCGAGGAGATAAACCACCATGGAAATATTTTCCCTTTCCCTACTCCCGAATGAATTAAATATTTCTCTAAGGAAATTATCCATTGCTTAGGTAAAAACGGATTTGTAGCCCCATTGAATATTTTTGGTTGTTTCCTCATGAATTAGTCTAACATTGTTCCTCCACATTTTGGATCAGGGTGCTCCATATGGGTAAGGTTATTATTCATAACCTGAGTGAGTTGTCCCATTATGGTGATTAGCTGATCAGAACCAGTTTCATCTCCAGCTCCAATATAATTATCTTATATAGGAGAGAAATCCCTACATGTATTACGTGCATTGATTCGGTTTCCATTCATTACATTAGGCTTCAATTCATATTAATGGAATACAATAGAATAGTTTATGAATCTCAATACATAATTAAAATCTAGTAAAACACTAAACATAAATGGAATATTTTATGGATATAGTCCATAATCATATAAATGTTCTCTTTGGGAAGTTATATACTCATAAATACTTCATAATGGTTTGTGAAGAAAATGTGAATTAACCAAAGCAGATCCCTCGGCAGTGTCGTAACCAAGAGTACAGCAGGTCCCATTGTCGTGTAACAGGATATATATTTTCAAGCCTGGAACTCATTATCAGAGTTTTTATTCCTAGGTACATCTGGTCCATAGCCTCCCATACCATCTCGTATCAAGTGATGGATGTATTTCTATAAAAACTCAAAAAATATCTACATTACAAAAATTCTAGGATGTTCTTCTATACTAATCATCAATGTCTATATTTGGGTAATTTTCTTTATTCAGTGTTTTTATAAATCTAGTTTCCATCGTTTGTACTAAAATTACTGTGATACCAACTATAACTCCCCGACCCTAGTTACCCAAAGTCAGTGAATTATTATAAAATATTGGAATTATACAATGAATCATGTCCCGAAAGACTGATTATTTTTGTATCCTTGGAAGTACTTGATTCATACATAAGATTTACATTACATCACGAAATAAAAACATCATCAACATTTTGTACCCTTTGAACACACATATATCCTCATCCTATCCCTGTAGGTCAACCATAAAATACTTCTTCACATCCTGGGACAAAATAACACACAGAAAGGGGTGATCTCAGATGCTCAATATGGATAAAAATATATTGGAAACTTTCATAAATAAGCATAGACATTTAATGCAATATATAGGACTAAAAAAGCCATTTTATACAAAAACATTAGAGTGATATAGAAAATATAAATCAAAATAATGACATTTACTTATACACATGGATATTCTAATAGTTGAATAATCACATCTAATATCAATATAAAATTTCATAATGATAGAATGCATAATATCAGACATCATAACCACATAATCAACGCCTCCTTCCACGACTATAAATAAGGCTTTGTCAAGGCCTTATTCCAAAACACTAGTTTTTATCATGAGATATACCGATGCTTTGAGGAGCTATAGCGGGATCCACCCATCACTTACTATGTCCAATGCATTCCTCATATAAAAAGGCTGAAACATAACATAAACATTGATATTAAAAATATCATAAGAAATGTTAATACCTTAACCATAAACCATGAATAGTATAAAAATAACACATACATAAGAAAACATACCAAAAAAACCTCAATACAATGTGGAAGATTGTATCATAATAAATCAACTTCAAACAAGTGTAAAACCCAACAACAGATGTCCCCATAGATGAAATCAATACATTTTGAAATGGTCATAAAGTATCTTGTTTGTAAAATGATGGGAAAATTCAATTAAATACATTTTATAAAAGTCAAAAAAGTTTATAAATGACTTATCCCAAAGTCTAGTAAATAGTAAAAATGTTTTGAAATACATTTTTATGAAATATGGACGTGAATGATAATGAATTCCTAGTAGATACATACCTATAAACAACCTCAGATAATAAAGAGATTATAGAATTAACCTGTACATTGTACTTTCTATTGATCAAGGGTAAATTATCCTCATGTATAACAGTAACATCAGTTTTATTAAATTATAAAAGAACTAAAATGATAATTATGTTATCATATATGATCTTTTAAAATTTAATTTTTATAATATTTCAGTAGTATCATCATTTTGGCTGTTAACAAATTCGTTTTCTTTTATATGAATGGTTAAATAAGCCATGATTGTTATGGATAGGAAGTATTTGATTCATATCCAAAATTATATTAATATCTTAAACACTTTATTTAATTATAAAATGAAAATTATTCTTGAATGGTTATGATGGGTAGTGATTTTCATCGTGTTTGTGGAGATTCTAATCCGTACATTCGCAGGCGAGAAAATAACATTCTACTGATGGTGAAATCGTATGTAATAGGATGGTATAAAACATATACAAAATCGTTAACATGTTATACAAATTATTTACATTAGTTATACTTATTATTATACGAATGAAAATAAAAAAGAGTTCGAATAACAAACAACACCACGACGTGGAGACAATAAGCCATACGTACGCATGTATGGTGACTTTTCATTAATAGGAAGGATAGAATAATGAATATGGTTGTAACATATTTATAATAACATCACAGTATGTAGAAGATACTTGAGTTATTATTTTGGTCTAAGAAAATAAAGGAAAGAGTAAGTGGAAGAAGAAAATAACTTTGAAAGAAGTGATAAAATAATTACCTCTTCATTGGTTGTTTCCTTTTAATTTGAACCAAATGCTCCATAGGTTGGATTAATAAAAAATTGGAGGCCACTAAGATGATGTGAGAAAAGTTCAGAGGATATTTTGGTAGGGGTTGGCCATGAAAAATGACATTGGAGGTGTGGTTTTTAGAGAAGGGAAATTGCCCTTTTATAAGAGTGGTGAGGGGAACCTTAAGAAATGTTTGAAATATTATTTTATTATACAATCATATTCGGTCAATAATGTCTCCAAAATGATTTATATTAAGGCTAAGGTTGGTATGGGACAAAAACCTTAAAACCAATAGGTTTTAGACAGGTTTATGTCACCATATTAACCTTATCTTTTAGATTTTATTCTTACATAAATAGTTTATGTTTTACCATGTATTCTTCTATAATTATAATAAATGGTTAATAAAGTTACTATAAAAATCCAAGAGAACCCCAAGTGTTTAATTATAAATATATCTGACCTTATCTAAGTCCTTTATCCTAGCTTTATGTTTTTATGAATATTATTTCAATTACTAATATAGTATTAGTTTTAAAAACTTATTTATGCCAATTTTTATAGTATTTGGTATTTTTTGTGAAAGTAATAACCACATGGTTACAGAGAAAAAAGTCATTTAATCAACTATAACATTTCATATTATTCTAGAAAATTCGTGGAATGCACCAAAAGTATAAATTTAAATTTATTTTGATAATTATAATAACAATTATTTTAATCTTTCATTAATATGGTAATTACTTCATCATCATTTTTTCATAAATAAATTTGATTATTTAATCTCTAGAAATTATAAATAAAATAAAATTATGTAGGAAATACATTTATCTTTATAATTAATATTTATAGTTGAATTTATATTATGTATAACCCTATATTAAAATTTTTTTTCGTTAGTAAACATTGAATTTAATACTTCTAACTCTTCTTTAAATAAAATATTAATAAATTCCATAATCTAATCCATGTGGACCAAAAGGATCATATTTTATTTCTAAAATTTATTTCGTTCAAAATAAACTTATCAAATAAAATTATGACATTTGTTAAGTTAATTATAATACTATTTTTATCATTAATTACCCTATTAACTTTTAACTGTGGTAAATAAAAGTGAAAAATTACTATTTACCAAAATTTATTTTGATCTTATTAAACCAAATTTCACTTACTGATATTAATTGTGTCTCTCATTTTTTTGAAATTCTATTCATATAATTGGTAAAATTACATTTTATGCAAATTTTCTATAATGATTATAAGTAGGGTTAAAGGCGGTAAGAAGTTCAATAAAATTTTATATATCTAATTTTATTATAAAATGACTGCAATTAATATCATTGAACTAATATATGTATTATGTATCTATTTAGACATGAAATAAACTTAAATAAAATAAATAATTATTAAAAAAATAGGTTTTAAAAAATAACGCATGGGTTTTCACTATTAATCAAAACATGAATGTTTTCAAAAAAAATCCAAAATTTTCCCTAAAATAATTTTGTTATCCCGAATGGAAAAATGAATTCCATTATGAAAAATATAATTTATAAATTTTCCAAAAGTGGGTATTACTATTCATAACTGCTTGTTTTATTGGTTATGGTGTGTTAAAACACCAGGTTTTGTACATCGCTAGGTATAGTATTATTCAAGGAGAAATGTACCGTTGAAGTATGGGGTGTTAATCTCCTCTTATTCTTCCTATGTGAAAACCCTTTTATAGATATGGTTCTTCAAACACCCACACACTCGGCCTCTTCCTCCCCTTTCTTTATTTCTTCCACTAGCACTTAGTTGGGGTGTTTCTTTAGGTGTGATATTTATCCTCAAACCCGAATGGGTGAACACCTTTTATTGTGTGAGACTCTTCTTCAACCAACTACTCATGGCCTATTCCACATATTTCTCATGTTTTCTTCTCTTCCACTTAGTTAGGGTGTTTCATTATCATTATAAGTATGAATCATCAAATCTGAATGGGTATATCCCTTTTTTGTGCAAACGTCTTCTTCAAGACCTTGGGCTACTTCAAAAAATTCACATTGGGGCATGCGACACATATTTCCCTTCTCCTAGACTCTCCTTCATCACCAAAAATCAAACCCTTACAAATATTAGGTTAAATATGAAAATAATAGGGTCGTTACATTTGTGAAGGATATGAGATGCACAGTTCTTCTTTGTGCATAAGGAGCATAGTTCTTTCTCTTTCAAAGAGTATAACAAGGGTGTGGTTGCTCTAGTTGTCTACCAATGGTAACATCCTCACAAAAAAGACCGAGTGTTTTTTAAAAAACCTATCGGGTGTTTGTAGGTGCTCATTCTTCGTAAATTTATTCGAGGGTCTGTATAACCTATCGAAGGCGTATGAGAACTCTTTTTTGACGAACAAAAGGCTCATAAAACATCTTGTTTCTATTCGTGAAGTGGTGCACAAGGAGATGCTCAGTTTTTCAAAACAGATGCTCTCAGGTATAAGAGAGAATCACCTCTCTCAGATTGGGTCCTCTCCTTTTATTGGAGAGGATAAATTCTTCATTCACATTCAAATCTATCCTCTGAATCGGTTGAGATTCAATCTTTTTAAGAACTGAGATATTAAGTTCATTAAAACATTCAAACTGCATTTGAGATACACTAGGTTTTTTGGGATGTTTCCTTCTTAAACGCGTTCTCCTTTCATTTTTAATGAGATTAGTAAAATATGAATAAATAATGGTCATGAGTATCCTCAAAATAAACACTCCAATCCACATGGCCTTGGAAGCATCGTTTGCCACAACCTATCCTCTATCCTTGAGATATCGAATGCATGCAAGACAGTGATTTCATGCATAGTCGCGGTTCGATCAGATGATCACCATGCAAGAGTATTCCCCATCAATGATGACTGAGAGCATGATCATGGTGTATTGGTAGTGGCGACGATGAGCAGTGGCGTCAGGTTAATCTCCATGAATTCGAAGGTTTAAGACGATGCCACGACCATTGGATCAGCTCAGATTGATCTCGGACAGCCCCGATTATAACATAGGACCTGGGATGACGCACACAGTCAATTTATCACACCTGATTAGATGAGAGGATATGATTTTTTCCATGTTTTTAGAAACTCATCATACCTCGAAATGTGTCATGGTTTCATCAAGTTTTATCAATAAACTCCTCCCAAACACCACTCAGAATTCTACTCTCCCCCTCTAGTGCTGCCTCACATCAGTTCCTTACGGGCGCGCTTCTGCGCCCACCTATGCCTCCCATGGGTGCGATCCTAGTGCCCACTATGCATCCCTACACAAAGGTACATCACTGTGTGTGAACTCTTATGGGCTTATACAAGGACCACATATGCCTCCTGTGGGATGGCTCTATTTTGACTTCCCCATGGGCATGGTCATCCACCTATAGTCCCATATGTTCCTCTAGTTGAGGCCTAGTATCTATCTCGTGAGTTGGAACCAATTTTTTAGTATGCCACATAATAAATAATTTGTAGAAGACCAGTATAAAAAAAAATTCATGTCCATCATTAAACATAACACCAACCCCATGCATGACCAACTTAATATCTAATCCTCTTCTTTAAAATCCTTATACCCTTCATTTCATTTTTGGATTATCAAATCCAAACTACTTCCTTCATCCTTAAATGAATGATACTTCAATGTTTTAAACATTATATCACAAATGATACAAGTTATTTGAACTTTCTAGATCAGTGCATCAACCATCTGATATTCATTCTCCATTTCACATAGGACAGTGTCTTTAACCATAATTGACATTAATTGACCTCATTGTCAAAAAATATAAATCAATTACTAATGCGGTCCTTGTAATCTACCCCATTGTATTTGTTGGCAATACCCAATTTTTTTATTCTAAATGAATATGTCAAAGTGATTCTTCACTTATTTCTCTTTAAAACATTCGTTTCACTTCTCTCCCCCTTATTGACCATAAATACAAAGTTCCTGTGAAATGGGTATCAATCCCTACTTAATGAATGTGCGATCAATCATTTCACTCTATGTCTACTTGAGCAATGCTCGGTGTAGAAAACAAGAGGATTGGATTTAGACAGAAAACCTATCAATTCTCCATTGATCATGACACCTCATGAGATGAGAAGTCGTGTACTTTGAAATTAAGATATTTTCACTTTCATTCAAGGATAAGGACAATAAGTGTGTATGAAATAATCAACTTGAATCTATTACACTCACTTTAACTTATGGATAAAAAACACTCAAGTAAAATATGAAGGCAAAGTGATCATGGGACACTTTCATTCTTCTTATGTCACTGAGTAATTCAGTTAGTCCCCCTTTTAGAAATAATATTTATTTTGAATAACAAAGTATTATATATTGAGAAATGGAATACCTTTTCCAATGACATGATCTTGGAAAAATTTTCAGAGTAATTATATTTTAGACCAATTTAAGTGGATACTGATTGAGATAATGAATCTTGAAGCTTCTTCATGTGTCTCTCCCTCAAGGGTACACTTCTAATAACTGACTCTCAGGTTCTCTCCATGAGATCTTGCCTCACCTTAAATTCCATTTATGATAAGAAAAAATATAGTACTAAATTATTTAATGGAATAAGGTGGATCCTCTTAGCTATATCATTGTGAACAACAAGGATGAGATGATATTCTAAACTCAGATGATCCATTATTTACACTTTCACAAATTATCATCAATGATGATTGTGATTGTGTCGGCCTCACTAGTTCTTCCATTTCGTTATGTTTTAATCTTCTTTATTAATGGGATTTCAAATCACTATAATCTCCTAGGTAAACATTCATCTTCTTGAGTAATACTTGTTGGGTAGGATTAAATTCAAATAATATTATAATAATGTGACCAGCATTGTTGCACCTCACACACAGAACATATTTGTCTTCATGTGGGATCTTCTTTTTGATTTTAGCACTAGATTAATCATGAGCATCTTCCATATTTCTCATTAATTCCAAATATTCTGTCCAAAAAATAAATATATCAATATGAACTGATTCACCAAGATTTGATCTTCTACATGGCCTCTTTTGAGTGGGAAACTTCTTATTATTTCATTTGCATGCACCACCCTTCACCTTCATGGACATACAATCCCAGGACATCTCATATTTTTCATTTTTAGCCACATTATGTTGTATTCATTTCTTATCGGCTAGGGGTACCTATGGAAATGAACATTCACTATTCATGTGACCACTCTTATTGCATACATCATAGATGTTATATAACGTTCCAAATCATTTTAAATTATAATGATGCTCTTGGATTTATGGATTTTTATCCTTCTTCTCTGGATTTGTCCCCCTTGAGATGGGATTTTTTTGTTATTTTTCATTTAAGGGATTTTACCAACAATCCAGTGCACAATGCCTAAATCTATTATAGCACTGGCATTGTCCAAAAAACCTGGGCTTCTTGCTATATTCTTTATAAGGTTGTTGAATCTTCTTCAAGGTATGTTGTTATTTCTGTGGGGATCTATGTTCCACACACTTTCCCCTTTACACCCAAACCATGGTTGTAGGGTTCTTCTCATTATTCTTCATCCATACTTGTTATCGATTTTTCTTCCAACCTGCACAATTTGCTGAATAAATTTTAGAAGCAGTAGTACAAGTGGGTATGGATGGTACCTTTACTTTATCATTTGATTCTGATAGATCAATATGTGATTACATGATACTATTATCTCATTTTGGAGGTATTTTAACAGTAGAATCCTCTAGTGAGCCTTGATTACTAGTAGAAACTATTTACTTATTTTTTGGAGATTCAATATGTGTCTTCTCAAGATTGCTCAACTCAGCTTCCAATTCTAGACATCTCATATTAAGGATGACTAATTGGCCATTCATCATAGTGATATTCTCTTCACAAGCCTTCTTTTGTCATTCATCATCATCTTCATGCATCTTTACATTGTTTTGTAACAAATGGTAATGTTATTTGATCTTCATGGATTATTCTTCAAAATATAAATCCTTGACATCATTGCTCTTTTTCATTTCATATTTAAGTGCATTGGTACTTCTCTTCTATAGACTTATTGACTCTATCTTTTTCTCCAACATCTTGGAGAAACATTCGAGAACATACTTCAATTTACATCTTTGTTGCATCAAAGGATCCAACTTTTCTGGATAGAATTAGGCATTCGATTGTTTTTCTTGTAATCCTTTCTCCAAAACATCAGTTTCTTCTTCCAGCTAAGTGATATTTTCTTACATGCATTGAAAAACTTCACTAACCATTTATGTAATCACTTTAGAAATACCATACAGAATAATGCTTAATCTATCAACTGATATTTCATGAGATGTTGTAGATTGATCATCCCCACTTGTGATAGCATTTTAATCATGAGAATAATTTCTAAATGTTATAACACATACCTATTGATCTGTTGAGGTAGGATAGTTGTCCATCTTCATGGTGGGGTCTTGAGCCACCTTCTCATTACATTCCTGGTTTGGTGTGTCTTCAATTTATGTCAGATATGGGAACCAGATGCTTTATCTACTTTAGATAAGAGGTACTTCTTCAACATTCGTTTCTACTTTATTTTCCTCTTCATCATGGCCTTGGTAGATATAGCCTTATCCTCAGAAATAACTAAATGTTCATAGAACGTACACTTCATTTTTAATTATGGAAAGAAACTCAAATCTTCAAAATAGAGTAACATCACTGTGATAATCCAACAGAAAAGAACTTGTCCCACTAATACCAATTGAGAGTACCAGGTTGGGATACAGCTGACACTGAGAGGGGGGTGAGTCATTGTTAGGAACGTTTAAAACCAATTCCATCTTTTTATCCCTGAACCTCATAACCTATTAGGATCTTGATTCTCTTAATATCTTCTACATGTAGCATGCAATAATATAAAGCAGTAAAAATAAACAAACAATATTTTTATAGCATTCACCACTCAATAAGAGTAGTTATGTCCTTTCCATGTATGTATATGACTAGAGAATGGATTATCCACCATGATTTGATAAATCTTTGCAATAGAGTGCCTATGAAAACAATCCTCTAACTAGTGTGAGTCCCTACACATTCAAGGAGGGTGGGAAACAATAATCTTCCTTGTCCTGGGGATAGCCTCGTCCAACTTGTAGCTTCTGGCTTATTCATTATACTTCCTATAGAGATAGTCTTCTTCCTTTTTCCAATGGTAGGTTCATCTCGTTGTATTATTTATTATTCTTCACATGATTACATGAAAGTTTTTAGTCATGTACTTCTTCCTTATTTATTTATCTACTTTTCTATCACAAAATCATCTATACTAGACATCATCTTTCTTCTTCTTAGTGGAAAAATCAACAGTACTAAAGCATCTTCTCTCTTCTTGGTGAGAATCACAAACACTAATGTGATTACTAAGGAATTTATGATCAGCTAACTTGGCATCATCTAAGTCAATTATTCTCTCTTGTTCATGAATTCATGTAAACATGCATATGGAATTTAGGTCAAACCTTTTCTTACCTTTCATTATTATTCTTTTTTCACATGTGCACGCAATTTCTTTTGTTCTTTATTTATGTTACATTACATGTGCATGTGTATTCATGAAAGCATGAATTTTTATCCTCTTCTTCTTGTGTGAAAACCCTTAATGGATATGGTTCTTTAAAGACCCACACACTCGACCTCTTCCCCATATTTATTTTCTTTATTACACTTGCACTTAGTTAGGGTGTTTCTTTAGATGCGATATTTAACTTTATGCTTGAATCAGTAAAGATATTTCTTTTGTGAGATTTTTCATTAACAAAAAAATCTAGGAATCTTCCTCTTATTTCTCTACTTTTCTTCTCTTGAACGTACTTATGCTGTTTCTTTTGCGTTATATGTATGAATCATCAAACCTTGAATAGGTGTAACCCTTACATTGTGAAAGATATTTCTTCAAGGTCTCCTGCTTCATCAAACAATACACATGGGTCTATGCAACACGTAATTCCATTCTCCTAGACTCACATTCTTCACCAACACTCAAACCCCTACAAACTATAGGATTATTTTGAAATTATTAGGTTGTTTAAATTTGGGAAGGCCATGAGATTAATTGTTCTTCTTAGTTCATAATGAGTGTGGCTATTTCACATTAATAAAGTACAATAAGGGTGTGTTTGCACTAGTTGTGTACCCACGAGAAAATCTTCATGAAATACACTGAGGGTTTTATAAAAAAACCTATCGGGTGTTCATAGGTGATGGTTCTACTAAAAGTTGTTCGAGGGTTCATATTACCTGTCAACGGATTGTGGGAATAATTCTTCATAGAGCAGAAGGCTCGTGGAACTCCTTGATTCTCTCTGTGAAGTGGTGCACAGTTAGATGCTCTATTTTCCGAAACAGAAGATCTCAGGTATTAGGGAGCAGCACCTATCTCAACTTCGTTCCTCTCAGTATATATGATATGATCACTTTTTCATAAACATTCAAATCCATCCTAAGAATCATCCAAGATTCATTATTTTGAATAACCAAGATATTTGGTTCTTTAAAATATTCAAAAGGCATTTGGGATTCACTGATATTTGTGGATGTTTCGATTTTGAATACGGGATCCTTTCATTGTGAATGAGAATAAGAACATGTGCATTAATCTTGGGCATGAGTCTCCTTTAAATCCACAATCCAATTCTCATGGACTGAGAATGGTTTTTTTTCCTCATCCAAAATATCATCCTTGAGATATTCCATTCATGCAAGAAGTTGATTACATGCGTGTTCTCTGTTCGATCAAAAGATCACCACGCATGAGTTTTCGTCATCAAATCTCACCGGGAACAATATCATGGTAGATCAGAAGTGGTGATGGGGAGCAGCTGTGTTGAGTTACTCTCCATACAGTCGGAGGTTGAAGATGATTCCCCAAACATTTCATCCACTAAAATTGATCTTGGAAAACCTCGATTATAATGTAGGATGTAGGATGAGGCGTTCGGTTGAGATCTCTCACAATATTAGACGAGCAACCAGGATTTCCTCTGCATTTTTAAAAACATGTCCCACATAGAAACATGTTGTGTTTTTCTTTTCGGTTAATCAATAAACTCCTCCCAAAAACCACAATGAATTCTCCTCTCCCCCCTTCGATGTCTCCCCACAGCGGTTCACTGTGGGCCTGCTTCTGTGCCCACCTATGAATCCTGTGGGCGCACTGCTAGGACCCTCTATGCATCCTTATGCATGGGTTGATGACAATGCGTGCACTCCTGTGGACTTATACACAGCCCACACATGCCTCTAGCGAGTTGGATCTACCATGTCTTCCCCATGGGTGTGGTCGACCCCCTGTGGTCCCGTATGTACCTCAGGTTGAGGCTGGGTAGCTAGCTCATGGGATGGCCCCAATTTTTAGTATACCACCAAATAAATATCTGGTAGAAAACTAGTATAAAAAAATCCATGGCCATCATTAATCACAACAACATCCTCATCCATGACCACCCTAATGACCAAGACTCTTATATAACATTCTTCTACTCTTTATTTCTTTTTTGGATTATCAAATCCAAACTACTTCATTCATCCTTAAATGATTTCTACTTCAATGTTGTAAACATTGTATCAAAAATAATACAAGTTCTTTAAACATTAAAAATAAGTGCACCAATCATCTGATAACCATTCTCCATTTCACGTAGGAGACTGTCTTTAACCATCATTTACATTCATTGACCTCGTTGACAATAAATAAAACTCAATTAATGAAGTGGTCCCAACATGATTAATTAAAGATTAGATAATGATTTAATGAATTTATAATGAATGATTGAATAATTATTAACTAAATATTAAATATTGATTAGGGAATGATTATTTGATGATTAATGAATAAATACATTAGAAATATTTAATAACAAGGTAATTATTAAATAATAATTAGTTAATGATTAAGTATTAATTAATATTATACAACATACTTACCAACTATTAATTAGTGAATTATTAATAAGTGATTAACGATATATTAATGAATTATTAAGAGATTATTAACATAGTAATAAGTAATGATTGACATTGTAATATGTAATTCATAATATATGATTAATTAGTGATTAACTTTGGATTAAATAATTATTAATTATTATATTAATTTAATCTAACTAAATATGTGATATTAATTATGGAATTGGTAACTACATACAAAGTAATGATTAACTAATTATTAAATTATTATTAAATAATGATAAATATTGTTTATCATTAAATTAACATAAATTTAACAACTGGTCATAGAGGGTTATCAAATATTGATAAATGCACGAAAAAGAGGCTATAATGAACAATTAAATTGTTACTCCAAAAATGTTGATGATTCAAAACTTCTTAAACACATGATTTGACACTCTTGATGTATATGTTTTATATTATTAAATTTTTTTATAATCCACTGAACATAAATTTAGCAAGATTAAAAATTGTAATATTAAAAAATAGTCTCATTTATTATGATATACGAAGACATTATAAAATTTCGATAATGTGCTGATTATGTGATTATTTGAGCAATGAAGACCCTATCTGAATACTACAAGTGGATGTGGCTCTAGAACATAGGTACCTAGGGGTAATAACCCTAAAATGTGTGATTTTTATGAACTTTATCATCACCTCATGCATGAAAAATGACCTTACTACACACCTGGTTCGACAAACCTTGGGGATATTATTTATATGATCCACATTAACATTATATACTACTGAACATAACTTTATGATGATTAAAAATTGTACAATAAAATATTAGTATAATATTTTAGGATATTATAAGTCTTTTAAAAATATCAGTAAATGAGAGATTATATGGTCATCTATGAAATGAAAACCTGCTCTGGATACTATAAGTGGATTTGGCTCTGGAATAAATGTACCTAGGGTGAAACCACAAAAAGTTAGATTGAGAAGGACTTGATCATCACCTAGAGCACAACAACAGGCCTTGTTGAACACCTTTTTTGGAACTCTCAGATGATATAATATTGATGAATCACAGTCTCATTATAAACTACTACACATATATTTATGAAGATTAAATGTTGTACTACAAAAATGGATTCATCTATTAGTATATTATAATAGATTTTAAAATTTCGGTAAAGTAAAGAGTTTATGGTCAATGCTATGTGATTATTCATCATTGTAAATACATTTTTAAACATATGAATCCTAATAAAAAATCACATAGAGAATCATTTATTTTATTGTCTACTTATATAGGGAGGTTATTCAAATAGAAAAAGGATATTCTAATAGTACACCACCATTAACAATGGTTAAGACATCAGATTTTATGACACAATGAGAACATTAATAGGGAATTCATAGTTGATTAAATTTGGGCCCTGATCGAGAGATCATTCCTATTAGCTTTAGAAATTTTCTATTATGACTATCACATGTTATCTATATTTTTCATTGGCTTCTATTGATCACTAGTTTAATGAAAAAAAATTGTTTTTTCAATAGTTATATGGTTTATTTGATGGAGTTATAAGTAGAGTTTTATAATATATAGCTAAAATATTCAATTGTATTAATAAATTAAAATAAAATAGTGGTTTAATAATATACATCATAATAAGATATGGATCTTCAATTTTATATAGAATAACACAACTGAATTGAAATCCCAGATATAAAAAATATTTTTTATATTATAAAGTTTCTAATGATAGAACAAATAGCGACAAATTTGGTGATGAGGAGGAAGTTTCATAACATGGTGATGATCTTTCCATAACCTAAGTTATTTTAAATCAGAATTTATTCATAATAAATCATAAAAAAATCTTCTCATTAGGTTTGAAAGTAATGACACTTTTTCCAAAATTTGATTGGAATTTTTTCACACCTGAAGTTATGTTTCAAATCACTGTATAGAATATATTTAGTGATATGGAAAAATCATTATATGATGGAATATGATTTCCAAGTATCGATTAAATGAAAAAAATAATGATAATATTTTATATTTAGAGAAAATATACATATTTTGGTTTGGAATCAAGACAAAAAAAACATCATATGGTGTGATAAATATAGAGATGATTATATAATCTTTTTGAGGGTTATTCCTAACATTTCATTTAGGGGTTGGAGAATTACTAAGATTGAGGTAGCTCAGACATGAATTCAAAAAAAACTAACACAATATCATACATCAGTATATACTAATTTTTTTAATCTATTATTATTGAGATGATTTAGACCTACCAAGCTGTCCTTGTTTTCTTTATGCAAGAGAGGATAGAACAAAATTTTTGTTATAATATTTCTTATATTAAGGCATGGATGAAAAATAGAATGTAATTTTGTAGGTCTATAGTGATTGGGATGACTCATATCAATTATTTTATAAATTTTTATCCATAATGATACATAACGACAAAATTGTCTTCTATCTTGATAAAAATTAACATGTGTCTCAAGATAACTGATTTGATCCATCTCATGTCAAATTTATTTAGTTTTTCTAGGAATTACATCAATGAATTTTAACATTTCATTTCTATAAATAGTTTATAAAATTTTATGAGAATATCCTATTTGGAAAATAAAATATTAAAATTTTTTACTATGGAAAACCAATTTTAAATTTTTTTACCTATTCCGCTTACATTTCCTATTATGGAGAAGAAGAATTGTGAATCATGGAGTTAGTTTTTGGTAGGTGTCATCAACCATTATACCAACATTTTGGGTGTGTGTTTGATAAATGATAACCATTTGTAAATCAATGAGTCAATATATGTAGATCATTTTATAAGGAGTCATTTGAATACACATCATCTGTATTGCATCATTCACATTTCTAAAAATATGGGAAAGCAATCCATGATGAGCATATGAAGAATAAGATCATGTTGCATGGTATAGAATTTGTTTATTTTTTTACTACTTTAATGTAATGTTATAATTAATTTATGTGAAATATGATCAGTTATTCATAGCATCTGATTTGGATCAATGAAGGTTAGGATAATTATTTGAAGAAATTTTAAGCGATAAAAAAAGATTTTATGATTATATGAAACATATTCCAAAATAAATGTAGACATTATCATATTATTGGGGGATAGGTAAGGAAAAGTACAAAAAAACATTTTTGAGTGTAACAATGGTTATTCAATGGGATTTTCATGTTACCTATAACTATCCTATTTGAGAAGTGATTTTATCATTGTTTTAATTACATCCTAGATAGAGAAGAAAATATTGTAGTCGAGATTCATCAATGAATAAGGTAAGGAAGACCCTTTCAATGAGAGATTGAAAAGAACATTGAAGAAGATTCTTTTTATCGATTTCACCTTTTCTGCAGAAAATGATTTTGATTTGATGTGAAATAGTATCATGGACCCATTAGAAGTAGTAGTGGTCAAGTATTTTGATATTAATATGGGTGAGGCATTGTTGATATGAAAACATCTAGGTATTGTGCTTTTTATGTGAACACACCATTATAGCATGTTCCATAGTTAAACTATTCTGGGAAGCATATGTCGATCTACTAAAATAGTAAGACACCATTTATAACGGATATATTGCACCATAGGCACCTGTTATGGATTCATGACATTTCCCATGTCTGAATACCAAAAACAATTTCTACCTAACGTCAATAGGGAGTGATAACAGGGGTTACTGTAGCCCAGAAGGATGCGGAATGAGTTGTACTTGCCTCAAGAATAAGGGAAATGTTTGATATGGAGAATATTTCATTAAGAAGCTCAAAAAATGAAATTATACCCAATCATTGCAGGATTCAGTTCACAAACTCAAAAAAACGATGTATTACCTCCAATTTGTACTATTCATATAATCAATCACATTTTTTTAATATAAAATCAATAATTTTTTATAATTAAATGAAATTTAAGAATACTTTTACTATCAAATAAATAAATTACTGAATATTTATAATACCATTTACATTAATCTCAAAAAATATAAACATTCCTAAATGTTGTATCATTTAAATAAATAAAACATTCTTCTACGTAATTTCATTCCCTTTACAAGTATTTTCCATTTGATAAAACCATTATTTAATTCATACTTTGGGTTTCATAATAATCCTTTAAAATTGAAATTACAAGGAATATTACAAGTACATTTCAGATAATAATAAATCATAACCAAACTATCCATTGATACACTATAAATATAGAATGTGATAAAATAACCAAAAATATACCATCTTGTGACAAACCATACATAAATGAAAAAGAACGCCATTTATTATCTACCCTTTTTGATTACGTGATAAAAATGAAAGAAACCCTCAATCCATTAAGTGGATCCAACCGATATAACCTATGTTTTCACAATTTAATTTAAAGTAAAGCACATTTAAAAACATGAATATAGTACAAAAATAATAGAGATTAAACTAGTCACATTCAAAAAAATAGATCCGGAAAATGAGATCTGTAAATTTTTAAGAAGGGGCCAAGAAGGGTGTTAGGCATGAAGCACAATAGTAAACCCATATAAATCCATTTAAGGATTTTATCGATGAAAACAAATAAACTATATTGAATAAAATTTAAAAATTAAACCACTTGTAATATACAACTTCATGTAATCCTTTAAAATCACTATGTTTTTTCTTTTAGAAATCAAACACGCTTTTCCAAAAAAATTCCAAAAAATGAATCAAATAAATAAATAAGGTCATAGGACACACCATGATCAAATATAAACAACTAGCATCATAATGGAGAGAATAACCTCTATAGAATGTAACCGTATAAATGGAAAAATAACAAATGGGTATAATTCCTATCATCACATCAAATAAAAAAATATAATTTTTATATCAAACTTTCCCAATTTAACAAAATTATATTTCGAAGGTAAAACCATATATAAAACTACCCAAAAAATATTCTTTTAGAACTGTGAATACATTCCATTATCTTTTGGAAATAAAAATTTCTTTAAAAAATTGGAATACACAAGTTCTTTCTTATATTCTACTTGTCAAAAAATTATGTTAACCAAGACATTATATTTATATTTTACACTTAATATATATTTCATTTTTTTGTGTAGATAAAGTGGATACTACCCTACTCAATAAGAAGTATAAGAATGTTTCACATGATATACAAGAGGGATATGAGGATTAATGGATCTGGGTGTGTAAAGCCTTCCATTATCATCACATTCCACCTCTATCCACCATTATATCATACCTATGTCACAACAGATTCTATGGATTTGTTGAATATGACTATAAATGAA
Organism: Viscum album; assembly: GCA_963277665.1. Taxonomy (NCBI): domain Eukaryota; kingdom Viridiplantae; phylum Streptophyta; class Magnoliopsida; order Santalales; family Viscaceae; genus Viscum; species Viscum album. Next base: position 1,490,952,217 of record OY728155.1, on the reverse strand, counting down.
ATTCTCATCACCTCCTCATTTCTTAAACCATGATATGGAGACCTCATACTCACATATTACACATGCCTGAGGGATAGATTACCATCACCATTGAGGATGTGGTAGTTCTGCTTGGTCTTCCTATCCAGGGGGATATAGTTATTGGGCCCAATTGCGGAGTCCATCCTAATCTTATATAGTGACTATTTTTCATAAACATTGTTTGAGATAATTATTATACTGATTGTGGGTCAATATCTATGTGCTTACTTGAGATACACTTTCCACAGTTACACACTGATGCTGATGAGAATACTATCATGTGTCATGGTCGTGCATATATACATGGGATCATTGGACTGAAGTTGTTCACTAATCACTCTATTATGAAAGTCCACATGATTTATTTGGGTCTACTAGAGTTTTTTCATCAGGAAAAGAGATACAGTTGGGGATATTTATTCATGGAATAAACTTATAGTGCATTATTAATGCCATTTTGATCACATCCCACTAATCTCAAGGGTTGTGTCATCCTTTTTTAGATGTCTTCATTTGAGTGTATCTCACAAATCTACCAGATAATTTATTATCATGATCATTATATAGATGTGTTGTTTGATGCACCAATTGAATGAAATAATGATCACTCATATTTATTGTTTTTATGGTAAAATGAGTTATTAAAAATTATATCCAATTATTTATCACCTTTTATATTATAAGTTATATGTGGTTTCAATAAAACCACTTTTCTAAGACATCAATTCATTACTTTGGTATATATCATATCATGTTTCATTTTATAGTACCCACCAATGTATGTTTATATAGTAATTAATTGACTTATAAATTTCATAATATTATTAATTTTTTTTATGACCAAAAAATTTAAACAAATGTCACATTTCATTTCATATTCCAATAATAACATATTGAGATCTATTAGACCACCTACCCCCATAATGCACTGATGGGTTTTCTGATTCCAAATCAATAGTGACTCTTATTCACATTCATATTGTTGAGTGAAACCATCCTGATAGATTCATGGTCTAGTTGTATTTGTTTATCATATTCCATATCTACCTAGATAGACAAGAACGTTTCATTTCTTGTAACTAATAGGGAGTAGGATATAAACTAGATCTGATGAAATGTAGAGTATCTTTTCATCTGGGATAGAAAATAGGTGTTTCATATAGAGGGAATTCATACCATGTGATTCCCTCTGATAGAGTAGTTTGATGATAATCCACAGTAAAGACTAAAGTCTATACTATACCTTACACCACACTGTAGAGGGACTCTGGATCAGGCAAGATAATAAATATCCATTATTTATTATAAATTAACTTTGAATATATTTATAGTATACTCAAATATATCATATTATCTGTAGTTAAGATCAATAGTTGGAGTTTTTAGACAAGCAGCGTACCATGACACAACATAGGGGATAATTATAGTATATCGTGTTCCACATGATGGTATATGTGATTATCCACCTCAAGGTTATGGTGTTACCTCCCAGATAAAAGATGTTATTAATATAGAACATCTTACATTATCTTTTGATGTTGAGGATCCATGAAAAGGACAATATAGACCACATCATGATTTGTGTGAGGCCTCACCAATTCCATAGTAAGAGTTCACACCCCTACAAATCCAACCTTGGCCGATTGGTGATGTACCATAGGAGGCATGGTATCAATTTATATTGTTCAGATATCCATATTTTTTACATATATATCTGATTCATGTACTTTTCATGAATAAGCCTTTTCAGGCTTTATGTTTCCCCCAGAAGATGATAGTAGGTCCATCCACTTACGCAGTGGGGTAAGGATCAATTCAACATGATGAAATCCAAATTACTCTAACTCCTAATGATTCTAAGGTATATAATTGTACATATGAGATTCCAACCCCATAGTATGTGCCCTCTCTCTCTCATCACACTATACCCCAACAAAGAGGAAGACAATCTCGATATAAGCCTCTCATTCATAAACAATATTTTGTGATAGGACCTCATCATCGACAGTGGTTGTAATCATTTGTTAATATATATTATTTTGATTTAAAGTATTTCAAAAAAATGTATTTTATCCTCTATATTATTTTCAACCTATTAAATTGATTATTTTTTTACTGTCAAACATTTTTATATGTCAATCAACTTTGGAAATTTTTATTTATATTTTACTTACATGTTGTACGTTATATGCTTTCAATATATTCATCATGAAACATAGGAGAGAATATTAAATTTTTTTAGGTGACATTTTAATTTTATAAAAATCAAAATATAAAAATAATTTAATTAAAACATAAAATATATCCTAAACATCAAATAAATTAATGAATATAAAACAAATTTATTAAATACAATTAAATATATATAATTTATAGGAAACAAAAATTATTAATTAAAAACATTATATTTAAACATTAAAAAATCACATAAAATATAGTATAATGTAAATATTAATGAAATTTATAACCAAAAATAATGATATATAAAATAATTAAAAATGGATAGAATTTAAAGAAATAATTATAAATATAAATTTATTGTTTTAAAAGAACATAATTTTGTGACACAAAAATTATTTTTCATTAATTGTATAATGAAATACTTATGATTTTCAATTATTTTTTTTATGTTTAGTAATTCTATCAAATTTAATTTTTATTGTAATAATACTTTGTTATTTATAGACATTCAAATCCTCCAACATAAAACGTTTCGTTGTTTCATATATGAACCTTAGAAGGTGTATAAATTATTAAATTTAATATAATATAAACAAACAATGAAAAACTAACTCAACATATAAAATCTAATTAAAATATAAAGAAAATCATTAATTTAATAATCTAAAACTAATTTACATGTCACAAAATTTTTTTCTAAAAAACATTACATTTTTACATTCAAATTTTAATAGACATAATTATTATTATGTATAATATTTTTAATTATAATAAAATGAAGGATTATTAGTTATTTAATTATAATTAACTGTTATTAATTTCATTATAAATATATATTAATTATATGATTAAACATTTACAATAATGTAAATAATAAACCATAACAATGGAGTAAATAAAATAATTATTACCATTACAAATACATTATATTGGAAAGATAAACAATTTATTTATTAATTATAATGATATTATTAACAAATTATTTGTATATGTATGTATCTTCCCAAAAAAATTAAGAAAAATATGTAAACTAAATATACAAAAATTTATATTTTTAAGTGTTTTATTTTTTTAATTCTGGAAAATAAGGCATCAGCATTAATATCATTTAACTAATACCCAAATTTGGTAATGTGAATGTCATATTTCTATTGTAGTTTTAAAAATATTTTAATCTAATGATTATTTTAATAAATATATTACAAAAAGAATACTCAAAATACTCATATATATTCTATACACTGTTGGGATTAGTTTTTTGGATTTTATTCTTTTTTCAAATATTTTTCACTTTAACTAATGACACTCATATAAGTGATATTTGATATTTCTTGAATCAGTTTAATGGCTTATGAAATTATTCCATTCTTCAACCCCTTTATCTTATGGATACATCAACAAGAGACTTACTACCGCCATTTTGGATTTATTAATTTACTCATCTTGTATAACAATTAATTACCAAACAATTGTGATATTTTTTAATATGAATGAATAGAATAACATAACCTTACGTTAACATTTATATTATTTTCCAAAATGAATTTTTCATCACAATTTTTATTAACTGATGAAATTTGTGAAATAAAGAAATCTGTCGATTAACATCACATGGTAATTCAACAAGTACTTTTTTATCCAAATAAAATGACCCTTATTAATCGGCTAAGTTACTAATATATTTTCATTTCGTTCCATTTTCCAAAAAGACACATCTTATATTCCAATATAAAAATTACATAATGTAAAATAATTAACAATAATAATATTCTATACATTGAAATACACTTCTTCTAACATTTTCATCCTCTATATCAATGACCATCAAGAGAATATTCATAAATCATTCAAATTATTATAACTTCTATCAAAATAATAAAATAACATAATTTTACATCTTTTAAATTCAAAACCTGAAAATATGAAGCTTTATCTTTGACTAATTTAAAAAAAATATTAATAATAAGGTTGAAAACAAATACAACACTATAACAAATTTTAAATATATATTACCTCTTACCTTCATAAACACATAATTATGATTTTAATGGAAAAAATGTAATTTTATTACATTATTGTTGTCTTTTAGGATTATAGTTTTAAATAATTTAAAAAACACTTCAATATAAAATCTTGAAAAAACCTGGTAGTGAATTCCACTCAATATCTATTTTCCCCACACACAAAAAACTATTTAAACTATTTTTTTTATTCAAGTCATATTCTCTTGTTTTACGATAATACCAATGGAAGAATTGTGGGCCTTGATATTGTTCCTACTCATCCTTGATTCCATTGAAAAAGATTTAAAACATTGTATGAGCATAAAAAGATCATTAAGGGATACAATAAAATTAAACCCATTAAACCATTTAAAAAATCAACAAATAACATAGAAAATTTACATTTAATATAATTATGTGTTAACACAAATTAATAATTTACTTACTCAACAAATCTTGTTCATTTAAATAAATCATAAATCATATAATGAATAATATTAAATTAAAATTAATAATTATACATTTTTGTTATAAAACATTATCACATGTCAAAACACATTGCATGGAAAACTTATTTTTTACCCTTAAATGAGGCATAAAAATTCCATTAAACATAATCTCATTAGATTAACTTATAAAATAAAAATACTACAATGAATTTTTTTAAAAAAATTAGAAATATCATATAGGTTCATTGGGGAATCTTCATCATATCACTATTTCAATAACTTTTACAAGAACTATAATAAATGGAATAACATACTTTGTTAGTTCCAAAATATTTCTTTAGAGAAAAAAATCATTACCAAATACATTGGAGAACTATATGAGTCTCCCTCATCATCATAGAAAATGAACAATGAAAATACCATAAATAAAACACATTGATTATTTCATTACAATCATAAAACCTCATAAATTATTTAATTTAATAAATATATAGAAATAATTTCATTATTTATTTAAAAATAAGGATAAAAATACTATTCATTAAAAACTATTTAAAATAAAATTTCTAAAAATAATACAAATTGTGATTTTCTTTGAAAACCATAGAAATATATTAATGAAGATTCTTAAAAAATTACTTTACTGATTGAAAAAAAAATTATTCACTCCACATATGCTTGAAAACATTCCTTTTTCACTTTTTTAAAAAATAAACCATGTAGAAGATGTTAATAAGATACACATTTAATCAAGTATAATTAATGTAAAAATATAATAAAAATGACTTAAAACCCCAATTGATTATAATAAAAAATCATTAAACATTTTATGAAACATGGATATAGAGGAAATGTGTTATAAAAACATTAAAACTTTTTGTACAAGGTTTTAATGAATATAAATAAAATCCTTTTGTTACTTTTGAATTATAAGAATAGTGAAGTATTGGACATGAAACGGATTAGTAGAAAACATGAATTTCAGTAAAATAATGTTAAAATACATCAATATGTCAATTTATAAACCACATAAAATAAAATATATAATGAAAATGGCATAAGTCTCAATGAAAGGGAATTAAGATGAGAAATACATTTTCTCATAGTATGACTTGCCAATTATGTATATTAGCTCTTTTATAATAAAAAAGTAGTAGTTATTTAATTTAGTAAGTAACTATTATTATTATCCCCTATATTTCATTTATTACAATTAATTTTATATTTATTAAACTTTTTAATTTCATGACGAATTATTTTACGGCATAAAACTCATAATCCCAAATAATTTTGTTATGTAGAATATAGAAAAATAATTCATTATTACATTATATAAATAATATAAATTATAAAATAATTATATATATATATATATATATAATATTATTTTAGAAACATTTATAATCGATGAAAATCAAAACATACATCGTTTGGTGGAAGTGGTAGTCTTCCTGTACGCACGAGTGATGTAATTTTTTTAACAGATATAAGGGAAATAAAGTATATAATAATTATATATAGAGAATCATAATTATTCTATAAATATAATAAATATTTATTTTATATTATTTTAAATAGCCATATGATATCGTGATTAATAAGAAACATGTCACTTCACGTTGGTGGTAGCCCTCACCCACGTACGAATGAAGTTTTCATTTCACAAAGGATGTAAATGGAGATAAAAAATGTTTTTATAATAAACATAAGAACCTTTCAATATTTTTAATTTTCAATTTTTGTCATATCATAATGGAAAAAAAATATTTCATGGTGTTAGAAGAATAAATAAACATTAAAATACTATGTTAAGTGTCATAACAAATCTTTAGAAGACACTCTTTGTCTTATACCTTAATCCATATATGATTGGTCCTTTGGTAAGAACAGTAACTCTAGAACACACGTATGGATGTATATAAAGTTACTTGAGTATAAATTTGAGGTAAAACTAATCATAAAATATTTTTTAAAAAGGTTGAAGTGAATCTATTTCAAAACCAATGAATCAATTTCTTTTTTCACGATATTTCAATGCTTAAGGGTAATGAATATAAGTTTAAAAATAATATGTGGAAAATACATAGATCATTAATGATAATCTATAGAATTTTCCATTCACTTAGGTTAAGATAATTATTTATTGCATTTTATAATTAAAAAATAAATTAAAAACATAAATATAAATTAAAATAATTTCAGGAATTTTAACATATCATGATCTTAAAAAGAATCAAATAATAATGGTATTCAATTATAAATACCATAACCACATATAACCCATTATTATTATCAAATTAATTATTATAACACCACAATTAGTTCAAAGTATATTAATATTAATGTTTTTAATATCATTTATTTAATTTTTCTTCTACCTTTAGAAGCATTGTAATAGTGTTTCATAAGAATTAAATGTAATTATACCACAAGTAAAAATTAATCTAAAGTACTATAAAGTTAATAAATTCTTCATATTTAACATAATAAATTTTTAGTATTCATAATATATTTTTTTCATTATGAAAATATATTAATGTTATCAGAATAAAAAGATTGACATTTTGTAATAATTCATTACATAAAACAATATTGTAAGATTGCTAACTTTTATGGAGATGAATTGGGATTGATTTCCTGTATTATTTTTAGATTTTTTTAGCATACTTAATTTTGGTTTTACATTGTGGGTATGATTGGGTTAAATTTTGAGAAAAATGGAAGAAAAGGGGTACTAGATAGTTAGGGAAAACCATGCACCTAAGCCCATAAAAGCAAGAAACCCTAGGGAGTGGGGATTGAAACAGTTGGTGCATGGTTTTTCAAACCATGCACCCTATTAGGATTAACTATGCACCCCTATAACAGAGATTCATGGTTTAATTTCAAGGATAGGAAAACATGTGTGCCCCTACCCAGCAAACCGTTCATGGGAATTAAAGTCACATGAAAATTAGATTTTTCATTACCCGAACACCCTAATTATCTTAAAATTATTCCTCATTTGGCCCTATGATCTCTTTAATTATTTTGGAGCTCCCGAGATAGATTTAATGGATTATTGATATTCATTATTTGTGATTTTATGATTGGATCAATGATATACACCCCTCTAAATAAGAGAATCCCATCACTCGTTGTTTTACATTCATCCTCCATTATTCTCAAAACCATAAAACCGTCATTTTTCCTATTTTAATTATATATAGATCTAGTAATATATATATAAATTTATAATTAATGTTTATTGACATTTTCAATGTTTATTTAGTTATTTAGACCAAGATCTCATTCTATGTCATTATGTTGCTTAAATTTTGTGTATTTCAATTTATTGTTCGTTCATCAACAAATTGATATAGGTGATCTTTAATTCAAATCTCATAGTCACGATTTCAATTATTTGTATTTAATTGTAGAAATTTGTGGTTTTTTTTTCAATTGAATACATTGTGATTGATTTGATTAAAATTTTCAATTATTTATTTATGATATTAAGGATTTGAATGAATAATGTGATTTTGGAATAGGGATATTTAATAGTTAAATTAAATATTGAGTTGCTAGGATTTTAATATTAGGATATATAATTGGATATTTAATTATAGGACGTTATGTTTTTAAATTTTCATAATTAATTTGATAAATAATTATAGGATAATGACATTTAGATATTAGATGATTAATTAATGAATTAAGTGTAGAATTATTGGGATTGTAGATTTTGGATTATTAATTTAGAAATTAATTAAGTATTTGATATGATGAAACAAAATTTAAATTAGTAGTTTTGTAGAGAAGACTAATTAATAGTTGAGTTAATTAATAAGTTTGAGAAGATTAAATAAATTTTTTGTTAATTAATGAGATTAAGAATAAAAATTAATTGTTGAATTAATTAATGAGATCAAGAGAATAATTAGTTATTATGTAAATTAAAATGATTTAGATGTTTAATTAATTTTCAATTTTATTAATGATATAGAGAATATTAAATAATTGTTTATTAAATTAATGATTTTGGGATTATTAATTAATTATTACATTAATTAAGGACATTGATATGATTAAATAATTTTCTTAATTAATTAATTAGTGTTTAATGGTAATAGTGGAAATAATATAAGAATTGATATCTATAATGGTAACAATGAAATCCAATGATTGAGTTGAGATTTTAAATTGTAATAGTGGAATTCTACAACATGATATCCCTTTGGGAGTGTGTTACACTACGACAGGGGTAAAGTTGGTGTTGAGGTTTGAGTTTCCTGAATACCAAAAAATTTATGTTTTAAAATAAATAACAATTTTATAATGTGATAATTTTATATTTATTCATTGTACATGTTTCATTATAAAATACCGTACACTTTTTATTGATTGGATATTGATTTAGACACCATTGGTGGTGGCCTACTAAGTTGCAGCCACACTCTACTTGAGCTCCATGATCCATAACTGAAAATATTTCATGGAAGCCAGATAGAATAAGGTAAAGGGACCTATTTTAAGTGGTTGGGTTGAGATAGAGCATGGATTAGGGAACTGGATGTGTTTTAAGACCTTATTAAGAGTCATTAGTGTCATTAATTTGTGATTTTTATTGACACTAGACAGTTATTTTGATATATAATATCAAATGTTTAGTTTTGATATTGTATTACCAATTTTTTTTATCTTGTTATATTGTTATTATTTGTTATGATATCATTTGTTTATTTCATTTTTAATATTTATTTATTTCTATCGGTGTATTAATTTGAGGACAATGAGGGTATAGTTTACACATGTCTGATTTTAGACCCTCTCTTCTAGTCGACACCCTATAGAATATTGGGAGGTGAGTGTGAGGTCACGTATCAGAAATAATCAGGTAACCTATGCTTAACACCTCGGTCAGGATGTCACAAAGATATATCCGAGCCCATTTTTATTTTCTTTTTCTTTTTTCATATAGTTTGGAAAAGATATATAAGAGACTAGGGAGATTTGATCCTTGGTTATAAGCTCATGCATGGGAGTAGCTAACCCATGTACTGGGAGAACCCAGGTCCTTGGTGTGGGATTATTGTGGTTGATGTTTTTAGTTACAATTGATTATTATTTCACCTTTTATGTCTTATATGTGGGGATATTTTATTGTTATTTCTTATCTTTTCTGATAATTTACTTAAGGACCAGTATGTAATGATAGTTTTTTTTCATGAATCATATTAGGAGTCATTATTTTTTTATTACATGCATCATTTTAGGAATGCATGGGAAATAGTTTTTGGGTATGTTATTGAACATAAAATATTTTTCCTTTCATGTTAAATTGAATTTAAAATAGTTCATAATATGAAATTGAATGTTATAAAATGATGAAAGATGAGAATAATTGGTTTTCTATGTGAGTAATTTAAATAATTAAAATGATTTACCTTTTTTTATTCTTGTTCTCTAAGTAATATGTTCAAGGGTGCTGTTAGAACCATCGTTTTGATAGTGCGTTGAGGTTTAGGGATAAGGAATTATTATGACATGTTATGTTTCCCATAAATTTGTTAATGTTGGGAAAATTATCCTAATGCGTGTGTTTATATTGAATATTTATAGCTCCATGATGATGCTTATTGAGAGTAAGACATGAGTACATGTCTCGGGATGATCTTCTAGTAGCGGAACCTAAGGGAATGATAATTCTGAGTGAAGAAGTTGGAGGGATGTTTTTTGAGAAATTTTCTTGATTCATGAAATTCATGGAAAGTGGTTGATAGTAGGTTAGAAAGTTCATGTCTTACATGAAAAGGTATTTTTATTTACAACACCCTAAGACGTTTGTTGGTGAGGGTAGAGCAGAGTGAGATGAGTTCTGGATTGATTCTATCGTGACTGTACATGACCACTTGGAGGATCCTACTTAGAAGATGTTAATGTTGGATAAATATATTCAATGATTATTATCAAAGAACTAGTGGGAGATTAATTATTTTAGTGGATATCCTGATGGTATCTTATTGAAGGACTTCTTGGAGAATTTCTTAGAGCACTTATATAAAAAGATACTATAATAGGAGAGAGTAACTGAGTTCATGAAGTTGACTCAGGGGATTATTTCTAGGATGGATTATGATTGATGCTTTACATATTTTTTGTGTTTTCCTCTTGCATTTCAAGATAATGATGATACTTTAGAAAAAAAAATCAATAAGGACTAAAGTGTCAAATTAATTCCCCTGTAAATATCTTCATGCTGAATAATTTTTCATAGGTGGGAAATCATGTTCTCATATCTAAGGGGAACATAATGTAGGCTTCCAGTACATGAAAAATATTTATTTTTTCATGATAATAATGTACATATTTCATGAACATGAAGATTTTTTATGATAATTTAGCCAGATCAGTGGAATACATTATGGGTAGGGAGTAAAATTGGTTACAAATGGCCATTCTCAATTTATTTCCCACCAATTAGGTAGGATAGTCCACTATCATCGATATTGTCCCTGACCACCAGTGGAGTATCAATCATTCCAAAATAAGGTACATCTATAGAAGTTATTTTTGAAACCCGGATTGGTAGGTAATGATGGGTCAAATAGAAATAATTAGACTATAAGAAGGGAATCATTTACACTTTATTAGGCTGAGAGTTGGGGTTTTAATATTCATAGAGGTAGAGTTAGTAAACACAATACATATAGGAAAGACTTATCTTATCCCAATGTTTTTTAGTTTATGGGAGTCATACTACATCATAGGAAAGAGGGGAAGGATAGTTGCATGTGGTTTAACATACATTTGTGGAATGAAAGTTTGGACCATTGATAGTGAGAGGTATTATTCTTGAAACTTCGACATTAGATAGTGAATTATTTAAAACTAGTCCATCTCAGTCCTTTATTTATATAAAACATTGATTAGTTTGAGAAAGGTGGTGGAGTTCGTGAGTGGGGTGTTGATGATAGATTCACCATTAAGTGTTTGATTTGGGGACACCTAGTAGTTTAATAGATGTTCTCTTGGTGTTGGTGAGTATCATTTTCCATAGGATCTCTACATCCAAGAAATATTATGCATTGACCTAATTATTTGTATAGATCGGTTAGTTTAATACCAATATCATATAGATTGTTACCACAGAAGGGTGATGTTTTTTCTTCTAATGGTGATAAGTACATTCATCAAGGATAGTAATATATCCATTCAGGAAGAGTAGAGATAATTACATCGTAAGTGTGAGAGCTCGCATCGTAAGTTTCTATATCAATGTTGGATGTCGGAGGTGTACATAAGGATTTCATTCAATCTATATTGTAATAGTTTCAAGATGTGTTTCTTGAATACATATATGGGATTCCTCCTAAGAGAGATGTGGAATTTACCATTGATATCATGCCAGGAGATAATCCAGTTTCTATTTTACCATACAAAATATCACCGACAGAGATTCAAGAGATCAAGACTTTTCTAGAGGCGTTGACGGATAAGTGGTTTATCTATTTGAGTTCATTTCCATGGGGATCACTATTGTTATTTTCAAATAAGGTAGAAGAGATTTTGGGTTTGTGTATCAGTTATAAGAAGATTAACTGGATTACAGTAGATAATTGTTATCATGTTCCGCAAATCATTTATCTTTTTTACTAGTTGAGAGGAGATTGGTTCCTTTTTAAGATTGACATGAGATCAAGGTGACATCAGTTGAGTGTTTTACCTCTTGATATATTGAGAACCTCCTTGAGAAGAAGGTATGGCCTATATGGGTTCTTCATGATGTCCTTTTCATTGAAAATGAACCAGTAGTGTTAATGGCACTGATGAATAAAATCCTCCATCTAGATCTATATGAGTTTGTGGTACTTTTTTTGGTTGACATCTTCTTGTACTCCAAGCCTCATCACAATAATTCCCAACTTTAGAACATTATATTGAGTACATTAGAGAAAATTTAATATACTCCAAGCTATCTAATGGTCAATTGTAGATTTATTAGGAACACTTATTGGATCACATCATCTCAACAGAAGGTGTGTCATTGGACCCAATGAACGATTAGGTAGTGGTTTCCTAAGAGTATTCCAAGAACATATTAATATTGATATCTTTATGATATAGGTATGATATTATTTGTTTATTATAATAATAATTCATTATTATAAGATCCTCATTCATTATTAACAAATAAGGGAATAAATTTTCAATGGTTGAATGCATGTGATGTGGTCTTCCAGGTGATGAAGATGTGATTGACATTAGTACCAATATTAATCCCACATCAACTAGGTGAGGAGTACATGGAGTTTTATAGAGCTTCTAGTATATGTATTGGAGCATTTTTGATGTAGGGAAAACGAGTTTTTGTGTATGGGTCTTGGCAGTTGAGGCCACATGAATGAAAATACCCTATTCATGACCTCCATATTGAAGGAGTTGTTTATGATTTCAATTGTTTGTTGTATTACCTATTGGGAGAAATTTATTATGCATAAAGTCCCAAAGATCTTGAAGTATATATTTTTTAGTGATATTTGAATATTTATAATTAGAGAGAGGATTAATATATGAATAAATTTTATTTTAAGATAGCATATACACCCATCAAGGGGAAAAGTGTTCCAATTTTTATGAACAAGGAAACTCAAACTCAAGAGGTTCACGAGTCTAGTGATGAGTGGAAGATAAAGGATTTACTAACAAAGATGCATCTTCTGGTTTAGTAGAGTTAGTAGAAGATGACTATTATATCAGTTTCAGTGCAGTATAGTCTTTTGAGATAGATCCATGAAAGGATGTATGAGGATATAGAATGTTTTACCTTGAGGGAAATCCTTAAAAGTGGGGAGTCTACTTCTGATTATAGCATTGATGTGGATGAGGTAATCTCTATCAGGAATAGTGTTGTCGTGTCTATAAGAATGTGGGGGAGATGATGCATGAGTTTCATGCCATGATGTGGGAATTACATCTAGGTGTGAATAGATTATACTATGACTTATGATGACAGCTTTGGTGGTCAACCATGAAAAAGGAGATAACATGGTACGTGATATGATGCTTACCTATCAGTAGGAAAAGGCGGATCATCAATGATTAGAAGGTTTACTATATATTATGTTCATTCTATAGTGGAGGTGGGATGATGTTACCATGAACATTTTGATATGTATCTTGAGGACACCTCAAGAGAGTGACTCTATTTGGGTTATTATAGTCTTTTTGACAATGGTAGACCATTCCATTCTTATAATAGAGACCGTCTCTATGGAATAGTTGTGAGACATGTATATTTAAGAGATTTTTTATGTCCTTGGGGTACCACAAAATACTATTTCAAATCATGACTCATGTTTTACTTTGTGAATCTTGTAGGTATTATAGAAAGTACTTGGTATGAGTTCTTTACTAAGTATGTATTTCCATCCAAAGACAGATAGGTAATTAGAGCATATCATACAAGTGCTTGAGGATATGCAGAAAGGGTGTGTCCTAGACGTTGGGGGGTCTTGGGATAAGAATATGTCATTGTCAGAGTTTTTTGATAATAATAGTTATCAGGAAACTATTCATATGGCACCATACAAGGCTCTTTATAGTAGTCCCTACTGATCACCTATTTTCAAGATAGAGGCAAGTGAGTTAAAGTTGTTGGGACCGAGTCCCATGCAATATACATAAGAGCAGGTACAACCTATTTAGAAACATATTCCTACAACTAAAAGTAGTCAAAAGTCCTTTGATGATAAACATGGATGAACCATAGTGTTTTCATATAGTGATTGTGTTTTCTTTTAAGTATCACCACATATGGGTCACTACAGGATACAATGATGGGGAAATTCGATTTCGAGGTTCATGGGATTATTTGAGATTGATGAAAGAATTAGGCCATTGGCATATTGATTGGCTCTTCTATAGAAATGCAGTGATATACATGAAATTTTTAATATGTTGTAACTATGGTGGTATCACCTCTACCCTTCCCATGTCATCGATGTGAACGATGTTGAGCTGGAGATAGATACTTCCTTTGATAATCATTTGATACATGATTTATATGGATGTGAGAAAGTGTTTTGGGTGAATATAATGCTGATAATTCAAATGCTGGTGTATCGTGGTCATGTTCAAGAAGAAACATGGGAGTGAGGATCAGATATGATGGCTTAATGGCCCAATATTTTTGTCCTAGAATCATATAGATTCTTTGTAGTATAGCTGGATGATGAGGTGTTATATATTTCACCCTTTTATGAGTAACCATGTACCACTATAAAATAGTTACAGATTTTAGGTTCATGGTTTTCAAAAACTGTGTACCCCTTCCCATAAAACTATGTGTGGGAATTAGAGTCACCTCAAAATTATATTTTAAATTACCTAACCCTATAATTAGCCTAATATTGATCCCCATTCTACCCAAGGCTACCTTTCATGGTTTTTGAGATATGGAGACATATTCCAATCCTTCATGACCATTTTTTTATTCTATACCCATATCGAAGATATACACCCCTCTCGATCAAAGAATTATATCGTACTTAGTTTTCCATTCATATTATGTTCTTCTACAAAACATTAATGGTTTGTTCTTCTTATTTTGATTTGATATAGATCTATTGTTGTAGTTATAGATCTAAAATATGATGGTATTTTTTCAATCTTGATTTAGGATTTTAGATGGTGATCTCATTCTACATTGTTGTGCAAATCATATTTTTGGTATTTTCATTATGTGATCACTCCTCAATTAATTGAGGTTAGTGGTATATTATTAAAATCTCACAGTCATGATTCCAATTATGTTTATGTAATTGTAAAATTTCTAGGGATCATTTGAAAATTCGAAACACCGATATTTAATTGATTAATGTCGTCAATTAATTAATTATGCGATTGGGGATTTGATTGAATAATGTGATTTTGGTCTTGGGATAATTAATTGTTAAATTAATTATTATGTTATTGGGATTGTGAAATGAGGATAATTATTTAGATAATTAATTATAGGATAATAAGATTGTTAACCTTTATAATTAATTGGATAATTAATAATAGGATAATGAGATTGAGAAATTGATTGATTAATTGGTAAATTAATTTTTGGATTATGGGGATGGTGTGTTTTGGTTAATTAATTGGGATATTTATTAAGGGATTTGATATGATGAAGTAATTTTTATATTAATATCTTAATAGATATGATTGATTAATTTTTGAGTTGTTGAATATGTTTGATAAGATTAATGAATTTTTGAGTTAAATAATGATATTGAGAGTATTAATTCATTGCTAAGTTAATTAATGAGATTAAGAGATTAATTAATTAATGAGTTAATTAATAAGACAAAGGATATTAATTAATTGTTTAAATAATTAATGAAACTGATAATATTAATTTATTTCTCAGTTAATTTATTATTTTGAGAAGATTAATAAAGTGTTGAGTAAATTAATGAAATTGAGATTATTAATTTTTTTTTGTAAATTTTTAATTAATGATAAAATGTAAAAATGGATTTCATATGAGAAATGAGATCTAGAATGGTAAAAATGGAATTCTGATATTTGGAAGATATATTGAATGGTAATAGCAGCATTCAATAATATGATATCCCTTGGGGATAGTGTTAGACTCTGGCATGGGCCAAATTTGGTATTCAGGTTTGGGTGTCCCGAAACCTAGGAAATTTATGTGGTTAAATAATGAATAACGTGGAAATGTGATAAATGATTATTTATTCATTGTACTGATTTCATTGTAAAATTTTGTGTACATTTTATTTACTAGATATTGTTTTAGACACCATTGGTGGTGGCCTACTCAGTTGTACTCACACCCTACTCAGGAACCCTGGTCAGTACCCGAATAGATTTTATTTTTTAGTAAATGATATGGAAAATTTCCATATATTAAGTAGTTGAGTCAGGATGGAGCATGGACGAGTGAACTAGATGTGGTTTGGGGCCCAATAAAAATATGTTACTGTATTTATTTTGTGTTTTCATTTCAATACTAGAAACATATTTAGACATGGCATATCAACAACTTAGTTTTTATAAGGTATTAAAATGATTGGTTATCTTGTTATTATGGTATTTTTGGGTATGATATCTTTTGGTTATTCAATTGTTATTTTTCATTTATTTCCACTGTTTTATTACTCTGATGATAAAGAGGGTATAGTCTCCCCATGACTGATATTAGACCCTCACTGTTAGTTGGCAACCTCTAGTGTATGGGGAGGAGCACTTGATGTCATGTAGTGGGCCGACATGGGGAACCGGTGTGTTGCACCGGGGCTGGGATGTTACAGATATAATGGTTATAATTAAATTCAAATGGCCCAAAATCTCCATATTTTTAATATAAGTTGATAATGTCTGAAATACTCTAATTCAATAAGAATTAAGATGAGATTTTTTTGACCTTATCTCCAATTTGTGCCCATAATTTATATGTTTTACCCTTTACCTTGTCGATAACACTTTACCATGATTACTATTCAGTATAATAAAAAGTGAAATTGAAATTTTCAATAAATTTGAACATCCTAATTATATCCATTTAAAATATTTAATTTCAAAAATTGGTTGAAATTAATTTTAATGAAAGATTTCCAAATGCAACAATAATTTTTTTTAATAAATTACAATTTATGGTTATTAAAATGATTTTATACCAAAATATTGTATAATGCTGATTTAGATAGAATTAATTGGATTCTACATTATAAAAAGATACTTATGTGTCTTTGAAAAACATCAAAACTAAATGGAACATTGAAATTAACTTTTTGATTAAAATAAATTAAATTATTTGAAAAATCTGCATTTTTTACTATTTATCAAAAATTAATTATTTATAGAAAAATACAAATATTTATTTCTATGATTACTTTTGAAAGTTGATTTAAAAATCCATTTCCATTTTATTAAATATAATTTCTAATTGTGTAAAATATCTATCATAATATCCACACTCAAAATCCAATAAAAATAATTTATGAAGAAAATATATTTTTTATATATAAAATGAATTTGTACCATTTCATTCTCTAATAAACACTATTATATGGATTTTAATTTATTAAATTATATATATGATCTAAAAACATTATTAAAATCATCCATCTATTCTGTTTAACTTAATTTATATTAGTAATAATATATTTCACAAATAAATTAGTATCCTAAAAAAGGTGTTTTTTCCTATATGATCTTATTTATAATTTAGTTATAATTTAAAAAGAATAAACAAATAAATTTATATTAATAAAAACTTTGGTACATATATTTTATAATTCAGTTAAACATGTTTATGTCTGTTAATCCAGAATCTAGGTTATAATTGTCATATTTTGATAATAATATTTATATACTATATCATAATTCTTTTATTCTATATATTGTGTTTACCACATAAAATAAAATATTTTATTTTAAAAATAACAAAAATTAAAAAAATTATATCAAGGTGTAACATTCTACCCATTTTATGATATTGCATCCTCAAAATTTTTATCTCATGTTTGATAAAGAAAATTGAAACATTTTCATAGTCAAAAACAAATTATAAATATATATATATATAAGTGTAAATTAATACCATTTAATTTATATTCATATATCATCCATTATAAGATAACTATATTTTCTAATTTTACTATAGGAACTTATCATTTCATAAATAATTTGTAATCCATGCATTGACCGTAATGAGATTTATTCTAGGGAAAGAGTTTGAAAAGGTGTACCTTTATTGTTAAATGATATCTTCAGATGAGACTTGATAAATTATTCTTCCTATTTATTATGTTAAGGAATTAATTTAATATAATGATGGAGAATAAAACAACATATATTTACATGATTTCATTTTACACTATTTGAATAATTTTATCTTTCTATTGTGTTTTTATAAATTTTCAACCACTGTTTCATTTCATTTTTTAAATGAAAAAATCGATGATAAAATTTCCATGACAGAAGAACTAAAATTACAATTCAATGGTTCACAATATCCACAAAATTAATGACTTTCTAATAAAAAATACATTTAATATGACTCGTTTTTAACATTAGTTACTTAAAAATGACGTTATAAATTATTTTTATATCGTTTATTTTATAACTGACATGAAAAATATATGTTGTATTCTATAGGCATCAGTTTCTTAATATCCATCATTAATAATCATATTTTCCACATAGTTTGTTTAAAATAACATGAAAATCCATTTTTAAAATCAGTTACTAAACAAAAAAATATGATAAACCATTAAGAGTTTTATGAAATGTTGGGATGGGACTTCTTGTGTTCATTCACTCGCATGACGTCCATCAGTTTTCTCTCACACATTACACCTTAACCATTAATTATATGATCTATTAGCCTCTATTATATTTTAGACTTCAATAACTAATTCCATTCAACCACATCTATCATCAATCGTTTTCCCTCTCTAAGTGTAAACTTCACATTATTATCTCCTTCTCAATAATCCCCCTTCCGATATCAATTTTTAGTGTGTGTGTATTGTTTCTATTTCTTCCATCAAATGAATTTTATTTTTTATATTTAGTGAAAATTTTCAATTTGATTTTATATTGAGTTCAACTTCTCCTCTCTATTTTGATTTGCAGTTATGATTTTTCATGAATCGAATGTAAATTTGAATTGATGAATGATTTTTATTGAAATTTTGTTTATTGGACTATTATATCACTAATTGGTTTTATAAATAATTTTATATTACTTATTAATCGATGTCTAAGGTGCGTTTTTATCAACACTATGAATGGTAGATTTAAATGTATGTTAGATTATAGAGATTCCACAAAAATTATGGATAACAAATATTTATATGATCATGTTCATTACATCATTATTTTTTATGAATTTATGAAATAATGAAAATTAAATATGTAAAAAGTTATAATTGTTCTTATCAAATATGTTATCATTACTTTATTTGTTAAATAGTTTATATAATTTTTTTATTAATGAAATTAAATTTGAATTTATAATCCAAAATATAATATATTATTTTCAATTATTTATATTTTTTACAGATAATGCAGATTCAAAGTTGGTATATTGTACAATAAGAAATTGGTGAATATGAGGAAGGTTTTTATGGTATTTATATTTTTATAAATTACATTTTCCAAACAAGTTCTACTTTTTCTATATGTTCATGAAATTTTTATATATGAAAATTTTGAAAATAGAGAAATAAAAGATCATTTAATTTGATATAATTCTAATCTATGTTATAGAAATTGGATTTGTTATGGTAATATTGAGAAAACATAAAATCAATTATTGATGATGATTTTTAATATTTAATCTCTGGTCAATTTGATGAAATTATTTCTATCATTGATGTAGTAGTAATTAGGAAATAATTAATAGTTGTGTGTCTACATGAAGATACTAAAACCCATTGTATCAAGGTTTTAAGGAATTTATAGTTTTATCAATAGTATTATGACTAATTAAAAAGAAGGAAAAATGTATGCAGTGATAATATTTTTAAATAGATTACATATATTCTGAAATGCATACTTTTTATATACAATAATATTTCATATTCACATTATAATGTGAGAAAAGAGTATGTATGCTCCATGGGTTTGGGATATAGGAATATATTTTCATACATGAATGATTATATACAATATATAAAGGAATATGAATGCCTTCCAGAGTATCCTAAATTTTGGAGATCATTGTATAAGTTGAAAGAAAAATTAGCGACTATACTAGCATTTACTAAGACACTAGCCACAGAAATTTGGTGCCTTCCTATAATTCCACAGCTTGAATGTTTATATTCAAATTAAAATAACGAAAAAATGATTAAATTGAAATATTATGGGAATATATTTGATGGAAATTTATTCATCAAATTGATTGTCCGTAGTGTAAATAAATTGGTCAATAGTTTTCTAAATTAAAAAATGATGTTAAAAGTATTATACTTGGACTGTACACTAATAAAATATCACAAATCAATTCCTTGGTAGAAATCATCATATATTTATTATTTTATTCATAATTTACAAATTAACTTCTAAATTTTGTTATAAGTGGCCATATATAAGGATGAGTTTAATGATATCATTACCAAAATAACCAAGAAATGATATTTATGCTTCATTATCACCTTTAAGTGATGTCTTGTAACTTTTATGGAAGGTAGTTATTATAGTTTATGATTATTATAAAATGTAAAATTTTAATCATTATAAAATTATTATGATCACTAGATATGAATTCCCATCATATGGAAATTTTTTTGGATAATGTGTTACGGGGAATAGTGCTTTTCGAATTTCTGAACAATACATATCATTTTATCAACAAAAACATGGTAGAAAAATAGTATACATGGGTCATCTGAGTTTTTTATCTACAAATAGCTCTAATAAATGAATATAAATTGAATTAAATAGATCACTTGAATTTTATATTGGTCTAAAACCATTTTCCACTGAACTATATTTTGATATAGAATAAATTATTGATGTGATGTTCAGAAAGACACAAAAATAAGGTGATGATAAAAATATATTGAAGAAACTCTCAAAATATTTTGATCTCACAAATTGGATATATCATAAGATCAAACATATATTGATTTCATACATGTGGAAAATAATATTTTTTTATAGGTTTATCAGAACATAGTTAGATATTAAAGGAATGAATAAAGATGGGTTGAATGAAATTTTGAACTTATTCCCAATAGGAATACCTTTAGAGTTACCTCCCACTTTTTTTGGAAGATGAACATATCTACCTCTGGCTTTTTACACATTATCCAGTCATGAGAAAATTAGTTTTAACAGTGTCACTATGGTATCATAGTGATGCATAGTTATTTATATAATTTAAAAATCCAGATTTAACTAAAAGAATTAATGTTGACA
The DNA here is from genome assembly GCA_963277665.1 of Viscum album. NCBI lineage: Eukaryota > Viridiplantae > Streptophyta > Magnoliopsida > Santalales > Viscaceae > Viscum > Viscum album. The sequence goes on along the minus strand of OY728155.1, from coordinate 1,490,930,637 downwards.
GACATAAAATATCGTTATTTTCATGTCATGATGCAATAAATCCTACAAATGTCATTATGTGTAATATGTCACATCCATTTTATAATTCCTATCTAAAAGGTATGTAAATTTTTTATTCCAATTCATAACATAGTGGTTGATCAAAATTTGTTAAAAAATTTTTAGAATTTTTACATTTATATACTTTTTCAACTAGAAATGTATTTTCATCTATATTTTACTGATATCATGGTGTATTTAATGGTTCATTTGGTATGATAAATAATTATTTTCATAACTCTATATCCATGTAGTATGTTTTCTTTTTAATTGTATAATGTGATATTGAATGGATTTTTAAGGAATCTGTATTCACCTAAATACTCTATTATTGAGAAGTATATTTCTGAATAGGTTGAAGAGTTTTATACAAGATACATGCCTATAGTCAAGAGGATCAGTTTTCCTACAACTCTTCGTGAATGATTAAATTGTAGAGGAAACATGATATGTGGCTTGAAAGTAAAATCGTTGATAGATGAATAGATAATTATGGTATACATATACATATTGAATAACATTAATGATTCTTAAACATATATAACATTTTATATTAATGTGTTAAAATAATGATATATAATGAAGAATGATATATGTATTATAAATGTGTATAACCAATATTTTTTCCATGATCTATAGAGATTATGCATGTTATATCAAATGTATCAAAAATTGACATTGTTATAGGGTGTCCTAAGTTTAAATTTGATAAGATGGTCCATGTATGAAATTAATGGCTATATCATTCAGATGAAAGCTCAAGAAAACAATAGTGAAGTTTAGAATATATGTGTATTGGTGTTTGAAAAAGCAATGCTTTTTTTTGAGTGTTAATGAATGAAAACAATCTCTACATTAAGTGCATATAAAAGTGTCATTGAAGAAATATGGGAGGCTGATTACATTAAATTATGAGTTCCATTTTTAACTACAAATGAGTTATTAGTAATATTATTGTCAGACACTATAAATTCGATATGAAACTACTTAATTAAAATTGATTGGAATAAACATGTCCTCCTTTTATCATTGAAAACCATGGGAAAAATTACTTACGTAATCCAACAAATATGTAATGGTCTATCATTTTACAAGGAAAATTTGTATGTTGATGATTAATAACTTGATGATGATTTGGATTTATGTGATCTCCCTACATCCATGGAATGATTAATAGAGAATATTTAAGATCCCATCATTGACATGGTCTATGTTATATAGAGTGATCATGGGGAAAGATTTCAAGAAAAAACTCCTTTAGTTATTTTTTAAAATTACATGTATCATATATTTATATCCAATTTACAATTTTTAAAATTTATAGATGTTAGATATATTATTATTTATTTTTTTAACATAAAACGCATATTATAATTAATATGTTAAATTTTTTGGTATGGTTAGATTAGTTTATTTTGTTTCATTTTTCAATTATTCAGATTTTATTATAACTATTAATTTTTTAAAAATTTTATTTAAGATTTGTTTTATTTTATATATATCATTTTATGTTTCATATTGATTATCATTATTTTTTTAACATCGCGAAATACTAATGAATAAAATAAAGATTTATTTTAGTACTCATTTTAAAATTGTTGTTAGCTACTTTAAAACCATCTACAATCCTAACAATTTTAAGCATGACTACCTTTATTTACCCTTAAATAACTTTATCTTACCCTTACATAACTTGTACATGTTTTTGTTTACCCTTACATAAAATTGTTTTACCCTTATATTTAACCATTAAAATGTTATTAAAGGGAAAAAATATTATACTTGTTAGGTAAGTCTAAAATAAAGTTAAGTAATGGTAAAAATAAGCTAATTAGTGTTAAAATAAATTTATATAAGAGTAAACATAAGTTATGTAGAGGTAAAACAATATTAAGTATGAATAAAATAAAATTAAGTAATTGTAAAAAGAAGTTTGGTGAGGGAAAAATAATGTTATATATGGGTAAAATATAGTTTTTTAAGGGTAGACTGATGTCATTTAAGGTTAAAACAATGTTGTGTTATGGTACAATAATGTTATTTAATTGTAGAAAACATAACTATAGGAAACAAATAGTTACATAATGGTAAACTAATGTTATATATGGGTAAAAAAAGAAAATTAATGGAAAAAAAGTTATGTAAGGGAAAATAAAAGTAATGTAAGGGTAAAAAATGTTATGTAATGATAAAACAATTTATATAGTAGAAAAAAAAGATAATTAATGGAAAAATAAAGATATTTATGGGTAAACATAATTTAGTTATGAGAAACCATAGTTATGTAAGTGTATAAATTGATGAGGTAAAACTTTTGTTAAATAGGGTTAATCTAATGTTAATTAATGGTAAAAACGTTTAATTAAGGGTAATATAATGTTATTTATGGGTAAATAGAAGTTATATAAGTGTAAAATAAGGTTATTTAAGGGTAAAATAAAGTTGTGTAAGTGTAAATAATATTTATGTATGGGTAATATAATGTTATTTAAGGGTTAAAAGGAAATTATATATGTCATATAATGGTAAAATAAAGTTAAATATGGGAAAAAATTTAATGTAATGGTCAACTAAATATATGTATGTTTAAAGAGAAGTAAACTAATGGTTAAATAAAGTTATTTAAGGGTAAAATAATGTAATTTAATGGTCAATAGAAGTTATTAAGTGTAAAAAAATTGTAATAGTAAACTGAAGTTGAGTAAGAATAAAGAAACGTTAATAAAGGATAAAATACTATTTTCAAATGGTAAAAAAGTTATGTAAGGTTAAAAAAGGTATATAAGGGTAAGAGAAAGTTGCATAAGGGAAAAAAATTAATTAGGAGAATAAAATATAAATAACAGTAAATTGAAGTTATTTAAGGGTATACAGAAGTTAAATAAGGGTAAAGAAAGTTACATACAGGAAATTTTATGTTATATAAGGGTAAACTAAAGTTAGTCAACTGTAAAAAAAATTATTGGTATTTTTATGTTATATAAGGGTAAAAAGATATTATTTATTGGTAGAATACAATTAATTAAGGTTAAACTATAGTTCTGTAAGGGTAAAAATAATTTATGAAGGGGTAATACAAAGTTATTTAAGGGTAAAAAAAACTATTACAAGTTTTGTAAGGGTAAAAAAAGGTAATTAAGTGTAAAAAATTTAATATAAGGGTAAACTAAATACATTTAAGGGTAAACATATGTCAATTAATGTTAAAATAATGTTATGTAATGTTAAACTAGCATTGTTAATGGGTAAAAGAAGTTAAGTACGTGTAAAAATATTTATGTACACATACAGTTATGTTATGTAAGTGTATAATGTTATGTAGGAGTAAACTAATGAAATATAAGGTTAAAAAAATTCAAATTTATGGTAAAAAAGTTTTTATATGTAAGAATTATTTATATAAGGGTAAAACAAAGGTATTTAAAGGTAAACATAAACTTATATAAGTTATGTAATGGTAAAAAAATTCATGTATGGGTAAACTGATGTATATAAGGGTAAAAATAAGTTATGTAATGGTATGAAAAGTTATGAATGTTTAAACTAAAGTTACGTATGGGTAAATAAAAGTTATGTAACATAAAAAAAGTTAAGTCAGGATAAATGAAATAAATTATAAGGGTAAAAATAAATCTATGTAGTTCTAAACTAATGTTATATAAGGTTAAATAAAAGTTAATTGATTGTAAAATAATGTTATGTAATTTTAAACTGAAGTTATGTAATTGTAAAAAAGATAAGGGTATAAAAAGTTAGGTAAGGATCAACTAAAGATGTATAAGGTTAATGATAATTTAAGTAAGGGTAAAAAAACATTATGTATGGGTATACTAAAGTTATTTATGGGTAAACTAATGTTAAATAAGGGTATAAAAGTGATGTAAGTGTAATGTAATTTTAAGTAAAAGTGACCATGAGTTAATTAGGGGAAAATTAATGTACACTACAATTAAAATAAATTTATGTAAAGGTAAATAGAAGTTAAGTAACGGTAATGGAAATTTATTTAAGGGTAAATGGAAACATGTAAAAAGTAATAAAGGAAAAACTATTATTATTTAGGGGTAAAAAAAGAAATTAGGGAAAGCTAATGGTACTTAAGTAAAAATAAGTTAATTATTAGTAAAAATTATGTAATGGTAAACTAAAATTATGAAAGGGTTAATAAAAGTTGAGTGAGGGTAAAAAACATAAATGTGGGTAAACTAATTTTATATAGTGGGAAAAATTATTTGAGTATACGATAAATATATTTTAGGAAAAACAGATGTTATTTAAAGGTAAAAAAGGTTATATATGGGTAAACTAATGTTATTTCATGGTAAATTGTTGTTATGTAAGGTTAGAAAAACATATATAAGGTTAAACAAAAACTTTTATAGTTTATTTATGAGTAATTTAAGGTTATATAAGGGTAATAATAGAAAATTAATGGTGACCTAAAGTTATGTAACGATTAAAAAAAATATGTAAGTGTAAAACAAAGTTATATGATCTAAAACTAAAGTTATACACAGGTAAATAGACATTATATAAGAGTAAAAATATTTAATTATGATTAATATATAGTTTAGTAAGGGTAAAATGGTAATGTATGATTAAACTAAATATATTTAAGTGTAAAAGGATGTTATATTAGGGTAAAACAAAGTGATGTAAGGATAAGACAATGTTATTTAAGGGTAAAAAGAATTTATTTAAGGGTAAAACAATGATATGTAATGGTAAAAAAAATATATGTAATGGTAAAAAATTAAAGGGAAAAATTATGTTATCAAAGTTTAAATAATGTTATTTATGTTTAAAATAATGTTATTTAATGGTAAATTGAAGTTATTTAACCGAAAAATAAAGCAATGTTCAGGTAATCTAATGTTATATTGGAGTAAAAAAAAGTTAAGTAAGGGTAAAAGAAAGTTATGTAATGGTAAAATAAATTTTTTTAAGGTAAACATAACTACATAACATAAATTTAACCATTCAAAAAATTATCTTTCATTTACATAAATTATGTTTACCCTAACATAAATTTTCTATTTTAATATTTTATGGAAGAATAATTAATTTTAATTTTATATTTCAAATTAATGTAAAACAATATAAGATTATATTCATAAAATATTATTTTTGGTGTAAAAAATAGTGTAATACATTGACTCATTTTTACTATTCACACTCCATTTGAGTAATTATACTCCAAAATGGTGTATAATATTCTAGATTCTCTAATAAATATGATAATGAGTGGTTTGTTGATTATTTTTTTGTTTTTTGTATATTTTTAAAATTGTTGTCCATATTTTTAAGTAATATTTGAAATTTTTTTCTTTATTTTATGTCATTCCACCTATCATTAATGTTGTTAAAATTTTAGTAAACTCCTTCAACAAATATAAATTAAATGTTTTTAGTTTTTCTTAATTTTTTAATTTATATTTATTTAATTTTACCTATAATATTTAGAACTATATATTTATGTAATAATTATTTTTAATTTTTACTTCTAAAATAGTTTCATATCAAACATATGGGTCACCTTAATATTTTATGGAGGACCATAAAAATACTATTATTGATGAGCATCATCATCATTTTACACATTATCTATTTACTTCAATATGGGAATATAAGACTTATATGGTTAGTAAATATCGCTACACACATTTACCCAAATTATGAGTACTATGTATATAAGATAAGATGTGATTAGTTGAGTTTATGACAATGGCATTTCTAAGGGTCCATATTCCGAAAAATAATAATTTTCAATTGATGATTAGAGAAAAGATTATTTTCTAATTTCTGATTGGAATAGAGTCAATAAAGTGACAATAACTCAATTATGGGATAATTTTTTTAGTAATCATTTTTATTATTATATTAATTATCATGAAATGTTATTACTTAAATAGGTTTTTTTAACATTTTATCAGAAGGAATATTATATTCCTTCAACTAGAGATGTCAGGAATAAATGGTTATCTTTCTTTACCTGTATATGGATTGATTTCAAATCATCTTTCAAAGTAGATTTCATTTATGAGAAAATTCAACATAAAAATCCATGTGATATATGTACTTATCATGAAGAAGATACATATAAGTGGTTTGTTGAATATATATTATAGTAAACAAATTTATAATGATAAATTATAAATTATAAATTATAACATATTTTCTTATATTAATGATTTTTAATTCTAAATTTTTAGAAAATGGGGAGATCTCATCAGGATATCCAATACAAATATGTATATTTGCATACATTATCTTGTGGAGTGAATACATTATTCTACTAACAAATTTTTGTAAAAAAATTAAAAAATGGGATGTTGGTCTTCAGGCTTTGTTGAAATTATCCCTCCTTTCCCCTATCTAGATATGAAAAATACCAGTGTTTTGGAATTAAAAAAATAGAAAATATCCTATTGAAGAGTCTAGAAATTTGGCTAGGATGATTTAAAAAAGATAATTATTTTATTTATTCTATTTTAGTGAATTCTAATCTTGATATAGTATGATTTTCTAATGAATGTTTCAAATATTCTATACAGGAATACCTTATAAAGAATTTTTCATTGGGTACCAATAAAACAAAGGGTGGGAAGGATATTCTAGCTACTACATTATGAAATACCAAACACTCTACCACTAATAAGGATATGTAGTAAGTTCATCACTAAATATATTTGTAAATTGTTCAAGATATTATCCTAGAGATTCATCAATGTAGGATTTATATAAATGGAAAATAAAATCATTAGAACTAATGTTCAGGATATATGTGAGATGGTGGAGGATAAGATCATAATTTTGGAACAATTGATGTTTTCATACATGAAAAAATAATATCAGTATGCATATCCAACTCCTCTACCACCTCCTAAAGATTCCACTCGTCCACCTCCTCCAATAGAACACACACATCCACTAACTTTTACATATCGAACTCCTACGCATCCTCTTCCACAGCTTCGAATTTATTTTGAGTTATATATTGAGTATCCCTGAAATCAAACTATTAAACAAGAGATTATGTATTATATTATGGATAACATTCATCATCAATATATATATATATATGGAACTACAAAAAACCCTCCTTATAGCGGCATGTTTTTTAATATAGAAGTGGTTTAAACTGTCGCTAAATTGGGTGTTGGGATCCAACATGCAGTGGTTTATTTAATTTAGTGACTGTTTTTTGGGAACTATTGTAATAACCATATTTAGTATCATTTTTTTCTGTTTTATCGGAAGATTAATGTGAAAAAAATGTCTTATTTAGGGGCAGTTTATACAAAATTAAAATTATTTTCATTTTTTAAAATTAAAACCACCGCTAAACCACTATTACCTCCCCCAAATAATAATAAGAATTTATTTAGTGGTGGTTTTTACCACCGCCAAAAAAATTATTATCAAACTATAATGGTGGTTTAAGATGCTAAAAAATATAGTCCATTTCATTTGCGGTGGTTTAATCCAGCGCTAAATATAGATTTACAAGTAAAAAAAGGCGGCTGATTCCGCATCCCTAGTACTAATACCCAGGAAAAAATTGATGTGCAGAGAACATATAACAGAATAATCTAGACCATCAATAAATTTTTAGTAATAAAAAATATCACAATATATAAAAATAACATGTAACAAAATAATCTAAACCATTTCATCTCAAAAATCTAACAATGTTCCATAGATTTAAATCTATGACATTAAATTATGCAGAACTAGCATCTGAGCTGTAAGCCTTAAAACTACATAGCATGAACTTATAAGATGTATCCATGAGCCATCCAATAAATGTGATTTATCCCAATGCTCAGGATAACATTGTAAATATAATATGGTCTGATAACACTACTGATTAGTTTTATTTTAGAAATTATGTTTCATACAATTGAAGTGATTAAAAATGTCTCCATAATAGAATCAAACAAGAATATAGAAGAAAAACTATACTATAACACTTTAAAGTGGATGGTGTATTTTAAATTTAGGTTAATGATGTATATAAGCGTGTTATACTGGTTTTTGAACCAGATTCAGTATTGGATGTAACATGTTCCATGTAATGTTTATTTTCCAATAAAATATTACCTTGAAAATTCATAAGGTGGGGATAATGATGAGTATTATGGAAACAGTTTCCTATCATATAGAGGGACACAACTGAAATGAACCAATTGTATGTTTTCTAAATGATTTCTTGAAGCCTCTGAGTTGGTATATTTAATATTTCATATCTCAAGCATGGTGATGACTTTTTAAACATAGTTTTCTGTTTAAAATAATTATTTATTATATATTTGTGATCAAGATAAATAAGTGATCCAAGATATTTAATAGTGGGTATTGTGTTTATGAATTCATGGAAACATGATAGAATGGTTATTGGTTGATTATCTCATCATTATCTAGTGATAATATTCATTATTGGAATCTTCTGGTTATGCATAAAATTACATTAAATCATTGGGATCTAAGGCTTCGTGATCAATAACTTAATTAAGACACTACCTATTAATATGGGAATAACTTAAAAAAGTAATCCCATAGTTGATTGATTGATGCTTTAGTGATCAATTTTTAAGGGGATATGAGCCTTCCATCTATGAATAATTTTAAATATTATGTGAACAGTTTTGGGTTTAACCATTTAAATATACATCGTAGAAGTAGAATGAGGATTTTAGGGTGTGCTAAGGTAGTTGACCCATTTTTAGACCAAGCCAAACATCACCATGAAATTTGGAATAAAGGGTTTGATTAAGGAAAGTATAACATGTTTTGATGGAGTTTGTTTTAGAAGATCTAAATATGACAATATATAATATTTTTCAAAAATGTTAGAATGTTTTTATTTTTCTCCCAGGAATTGGTAATGTTTATAAAATTGGTGTAATCCTATTATTGATTCTATATTTCCCAATATATTTACACCATCCTAAGTTTGATTGGAGAGAATCTATATACCACGATAAATAATTATAACCAATGATTTTTCTAGATGGAAGGAATCCATGGGAGGTTTTCACATGGATTGGTTTATTGAAATACTTAAGATATATATTAAAAATGAAAAATATTTGAGTGTAAAAATTATGTGAGTGTTTGACCGTTTGTTGGATGGATTTTTTAGTTTTTGTGTTTCCTGATAACTAGAACTGGGTAATATTGTATTCAATGGTGAATTCGAAGTACTGGATCAAATAAGTACATGGGATAAGATAGAGTTTTTAAATTAGGCTTCGGATACCTTTTGATTATCTAGGTGGGTTGGATCGAGAATTACCTAGAATGTTTTTTTGTAATGGTGACATAAAAGAGTATGATTTTCTAAGGTCAAGAGACATCACTGGAATTGGTTAGATATAGTGTTGTGCATGATCAACGTGATATCAGGGTATATTGGATAAATGTTTTTAGAATATGTCTTTAGAGATGTTGACTATTAAAGTTTAGTGTTCTCAAAAAATAATCATCCGAAAGAAGTTCAATATGAGTTAAGTATAAAAGTATTTTGTGGTCAATGAGAAACCACATCAGGAACTTGGTGGGTTGAGACAGGTGAATTTTAATGATTTCAGAGAACTTTTAAAGTGAAATATAGTGTTTACGGTATGATCCTGGTAAATTAGATATCATAATTTTCAAACAAATTGAGGAATATGGGTAATATCCCCCTATGTAACAAATTAAATGTGTTGGGAGCACTGTTAGAACATTAAGGTCTTACATAAATTTGAAATTGTGATACTCTTAGTACTGCAACTCTGGATTGACCATTAAAAAGTAATTTTTTTGTGAATATATGTATATTATAGTTGATAATAGGATTATTACATGATCATATATAATATATATAGGCTTAATCAATGTGCTCAAGAACATAGTCGTGTAGCTCCCAATTTGGACCTCCAACATCCTCCAAGTGTTATTTACCCCTATAGTGATAGTGTGTGGCCAAAATAGGCACACCTACCATCTAAGGAACACACCTCAAAGGATCTATTTTGAGAAGTGATCATTCACATTTTTCAAATGAGTCTAATGGTCAACCCAACATTTATGGGGGCCATCCTTGAATGGCCCAGCTATGGGGGTTGTGTCTTGAATATAAATAAAATGAATCCAATAAACAACATATTAGATAGTCCAAAGTACAACATACACATATTAACATATCTTAAATGATACTAGTAAATTTATCCATATTCCATATGGAACATATAATACTTAATACTCCACCAACTTCATACTTCGCCAATTCTAGACTCACCACCTTACTAAATTATCCAGCCATATCAAATTCCAATGCCATTATCTAACATGGGGAATCCTGAAAATGATAGGTCATGAATATGTTAGGTAACTAATCTATGCCACACATGATACATTATAAAAGATACATGATACATGATACAAGATCAAACCCAATATTTCCATAATTCTCGAATATATAAACAAGACCACTAATCACTATTTGATGATGAACTCTACTTGCCACCCTCTTCACCTCTATCTCTACTTCCCACAACCGACACCTGTAATATAATTATATTGATAATTGAAAAATTATATAGGTTTATATTTAAACATAAAAACTACAAATGTTTGAAAACTAAATGATTTTATATTGTGTGAATTACCTTCTCGCCACCCATCATCGATAAAATATCACTCGGGACATATCCAAACATCTTATGATATAAATTGACCAACAGTTTCCACAATGCATATATTTGAGCCCTCTCTTCCTGAATTGTATTTTTCATAGAAACATAATATTTTGAGAATATCCACTAAAATAAGGAGTATATGCTTCTTCAATCCCCGATGGCCTGCTTAAGTCATCAGATGGTAAGGGACCCAAACTCACCTCATGCACTCGACTAGGATACTTCTTCCCAAGAACATTACCAATTGGATCATCCTGGGAGACTGAGTAGGACTATGTGAGATTATCTTCGAATAGTTCTTAAATTTTTCCTATAAATCAAATATAAGTCATATTAGAAGAAATATATGTTGGCATATTGAAACCCGATAATGAGTTATTTTAATGAAAAATGGATTAATACCTCATCTTCTTTGGCAGGATCATTATCAAAACTCCAATCGGATTTTTTTATGAGCATCCAACCACACTTTAAATTGTAATTCATGGTTTCCTTACCTCTATGACTTCATTAATGAAAGATAAATAAAAAAATTTATTTATTAAATAGGTAATACTAAATTATAAATATTTAAACTTGTGGAAATATTACCAAAGTCGATCAGTTTCTAACAAAACTATTTGACCCCGCAGTGTGAGGGATGATTTACATACCACAACTCGATGCATTCTTCTTTGAAATATATTAAAATAAATAAAATTTAATTTAATAGTGATGTATTCAATTTCATATAATTTTCATATACATGTATAAATGAAAAATGATATTAATATAATGAAATATATTTATATACCATAATCTTCTCATCACAATATCTTTCAGTAAAAAAATTCAATTTCTTACTCGGTACCCCATTGGGTAGCTTGTTTTACATAACCTTTGTGAAATAAAATATCATTGACATCACCCCAAATTATCCATATAATGTCTTTCCATTTACTTCCATGATTTTTCAATTTCCCCTTTCATGCTACCACATCAGCATCCGTAAAGTAGAAAGATGTAACGCCCTGACCCCAGTTACCCAGAGTCGGTGCATTATTGCGTAACATTGGCATGATCACAAAAGATAAAGTCTTGAATGACTGATTAGTTTAGTATCCTTGGAAACACTAGATACATTCATAAGTCTTACATTACATCATAAAGTAAAACTAAACTACAAAAACATCTTGTCTTAATTTCCCCTCATAATATCCCTGCAGGTAATTCATGATATACTTCTTCACATCCTAGAAAAATTAAAACATTGAAAGTGGTGAGATCAGATGCTCAGTAAGGATAACAATATATCAGAAGCTTTCATAAATAAACATAAACATTTAAGATAATGTATAATTAAAACAAAAGCCTCTTAAACATGAACTTCAACATAATATGGGAAATTTAAAATGAGAAAATTCCATTTACTTATTCACATGGATATTCTAATAGTCGAATAACCACATGAAATATCAATAACCACTTTCATAATGATGGAATGCATAATTCCAGACTATCATAACCATGTAGCCAAGGCCTCATGCCAAGACTACAAATATGATTTTGTGAAGGCCTCGTGCCAAGACACAATTTTTTCTCATGAGACCTGCCGATACGTCGAGGAGCTATAGGGGGCTCCACCCGTCACTTATTAAGTCTAATGAATTCCTCATATGAACATGTTTAAACATATCATAAACCATAACATAATCGTATAACATAAAACATTCATAAAGAAAACATAACATTTCCACATTTCCATCACAAGATATAAATACAGCACATTGAAATAATAAAAAGCACTTTTAAAACCACTTTTAATACCAAAATAAAATAAAACTAAATATTGGTATTTATTTTTCATTTAAAAAATGTTATGGCTTATAGGGGAAGATGAAACTCAAATAATAGTCACGGCGGCAGAAAAGTCGTTGTCGCTGCATACGTAAGAAAAAACATTCCTTTTGTCATTTAGTAAAAATTCTTCATATAAAAAGATTCCTTTTGAATAAAAGTAAAATTCAAAGGGGTTTATACACCTTATAAAGGAATGTTGTGTATAAAACCAAATATGCCTCAATGAAAAGGAGATTGAGACGAAGTCCCTTACAAAGATCATTTTTTTAAATAAAATAGATCTATTATGTGTATTTACTATAAGTACACATAAAGAAAGTAAAAAATAAAAGATAGGACATAATAATATCATGACATTATTTGAAAGTAGAAGATTAACCCAAATAATTGAAATTGGGTTAAGAAGTTCCCTTACCTCGTGTCCGACTTAAGTCGATCGTTCTTTAACCTCATTTAAAATGGGTAACTCTTTTTGATTTGAGCTAAAAGGCTTCCTTGAGAAAAATTCTGCCCAAAGTGAGGCTTCTAGGAGTAATAGTGGGATGTGGAGAGACAAAATGGGTAGGCGTTGGCCAATCCAAAGGCTTGAGAGTTGTGGGTAAGGTTGTAGAGGTGGGGGCCTTTTATAAGAGGAGAGGAGGGGCACTCATGGAAAGTTATAAAAGGTTACTTTATTATAAAATTATTTTCGGATTTAAAAGGTCCCTAAATTATATATTTCGAGGATAAGAAGTCAATAGTTCGAAAATCACCAATCCAATATGTTTTTGACATGTGTAAGGCTTAGATTTTACATTATCATTTCATTTTATTTAAATCGTTAAATAATGAGGTAATCGCTGCATCATCATGGTGTCATATAAAATTTAATTTATTTAATGTATAAAAATTATAAAAAAAATATCATGATGTAGGAAATATCTTTATCTTTCTAATGAATATTTCTAGTCAAAAATTTTACTTGTATAACCCCATATTAAAATTGTTTTAGTAAAAAAACTCATTTTTGTGACATTTTTATTTTAACATTAAATAAAAAGTTTTAATGTCATTTTCCTACCAAAGTAGCTCCATGGGGTCCCCAAGTTGACCCATGGATTGTCTTGGTCGGCCATGACTCATCCAAGAGGGGTAGGACAAGTGTAAGTGTATTTTTATATATTTTTATAATTTCATTTTTACCTTAAATTTCACTAATTACCTTTAATCGCGATTAATTGAACTTAAAAGTTACTATTCACCAAAAATTATTTTAATCCCATTGAACCACATTTTACTTCCTAATTAAAACCATGTATGTTATATTTTTGAAAATCAAATCACAGAAGTGGTAATGTTTCATTTAAACGAAAAATCTATTTTTTAGCTACCACTTAGTGGTTTCACTATTCATCAAAAATTGAAGTTTTTCATAACAAAGCCAAAATTTAACCCTATGCTATAATTGATATTCTGAATTAAAAAATGATGTCTATTTTACAAAATTCCAAACATATAAGTTTCATTAATTAATTTTATAATTAATTCCCGCTTTCACAATAAATAGCGTGTTTTTAAGAAATAATATATATCAAAAGATTGACAATTGTTTATGTCCAATTTCAAAGTGAAATTAATTCTAATGACCACCATTGGATAAAATGGTAAAAATATATTCTAATTATACATTAAAACCGTTAAATAGTATAATTTATTACTATAAATTCTTTTTATTAAAAAAGTTGTTTTTAAGTATTTTTCACTATTCATAAAAAATTGGAAGTTCTCAGAAAAATATCAAAAATTCAACATAGGCTAATTTAGTTATTCTGAATACAAAAATTAAGTCCATTTTGAAATATAAAATTTATATAATTTGGAAAGTTGGGTATTAATATTCATAACTGCTACTTTTATTGGTCGTGGTGTGTTAGAACTCAAGGTTGCGTACAACACATGATGCTCTATTATTCAAAGAGGAGTGTACCAAGGAAGATTGGGGTGTTAAATTCTCCCCTTCTTCAATAAATTGAGTCCAAGCAATTTAAAATTTTTCTTTGAAAATAAAAGGTTGAAAATAGAAAATACCTTTGTGGAAAACCCACATCGGAAATAAGGTTATTAAAAATATAACTTTAAAAGAAAGAAAGAGAAGTACAAAGGTCACCCAAGATAGACCATACTATGATTCTATGAAAATATGGATATGGAAGAAAAACAAACCATCAAGGTCCGATGGAGAGTTGTAGAAAACAGGATTAGGAAAAAGTTAACCATAAGAAAATCACAAACTTGTGATTGGTTAAACTGTCATTGAATCCATAGTTGGAAAAGTTAACTGACAACGTTTTTGTTTTAAGTAACCTTTCATAAAGTTGAGCCATTTATTTAATAGATTTACTAAGAATGTAAGGAAATATACTTACTTGTCATGTAGACTTTCATTCTTTAATATATATTTTTACCACAAACCCATATTTCACTCCAAATGGTAACCGAAATCCAAAATATTATATTTATCCTAATTGTATAAGGTTCCAAATATTACCACATACCATTTAGATTAGGAAAACTATTTTGTAAAAACCAGGGACTTTTTTTAGTCTAGTGGTAGGTAATAAAGGCCTGTCGCACTATGGTTGTGGGTTCGATTCCTGCAGCTTTGTCCGACACGACGGGTTATCCCCTAACTTGCAGGTTATCCTTTTTTTAAAACTATAGTATTATAATATTCCAAAAATAGTCTTCAGAAATGTTTTAACATAAAACAATACTATCCAAATTTAAACATAATCCATTCCAACCTTTATAGTTATCCAAAGTACCTATGTCTAGACTTTCTCTAAAAGGTCTCTAAATTCCAAAATCAATTTTAACATCAGATTCCCCAAACAGTGTAATGTTTCTCTTATTGTGACATACTAAAAATATGATTACCTTCAACATATTTAAACCTTAATGAAAACAACAAGTACTGCAGTACAATACTTATATATATCACATTATTCTTATAACTAGAATATAATCCTTGAGTCCAAAAGAACCAATATATTAATTATTCGACTTCAACTATAGTAACAACATAATATTTTCCTTGATCCCTTGGCCTTTTCTGAGATATGTTTCCCTGACTCTTAGGACATTCATTTCCATAATGCCCCATTTCCCTACAATTGTAGCATTCAACATTGACAGCATCTTTCTTTCCCTTGAAATCACGAGCCTCGTGACCTTTTTCTCCACATTGATAACATACTCCCATTCCTTTTAGGCAAGTACCGAGGTGCTTCTTCCCACAATTATCTCATAATGAAAAATCCTTGTTTCCTTTTTCCCTTTATCTATCTCTTGTTCCACCTTTCTCTTCTTCTCTTGCTTTACTTTGCTATCATAAGACTTAGATAATTCATTTTCTATCTTGATAGCACACGAGACTATATCTTTCTATGTTGAGAATGATTGTGATACTAAATCTCGACAGAGAAATGGTTTTAACCCATCAATGAAATGATCAATATTACTTCATGGGTTACATATATAATCTGTAGCACGCCTTGCTAACCTTGTAAAGTTAGCCTCATACTTTGTGACATTCTCATCCTCCTTCTACCTCAGACTCAGAAATTGCCTTTCCATATCTGCTCAATGTTCATGTGGAATGTATTTTTCTAATAAAATTTCTTTAAACTCCCTCCATTCCATACTTAATACTTCTTCATCTTCCTTTGTGTTTTGAATCAGTGACCACCATTGATCAGCATCTCCAGTGAGGTGGTAAACTGCCAAGACAACCTTCTCCCTTTCACTACTCCCCATGGTGTGGAATATTTTCTCTAAGGAGTTTATCCATTTCTCAGCAACTAATGGATTTGCACCCCCATTAAATTTTGGCGGTTGTTGCCTCATGAAGTTGTCTAACATTGATCCTCCACGTTGCGGATCAGGGTGCTCCATACAAGTAAGGTTATTATTCATAACCTGAGTGAGTTTTCCCAGTATGGTGATAATTTGATCAGCACCAGTTGCATCACCAGCTCCATTATAATTATCTTGAGCAGGAGGGAAATCCCTACATGGAGTGCATGCATTGATACAGTTTCCATTCCTCCCACTAGGCGCCATTTATAATCAATGGCATAAACTAGATTAGTTTATGAAACAAAATACATAATTACAAACTTGCAAAACACTTAACATAAATTGAACTATTTATGGATATAATCCATAATCATAAAAATGTTTTCTTTGAGGAATTATATACTCATAATGCTTCATAGTGGTTTGTAAAGAAAACGAGAATTGTCCTAAGCATATCCCTCGGGAGTGTCGTAACCAAGAGTGCAGCAAGGCCCGTTGTCGTGCCCCAGTTCTCGTTCGAGTCTAGCTCAAAGCGGTGTTTTTGAGTTTTACCCCTAGGTACATCTGTGCCAGATCCGCCTCTACCTGCTCAGATCCAGACAGGGATGTATTTCTCGGAAGACTCACAAAATCTCTATAATACCAAAATTCTATGATGTTCTTCTATACTAATCCTCAATGTCTACCTTAGGGCTATGTGATCTAATCGAAGTTTATCTAAATATTTCTTCCAAAGTTAGTACTAAACTACCTCTGATACCAACTTTAATGCCCCGACCCCAGTTACCCAGAGTCGGTGCATTATTGCATAACATTGGCATGATCCCAAAAGATCAAGTCTCGAAAGACCGATTAGTTTAGTAGCCTTGGAAACACTAGATACATTCATAAGTCTTACATTACATCATAAAGTAAAACAAAAAATACAACAACATCTTCTCTTCATATCCCCTCATACTATCCTGGAAGGTCATTCATAATATACTTCTTCACATCCCAGAAAAATTAAAACATTGAAATGGGTGAGCTCAGATGCACAGTAAGGATAACAATATAGCCGAATATTTCATAAATAAATATAAACATTTAAGATAATGTATAACTAAAACAAAAGCCTTTGAAACTTGAACTTCAACATAATATGGAAAATGTAAAATGAGATAATTCCATTTAATTATTCACATGGATATTCTACTGGTCGTATAACCACATGAAATATCAATAACCACTTTCATAATGATGGAATGCATAATTCCAGACTATCATAACCATGTAGCCAAGTCCTCGTGCCAAGACCACAAATAAGATTTTGTCAAGGCCTCATACCAAGACACTAGTTTGTCTCATGAGACCTGTCGATGCATTGAGGAGCTATAACGGGCTCCACCCATCACTTATTAAGTCCAATTCATTCCTCATATGAACAGGTTTAACCATATCATAAACCATAACATAATCGTATAACATAAAACATGCATAATGGAAACATAACATTTCCACATTTCAATCACAAGATATCAATACAACACATTGATATAATAAAAAACACTTTCAAAACCATTTCCAATACCAAAATAAAAGAAAATTAATTCTTGGTATTATTTTTCATTTTTAAAAAGTTATGGCTTATAAGGGAAGCTGAAACTCAAATAATGGTCACATCGGTGGAGAAGTCGTTGGCGCCGAATACATAAGAAAAAACATTCCGTTTGTCATTTAGTAAAACTGCTTCTTATAAAAATATTCATTTTGAATAAAAGTCAAAGCCAAAGGGGTTTATACACTGTATAAAAGAATGTTGTGTATAAAACCAAATATGCCTCAATGAAAGGAGATTGAGACGAAGTCCCTTACAAAGATCAATTTTTTAAATAAAATAGATCAATTATGTGTATTCACTATAAGTACACATAAAGAAAGTACAAACATAAGATAGGACATAATAATATCCTGAAATAATTTTAAATTAGGAGATTATCCCAAAGAATCTAAATTGGGTTAAGAAGTTCCCTTACCTCGTGTCCGACTTGACTCGATCGTTCTTTAACCTCCTTTAAAACGGGTAACTCTTTTTGATTTGAGCTCAAAGGCTTGCTTGAGAATACTTCTGACCAAATTGAGGCTTCTATAATTAAGAGTGGGATTTGGAGAGACAAAATGAGCAGGGGTTGGATGAGCCAAAGGCTTAAGAGGTGTGGGTAATGTGGTAGAGGTGGTGGCCTTTTATAAGAGGAGAGGAGGGGAACTCTTGGAAAGTTCTAAAAGGTTACTTTATTATAAAATTCTGTTCGGATTTAAAAGGTCCCAAAATTATATATTTCTAGGATAAGGTGATAAGAGTTCGAAATCCACCCATCCAATAGGTTTTTGACATGTGTAGGTCTTAGATTTTACATTATCTTTTCATTTTATTTAAATCGTTAAATAATGAGGTAATCGCTGCATCATCATGGTGTCATAAATAATTTAATTTATTTAATGTCTAAAAATTATAAAAAAAGTATCATGATGTAGGAAATATTTTTAGATTTATAATGAATATTTATAGTCCAAAATATGACTGGTATAACCCCATTTAAAAATTGTTTTTGTAAAATAAATCATGTTTGTGACATTTTTATTTTAACATTAAATAAAAAGTGTTTAATGTCATTTTACTACCAAAGTTGCTCCATTGGGTCCCCATGTTGACACATGGATTTTTTTGGATGTTCGTGACTCATCCAATATGGGTAGGACAATTTTAAGGGTATTTTCATATTTTTATAATATCATTTTTACCTTAAATTTCACTAATTACCTTTAATCGCGATTAATTAAACTTAAAAGTTATTATTGACAAAATATTATTTTAATCCCATTGAACCACATTTTACTTACTATTGACAACCATGTATGTCGGATTTTTTAAAATCAAATCACAGAAGTGGTAATGTTTCATTTAAATGAAAAATCAGTTTTTTAACTACCACTTAGTGGTTTCACTATTCATCAAAAATTGAAGTTTTTCAGAACAATGCCAAAATTTCACCCAAAGCTATAAATGATATTCATAATTTAAAAATGATGTCTATTTTATGAAATTTCAAACATATAATTTTCATTAATTAATTTTATAATTAATTCTTGATGTCACAACAAATAGCGTTTTTTAAGAAACAGTATATATCAAAAGATTGTCAATTGTTTATGTCCAATTTCAAAGTGAAATTAATTCTAATGACCACCATTGGATAAAATGGTAAAAATATATTCTAATTTACTTTAAGACCACTCAATAGTATAATTTATCACTATAAATTATTTTTATTAAAAAAGTTGTTTTGAAGTATTTTTCACTACTTATAAAAAATTGGAAGTTCTCATAAAAATACAAAAAAATCAACATAGGCTAATTTCAATATTATGAATACAAAAATAAAGTCCATTTTGAAATATAAAATTTATATATTTTCAAAAAGTGGGTATTACTATTCATAACTGCTACTTTTATTGGTTGCGGTGTGTTAGAACTCGAGGTTGCGTACAACACACGCTTCTCTATTATTCAAAGAAGGGTGTACCATGGAAGCTTGGGGTGTTACAAAAGAAATATATACAAAGAAATTAGTTTAAAAATTAATATAATTTAAAAACAAACTAACATTAAATTACACCATAATGTTTAATAGTAAAATTTATTTTTGAATCAAAATAATCGTTCGTCCAAGATGAAGGTGTATGCCTACAATCATCATATGTAATCGAAAGGGAAATTGTATTTGTGGCATCCTAACATAAAATCTTGAAAAGTAATACTACCACAATATTCGTAGGGACCCCATAGAAATCAAATAGGACAACTAGCATTAGTCTTGTTAGATTCCGTACATTTGAACATTTCATATTTTTTTCCATATTTTCATTTTTTCCATCTTTTATGATAAAATAGTTAGTATAAAAAAGTTAAATAAATTTATTCATATTAAAAGGATTACCTATCAAAGTAGCTCTACAGTATCCCCATGAAGAACTAGGAGTGGCGCACTGCTTCCTCACAACTGAGGCTTTTGAATGGGAAGGCGTCAACTGAGATGCTGATGGGACACTAACTGAGGGTGTGAGAGATGGTGCAGGGGCAAATAAATTGTGTCTCGATCGTTGTAGGGTGGGAAACAGATGAATCTACATCTGTCAGTGTGCTCTATGGAATATTATATTACTTCATCGTTGTCATTCCTATCAGTTAATAAAATTAAATTAAATTTAGTCCATATAGTTCAAAAAATTCAATTTGTGAGAGAGATTGGATATTGATATTCTATCCTTTAATATCATATTATATGTGATGGATTTTCAATATGATTAGCACTGCATATTATGATGACCTTATATTAAGATTTTTATTATGGATAGTAGTAGATATTGAAATTCCATTTTCCGATGGATGTCTAATGATTTATGGCTACAACATATATATCACTGTAATTGATAAAACTGGTGAGGTTATGTGTCGGGGTAACCTGTTAAGAAGCTGATGACTGAACATGAATTCTAGTAGACAAATTTCAAGATGATAATTATAAGATAATTCCAAAATTTTTAATTTGATATTCATAACAAAATTAGGGTTATACTTGTAAAATTTCTATTAAGGAAACCTAAGGTAATCATAATGAAATCAATTAATGATAGAGAAACACAAAGTTTTCCAGATTTTCACACAAAACATTCTCTAAATCATAACCATAAACATGATTCATGACAAAAAAATAAACATTCCCCATATTAAATGATTTTACATCCTTAATATCAAAAAATATATTATTATAATTTATTCATATCAAAATAAATAAACATGATCTAGAGGAAAACATAATGCACCTTCATAAATCATAATGTAACTTATTCTATCATCCATTTATTTCAATACCCAATAAACGTAATACATTTAAATTTCATTTACTTTGAGAATGAGACTTTTTATGAAAATCTATAACTACTAGGAAACAAATAATTCAATACAAAACCCCATACATAATTCACATACCAACTCTATGCTCTTGCATCACACATCAACATGACAACCATAATCACTACTCAACTACATCACACATTATCAAATGTCACATCTCATTTTGACCAACAATTTTTTCATGAAAGAACACACTCTCACTCATACCCAACTTCCTCCACTAATGGAAAAATCCCCACAGGCACTAAATTAAGAACATAAAAAACATCAATCACATAAATATATAAATGATATTTCAACATGAAAAATACCACATTTCATAGGAGCCTCCATTATGGCTAGATATGAGTGTGATTATGGGAGAAAGGTGGAAATGGATAAATATGGTGTAATTGACCAAAAAAACTCAAATTTAATATATATATATATATATATATATATACAAAAAGTTAATCAAGTACATGTTATGGTGCCAATAAATCTATGGATTCATTCTTAGGATACTCAAAACTTATCAAAGTCCAAATTTAACTATTTAACTCCCATCAGGTACCCAGTTTCACCTATAATTGAGAAATATATGTGGAAACCCATTTTTGGTACACTAAATCCCAAATTCACACACCAAACCACAAACCTCATTAAAAAAGAACAAATAATGTAAAATCAATAACTAAACTCAATTTTAAATCCACTATCAAAAAAATATCTCTCAATCAGAATAAAAAATTGATACCATAGAATGATTTTGCCTTTAACATTTACAACATAAGACCTTAATGACCCCATAATCAAGGTAATAAGGTAAAAAAATTATATCCTCCAAAAAATATCACTATTAAATATAGATTAGTCTCACGAAACATCTATATAATGACTCATTGCCTCTATATTGGAAATAAATGAACTGAGGAATCTATTATATCAATACTAATAATATTTTTAGCTCACCTCAAATACCATAAACTAACCATCTCCTAAATCCAAATAACTAAACTAATATGATATAACATATAAATAATTTTATTCACACCTCGAACCATATACCAATTTATCCATCCCATGTCAAATTTAATACACCCAAATCTTACCCAAATCATTAATAACACTAACACTTGAATATACAGAACTATAACAATTAATAAATATCTATAATTTTAAAATAAAATTCTAATGATTGACTCCCAAATCCAAAAAAATACCAAACCATTAAGAAACAACATTACTATTACATATGCACTCACCCCCATAATCCATTATTTTTTGTACTAATAATCTTATAGGACATGGTACTCTCTATTATTTGATTCTATTTGGATTTTATTTTATTGAACTACATTTAAATTAGATATTATCAAGGAAATAAATTTATCAAAAAATTTATAGAAAACCCATTCTTATATTGATAATCAATATATCAATTTAGTCTTTGGAAATATCACAAAATACACAACTGAAAAATGATAAAATTTGACTAAGAATAATCACTTCCCACCATACATTTTAAAGCTTAATTACACTTGGAATGTGTATAATATCTAATTTCACATTATTATCCATTTTAATTCTAAATTATAAATGAATTAAATTTCAAAATTACATTACCATTTCTTTTTAAAAATTGAACATCATGTTTTAACATCTATTACCCAATTTAAACACGTATAAGTTTAAAATAGTTTTATTCATAACACATTATAGTTAAAGATCCAAAAAAATTTATAATTTAGGAACACCAATTATATTTTTTCCCCACATGTAATTACTTGAAAAACATGATTTAAAGGTCAAATTATACCTTTTTAAAAATATATCACCATTTAAATCATATTTTTATTAAATAACATAAAATAAGTTATAGAAAATGGAACTACTAAATATTTTAAAACAATACAAGACATTCAAAAACTCCACTTAGCCACTTATAGAAAGTGATGCATGTTCCCACATTGAATTGGCCAAAAATGTTAGGACAGTCATGCTAAAATAATTTATTTTCAAAAATAAATCTAGTATAACATAAATACGCATGGAATATGTGACATAACCATTATCGGTATATTAACATGCTGTTAAATATAAAAATTAAAACCCAAAAAAAACATGCTCAACAAATAGAGGGATTTACATGAATTAACATCCAAACAATATAGAGGGGATCAGATAAATGAACATCAAAAAAATTATAGAAAAAGGGTAGAAAAAGATACCTTGATTAATCGTTATATATTTTTTCTTAATTAAATTTTTTAGAAGCCAAAATAGATATGATCGAATGGGGTGAGGGGCTGAGAGGCTCAGGACTGGTGGTGTGGCGTGGGGAGGGGCGGTGAGGCTCACGACCGATGGAGAGGAAAGGGGGGGTATGGTGTTGAGGGGTCTTGGGTTGAGGGGTCAGGGGGTCCGGGGAGTAGGGTTTTTTGGGTAGAAGTTTTGGGATTTTGAAAAATAATAGTTTTAGTGGTGGTTTTTAATAAGTCACAGCTAAATTATTGAATACAAATTATCAATATTTTAGTAAACTGCCTCTAAAAAACAGTGGCTAAACAGCAATTTTTGCGTAGAGGGGAGTATTTTAGGGCCCCCATAATGAATAATATAGGTAGATATGTTATAGTAACATTTATTATAGACGAGGTAAATACAACGGGTCAATGTATCAACCATTGTTTTGTTTGACCATATAGAGTTTTCTTAAAAATTAACATTGTGGTAACTATATGTTATATACTTTATTTTATATTTGTTTTAAATTAGTTTTAACATTTTTAAATATATATTTTTATGTTTTGGTACATTAATTATTTATTGGTAAAGATATACTATATAGACAACAACAATTACATGATGTTATGACTAAAGATACTACTTCTTCGGGACTAGATAGATTACTAATATATTCAAAAAATTTGTTAGAAGTTTGTGAGCTACCAATGGATACTAACATTTATAGTCATGAACTCAATATGATGATTTTAAAAATCCATATCATGGAGCTTGAAAATGGATTTTTCTTGGGGATCAATGTGATGCATGTATATTCAATGTATTTCGATTATCATATATCTTTTAGATTTTATAATATATTAAAGTATAATTATTATGTTTTTTTATATTAATTATATTTATATAATTTTTATTCAGTATTAGGTGACATCAGTATATGGATTTTTTTGACACATAAGATTTTTCACCAACAGAGAAGATAATGAATGCTATTAAAAGAATAATATATATTGGTAAAATATATAAATATAATGAAATTATCTCTGTGATGCTTCCTTATATTAAAGTGTATAGAATATATATTTTGTAAATTATTATTTTTTACTGAATTTCCATGTGCATTATATTTTTCAATATTAGTTTACATTGGCTCTTGTCTGTTTATTTCCAAGAGAGAATATGAATTTCTTGTTATTCTCTATGTATGGTGTCATGTGAAAAAATTTCATCAACTAGTTGAAGATGTATGTTTGATTATTTGAATACTTATATTTTATAACATCTTTAAATATTATTAAACAAATAACAATTTCACATAGATCATGGGATCACCTTATATAGACAATATGAAAAATGATCACAATGATCAAATATATTAAAGAAATGGTGAGTGCTCACTCATAATTTCTATATTTTGGATGAATGTACATAAAATGATAATTTGAATTGAAAAACCCTTTTGAAATAGAATTTTCATTATAAAGGAGTAAATGAATATGGATATTATGTTCTAAAATTCATATTTGAAAAAAATTCAACCACGATACATACAAAATTACACAAGGATAGTTTATATTATAAAATTTTGCTCCTAATTTATATTATAATTATATTTAATATTCATATTAATTACTTTATTATTAATTTATATCATTTTTATGACTCATGGCCCTATACTTTATTTGAAATAAATCATTTACAAAGATAATGGGTGGAATATTTCACTAGTATTATTATGGTTTATTTTATTTGTAATATATATTGTAATGTTTACATTTCAAACTGTATAGTTTAAATGATTTGAATTTTTTGTATTTTTTAGGTTGGAGTGATTATATCTTTAATATATATATCTATTATTGTACTATTGAGTGAATATACTTGAATTTAATTTTTTTTATAAATATTTTTTCAGTTCTGTTAGAAAATAACCGATTAGAAACTTTTGAAAAAGTGTATTTTCACATAGGTTTTGATATATCTATCATTATACACTATTCGTTAATTAGGTTATTTTTACTAATAATCATAATAAAGTGTTTTCATTTTTATTTTATATAATCAACAATAAAACCCCTTCCAACTATGTAGTTTTAGATTTTATTCTATGAATAATTTTATAAAACTGACATTTACAATGCTTTGTTACTTTTGTTAACAATAACTGACATGGATAGAAAATTTAAAGTGTAACCTTCAGTAACATCACAAGGTGGCCAATATTAAAAACCCAATACAAGATACTGTGAAGAGAATATTATTCAGTAGTGAAAAGTTATTTCTATAACACCCCAAGATTACATGGTATGCTTATCTTTAAATAATGAAATAGCTTGCGTTGTACGCAACATCAAGTTCGAGCACTCCACAAACAGTCAAACTAGCCATTTAAAAATAATTTATGAATATTAATACCCAATAATTAAAATTTCATAAATTTTATTTATCAAAATTGAAATAATTATTGGATTTGGAATATCAAAATTAGCATAGGGTGAATTTTTTTTATTTTTCTGAAAACATTATATTTTTTATGATTTGTGAAAAACACATAGTTATTGTTCAAAACCAACTATTTATTTAAATGAAAATTTTAAATTTAAATTTATTTTAATGTCAAAATAGAAATATAATACCTATATTAGTCCAATTTAATTCATTGAATACATTTTATAATAAGATTAGATACATAAATATTTATTGAACTTTTATCCGTCTTTTACCCACCTTCTAAGCACATTTGCAAATTTGAATAAAACACAATTTTTCCACTCCTGTGAATTGAATTTCAAAAATCTGAGAGAAAGGATTTACATTATTAAGTAAAATTTTGTTCAATAAAATGAAAATATTTGTTGGTGAATAATAACTTTTGAATTTTATTTACCATAGTTAAAACTGAATAGGGTTATTGAAGGAAAAAATGATATTATAATTACCCAAACACAAGGCAAAATTATATTGGATAAGTGTATTTAGACCAAAGCCAACAATAGGACAAAAATATGATCTTCTTATTCACTTGTATTAGATTAGTACATTTATTATATTTTATTTAAATAAGATTTAAAAATGTTAAATTCAATGTTTAATAACTAAAAAAATTTTAATATAGGGTTAAACATATGATAAATTAGACTATAAATTTTCATTAGAAATATAAAGACAATTCCTATATCTTGGTATTTTATTTATAATTTTTAGACATTAAATAATTAAATTTATTTATGACACAATGGTGATTCCGTAATTAAGTTATTAATGAAAGATTAAAATAATTGATATTATAAATATTTAAATAAATGTAAAATGAACCTTATGATGCCATCCACGACTTTTCTAGTAGAATATGATATATTAATATTAATTCAATCTATTGTTTTGAGTAAATCATATTTTTATGAATTTTGAAGAAACCAAATACTAAATAGTGTCAAAATTGACATAAATGAATTTTTAAAACAAAAACTATTTTATTAAATTATATAATACCTTTAAAAAATATATAATGCCAATGGACTTTGATAAGGTTAGATATGTCTTTAATGAACCCTTTTAGGTTCTCTTAGAATTTTTTTGTATGTTTATTATCCATGTAATATAAAATTACATGGAGACCTAGTAAATGATAAACCATGTAACCAAAAATTAAATATAACAAATAAGGTTAATATGATGAACTAAACACATCTAAAACCTAATGGTTGAGCATATTTAGACAATCCCCACTATATCCTCAAAAGAAATTCATTTTTGTCTATTAGAAACAGAAAATGATTTTATAATAAATAATATTTCATGTTTTTCCTAAAGTGCCCCTCTCCGCTCTTATAAAACGGTACTTCCCCTTCCCATAAATTCACACCTCCAAATTGATTTTTCTTGACGAGACCCTGAAAAAATATCTTCCCAACTTCCCTCACTTCAATATAAAGGCCTTACTTTGATCCAAAATCCATCTTAAGAGGCCTTTTTATTCAAATCCAAAGGAAACACCTGAAGAAGAGGTTATTATTTTGTCACCTTTTTTAAAGTTATTTTCTTCTTCCACTTCCTATTTCATTTTTTATTCCATAATAAAATAATAAATCCATGGACATATACATAATGATATTCCATTATAAAAAATGTTACAACCATATTTATTATTCTATCCATTCTAGGAATGACAAAGTCACCTTACAGGCGTACGTACGGCTTACCGTCTCCACATCGTGTTGTAGTTTGTTATTCAACACATAATTATCTGGATGGGTAGAATATTGATTATAATTGATTTAAATAATAAATAAATCATGATAATGATTATTTATATATATTATACCTTCCAATTACATATGATTTCCCCACTAATAGAGATTATGTGGGTTTTCCAAGCAATACATCCATGTCTGGATTCTATAAGTGGATGTGGTACTGGAAAAGATGTACTTTGGAGTGAAAACTCCATCAATGAGTTTCGAGCATGACCCAGGGTATCCTGGTAAACAATAGTAGTCTTTATTGCACACTTGTTCTTACATTCCCTAGGGATATGCTTAGGATAATACAACTTTTCTGTAAAAACAAATATGAAGGATTTATGAGTGAATACTTCCTAAAAGAAAATATTTTTATGTTTTTGGATTATATTCATAAACTATTCAATTTATGTTATGTATTTTACTAGTTTTGAATTATGAATTGTGATTCATAAAATAACCTAGTGTATTTCATTTTTTAGAAATAGCACCTAGTGGAAGGAATGGAAACTTTATCAACACACATAGTCCATGTAAGGATTTCCCTCCTATTCATGATAATTATTATGGAGTTGGTGATGCAGCTGGTGATGAACAACATATAATCATAATGGGACAAATCAATCAGGTGATGAATAATAACCTTAATCATTTGGGGAACCCTAATCCACAACTCAAGTGATCAATGATAGAATGCTTAATGAGGAAACAACCACCAACATTCAATGGGACAATAAATCTAATCATAAATGAGCAATGGATTAGTTCCTTATATAAAATATGGGATTCTTTGGGGACTGGAAAAAGTGAGAAAGTTGTCATGGTAGTTTATCACCACACAAGAGATGCATATCAATGGTGGTATTTCATTCAAAACAAAAAGGAGGATGAAGAAATATCAAATATGTAATGGATAGAGTTTAAAGAGATTTTAAAAGAAAAATACATTCCTTGTTAACATCGAGCAGATATGTAAAAGAAATTTATGAGTCTAAGGAAAAAAGGAGGTGAGAATGTCGCAATGTATGAGGATAAAATTACAAGGATAGAAATAAATGTTGGAGATTATATATGTTACCCAAGAATTATGATTTTTTGGTAATATGATGGGTTAAAACCATTTCTATTTCGGTCATTAGTTTCACAATACTTCTCATCGTACAATGATATAGTCTCATGTTCTATCAATAAAAAATAAATTTTCTATGTCTTATGACTTTAAAGAAAATGAAGAGAAGAATAGATCTTATGAACACTTTGGAAATAGAAATAAGGGGAAGAAGGGAAAAGTTGAATTTCCATCCTGTAGTAAATGTGGGAAGAAGCAACCTAGTACATTCCTATATGGAATGGAAGTCTGTTACAAGTGTGGAGAAAAAGGCCTCCAAGATCGTTATTGTAAGGGAATGAAAGAGGCAGTAAATGTGGAATTATATATTTATAATGAAATGGGGATTATGCAAATGAATGTCCTATGCACCAAGGAAACATACCTCAAAAAGGAAAAGGGATCATGGCCATGATTATGCAATCACAACTGTAGTGGATGAAGTTCTGAATGACATGGTGGTAGGTATATTAATCATTTCCTTAAATTCACCCAATGCATTATTTGATAAGGGGTCATCACATTCATTCATATATTCCTAGTTTTCCATGAAAATTATTTAGAACTAATATTATTTAACAAGGGATGCTTCATTAAAAACTCATAAGGGAAGTATCACAGCAATAATTTTTTGTGAATAAGTTACCATTATGGAATAAAAATGTTATTTATCAGATGATCTCATCGACATACCCATGTTGGGATTTCATATAATCGTCACTATGGATTTTCGTTCAAACCATATTGCAAAAACTTATTTTAAGAATAATGAGGTTACAATTTTGGATGATGATAAGGAATACCTTATCTTTAGGGAAGAAACATGACCATATGATTCTTATCTAGACACACCCTAGTAGCTCTACAAAATTCAATTATTATGGAGGAGGAGAGTGAAATAACTATAGGTGAGGAATATAAAGTTCAAATAGAGTATGTACCTATTGTGAAAAAATATATTGATGTGTTTCCAGAAGATTTACCTTAACATCCTCCAGAATGATAAATTGAGTTTTCCATTGACATAATTCTGGGTTTCAGGCTCGTATCAAAGACCCATTATAGAATGGCCACTATGAAATTATTGGAAAGAAGAAAAAACTTTTTGAATTGAGTAATAATGGATTTATTCTCCTTATTTTTTCTCCATGGGGAGCCCCTATTATTTTTTACGAAGAAATATGGATATATAAGGTTGTTCATTGAATACAGGGAGATGAATTGTATAATAATAATGAAAAAGTATCCCCTACATCATATTGATGATTTATTTGATCAGATTCATGGAGCTCAATATTTTTTATAGGTTTAAATTTGACCTGCATACAATCAGATTTGTGTGAAGAAAGAAGACATTCCAAATACATTATTTCAAACCAGGTATGGGCATTAGGAGTTTCCAGTAATGCATTTTGGATTGACTAATGCACCCTCAGTTTTCATTTATCTAATGTATAATGTCTTCAATGAATATA
The DNA here is from genome assembly GCA_963277665.1 of Viscum album. NCBI lineage: Eukaryota > Viridiplantae > Streptophyta > Magnoliopsida > Santalales > Viscaceae > Viscum > Viscum album. Next base: position 1,490,900,233 of record OY728155.1, on the reverse strand, counting down.
TTTATGACTTTACAATGGTATTTATTGATGTTATATTTTTATACTCTAAAATCTATGAATATCATGAAAATCACATGCACACTATTTTAATGACTCTTAGAAGAAATTAATTGTATGGGAAGTTTAGCATGAGAGAATTATGGTATTAAGTGATTTCATTTGTTGGACATTTCTCTCTAAGGATGGAATATATATGTATCCTTTAATTACTATGGAAATCCATTAATGTCCTACAACGATGAGTATAACTATGTTATGCAGTTTTATTGGTTTTAGCATGTTATTATCGGCGTTTCTCCAGAATTTCTCCCAATTGGATAACCCATTAAACAAGATCCTATGTAAAAGAGTTAAATTTGTTTGGAGAAAATAGTGTGAAGAATCTTTTTAAGAATTGAAGAAAATATTAGTCAATGATCATATCTTGACTCTACTATCGGGGAATTATGCGTTTGTTATTTATAATGATGTTTCAAAGAAAAGACATGGTTGTGTCCTTATGTTGAATAATTTTATTCCCTATGAATCATGAAAATTAAAAATTCATGAACAAAAAAATATTACTCATGAGAATTAGTTTTTTGTTGTAATCTTTACTCTGAAGATATAGAGACACTATATCAATGGTGAAAATTTCATATACATACTGATCACATGAGTTTGATGTATATTTTCTCATATGAAGAAATCAACATTTGGAAAATATGATAGCTTGAACTACTCAAGGATTATGATTTCATAATACATTATAGCCCATGGAAGGTTAATAGTGTGGAAGATGCTTGAGCAGAAAGGATCATGGAGTTCCTAATAAGTTGATAATTGAAAGGTATCCTATGTTCATGGATCTAGTACAGATGGATATGAGAATGATCATGGAAGGTGAAAAATTGATACTTTTACAAATGGTTTCTAGTCCATGTTTACTAGAATGGATATAATGTTCATAGACTGATGATGAGGACATTCAAATGAAAATTAAAGCTGTGAATGATTTTATATTGGTTGACTTTGTACATGAATATGGAATATTGAAATTTTGGATGGGAGTTTGTGTTCCCGATATACCTAATCGAAAAAAGGGAACTGTTGGATGATGCTCATATCTCAAATTTAATTATATAGCCTTGTAGAACTAAGATGTATATGGATTTGATGGAACATTTTTTTGGGACAACATGAAGAGGGAGATTGCAGATTATGTGTCAATAAGTATGGTTTTTCAAGAGGTAAAAGCTAGAATAAAACATCCTGGAGGATTCATGCAACCTATTCTCATACTTGAGTGGAAATGAGATAATATTATCATGGAATTTTTTATGGGGTTACCAAAGACACCTATAATGAATGATGAAATATGGGTCATTTTTGATCTTCATAACAAGTCGACGCAATTTATTTCTATAAGAGAAGATTTACCACATTAGCATTTAGCATGACTATATATTAATGATGTTTTAATATCTCATGGTTTACCCCACTATATTTTTTCTTGATTGTGATCCCGGTTTTAAATCCTGATTCTAGAAATTTCTTCTGAATACCTAGATACAGAACTTCGTTTAAGCACTGCCTACCACCCTTAAAATGATGGACAATCAGAATGGACTATTCAAACCTTAGATGATATGTTTATATCTTTCTCATATGACATTCAAGGTATGTGGGTTCAGTATTTACATCTGGTATAATTTTCCGATGACAATTGCTTCCATTAATGTACTCAGATAACACCATATGAAGTGTTTTATAGAAAGAGATCTCGCACACCAAAATTTTGAGGAAACAATGGAAATGGTGAAGATTATCCAAACCCACATCAAGGAATTTCCAAGTATGCGAAAGGGCTATGCTGATAACCGAAGGAAAAAATTGTAATTTAGAGTATATAATCATGTTTTCTTGAATGTATCTCCATGAAAGGGTGTTATATGATTCGATAAGAAGGGGAAATTACATCCAAGGTACATCAATTCTTTTGAAATTATAGAATGAATTGGAGTTGTAGATTAAAATTTGATAGTGCATTCAAGTCTCTTCAATGTTCATGATGTGTTTCATGTATCACAATTGGGAAAATGCATCCCTGACGTAATGCATGTACTCACCTATGATGAATTACAACTGGAACCTGATTAGTCTTATTTAGAAGAGCCTATAACGATTCTTGATACCATAGAACAATTGTCAAAAAATTGTATGAATCGTTTGGAAAATTTTCTTTAGAGAAATATAAAATGGAAGAGGCAACATGGGAACTTGAGAAACTTATGATGAAGAACCACATGATTTTTTTATGCATTAATATTTTACAAATATCGAGGATAACATTATTTGAAGGTGGGAAGAATGTAACACCCCAAGCTTCCATGGTACACTTTTTTTGGAATAATGAAATATCATGCGATGTAACTAACTTTGGGTTCCAGTACACCATGACCAATCAAACTATCCATTTAAAAAGAATTTATGAATTTTAGTACCCACTATTTGAAATTTAAAAAATTTTATTTTCCAAAATGAACATCATTTGTGGATTCAAAATATGAAAATTATCTTATGGTGAATATTTGGTATTTTTTTGGAAAACTTTAAATTTTTGAATAATAGTAAAAACCACTACATTGTTGTTTAAAACAGACATTCTATTTAAATAATTATTTTTAATTTTTATTTATTACTAAAGTGAAAATAGATATATAATACCTATATTAGTTCAATTTGATTCATTGAAGACCTTTTATATTAATATTGGATATATGAAGTTTTATTTAACTTGTTACCTTATTTTACCCACATTCTATGCACATTTTCAAATTTTCATAAAACATAACTTTATCACTTTTTTGAATTGAATTTAAAAAATTAGAGAGACATAGTTGAAATTAGTACGTAAAATTAGATTCAATAAGATGAAAATAATGTTTGATAAATAGTAACATTTGAATTTTTTACCACAATTAAAAGTAAATAGGGTAATTAAAGGTAAAAATGATATTATAATTACCCTAACACATGTACCTATTCTACTGGATAAGTGTATTTTGAAAAAAACCCTTAGAACAAAAATATGATATTTCATTATCAAATTTTATTATATTATGTCATTTATTATATTTAATTTAAAGAAGAGTTTAAAGTGTAAAATTCCATGTTTAATAACTAAAATTTTTTAACATAGGGTTACACATAAGATAAATTCGAATATATATTTTCATTATAAATATAAAAATATTTCATACATTATTTTATTATATTTATAATTTTTAAACGTTAACTAATTAAATTTATTTATGACACAATGATGATACAATAATTACCTTATAAATGAAATCTTAAACTATTTGATTTTATAAATATTAAAATAAATGTAATATAATTATTTTGATGCAATCCAAGAATTTTATAGGTGAATATGACATGTTAAGCTTAATTCAATGTATTTTATAGAAGAATTTAGGTTTTTATTACTTTCACAAAATCAAAATACTAAATAGTGAGAAAATTAACATAAATTAGTTTTTAAAACAAATACTTTTTTATTAAATGATATAATACTCCTAAAAATATAATATTCTTCCAATGTATATAGATAATTATATATATAAATGTAATGAAACACATGAGTTTATCTTGGAATTTTATACTATGTTTATTAATCATGTAATAAAAAAATATAAGGAGACACGATAAATGTTAATCTTTTTAACCATGAATTAAATCTAAAAGGTATGGTTATTATGGTGACATAAACTTCTCTAAAATTTATTCGTTGAGAGATTTAGACCAATAACCTCCTCAAAAACGAAACAAATCTATTTGGAGGTATTAGAAAAAAAATTATAATAAACTATTTTTTCCTGAATTTCCTAAATTTCCCCTCACCTCCCTTATAAAATGGTACTTCCCCTTCTCATAAATTCACACCTCCAAAGCCATTTGCCTTGTCGAAACCCTTCTCAAATCTCCTCCAAAAAACCCTAATTAATTCTATATGCTTTATTTTGTTCATAAATCCAACTTATGGAGCCATTTGGTTCCCATAAAAAGTAAACACCTGAAGAAGAGGTTATTATTTCGTCACCTTTTTCAAAGTTCTTTTCTTATTCCACGTCGTTGTGTAGTTTGTTATTCAACACATAATTATTTGGATGGGTATTACAATGAGTATAATAGATTTGAATAATAAATATAACATGTTAATGTTTCTGTATATATAATATACCATCCAATTACATATGATTTCACCACTAATATAATGACATAGTCGTTTGTGTGTCCGTACGACTTATCTTATTCATGACGTGATGAGATTTCGTTATCCATCGTAACTATTCAAGAATAATTAACATTTTATGATTAGAATTAATTTTTATGAACTTAATATCACTCTGGATATGAATCAAATACATCCTATCCATAACAAACATGACTTACATAACAAAATATATAAAAGAAAATGAATTAGTTAACACCTGAAACAATGATACTACTAAAATATAATTCAAAAAGCATTATTACAGGATCATATATGATATCATATTTATGTATATGGTTATTTTATAATTTAAAAACAATTATTTAAGAATTATACATGATTTTAATATACCCTTGACTTTGTAAAAGTACAATGTAAGGGTTAATTTTACAATATCGTAATTATTAGAGATCGTTTATATGTAAGTATCTGTCGAGACCACATTATCATCCACATATGTGTTTCATAAAAATTTATTTCAAAACATTTTTATATTTACTATAATATGGTTTAAATTCATTTTTACCCTTTTTTAATTTTATAAAAAAAATTAGAGGAATATTTTTTTCTCTTTCCAAACATTGTTCTTTGTGACCTTTTCGAAAAAAATAATGAAATAATATTTTTTAACTTATATGGTGGGTGTATCTATTTTCTGCCGCTATAATCCATATAATCATCACTTAAATAATTTTCATAATATTTTAAAAATAAATGTTTTCTTTTATAATTATGTGACATTTAAATGATTTCAAAATAGAAACTAATATTTCTCTAAAATTTTATTTATTTAATATAAGTTTTCATCTTTTGTTTGATTTAGCACTTGTTTGAAGTTTATTTATTATGATATAATCATCCATATTGTATTGAAGTATTTGGGATATGTTTGACTGTGGATATGTAATTTTTTATACAATTCATGATTTAAGGTTAATGTATTAAAATTTTGTATACTTGTTTTAATACGAATTTTTATGTTATTATTAAACGTTTTCATTTGAGGAATGAATTGGACATTGTAAGTGATGGGAGGGCCTCGCTACAGCCCCTCGATGCATCTTTAGGTATCATGAGACAATCTAGTGTCTTGGAACAAGGCTATAAAAAATTTATTATTATTAGTCTTAGCAAAGGGCCTTGAATATGTGGTTATGATGCACGACATTATTCATTACATCATTATGAAATTAGATTATGATATTCCATGTGATTATCCAAATAGTATAATATCCATGTGAATAAGTAAATGGAATTATTTGATTTACCTTTTCCATATTTTGAAAAATATTAATTTTAAAAAGATTTTTTTTGTTATTATTCATTTCCTTAATTGTCTATGCTTATTTATGATACTTTCTTCTATATTGTTATCCTCTATAAGCATCTGAAATCACCCATTTTTTTATGATTTATTTTTCCCATGATGTGAAGAAGTATATTACTATTAACCTACATAAATAGGCTAAGGGATATTAGTGTGTTCAAACGGGAAAATTTTGGTTCCTTTTCTATTTCATAATGTACTGTAAAACTTGTTTATGTATCTAGTATATCTAAGGCTACTAAAATAATTTGCCTTTCGGGACTTGATCTCTTGGGATCATTCCAATGTTATTTAATAATGCATCGACTCTTAGTAACGAGGGTCAGGGTCTTATAGTTTTTCATATCTTTAGACATTAACCATAACCAAAATGGATAGAATCAGTTATGATAATATCTAATATAAATTACCCTTTATAAATCAATCACTAATACCTCAACAATAAATCCCAAATTTCAAAATAAATCATTCCATAAATAATTAACATTAAAAATATTCAAATTATGAATGAATAAAATTGAGACCCAAAATTAGTTATTTTATATTCTTCTGAGAAAAATTTAACATTTACCCTTAAATTACATTAATCATTCATAAATTCACTCAACTAAAATGTATATGTAAACAATATATAATTTCAAAAAAATGATAGTATTTTACATAAATAACATAAATTACCCAAAATCCACAATAAAATCGTATATTCTTCCAAAATAAAATTAAATCTTTACTCATAAAAATATATAAAAAAATCGCTAAAAATAGTTCCATTTAACATAACCATATAATGTTCCCAATATAGTGAATTTCTTAAGAAAATAAATTTAATCACTTATTCTACAAATCACTTTTAAATATTATGGTTATCTAAATTATAAAATATAAGTTTTAAAAATATTCTAACTCGTTAATCCCAATAAACCATAATTTCCAAAATATATCATATCATATTAACCTTAAAGTTTATCATTACTTTATGTCCAAAAAAAATAATAGAATTCTACTTTAAATAACTTTTTCGCTAAAACAAATATTAAAACAAGGGTTATATATACCTAAAAATCAATAACTGTCTCTCATCACATAAAACACTTATAGGAAATTAATTAATTTAATATTATGATCATACATAAAGATTTTCATTAAATAAAATAACAGTACATCATAACAATTGAAACAAAATATGTAGATTATCCAATCATTCAACATCGAATATAATACTTTATTTATGAATTTTCATCTTATTCATTAATAAATATTTCTGTCCTAGAATTTAAAATATGACTTATGTACTAATATTCATCAATCTAAAAATAATCATGTTTTCTAAATTCAACAATATAAAAATTGTTAAAAATAATACTAACCCTTTATATGGTTTTTCAATTTCTAGTATTCATCATATGATCAAGATAAATAATTATTAATTTGATCCTTTTTTCTATTTCTTGAAACTTCCTCCTTGGTAAATGATTTTTAAAATTAATATAATCCCCACATCTAAACATATTCCCGGTCCTTTAATAAATTTATATGGGTGCTTCTTCCCATATTCATAAAATGTAGGAAGTTAAATGATTTTCACTTTATCTTATTTATCCCCTAAACATCCATGAAACTACAATTTTTTATTTGATATCTCTGGAAACTATCATAGGTTCTTATAGTTAATCATATATCATGGTACTTGGTTATGCATAAACATATGAATTTTCAGTCTAAGGATTTTCCCATTTGGTTGCCTGTTCGAAAAACTGCTAAATTATCCTTCACATCAATTTTTTACTTGGTTCCTTTTATATTCAACCATTAACTAAAAAGAAAATATTTGGCATGATTATAAAAAATTAAATCATAATAAACAATCAATTGATAATGATAAAGGCTAATATATCATTAATCATGTTTTCTATTAATAAACTATTCTTATTTAGTAATCAATTATCATATTTCTCTTAAATTTAATAATATATTATGTTATATAAGACTTTCAAAATATTATCTCAAACCAATTTTAGAACACCAAATTTTTAATATCTAAAAAATCCTAACATATAATGTTAATTAAATCTTTTCTTTGATAAAAAATATAATAGTTTGTACCATAATCAACCCATAAATATGTGTTTTATAGAAAGGGTTCAATATTATTACATTCCAATTATCATTCAATTTTAAGGTTTTAGAGAATTATGAAAAATTATTACGTATCAATCCCTGAAAAAACAATGTGGACACTTCCACTTAATATTCATTTTTCTCGTAAAAATATGAATTAAATTTAAACACATGATTCATTCAAAACATTTTATCTTCCCTTAATAATAATCCTCGTGATATGAATATTGACCTTGATATAGTTGATATTAATCCATGGATCTTTGAAAATAATTTTCAATATTGTGATTAGAATAATAATATTAGTAAGGTATATAAAATAAAAAACCCTTAGCCTATTTTGAAAATCATGAGATCTCCTAAAAGTTTTGATTTTATAAAATTAAACATTATCTAAAAATAATCATTTACTTAGTAAATAAATAATCATCACTTACAAAAAATTTCCTAAAACATATAATACGTGATATCAATGGAAAATCATAATTATGAGTATTTCTTATAAAACATGGGTACGCTTGAAAAAAATTATTTAAAAACAATATTTCACCATTAAAATGGAAAAAGGATTTCTTTTAAATATATAATAATTAGATTACCTTATGAATTAAAAATTATTCCCTTGATACTCATTTTAAATCATATAAAATTAATGTAGTTACATAGGGGAATAAAATTCATATAAATCTTATAAACAATACTAGAAACACTCTTACAAAGGGATTAACCTACTTGATTAATTCTAATATAATACATTATAGAATAAAATCATTACCCAAAACATTAAAGCAACATATTAGGATCCCCAAACTTTATGGAAAATGTTAAATAACTCTAAAATAACTAAAAATATATATAATCATCCATTTTCATCAAAAAATGTCATAATATCTGTTGTTTAACATGTATGCAGAAATCATTCTGGATTTATGTAAGAATATGGATTAAAACATATTTATTTAAAAAATACTAAAAAAATAATTTTAAAAAATAAGGGAAAATAATATTTAATTATAAAAGACATGGAAAATTTTATATTAATCTTCTTAAAAAATAAGGGTTATCGTAGTGATAAATGTTTCTCATTCCTTATATATTAAAAAAATATTCCTTTCCCCATTTTTTAAAAATTAACCCATATAGAAGACATCAAAAATATACCTTTTTAATCTTCTGTGACGAGTTTAAAATATATTTTAAAATTAATGAAAACATAAATTTTAGGATAATAACACCTTTCTTTAATAATTTTATGAATCCTGGATATTGAGTAAAATTTTTGGGATAACATTAAAACATTATAATTATTGTTTAAATGAAAATCTCTTATGTCCTTAATATCTTTTGAATCAAAAAAAATCGATTGGTAGAACATGAAAAAAATAGATCAATTTAATTTAAGTAAATTGATTTTAAAATAAATTTATATGTTATTTCACTCATCACACAAATGAACATGTGTTGGATATGGAATAAGTCTTAAAGAAAGGTCCTTGAGATGAGAAATATTCTTATCATGAGTTTGACTCACCACATACATAATTTAACTCTTGTATAGAAAAAATTTGTTAAATATTTATTTTCCAAATAATAATATTTTGGTGTATTCATATATTATTATCCATTTTATTTCATTTATTAATATTTCTTCAATAGTTACCAAATCAGTTATTTTCTTGGTAAATTTTTTATGGTTGTTGATTTCATAATCCAAAAATAATTTTGGTTGGTAGACCATGGTCAAAGGGGTAAATTTTACATAATCTAAAAAACATTAACCATTAAATAGTTATCATTTCTATATGTTAAATGTATTTTACCAAACATCCATTAAAGGTTGAGAGAAATAATTAATCACATAATTTAATTTAGGTGGTAGTAAACATATATGCATGAGTGATGTTTTAAATTTCCAATATAATTAAGGGGAATAAATTAAAGAATATATTATGTATAGAAAATAATAATTATTTCATATATATAATATAAATTTATTTTATCCATATTTTTAAACATCCATATATGGAAGTGATGAGATATGAAACACATCATTTCATAGAGGTGGTTGTCCACAGGTACACATGAACGTTGTTTTAATTTATCATATTATATAAAATTATATTAAAAATGGTTTTACTATAAACATAAAAAAAATTTATTATATTGGATATATTTATGTTATAATATCATCAAAATTATAGATGATTTAAATGTGGTGGAGGAATAAATAAACATTAAATCATTCAGTTATGAGTTGTGATCTTCTTTGGAAAACCTCCTATGTATTACACCTTAACCCTTTTAAGAATTTTTTTAGTAAGACAAGGACCTATAAGATGTTGTGATGAAATTTTATAGAGGTATTTGGACAAATATTTTGGGATAAAACCTATCTATATTTTTGTTTTAAACTGGTTGATGTGATGCCCTTTTATAGGGATAAAATAATGGAATTTAAAAAAACGTCATTAAATGTCTTGAATGAAATTTTAATGTTAAAATTTAGCACCCCCAGTTTTAACTAAGTAACAAATATTTTATGTATTTTAAGTAAATAATGTGACTGGGTGAAATTTGGGAGACTTTTATAACCTTTATGACTGTTTTTGGGGAATTTATAAAGGTTTATGGTGTGTGGATGGTTTGTGGAAAGCATGAAATTCTTATATGAATTAGTGAACAATGAGACATGGGATAAGAGAAGGGCGCATGGGAAGGCACATGATTTTTATAAAACATTAATACACCTCGGATGAACCATGTAATATGGGTAAGAAATCTTATTCACATTTCTCACAAGGGTTTCAAACTGTGTGAGGATCATCCTTGAGGTAGTGGCTATCACATAGTTAGAGTAAAATTTTTATAATAGTGTGACTAACCATGCACGTTTTAAAAAAAATATCCAAAGAATGTGGATCTATATTAGGATTGTGTTTTGACCCCTCAATTTTCCCCAAAACTAACCCTAAAGAAATTTTTATCACCCTCAAATTCTAGGGAACACTTCTCTATCGATTTGGATGAAATTAAAAGGTGTTTTTTGGTTCTTTGAAGATTAGATATTATGGTAAGCCATTGTCTATGGTATTATTTCTTGGTTTTACATAAATATACTACTCTCTATCTCTCAGTTTCATATATCTAGTTCTGATGTGGATATATCTATTGTTTTTTATTCCAAATAATGAATATATTTAGATTTTTTAAGGATATGTGAAGAGATCTAAGTCTGTTTTTTAAAGATTCAACCTTATTTCATTTGATTTTTAGTGTGATTACTCATTTTCCCTGTAAATAATGAGGTGTGTGGAATCACTATAGATTCCTCCATTTAGAACATGATGGCATTAATTAAAATTGGTTTTTTGGGTGAAATTTATTGTGAAATTTTTGTGCAATGATTATTTTAAACCTTCTAGGGTGATTGTTTGTTGTATTTTGAAAAATATTGTATTTTGGGAAAAGGTGAATTTTTTTTAATGATTTTAAAATGATGATTTTAAATTTGTGAATTTTTTTGATTCGTGGAGATTCTTTTCATTAAATGTATGGTTTTATTGAAATGGTTGTTTAGAAAACTATTTTCAAAAAATGATGAATTTATTTAAATGGTTTATTGTTATCGATTTCAAAAAACCATGGTTTAATGAAATAATGGAATTGGTTTAAAAATATGGATTGGAATGTGTTGGCTTAAATGGTTATCGATGTGTGAAATGGTGTGGATAATTTTCATGAAGTACTAACATCAAAGGGATGGATTTTGGATGTGATGTTCCACCATCAATGGGAAACACCAATCTTATGCGTGGTTGTGAGGTCAAGTGTGGTGTTTTTGTGTGTGATAATGTAAAATGAAATGGGAAGTGCCAACATGGAAATTTAGAAAATAATAAATGGCCTGGTTTTTTGATTTCCTTTGAAATTTGGTTATTTTGAGAAACTACATTGGAATAAAATTGTTTTGATTTGTGATAAATTACTGATTTTTTAATGGGTTTTGAACAAATTGTTTTATATAAATGTGATAATTTGGTCTATCCTAGTTGTGTGAGTGTGTATTTAATTTGGGAAAATCCTATTGATTTTTATTACTCACCCTTGCTTTGGAAAATTTGTGCATTTACAGATATTTTTAATCGAGATACTATCATAGGTATTGTATCACACATATCTATTGGTGAATAATGATGCTTGGGATGTATTATGGACTATATTATGGAGCATGGTTTGATCTTATAGTTTTTTGGAGTCTTTGGGTGTTATTGGTTATGTATTATGTGGTGTACATTATGCATTGTAGTATTTTGTTGTGGTACCCTTTTGGAGTTTGTTATTGTTATAAATAGTATTAACTTGAGGTGTTTTTTATTTGTTATAATGAAACATGTAGTGTTATTTTGTTATTCCATGTTTGGTGGGTTGTTTTACCTTCATTGGGAAAATATTCCCCCACATGTTATTGAATCTCGTAGAATTTATTACCAACCATATGTGTCTCACGGATTGTTTCTTAAGGCTAAGTAATGTTCCACTACCTTCGGAAGACATTGAGGAAGGGAGGTGTGTTACAAGTGGTATCATCTTGTTTGCTCCTTTCCAAACAAGCGGTCTACAGTTCTCTCAGTCATGGGGTTGAAATGATTTCTATTCTATTCCTAGTATCGGATTGGTAAAAATGAGTAGGATTTTAATGTCTTTAAATATATAGCGTAAAAATACATATATAACCTCTTTATTTTTATCTTCATGTTACCAGGGAGTTGGGTTTATATGTTCTTTGGAGAAACATATAAGAATTGGAATCTCATTGGTGTGGGTTTATCCGATTAGAGGATTATAACATGTATTGTAGAAATTACATCCTACTATGAGTGAACATTTCATTTTTATTAATGATAAATGATTTAGGGTAATGTATTTATTTTTAAAAAAAATTTATTTTTTTCCCAATCAATGATTTTCAAAAAAATAGAATGGTTGTGGAATATTGAAAATGGATTGATTTTTAAAAGAAAGTTAAAATTTTTACAAAATGGATGAACATAGTAAAGTTTGATTTTAGAAATAATTATTGTGGTAATTATGATGTGATAGAATTTGAAATTGTTAATCCTTCAGTTGATATAAAGTGAGATATATGGAATTTGTTTTTTGTATAAAAAATATATCATGGTAGGCATCTCAGAAACCAATCAGAAGAAGCTGTTGAAAAAGTGGTTTCACCTTATCCACTAGTGAACCAACAACTGCTTCAGAGTATAGTCCAAGATTTTCAGGTTGTGGATAGAGGAAATAGGGGGAATGAACCAAGGAAAGTGGATCATTCTATCTAATTCTAGAAGTAGAATCCACTTTTTCAGAGTGATTTAGAACCAGTGAATGAATAGGTGTGGATGAAAAGGAAAAATATTATATTTGAATTCCTTATCATAATAGAAAAATTGAAAGAAATTATAACGATGTATATAATATAGGATCTTACACGCCAATGGTGAGATTTATTAGTTCAGGATAAATTGGACCAAGGAAATTTATAGGAGTATTTTGAAGAATCATTCAATAAGAAATTATATCCCCATAGAATAAAAAATTAATTAATGAAGAGATTATTCATCTTGAATTACGAAAATATATTTTTCATAGAGTATATAGCTAAATTCATGAATTTAGTATGAGTTGTACCTGAACATTCTGTTAGTGCATCTTTGTAGGCACTTATCTTTAAATCAGGGCTGAGGCATCAGTTTCACTCAATGATTAAAGTGCTTCGTACTATAGATTATAAAGATATGGTCAATAGAGTAAAGGTGGTAGAAAGGTGCTTCTTATGATATACATGAGTTAATTATGTTGATACCTATAGGAAATGGTAGAAACTATAATACTGGTAGAATGTTGAAGTATGACACTTATTTCTGATGGGGGATCATGACTCAGAATAAGAAAAATGGACCGTTAAATCTTCTTTCAAGAACCAAGAGAAAATTCGGATGTTTCCAATTTGGATTATTAGATCACATGGAGAGAGAGTCTATAGAACAACTTATACCATGCAACAATTTCAATAAAATGTGGTATATTCCACACAATAATTGTAGTGCTCTGAGTGCGGGTATTGGGGAAAGTTCTTAGGTTTCACAATTGTCATATGATTCAATATGATAATGGTAGGATAACAATCATTGTCAACAAAAACATGCTATCCATGGTGAATCTAGGAATTCCATGACTCCTTAGGAAGTACAAACTCAACAAGGAAATAAGTAAAAAAGTGTTGTGATCAAATTGTTATATGAAGATAAGTAGGTTATATTGGATGATCAATATAGACCATCAATAGTGTGAGGTAAAATTATTTATAATTATATCCTTATAGAATCTTTGTTTGATATGGGTTAATCCCATTCATTTATTACTTCCTGTGTTGTTGATTTCTAGGTTTAGAAGTTGATAGTATGTCTTCATTGTTAAAACATTAATCTTATATTGTTAAAATATAATTTCTAGAATTTATGTGTAGATCATTTTATACAATTGTAGATGGATCCAAATGACGTGGTACTTATTTGTGCTTGAGGTGTATTTCAAAGATATTATTATGGCTATGATTTATTGATAACGTGCAATTCTCACATCAACCTGCATACCATAAAACGTATTTTTAAAACTAAATATATAATTGAGAATCTATTTTTAGGATACCAAAATGTAAAGAAATGGAAAAAATAATTTTTGGCACTAGTGTTCAGAATAATATCATACCATATGGTGGATTAGACATTGGTATCAATGATAGAGATCGAGTATAGCAGTTTTCTCTCAATTTTTGATCAATTTGTCGATGTTGTTCCTTATAATTTATCAATGTTACAACTTATAGGGGTGTGAAGTTTACAATTTACCTCTTTACTTGACCAATCCAATTTCCCTCCCATCTTAAAAAATTTCACCAAAATAATTATTGGAATTAAAAGTGGAGTTGTGAGAGTTGTAAATCAATGTGTTCATTTAGTTGAGCATGTCTTCATGGGAAGCACTAGTCTTTTTTATCAAAATGTTGGAGAGAAATATTTGTATATGTTTGGATGATCATATTCATAACCAAATTATGGTTAAAAAAAAGTATCCACTTCCACACATTAATGAACTATGTTTTCAATTGAGGGGAACTCAGTGGTTCTCTGAAATTGACTTATGATTAGGATATCACCAATTATAGGTTCAGAAAGAGGATATTTGAAATAAATATTTCAGAAGTAGATATGGCCATTATGAGTATTTGGAAATTCATTTTGGTCTTATGAATGAAACAACAGTATTTATGTCATTGATGAATTTAATATTTCAGAAATATCTGGATTATTTTGTGGTGGTTTTTTCGGATGACATATTGGTTTGTTCACGGACAGGGGGTGAAAGTGAGAAACACTTGGAGATAGTGTTGGGAATCCTGAAGGATAATCGGTTATATTTAAAACAATTAGAGTGTGATTTTTGGATATAAGTGATACTTTTCCCCAGCCATGTAATTTATAATTTTTTTTCTATGGATCTAGGAAAGATTGAAGTTTTTATCTCTTGGGAAACACCAAAGAATTTGTTTGATATACAGTCTTTCCTTGGTCTATATAGTTATTATAAATGATTTGATTTTGATTTATCATGACTATATTTTCCTACAATATCCATACCATGTAAAAATGGTTCATTACAAGGGACTATGGAATGTTAGAAGACTTTTCAAGAGAAAAATGTTCAACTTACATCAGAACCATTATTGATTTTTCCAAATATCAGGACAAGGGTAAGCGATGTATTGTGATACTTTAGGATTTAGTTTGGTATATTTTCTCAAATAGGGTCTTCATGTTATTTTTTATCACTCAAGGTAGTTGAGGTTTCATGAAAAGAACTTCTAAAACCATGATTTGAAGTTATTTGTCGTATTCCATGGTTTTAAGACTATATTCATTAACTCTTTGGTGAGAAATTCGATGTGTTTACATATAATAAGAGTTTGAAACATATTTTCACAAAAAGTTATTTTAATCTAAGACAATGAATATTGATGGATTATCTCTAAATGTTTAACGTTGAATTGATGTATACAAAAGAAAGGGAAATTTAGTGACCGATACATTAAGTAGAAATTCATATTCTTAGTTACTAAAAGAAGCATTGGATGAGGGGATGTTGATGTCATTCACAGAAAACAAGAAATTTGAATCTAATGTCCAAGATGTAGTTTTGGCCTTCATTCTAGTTTCTTTTTTTCCTAATTTTGTGAATATGGTTAAAGAGGCACAAACATCTGGTGTAGAATGTGTTTTATGAGGTCAAAATTCAATGGTAGATAAACCATTTAGGGATAGAATCAAGTTGAGTGTTTTCTGTGTCGGTTCAGAAATCAGATGGTCATACCATTGGGTTCTAAAGAAAAAAATCTTCTTGCTGACCACCATTAGAGATGGGATGTTCATCCTATAATACTCATCATTTATAAGTTGTTTAAAGTGCATTTTTGGTGGGATGGTATGAAAATTAAGGTGGTTCATTTTGTTTCACAATGAATAACTTGTAGAAAATTTAATGTAAATCATTAGTAACTAGAAGGTATGTTTCAGTATTTACCTATTCATGTTTGGAAATGGGACTAAATAGTTATGGATTTTGTAATAGGTCCCCCAAGAATGGTTTGGAAACATGATTCAATTTGGGTGATACTAGATTTTCTCACAAATTTGACACATTTCATCTATATTTGTGAATATCATATAATGAAGTACTTGAAAAAAAATTATATTTGAGAAGTGGTAATGGAAAATGGAGTGCCATTTTGGATATTTTCAAACATAAACCGATGGTTTACCTTCTATTTTTGTAAATACCTATAGAAGTCATTTGGATCTTAGTAGACAATGATTATGGTGTTTCATCTTCATACCGACATTCAATCTAAAAGGGAGATACTAATGTTGTAAGAGATGTTGCAGGCTTTTTTAATAGCTTTTTGTTTCTCATGGGAGGATCATGTGTCTTTTCTAGAGTTCTTGTAGAACAATATTTATCCATCCCCCGATACATATGGAACCATTTAAAGAATTATATGGGACACCTTTTCTTCCTTCAATTTTTTTGGGTGGAAATATGCGTGACTTCAATTTTTGGGTTGATCTTTGTCCAAGAGACAATGAAGAATATTCAATTGATAATGAAATTGATAGAAAACTTTCATAGTTATCAGATTTAGTATTTGGATCATCGTCATGGACATTGTCATTTCAGGTGAGCGATCATGTGTTTTTGTACATCTCTACAAGGCTACGACATCATAATTTTGGATATAATGGAATGTAATTTCCTCAATACATGGGCCCTTTTGAGATATTATAATGGGTTGGTGAGGTGGCATATTGGTTCCCATTACAACCACGGTATAGTGTTGTAAATAATGTGTTCCATGTATCTCAATTGAAAAATTATTAGCCTGATCCTGACCATGTGATTAGATTGGATAACATTGACCTTGATCTGAATAATTTTTCAATGCATCTTCCGGTGTAAATTTTGGATAGTCAATGGAAAGTATTGTATGGAAAATACATCAGTATAGTATGGGTTTTGTGGAAATAGGGTCAGATTCAAGAAGAGACTACGCAATGTGGGAATGGGATGATATAGCAATGTCCATAACTCTTTGAGAGAAATGTTGGCCTTCTAATTTGTGAGGATGATAAGCCCAATTGTTGGAATAATTTAACTCCCCTGATTTAAAGTATATAACACTTATTTTATGTATTTTATGTATTTTATTCTTTTGGGTGACATTTGGTAATGTTTTTAACCTTTTGGAATGTTTTTATGGGCTTTTATAAAGGTAAATTGTTGGCGAACAGTTTTAAGAAACCATAAAACTCTTTTTGGAATTCATCAACAATGAGATAGTGGATAAGGGAAGGGAGCACATGCAGGAACCCAGTTTATCCAAGGCATACATCCACCTATGAAAAACTGTGCAATCTGGGATAGAGAAATTTTTCATTGTTAGTAGAAATTTTACATACCTTATAATATATCTATGAAAGGATCCCCCTTGAGTATGTGTATGGCACATGGTTGGACCATGATTTTTCTAATCATGGGACTAATAGTTAACAGCATAAAAACAACATCAAATAAAATTTGATCTAGGATTGGATAGTGTTTTAACCCCTCATTTTTTCCAAAACCAACCCTAACTCTATATTTCCCACTCTATAAGTATAGGTAAACCATATCTATATATTTATATATAATATAGAGGAATTTATTGATGTGTTAAATCCTGGCATTTGTTGTAAGTCATCATTTATAGTTGTTTCTATTATTTTTCCATAGATCTACTTCTCTCTCCATGTTAGTCTCTTATATGTAATTATGATGTGGATATATCTAATGTTTTTATGCCAAATATGATTAAAATTTTCTTTTTTAATGATAGGGTAAGAGATCTGTGGAATGTTTTTAGAGATTCAACATAGTTTCATTAGTGTTTTAGAGTTGTTTATTGTTTTCAACATAAATATTGAGGCATGTGGATTCACTCTCGACTACTCCATTTAGATCTTGACGTATTGATTTCAAATTAGTTTTTTTGTGTTAAATTTATAGTGAAATTATGATTCAATTATTTTGGGAAACCTTCTTTGGTGAAAGTTTCAAGTAATGTGAAATTTTTTTTTGGACAACAGTGACTTTGGTAACATGATTTTAAAATGGTTGTTTGGTTTTGATGCAATGAAAATGGTTTTCAATAAAAGGTTCGTTTTATTGAAAGTGTTTGTTAGAATAGTTTTTTCTATAAAAGGATTATTTGATGGAAATTTTTTGTTGTTATAGTTTTCAATAAAATTTTAGTTTACTATATAAAAGACATTGTTTTGGGAATGATGGATTGGAATGTATTGTATTAAATGGTCAAGCGTGTGTGAAATCAGATGGATAATGGTCATGAAGTACAACTATGAAATGAGTGGATTATTCTTATGAAGTTCCACCGTCAATGGTAAACACTATGATTTTTTGTTGTTGTGTGGTTAACTATGTGAGTGATTATGTGAAATGTAATGGGTTATTCCAACATGGAAAATGAGAAATGGTTAAATGGATTATTTTTATGTTTTCATTTGAAATTTTGTTTCTTTGAGAATACTACTTTGGTATGAAATTTTTTGGCTCTATTATAATTTGATAAACTATTTTTAATGGGTTTTATATAACTCATTGCATATAAATTTGATAACTTTTTATATCTTAATGGCATGAGTAGGGAAGTCATTTAGGGAAAGACTACTGAGATTCATTACTCACCCCTACATTTTTGCTTTGGTGATTTTCATATATATTTTTTATTGAGATTTGATAAAAGTTAAAGTGCCATACTTTTCTCATGGTGAATAGTGATACATGGGATATATTGTGGAGTGGATCAGAGAGAATGGATGGATATTGGAGTTTTGTTTTCATGTATTTGGGTTTTTTTGTCGTGTCTTTCAGTATTTACTTATGGTTTTGTAGTTTTCTAATGTGGTACTATTTTAGAGATTAGTTTTATTATAAATTGTATTTCCTTGAGTTTTTTTTTCATTTTTCATTTTTCATCATGAAGTGGAAATTTTTTATTCTATGTTTTTTTGGTTGTTTTACCATCAAAAGGGAAAATGATCCCCCACTTGTTATTGAATCCCTTGGAATTAATTTACATCCTTTGGCATTTCGAGGATATTGTCAGAGGCCATGAAAACATTCACCACCTTCTCATCACAATTATGTGGGGAAAGATGTTACATTAAAAGTGGAACATAGATGTACCATTCATGATAGGATAAAAATTTTAACATCTAGTTGAGTTAATAATGCATCTTTATGATTTCATACTGATTTAATAAACAATGCAGACAATAAATATCACTTAAAGTCATTTTCATGACTCTTTAAATGTCATTTATAATTTTTATTTTATTTTTCACACTGAAAAAACATCATAACAAAATATTTACTGATGGAAAAATACTAGAAAACCTTCAACAGAGACAAGGGGGAAGAAACACAATCAAATACGATAGAACTGAAACATTACCAAGTCATTTCTATATCCCACACTGAATATCATCATCATTGAGAGGACCACACCTGGAACATCGGTGGCTGCTGAACCACACACCCAAAACCCCTATGTAACAACCAGACCAGATCCTACATAGAGATTCTCATTGGAATGAGGAGTTAGAGCTATGAATATGCATCTGAGGTCTCCGAACCATGTCATCATGAATGAGGTATAAAACATAAGACACTAAGTATAGGGGAAAGTCGACACCAGAAGCAACAAGAATATCATCGACCACTGAACTACAAAACCCAAAACCACTTAGTAAACTTTTCTCTAGATCTGACTCAATGAAAATAACATGAATGAGAGGTCTGATTCAGGGTTTATATGGCCAATTTCTTCAATTATGAACAACCAAACCTGCTTTTATAGAATACGTTGAGGTCAAAGCTGATAAACTAATGTGCTCTCACCATAGTGGTCCACGATGAGCACTAGAACAACTGAACAGACATCGTTGATATGAAATCTATTCCAGAAGCACAATTTAAAGATCGACCAGGGAAAATGAAGCGTCATTGAGGATGAAAAATTATAGTATAGATCATAGGATATATAATATGGATGGTGAGAAGTATTGGGAGGCACCAGAGAGGGCATGAGAACATCCCCCTCTAAATCACCGTCACTCATCACATATCATTACATTAATGGTTTATAGATAAAAATGGAATAAAATATAAATAATTTAACAAAAAATAATAACTTATGATTATCAAATAAATTTTTTAAACACAATAATTTAACCAAAACATATTACTCATAATGATTTTAAATTCAATTTTTTTGTTTTTCTACTGCTTGCAGAAGAACTACATCAGCATTGTTTAAATATTTATGGTAATTATACAATCAATAAAATTTTCCTTTAAATTACTATAAAAAATGTATTTAACTATAAAATACTAATTTATAATCATTAATAAAATCTTTTATCCATATGAAAATATTGTAAATATATTAAAAGAAATAGAGTGATATTTTACAATATTTTTTATCCTAAAATAATATACAGGACATAATAAATGGAATGTGGTGAAAATGTTCCATTTTTTCTAAAATAAGGTATTAATATTATAAAAAATTTAATACAATATAAATTTATATGATATTTTGTGACCTTATCACAATGTTTTGACCTTAATTAACTAATTTTACCTTTTTCCATGGGGACCCCCTTTCCCCATGGTTAATAGTCATTATGAACAAAAACAAAATTTTACTCACATATAAATATGTAATTTATAATAATACATATAAAATTAATTTTAAAATATTAAATTTCATTAAGTAGTGGAAATTGTTTTTAATATAAGTTTTCAAAATGCAACGAAAACTCGTTTTATGCATAAAAACAATTATGCCAAAATAAATTATAGTGATGATTATTATAGAATTAGTTTCATTATATTTTGTAAAATTTAAAATATGTGACATAAGTTAAGTACAACAAAAATGTACATATAAATAAATTTAATTAAAATAAACGGAATGCCATTTTTTGGAAAATCGATAATTCCACTACTCACGCAAAAAATTGTTCTATTATGTAAAATAGAAAAATTGTATTTTAATATAATTTTTATGTCGATTTAAAATATATTGTCCATTTTATCAATTGAAATTTATAAAATTTATGAAATTAGTCATAATATCCATGAACAAAAATCAACAAAAACCATTTTTGAAGAATATTATTTAATGTATGAAATGAATTTATTCTTATTGGTTATCCAATAACAACCATTAGATGTTTGTTAATTTATTTCATTAAATATATGATCTATAAAATTAATTAAACCAATTCCTATATAGTATTTAACATAATTTACATTGATAAAAATTCATTGCACACATCAATCAATCTTCTTAAAAAATATATCTATTTATCATATATGATCTTATATAAAATTGACTTATTATTTCCTACTGATTAATTAGTAAATTAATATTATGGGAAATTTTTTTAAATTTTTTAATTTTTTTGGTTACTCTTATTCATCCCCACCAATCAAACAGCAAGGTTATAGTGGTCATATTGAAATAATAATATTTTGATAGTATATCATATTTCATTTAAGCTGAGTGTTGTGTATACCCCCCTCTATAGAATTTAGTTTTAATTAAATAAAATAAATTCTAAAATCATTAGGTTGTGAAAAATAATTGGTTCCTTAATGTGGTTTTGGTTTATGTTTATTCAAGTAGATATGGGGTAGATCAAGATGTTATGAGAATGTATTATGATGTTTTATATTGAGTTGAATATGGTAATATAAATTGGGTGATGTTGAAAATATATATAATATATTTTCATAATAACAAATTTAGCTAAGTGTTCAAGATTATTAAGATTTGTAATATATTCTAAGGATATAGAATTTTGAAATTTCATAAGAATATGTTGAGATATGTAATATTTAAAATATGTTACCATATATATTGTAATTTTGGAAAAGTGTAAATATATAACTGTGAAAAAAAACATATATTTATAAGTAAGATATTTCAAAATACAGTCTATAATATTGTAATGTAATTTAGAAATTATGAAACATATTATTTTTTAAGATATGAATGTTTTTTATTGGATAGTCAGAATGAAATATAGAAAATATAAAATCCTTAAAAATATACCTCATATATTTCCACTTGATAAGTTAGATATTGTTTCGGAACTCAGCATAAAATTATGTAAAGGAAAAAAATTATATTTCATGTTAGAGTAAAAAATCCTTACACAACGATCAGAATATATAGAAAGAATTCTAAGGGAAAAACCTTACATGATATTTAAAAGTGAGATATTTATCATGTAATGATTTTTTTTATTTTAAAAAAGGTGAGGGTTCGAGAGTTATGATTGTGATAAGGCCTCTATAATGTTATCATATAGACGTAGAGAGAATGATGAAGATGTTCTGGAAAGATTATTTACTGGCCTTTTGGATATCAAATATTGAATAAAACCCTCAATCATATAGGGAAATTATTTTTAGTAAATTAAATGAGTTTTTATAACCAAGAATGATAGATAATTAAAGTGGCAAGATCAAAGGGATTTTATATTCAATGTATAAAATCAATATATGGATGTGATAATGACTATAAAATAACAAATAAAAGGAGAATAATTAGATTAACATTTTTAAGAAAACTATTCTAAAGTGAAATTGAGTGATTTGAATAAATCATGGTATTTCATCATAATTATAAGTAGTTATTTTAGGATGATGAAAACGAAAGAATAATATCACATCTATGTTATCCTTAGTGGAATTTTGATACACTATAAATCATTCATCAAGGACGTGTTTATTGTTTTATTTTGAAAATATTGTTCTTGTTCATTTTCAGTTTGTACCATCAATTATAAAAGGTTCAAGTTAAATTTTATAGATATATCTCATTCATCACAATAAAAAGGGGAATAGTGTCTGTTTTGGATAAAAATCACCCTAATTAGGGACATAGTCATCCATTATATATACAAACCAATTTAACAAATTTTTTATGTTACTTTTTGTTTCATTATAATTGTGAGATTTAAAAAGAAGTGTTGAATAATAATGAGAGTGGTTGGGATAAAGAAGAAAAATATTAACATTGATTCATCACCCCTCCCCAATCTTCAAATGGGTCAAGGACCCTACCGCGAAAGGCATTTATTTCAAAATGATGAAACCCATATATGAATGTTTATTGGGTAATATAATCCCTTTTGCATCATATCTCACCAATCTAGATTCATTCTTAGGACACCAACCTATAATATTGATACTTATTTCTTCGACTAACTATAATAAACATATTAATACATAATTTTCATCGACTTTAGTCCAATTGTTCCATTACAATCAATGGGTTGATATATAAAATTTTATAGAAATGGAAGGGACAAATACTTTACTTATTCATTAATAACATATTATTCACGATGCACCCAATGTACCCAATTTCACTAGGAACTATATAATCACGTTTTATGACAATGAATCTTACTGTGAAAGTCAAGATATGCATTAATAATAGTTGGAACGTTTATGGACTCTTACACATGCTCGAGGATTGGAATATATGATGGAATGTAGACATACATTATCCCTATGGGGAGATCATTCATTATAAACTCCTCTTTTAAATATTATCATTTGTAAACTTCTTGAGGTGAAGTCTTATCTACTTATGAGTAATCAAACCACATGTTCAATATGTTATATTTCCATTAATAGATTTTCTTCCAAACTATATGACTTATATTTTAGATATATCATCATAGAACCTTGTAGTCCTTATCTTAGTATAGAACTGTTTGACATAAATTGATATGATAGATAATATAGAATATTATCACATTAATATCGTGGAAAAGAACAAAAAATATGTTATAATATATTAACTAATATTATATTTATGTAAAATTACATGTAAAAAAATAAAAAAGATGTGTTTTAAGGGAACCATCTTCAACAGACTTCCACATTCAATATATCAAACTTGAAATTTTCTAGTTACTTCTCACAAGTTAAACATGATTATACTGATTATGGATATATCTGAGAAACCCCAAACCCATAATCATGGGTTTGGTACTAAAAACACATTATTTATATTATTTATTTGATACCAAGTGAGATGAATCCAGACAAACTAAAAAATATTTAAAAAAATTAAACATTACATTTCATCATAATTACACCATCTTAAGAACTTAAGGTTTAGAGTCTTTGGATATTATATATAAAAAATATATTCTTTCACATAATTATGAACATTTCTCCATAATATCATAATACTATATCCCCATATTGACATATTCTGTGTTATACTCATCTTTATAGATTGGATAAATGGAAAACATAATAAAGTGGTGATCTCAAAAACTCAGTAATGGAACAACTTTTCAATTTTACATACAGGGTTAGATAATAATCATATGAGAAAACCTTAGCATGTAGGAAGTATTCAATTAAAATAACATGGAATAATAAGAGTTATTTAAATTATCAAACTTTAACCATGTTATAACTATATGGAAACATGAGACAATAAACATGATCCATGGATCATAACAAAGGAATGTGACCAATAATTCTGGAATAATAATAGGCATGAGATATATTAACCTAGTATACTAGGTATTTCAACCTGATTCATACAACATAGTGTTGTTGGGATAATGACTTGTGTACCCCATTATGATTGGGCTAACAATCTATGTACCCTTTTAAGAATGGTATAACAACTCATATAACCACTTCATATTAGTAAAAAACCCCTTGTACCCTCTTGGGCTTGGGCTAACAACCCATGTACTCTCCTGACCATATGATGAAAACATATATACCCTTTTAGGCCTTGGATAATAATGTGTGAACCCTCTGGGGCTTTTAATTACAACCCATGTTCATTGGATTGGAATAATTTTTTTAAACCCTATTGGGATCATGACATATTAAACAACAACAAATGAATTATAGTGAAATATGAGACCTCCCCTATAAAAAATAACCATCCTTAAATATGTGGTAACATGAATTTAATAAATCATTATAATTAATTAACCCATAGAAATAGAATGGTTTTTCTAACATCTCTATGTGGTATTAGATTGAATTAAATTAAAATATATATCAGTTGATACCAAATTGAATCACCTGAAAGAAAAAGATAATATATTAATTTATATATTGATTGATAAAACATAAATCCAGGGGAGTAAGATCCTTTGAATACAGAGATGAAAATGTAATTGAAACTATAATAATTGATTATATAAAACATTTTCTATAATAATTTAAGTGAAAAAGTTACATGTTTCATTTTGAAATTTATATATTTGAAAAATAAAAATAAGGAAATTTTAAAACATTATTTTTAAATTATTTTTAATAAGGTATAATTGAAAATATATTAATTTATCCATTGGAAATGTAGAGCGGTAGATAAAATATATGAACGTGAAAGGAGAATTTTTTTCATATTTTGGTATAAAATTATTAAAACTAGCATCATAAAAAGAATAGAAATACATTTTCTGGAAAGTGGTAATGGTAAATATGGACACCAACTGAGAAAATAAATATTTTTATATAAAAATTATAGTGTAAAAAATTGTGGAAATAATAAAATTAGACCTAGAGGATAAACCATTATTAAATATGTTGAGAATTATCCTAAATAATGGTATAAATTTATAATGAAGACATTAATCAAGAAATATGATTTGAATTAGATATGATTCTTTACCCAACGAAAGAAGATAAAATATCATATGATATAGGAAATAGAGAAATATAGAAATCGTATAAGATTAAATCTTAAGGAGTAACATTATAACCAAAATAAATGATGTTTGAGATAACTAAACCGCTTAAGACTCTGATGAATGTTGAATAAAAAACTCATGAAAGAGGGTACATGAAATGAAAAACTAAATACCATGAATTAATAGTAAATAATTTTATATTAAATCGGTTCTAATTATACTATATAATAGAAAACATGGTGCACATTTTGAAACATGTCTCAAAGAAATTATAAATTGGGACATAGAACCCTTACCTTTACTTTGGACATCCATAAAAGAATTTTATCCTTATGTATAAGAAAAACAAAAAACGTAAAAATTGATTTAAAAATGTAATTAAAATATATTAACT